>JAPDPK010000107.1:1982147-2641197 GCA_031772115.1 Heritiera littoralis | reverse complement strand
ACATTTGATACATTGTGTCTTCTTATGGTTGTGACTGATTTTTTAAAAATCTTTTCATTTTTACAAGATCTGTTTGCATCCGAAAGTTCAGCTTTCTTCTAAAAGCTTACGGCCAGTTGTGCTTGTACGAGGGCAGCCTCTCGGGGCCCTCCCATGATCTTCCTTTCTCCATTCCTCTTTCATTCATACATAAGCAGGATAAGATAGCTGAGATTTGTCCTTATTCTACCTTTTTCTTATGATCTCTTATGTGTTGAATAAAGCACTAAAGCCTTGCTTTAACCATAATACATGCCATCAGAAACAGACAAAAATTGGTTGCTTTTTTCCTCAATTTCCTTTTCTTTTCCATCTCTTTTGCCTTCCACCTCCTCCCCTCCCGCTGGTTTCTGCAACCTTGACATTACTTGAAGAAGTGTAATTTTTCAGAAGGGTTTCGATTTTTTTGGACAGTTTTTGACAGCTGATTTACTTGCAAACATCATTTACCTTGTACCTGCATGTGGGATTTCGAATGGTTGTGTAACTTTAGAATTAAGCTAGCATAATAATACAAGTTTATATATAATGCACCGATAGTATATAACCTTCATACATTATCAATCAACCATAGGATAACACATCATACGCAGGTCATTAAAAACAAATATTAATAAAGTTTTTAAATTTATTTTTAAGGGCTTATTCACTTCAAACTTTGCTCATTAATGATGTGTTATCTCATAGTTGATTGACAATGTATAGAAACTATATACTATCAGTGTACTGTATTATATACACAACAGCAAATTAGACATTTAGTAGCACTTATTTAACGGTGTTCAGTTAAAATGCCGCCAATTATCATAATTTCAATATAATGGCGGTGTTTATCTTACAAGTGCTGCTAAATTTTAAACATAGCACTGTTTTTTTGATAGAAACATTGTTATATTGAATAATTAAATTAAATGTGCAATAAAAAATGTTTTATTTTTTAAAAATATAACTTATATAGCGGCATTTGGAAGAAAAACGCCATTGCTAAGTTTAAGAAACAAGCGGCATTTTCCACTAAAAAGAAGAGTTTATATAAACTCTAATAATATTGATCTTCCACTTTTGCTGTAATGTGTTTGGAACAGTTGATGATAGTTAATATATACATATAGTTCACATGATATATTATGATTAATCAATTTTTTTTTTGCTAGATCAAATTTTTATTAATATATATATCTGAAGAACAAAACAGGGAAATTTGTTGTTAATATATGTCAAATTTTTATTAATATAATTATGATTGATCAATTTGTTGTTAATAAACATTTTTTTCATAACCCTTTATTTGGTAGAAAGAAAAAAAGACGGGGTAAATAAAGAAAAATTGTTAATCAAATGATTAAGCTACACCAAAATTGATAAATTTTGGGTGGATATTGGTAATGTTGATATTGTGCATAATTACAGGGAAACTAATTCCTTTGTTGATTCTTTAGCAAGAATGTGATTTCTAGCTTTTCGGGATTAGTTTTGGCTTTGGTTTTTTCTATTTTGCTGGGGTGTTTTTTTTTTTTTTTTGGATTTTGACCCTTGCTAATAAGGGATGTATGAGTGATATTATCTTATTAATAAAATTAATTGGCAGAGCAAAAAAAAAAGTTAAATAATTGGGGTGAGGGTACTTGGATTCAAATCCAAGACTTACGATATGCTACAACTCATTTTTAACCACTACACAATAAGTAGTTATGAATCTTAACCATTGAATTAGCAAATTTTTCATCATCACTACTTTTCATTTCCTACCAAGCAAAATCGACAAAATGTTTACTACTAACAATTTGATCAATCATAATATAGTAAGTGAACTATATGTATATTAAGCTCTAGACATTGATGTTGTAGCTCGACGGTGATTTATTCCTTTATGACTGAGGTAGAGTTGAGGTACTGATTTCATCTCTAAAAATAGCATGCATCCTTCAAACTGAGTTTGACTACTCTAATCATAATGTGCAACTATAGAAGAATTCTTTGTCTTAGTTGAAAATTTAGTAGAAATATGAGGATCCTATGCATTTCCCACTAAAAATTTGACATAGTTAATTATAACTCATAGTATTCATGTACCAACTCTTGACGTTGTTTTCTCCCATTCTGAAAATTTAGTATAGTATTCTCCCATTTCTTGATGAACTCTTTGTTAGATTAACATGATCATTTCCTTATGTGAGATTTTTCGAAATCTCTTCTTTATCGATAAACCTACCATGCCTTCAAAAAAGAAGGGTAAAAGAAGCATTTTATTAAGGATAAAGTAGCCGATATTCCCCCCAAAAGGTAGCCATTAAATGTAAAAGATGTACAAAATGCAAAAGGCTTACTAGACAAGGGGATAAACCCATTCTAACAAAATGCAAAAGGCTTACTAGACAAGGGGATAAACCCATGCTAAAAAGACTTAGCCCAACAGACAAACTCTCTAACAGAAAAGAATCATCCTTTATATTGATTTGAAACTCAACCACCAAATACGGACCCCATTAGCACCAATATATTAAAGAAGCCTCAAGGTGACAATTCTCAAACATTGCAAACGCACACAAGTAATATAGTATGATAAGTTTCATCTTCTATCAATGCTTTGTATTTTATACACTTTAGAGAAGTATTTGTTATGGGAGTTTTTGAATGTTTGATAAATTGTGAAATGTAGGTGTGGATTTAGATTGTTGCTTTGCTTGTTTTGTTTCTGTTTGTTGTTCTAGTTCATTCTACATTGCAGTTTTGACTGTAAGATGAGACATTTTCAATAAATTTTGGCTTAGAAGAAAAAATTATTATTACAAGTTTGCTATGAAATATGCGACACTATACACTTTATAGGGAAGCTCTCTTTGCTTCATACTAAACATGTATATGCATATGCGCGTGCTTATACGTTGTTTTCATTTAACTTCCCTTAGGAAATATTATTTTTGAATTTTGTTTTTTTAAAGGACATGTATTAACAGATATTTGGATGAATTGGTTTGTACACAAACCAAAAATCACACATACACACACATATATTGTATTCAATGCTACTAACCTTGTAAACAAGTTGAGCTATGCTTTGAAGAGTTAGGCTTTGGCTTGTTGTATTCTGTAAGTCTGAGCCCAGCAAGCTCTAAAATGCAAAGCAGGCAAACTTGCCAAACTCAAGCTTTATTGGAGTAGACTTGTATAGTTGTATATTTAGCTAAGCTCAAGTTTTTAGCCATCTTAAACTATGTATATGTACACTAACATTTGATAATATTATAAATAATATAAATATATAATTTTTTTTTGATACAGATGAAGCAAAAGCTTTAACTAACAAAGTCTTAGTCTTATGTGACCTAAACTACTACTAGTTTGTTTTGAACGCTGTGCTGTAATTTTTTTTTGAAAAGTTTAAATTTTTATTGAATGGACTAGCAACAGAGTCCAAATTTTTACAACACGCATGTCATCTTACAACTAGCTTGGCAACATACAACTCGAGAGCAGAGGAACAAAAAATGTTTCTATTAAGGGGCATTACAATAAACACCTGAGAAGCATAATAAACCGTTGTCTGAATGATCTTAATTTGGAGATCGAAGCACCCCAGAAAATGATGGAAGCATCATCAATCAATAAATTAGCTACTGAGGACACACAAAAACAAAAGAAAACATGCTATAGCACTAGAATTGATTTCCTCCACCAGAAAAACCCAAACAGAGAAGAGTAGCCATGTAAACTTCAAAGATGAAAAACCCATCTTGACATTTGCATCCTTGATCCTAACTTTTCAACCACACATTATGCTTCCCTACCATTCTTTCATCGGCCTTAATTTCTCTTATACATTTGTGTGTGCTCAGAATTCGGTACAGATACAAAGACCCGTAATAGCCAAAACCTTTAGCCCCCCGAAATGTATAAGCTAACAATTGATTCTTTGGAACTATTTATCGAAATAGAAAAAGCAGCAGTACAAAGAAGCCAAACAACCTCCACTCTCTAAATCCGTTCCTTGACAATCAAAAAATCAAAATGAAAATCACGTTAAAGCCATTCAAACAAGTCGAAAGAACCTCCACCTTACCTTCGGCGAAATTGGACAAATCACTCAGAGACAAACAGTCGTTAATCCTCTGTTGCAACTTTAAACTTGCTTTAGTCAAAACCAATAACCCTCTGTTTGCCAGGTGATCTGTGAGACCCTATTTCCCCGACCACTAGACATTCAGCTTCATAAAGAGAGTGATCTTTCATTTGTCATGTTCGTCCCTAAAATAACCTCAATACCAGCTTTGCTAGTTATAAGAATCTAGATATAATAGACAGAAGAATCTAGTTACAGGACAAAGCCAAAAGAAACTAATTACGAGACATCCCAATCAACAAACATCCAAAAACGAAAGAACCACACTTCAGACCAGAATTCAATGAAGCGGCATACAAAGCTACCTCTCGCATCAATCAACGACTATTCTCAACAATGCTTTTCACCATATCTTCAATTTCAGCTTCCATCAAACTTCTGATGATATCTTCTTCATCTGCTGTTGTAAATAGGCCCAACAATCTCGCCACCTCCAGAGTAGCTTGTGCTTCTTTCTTAACATTTTGTTTCTATTCCTGATATCCTCATCCGAGATCTCTTCTTCAATAAAGCTAGGAGTATCTGAGTAATTCCCCAACAAATTGTTCTCTTTTTTCCTAGAGAAATTTGCCTTTTTCTATTCTTTTTACCCCTACACTTTATTAATACTGAATACTTCTTCCCAGAGATAGCATCAACGGATTGAAGAGAAGAAACAGAGATGAATCTCTTGCTCCTTTTGGCGTTCCTTGCTATGGCTCTACTACATCCTTTTGGTGTTCCTTGTTATAAGAATCTAAATAAAATAGACAGAAGAATCTAGTTATAATAGACAGAAGAATCTAGTTACAGGACAAAGCCAAAAGAAACTAATTACGAGACATCCCAATCAACAAACAACCAAAAACGAAAAAAACCCCATTGTTCACTGACTCCCAACTACAGAACCACACTTCAGACCAGAATTCAATGAAGCGGCATACAAAGCTACCTCTCGCATCAATCAATGACTATTCTCAACAATGCTTTTCACCATATCTTCAATTTCAGCTTCCATCAAACTTCTGATGATATCTTCTTCATCTGCTGTTGTAGATAGGCCCAACAATCTCGCCACCTCCAGAGTAGCTTGTGCTTCTTTTCTTAACATTTTGTTTCTATTCCTGATATCCTCATCCAAGATCTCTTCTTCAATAAAGCTAGGAGTATCTGAGTAATTCCCCAACAAATTGTTCTCTTTTTTCCTAGAGAAATTTGCCTTTTTCTATTCTTTTTACCCTTACGCTTTATTAATACTGAATACTTCTTCCCAGAGATAGCATCAACGGATTGAAGAGGAAGAAACAGAGATGAATCTCTTGCTCCTTTTGGCGTTCCTTGCTATGGCTCTACTACATTCTTGAAGTTCATCAGCTATTTGAACCAAATGGCCCCTGGGCTGGGCAGCAGTTGGGCTGTTATGTTGAACCAAGCACAAAGCCGCATTGCCTTCAACTAGATTGTCAGAATCAGAATATAGATTATTAGCAGCCATCGGATTTGGGTCACCCAATGAAAAACCCAACTCCATTTCTTTAAACATTGTTGCTTCGACTCTCAATACTTCATCAACATAATTTTGTTCAAAATTCCCTCCATAATCATTTTCTCTATTCAAAATAAAATCCAGTTCATCGTACGTTTGCTGACAGTTCACCTCAAAAGCAGCAACCTCAACATTTTTCGGGGGCGGCTCATTAATACTTGAAAGCTCCTATTGTTTGCTTTTTCAACCAGCAAATCATGTTCTTCTTCATCGACATATTCCACCTTTTGAACTGCTGCCTCAACAGGAGTTATTTCAGAAGCAGAAGGGGAACTTGAACCCCTTCCTTGAACAGTGGAAGATAATTGGTTCCACCTGAAATCAGAGTTGTCTTCGACCACTAATTTTATAACAAACTTCGCACCATTTACCCTGAGCTCAATTGAATTCTTCACTGACACATTTTTGTTTATAATAACAAGAATTCTTGCAAAGTCCAAACTTTGTTTTTTACAAGAACAATCTTCAGCTAGAATGAACTCACCCAGTGATCGCCAATTTGTTTGAACACTTCATTATTCCAAGCATGTAGAGGTAAATTGCAAATTCTAATCCAAACAAACCTTTCATCACTGATGAGGTCCTTGGACCACGGTTTAATCCAATAAAACCATTCATCAATCCATTTATTCCCATCAGCGAGCAGATTCAACATTGACTCCTTTCTATCAAAACAAATCAAAAACCAACTACCTCCCATCACAGAGATTGAAAATTGAGAGTAACCTTCCATGGACAGGCGTTGATGAAGAGCCTAAATCTCAAGGGGAACCTAACCGAAGCCACCATTGAAGCTTCAAGCAATTTCAGATCCTGAACAGAGACTTCCACGTCAATCTTGTCTAGTTCAAATGCATTCTGTTTGTCACCCCCTGCCACATCTTGTTCACCATTTGAATCAATCTGATTGTTGTTGGTTTTAATCATATCTGTATAAGAATGTGTGTCGGTCTTAGAAGAAAATCTGTTCCTTAAATCATTATCCAAATTCCTATAAAAAATCGCTTCTTTTGAAGGAGATCGGTCATCACTCCTCATCCTTTTCTGATGAATAGACTTTAAAGGAAAATCCTTTCTTCTATGCCAATCATACTTTGCAATATTTGCCGTTAGCTTTCCACCACACCAGCTCACACCCATGGTTTCAAATAGCGGCCGCATCTCGGAATAGCGGCCGCTATGTCGCGGTAGCGGTGGTGGCCGCTACCGCTATTGGACAAAAAGCGGGGGAGAAAGAAATTCACGTTAGTAACGGCCGCTATTGGCCGTTACAAAACACTATAACGGAGGATAGCGGTGATAACGGGCCGTATCGCCGCTATCCTCCGTTCTGTTCAACATTGAGTATAAAAAAAAAATTCCTCAGCAGAGGAAAGAGGCAGAAATTGAAACTCTAAAAATCCTAATTTCTTATGATCAAAACAAACACTAACTTCACCAAATCACCATCTCCCCGAATCACCAACAACAATTAACAAAATTTCAACATCAAATAAAAACTTTAGTCTGTAAGTTCAAAACTTACAAAACTTTTAGTCTGTAACAAAGCAAATACCTAAGTTTAAAACTTTTAACCTTTGGAGTAGATTTAGATCTGTGAGGGGACTAGGTTTAGATTGGACAGTCAGCAGCGGACTGGTGGGCAATTGGTGGCGTGGCCGTGGGCATCGGGTTGCTTGAGGCGCTATCCATTGTCGCAGCACCAGTAGCCTCTGTTTGTTGTCGGTTTGCAAGTGCGCTGGCTTCTTGATTTGTATAACAGGGAGGGTGTAACATCCCAAAGCTATTGTCTATCATGATACATACTCATAACTTACACTCAATTACCGGTTGGGCTGTCTGTGATGCTTAACAACTTTTACTACCTTATTATGTAAATATGAATTAATAAAGTCTCTTCCTTGAGATGTATATACATTCCCTTCCTATTTAAAGTAGTACTGTACAACTTTGCTGAATATATAAAAGAATATAACATACCTTCAATATCAAATCTCAGGAAGGTAAGTCTCTTAGCCAAATCAGTTATCTGTGGAGTGGAAAAATAAGGAGTGAGCGACAACGTGCTCAGTAAGGAAAATGTATGCTGTTTTACAAATATAAAACTATATTCTCAAAACCCCTTAATTATCCTAACGATCAAACTCATTAGGAAATAATGAATATAGTTAACATTAAATAGGATTTAACAGATCCTTCAGAAATCATTTAATTGAGATTAGGCAACAATTTAAATCATGCAAGGAATATAAGTCATCCGCTTTTGGGGTGCACCCGTAGGTCATCGCCCCTCACGGTTATCTCAACTAGATGTATGGCCAAAATCTGTAGGTGGTCCTCGGGTCCACTTGCCAAGTGACCTCGAGACCGCTGAAGACTTGGTAGGTCCATCAGCCCTGTGACGCCCTAAGGTGCACTCGTTGGTCTATTTGACCCGAGCCATCGCCCTAGATGGGTCACGCAAAGTATATGAATGATAATGCATGAACTCATGGCCTAATGTCTCAAAATCAAGTTATCATATGTATCATTTCCATAAAATGATTTGGTTTCCAAAAGGTTTTATAACTAGTAAAACAACCCTCAATTTCAACATTTTCTGTGAGAGAAAGGCACGTTTGAAGCTGGTTCGCCCATGGCTAGTTCGCCCAGGGTCAGCTCACCCATTGGCCAACTCGCCCACTGGTCAATTCGCTAATGCGGCGAATCAGTATTCGCCCGCCACTTAGCTTTTCAAGACAAAGTTTGACTCATCAATTCATAGCTCGCCCGCCTTAAATTTCAGGAAAGGGTCGCCCGCCCATACGACATAAAAAGTTCTCTCAATTTTTAAAACAAAGGCACTCGCCCAGGTTCTCATAAAGGAGAGCTCGCCACGTGGCTAGCACGAGTTTCAACTTAGAACAAAGATACTCGCCCGCCCTAAGTAGCGCGTTAAACAAAACAACATATGGCGGCTTTGTAGCTCGCCAAGGTCAAAACATTTTTATCAACCAATGCATGTCAGAAAAACAAAACAATTTCTAATATTTTCTTAACACTTTTACTCCACAGGACATGCATTTTCATCACATACTACTTCCTTACCTCGTCTGATACAGCCTTGCTTCTCGCCCCCTTCCTCAATTCCCGTCTGCAAAAGCATTTATTTAAACTATGAGTATTTTCCAACAGGATTTATATTTTCTTAATAATAGTGGCACTTTGGCGAGACACAGTTCGCCATTCGCCCAAAGAGCTCGCCATTCAATATTAACTCATTTGTGGGAGTTCACCCAGCTTGGGAGCTCAACTCGCCATGCTTATCAATTCATAATTGGGCTCGCCCATGTATTGGATTACGTTTGCGACCTCTTTTTCTCCTACTCGCCCCATTCGCGATCATCAACATTTCACATGGGCGATCATTGTTATCGCCATTCTCGCCTTTTGGAGATCATTGGTCTTCGTCCGCCCGGACCACAATACTGGCGAACTCACATAACATTTTCCCAAACTCGTCCTATCCTTTGGGCGAGTAGTCACTCATTTTGACTAGCAACTTTCTACTTGTCCCTCGTGTTTCCTTACTCATTCTTGGTTATTTTTCCATTTAGTTTCTTATATATTCAACCATATTCAACTACAACCAGGCTATATCTATGATTAAATATTAAGAGAACTGTAAAACTATGATACTCACCTTTACTAAGTTGCTCTTCCAATAACAGAATGCTTTCTTGCCTTTCTTAGTTTTACTTCTCTTGTTCCTTAGCTCTTCAACGGTGAGGAAAAGATTAAACTGGCAGAAAGATGAAACTCCTTGGTTATAAAAGAAACGGAAGAAACGAAGTAAAATTTGTAGCAAACAGAATGGGCGAGTAACAAATTCCTCAGGTATGCTTCTTATATAGCCCTTCAAATCCACTTAGAAGTCGCCACCTATTCTGATCCTGTTTCATGTCATCATTGCACGTCTTTCATGTAATTAAAACCCAGAGAAATTGGTGACAAAAGGAACGGTGGTAAGGTCTCCCGTTGCAGTCCGTTTCTTTCTTCTTTCTTTTTGACTAAAATTATTCTTCACCTCGTCAACTTCTTTTCCAGTCCACGCCACTGTCAGCCAATGTTTATTGGCTTTCCTTTCATTTTTTCTCCATTTGTCTGACAGCCATATTCTTCATTAAATGCTTTCATACTTAGCATTAATTTCATGGAGACTATTGTAGTAAACGAAATCAAGTAGAACTCTTTTCTTCCCACACGTTATTGACTTGTTTGCCATGCTTTCCCACAAAATTTCACTTTTATTTAATTTTTTTGTTTTTCTCAATCCGTCTGGGCGATCAGCGCCCTCGCCAGCTTGGGCGAACTGTTCTACTCGCCCTAACCAGCAACATTGGCGTTTTGTTCGCCAATTTAGCTCGCCCATTGGCGAGTAGTCTTCCTTGCCCATACATTATCACACCAACATTCTTCCATGCACATCTCAAATTAAGGAACTTTTCATCCAAGTGAAAATCAATACGCAATATTTACTTTATTTACATTATCAAATTTTATGAAATTTCGGTTTACAGTAGTATAAAATCGGATTTTACAGAGGGAGTGAATGAGGCAGTGATGATGAGCGATTGAGGGGTGGGGGATGGTTTTGGTTGGGATTGCATGAGTGAAAGTGAAAGGAATTTTGTGATTTGTGAATTGTGAGTGTGTGAAGGTGAGAGATAGAGTATGTTTAGGGAAAGTGATGAATTGGGTGGGTCAAGGTATGGGTATGGGTCGCTTGGCTGGAAACTTGGGTAGTTTTTTTTCTTTTAGTTTTAATTGTTTACAAATTAATATTAGATAATGGTTTTTTTAAGTACTATTAGATAATATTGAATTTAGACTGTTTAAGTAATTTTTCATTAAAATTTGTAATGTAATTAAATAGATGATATTAAATATTATTACAACTTAAGAAAAAAATATTGATAATTCGATAATATAAATGTGATTGTTTAAGTTAATTGATAGTGGCATATTAATATTAAATTTTTAATATAACAAAACATTATTGTAATTCAAGAGAATATTGATAATGTAAATGTAATTAATTAAATTATGTTTGAATATCTTATTATAATTTAAAAAATTATGAATAATTTTTTTTACATAAATAATAGACTTAAAGTATCATAAATTACTGTAAAAATTATAAAATAAGACTTTAAATAATTATAATTAAGATTATTACATTTTATACACGATTGTGCGAAATTAAAAAAAATTCACGATCGCGATGACCGCAATGACCGCGATGGTCTCCGTTATGTCTGCAACCGCGATAAACGCAACGCGACCGAAAATGTGACCGTGACCGCAATTTGAATCCTTGCTCACACCATTTAAAGCTCTAATGACAGAGAGGGCCTCTCTGAGGTCCTTAAACCTAAGGAATCCAAACTTGTTACTCTTCCTATTATGCCAGTTCGAAGGAATGTAGAAGTCCATGACTCTACCATATTGGTTTGCAAAGTCCCTCAGTTCAGCTTCTCTTCCAGAAGGCGAGATATTCCCGACAAAAACTGTAACCAGCCTGCTTCTCTATTGTCTGCCATCGTTCAGCTAGCGTGGAAGGCAGAAGTTCTCATGACTACGATTGTTACTCTTGCTACGGAGATTTCTTTCTCTCGTTCTACCTCACTCCCATGGTGCTACAGGCACCTCTTCTCGTTACTCTTGCTACCTCGCTCCCAGATCTGTGTTTCAGTGGATAGATTGACCACGTTCAAGGCTGTTGTCTTGAGGAGTAAAGCTTCTCAATTTCACATGTAGCTTTTAATTTGCTCTCTTGCTACATGTCACTTTTGTTCTTAAGAAGACCATAACTGTTGATCTTCATTTATTCAAGTTTTTGCACACTAGGGTTGTTGAAATCTTTTTGACCAAAATGATTCAGCTTTATCCTCTTCATTCCCATTAATGTACACTCTTAATGCTGTGCTGACATTAATATTTAGATTTTAATTTCCTTGCAATTTGTTATTTCCTAGCAATTTGTTTTAAATGCTGTGCTGCCATTAATATTTAGATTTTCATCCTAACTTCCTTTCTTGGTCCTTTTATGCAGCATGGCTAATACACTTGAGAGGTACCACAGTGCACCTATGGAGCAGTGAACCTAGTCATTTTTATTAATACACCTGAGTGTCATTTTCTGTTTGACTAGGTTCCACTGCTCCATAGGTGCACCTGTGGTACCTCTCAAGTGTATTAGCCATGCTGCATAAAAGGACCAAGAAAGGAAGTTAGGATGACAAAATCTAAATATTAATGGCAGCACAGCATTTAAAACAAATTGCTAGGAAATAACAAATTGCAAGGAAATTAAAATCTAAATATTAATGTCAGCACAGCATTAAGAGTGTACATTAATGGGAATGAAGAGGATAAAGCTGAATCATTTTGGGTCAAAAAGATTTCAACAACCCTAGTGTGCAAAAACTTGAATAAATGAAGATCAACAGTTATGGTCTTCTTAAGAACAAAAGTGACATGTAGCAAGAGAGCAAATTAAAAGCTACATGTGAAATTGAGAAGCTTTACTCCTCAAGACAACAGCCTTGAACGTGGTCAATCTATCCACTGAAACACAGATCTGGGAGCGAGGTAGCAAGAGTAACGAGAAGAGGTGCCTGTAGCACCATGGGAGTGAGGTAGAACGAGAGAAAGAAATCTCCGTAGCAAGAGTAACAATCGTAGTCATGAGAACTTCTGCCTTCCACGCTAGCTGAACGATGGCAGACAATAGAGAAGCAGGCTGGTTACAGTTTTTGTCGGGAATATCTCGCCTTCTGGAAGAGAAGCTGAACTGAGGGACTTTGCAAACCAATATGGTAGAGTCATGGACTTCTACATTCCTTCGAACTGGCATAATAGGAAGAGTAACAAGTTTGGATTCCTTAGGTTTAAGGACCTCAGAGAGGCCCTCTCTGTCATTAGAGCTTTAAATGGTGTGAGCAAGGATTCAAATTGCGGTCACGGTCACATTTTCGGTCGCGTTGCGTTTATCGCGGTTGCAGACATAACGGAGACCATCGCGGTCATTGCGGTCATCGCGATCGTGAATTTTTTTTAATTTCGCACAATCGTGTATAAAATGTAATAATCTTAATTATAATTATTTAAAGTCTTATTTTATAATTTTTACAGTAATTTATGATACTTTAAGTCTATTATTTATGTAAAAAAAATTATTCATAATTTTTTAAATTATAATAAGATATTCAAACATAATTTAATTAATTACATTTACATTATCAATATTCTCTTGAATTACAATAATGTTTTGTTATATTAAAAATTTAATATTAATATGCCACTATCAATTAACTTAAACAATCACATTTATATTATCGAATTATCAATATTTTTTTCTTAAGTTGTAATAATATTTAATATCATCTATTTAATTACATTACAAATTTTAATGAAAAATTACTTAAACAGTCTAAATTCAATATTATCTAATAGTACTTAAAAAAACCATTATCTAATATTAATTTGTAAACAATTAAAACTAAAAGAAAAAAACTACCCAAGTTTCCAGCCAAGCGACCCATACCCATACCTTGACCCACCCAATTCATCACTTTCCCTAAACATACTCTATCTCTCACCTTCACACACTCACAATTCACAAATCACAAAATTCCTTTCACTTTCACTCATGCAATCCCAACCAAAACCATCCCCCACCCCTCAATCGCTCATCATCACTGCCTCATTCACTCCCTCTGTAAAATCCGATTTTATACTACTGTAAACCGAAATTTCATAAAATTTGATAATGTAAATAAAGTAAATATTGCGTATTGATTTTCACTTGGATGAAAAGTTCCTTAATTTGAGATGTGCATGGAAGAATGTTGGTGTGATAATGTATGGGCAAGGAAGACTACTCGCCAATGGGCGAGCTAAATTGGCGAACAAAACGCCAATGTTGCTGGTTAGGGCGAGTAGAACAGTTCGCCCAAGCTGGCGAGGGCGCTGATCGCCCAGACGGATTGAGAAAAACAAAAAAATTAAATAAAAGTGAAATTTTGTGGGAAAGCATGGCAAACAAGTCAATAACGTGTGGGAAGAAAAGAGTTCTACTTGATTTCGTTTACTACAATAGTCTCCATGAAATTAATGCTAAGTATGAAAGCATTTAATGAAGAATATGGCTGTCAGACAAATGGAGAAAAAAATGAAAGGAAAGCCAATAAACATTGGCTGACAGTGGCGTGGACTGGAAAAGAAGTTGACGAGGTGAAGAATAATTTTAGTCAAAAAGGAAGAAAGAAACGGACTGCAACGGGAGACCTTACCACCGTTCCTTTTGTCACCAATTTCTCTGGGTTTTAATTACATGAAAGACGTGCAATGATGACATGAAACAGGATCAGAATAGGTGGCGACTTCTAAGTGGATTTGAAGGGCTATATAAGAAGCATACCTGAGGAATTTGTTACTCGCCCATTCTGTTTGCTACAAATTTTACTTCGTTTCTTCCGTTTCTTTTATAACCAAGGAGTTTCATCTTTCTGCCAGTTTAATCTTTTCCTCACCGTTGAAGAGCTAAGGAACAAGAGAAGTAAAACTAAGAAAGGCAAGAAAGCATTCTGTTATTGGAAGAGCAACTTAGTAAAGGTGAGTATCATAGTTTTACAGTTCTCTTAATATTTAATCATAGATATAGCCTGGTTGTAGTTGAATATGGTTGAATATATAAGAAACTAAATGGAAAAATAACCAAGAATGAGTAAGGAAACACGAGGGACAAGTAGAAAGTTGCTAGTCAAAATGAGTGACTACTCGCCCAAAGGATAGGACGAGTTTGGGAAAATGTTATGTGAGTTCGCCAGTATTGTGGTCCGGGCGGACGAAGACCAATGATCTCCAAAAGGCGAGAATGGCGATAACAATGATCGCCCATGTGAAATGTTGATGATCGCGAATGGGGCGAGTAGGAGAAAAAGAGGTCGCAAACGTAATCCAATACATGGGCGAGCCCAATTATGAATTGATAAGCATGGCGAGTTGAGCTCCCAAGCTGGGTGAACTCCCACAAATGAGTTAATATTGAATGGCGAGCTCTTTGGGCGAATGGCGAACTGTGTCTCGCCAAAGTGCCACTATTATTAAGAAAATATAAATCCTGTTGGAAAATACTCATAGTTTAAATAAATGCTTTTGCAGACGGGAATTGAGGAAGGCGGGCGAGAAGCAAGGCTGTATCAGACGAGGTAAGGAAGTAGTATGTGATGAAAATGCATGTCCTGTGGAGTAAAAGTGTTAAGAAAATATTAGAAATTGTTTTGTTTTTCTGACATGCATTGGTTGATAAAAATGTTTTGACCTTGGCGAGCTACAAAGCCGCCATATGTTGTTTTGTTTAACGCGCTACTTAGGGCGGGCGAGTATCTTTGTTCTAAGTTGAAACTCGTGCTAGCCACGTGGCGAGCTCTCCTTTATGAGAACCTGGGCGAGTGCCTTTGTTTTAAAAATTGAGAGAACTTTTTATGTCGTATGGGCGGGCGACCCTTTCCTGAAATTTAAGGCGGGCGAGCTATGAATTGATGAGTCAAACTTTGTCTTGAAAAGCTAAGTGGCGGGCGAATACTGATTCGCCGCATTAGCGAATTGACCAGTGGGCGAGTTGGCCAATGGGTGAGCTGACCCTGGGCGAACTAGCCATGGGCGAACCAGCTTCAAACGTGCCTTTCTCTCACAGAAAATGTTGAAATTGAGGGTTGTTTTACTAGTTATAAAACCTTTTGGAAACCAAATCATTTTATGGAAATGATACATATGATAACTTGATTTTGAGACATTAGGCCATGAGTTCATGCATTATCATTCATATACTTTGCGTGACCCATCTAGGGCGATGGCTCGGGTCAAATAGACCAACGAGTGCACCTTAGGGCGTCACAGGGCTGATGGACCTACCAAGTCTTCAGCGGTCTCGAGGTCACTTGGCAAGTGGACCCGAGGACCACCTACAGATTTTGGCCATACATCTAGTTGAGATAACCGTGAGGGGCGATGACCTACGGGTGCACCCCAAAAGCGGATGACTTATATTCCTTGCATGATTTAAATTGTTGCCTAATCTCAATTAAATGATTTCTGAAAGGATCTGTTAAATCCTATTTAATGTTAACTATATTCATTATTTCCTAATGAGTTTGATCGTTAGGATAATTAAGGGGTTTTGAGAATATAGTTTTATATTTGTAAAACAGCATACATTTTCCTTACTGAGCACGTTGTCGCTCACTCCTTATTTTTCCACTCCACAGATAACTGATTTGGCTAAGAGACTTACCTTCCTGAGATTTGATATTGAAGGTATGTTATATTCTTTTATATATTCAGCAAAGTTGTACAGTACTACTTTAAATAGGAAGGGAATGTATATACATCTCAAGGAAGAGACTTTATTAATTCATATTTACATAATAAGGTAGTAAAAGTTGTTAAGCATCACAGACAGCCCAACCGGTAATTGAGTGTAAGTTATGAGTATGTATCATGATAGACAATAGCTTTGGGATGTTACACCCTCCCTGTTATACAAATCAAGAAGCCAGCGCACTTGCAAACCGACAACAAACAGAGGCTACTGGTGCTGCGACAATGGATAGCGCCTCAAGCAACCCGATGCCCACGGCCACGCCACCAATTGCCCACCAGTCCGCTGCTGACTGTCCAATCTAAACCTAGTCCCCTCACAGATCTAAATCTACTCCAAAGGTTAAAAGTTTTAAACTTAGGTATTTGCTTTGTTACAGACTAAAAGTTTTGTAAGTTTTGAACTTACAGACTAAAGTTTTTATTTGATGTTGAAATTTTGTTAATTGTTGTTGGTGATTCGGGGAGATGGTGATTTGGTGAAGTTAGTGTTTGTTTTGATCATAAGAAATTAGGATTTTTAGAGTTTCAATTTCTGCCTCTTTCCTCTGCTGAGGAATTTTTTTTTTATACTCAATGTTGAACAGAACGGAGGATAGCGGCGATAACGGCCCGTTATCACCGCTATCCTCCGTTATAGTGTTTTGTAACGGCCAATAGCGGCCGTTACTAACGTGAATTTCTTTCTCCCCCGCTTTTTGTCCAATAGCGGTAGCGGCCACCACCGCTACCGCGACATAGCGGCCGCTATTCCGAGATGCGGCCGCTATTTGAAACCATGGGTGTGAGCTGGTGTGGTGGAAAGCTAACGGCAAATATTGCAAAGTATGATTGGCATAGAAGAAAGGATTTTCCTTTAAAGTCTATTCATCAGAAAAGGATGAGGAGTGATGACCGATCTCCTTCAAAAGAAGCGATTTTTTATAGGAATTTGGATAATGATTTAAGGAACAGATTTTCTTCTAAGACCGACACACATTCTTATACAGATATGATTAAAACCAACAACAATCAGATTGATTCAAATGGTGAACAAGATGTGGCAGGGGGTGACAAACAGAATGCATTTGAACTAGACAAGATTGACGTGGAAGTCTCTGTTCAGGATCTGAAATTGCTTGAAGCTTCAATGGTGGCTTCGGTTAGGTCTCCCCTTGAGATTTAGGCTCTTCATCAACGCCTGTCCATGGAAGGTTACTCTCAATTTTCAATCTCTGTGATGGGAGGTAGTTGGTTTTTGATTTGTTTTGATAGAAAGGAGTCAATGTTGAATCTGCTCGCTGATGGGAATAAATGGATTGATGAATGGTTTTATTGGATTAAACCGTGGTCCAAGGACCTCATCAGTGATGAAAGGTTTGTTTGGATTAGAATTTGCAATTTACCTCTACATGCTTGGAATAATGAAGTGTTCAAACAAATTGGCGATCACTGGGTGAGTTCATTCTAGCTGAAGATTGTTCTTGTAAAAAACAAAGTTTGGACTTTGCAAGAATTCTTGTTATTATAAACAAAAATGTGTCAGTGAAGAATTCAATTGAGCTCAGGGTAAATGGTGCGAAGTTTGTTATAAAATTAGTGGTCGAAGACAACTCTGATTTCAGGTGGAACCAATTATCTTCCACTGTTCAAGGAAGGGGTTCAAGTTCCCCTTCTGCTTCTGAAATAACTCCTGTTGAGGCAGCAGTTCAAAAGGTGGAATATGTCGATGAAGAAGAACATGATTTGCTGGTTGAAAAAGCAAACAATAGGAGCTTTCAAGTATTAATGAGCCGCCCCCGAAAAATGTTGAGGTTGCTGCTTTTGAGGTGAACTGTCAGCAAACGTACGATGAACTGGATTTTATTTTGAATAGAGAAAATGATTATGGAGGGAATTTTGAACAAAATTATGTTGATGAAGTATTGAGAGTCGAAGCAACAATGTTTAAAGAAATGGAGTTGGGTTTTTCATTGGGTGACCCAAATCCGATGGCTGCTAATAATCTATATTCTGATTCTGACAATCTAGTTGAAGGCAATGCGGCTTTGTGCTTGGTTCAACATAACAGCCCAACTGCTGCCCAGCCCAGGGGCCATTTGGTTCAAATAGCTGATGAACTTCAAGAATGTAGTAGAGCCATAGCAAGGAACGCCAAAAGGAGCAAGAGATTCATCTCTGTTTCTTCTCTTCAATCCGTTGATGCTATCTCTGGGAAGAAGTATTCAGTATTAATAAAGCGTAAGGGTAAAAAGAATAGAAAAAGGCAAATTTCTCTAGGAAAAAAGAGAACAATTTGTTGGGGAATTACTCAGATACTCCTAGCTTTATTGAAGAAGAGATCTTGGATGAGGATATCAGGAATAGAAACAAAATGTTAAGAAAAGAAGCACAAGCTACTCTGGAGGTGGCGAGATTGTTGGGCCTATCTACAACAGCAGATGAAGAAGATATCATCAGAAGTTTGATGGAAGCTGAAATTGAAGATATGGTGAAAAGCATTGTTGAGAATAGTCATTGATTGATGCGAGAGGTAGCTTTGTATGCCGCTTCATTGAATTCTGGTCTGAAGTGTGGTTCTGTAGTTGGGAGTCAGTGAACAATGGGGTTTTTTTCGTTTTTGGTTGTTTGTTGATTGGGATGTCTCGTAATTAGTTTCTTTTGGCTTTGTCCTGTAACTAGATTCTTCTGTCTATTATAACTAGATTCTTCTGTCTATTTTATTTAGATTCTTATAACAAGGAACACCAAAAGGATGTAGTAGAGCCATAGCAAGGAACGCCAAAAGGAGCAAGAGATTCATCTCTGTTTCTTCTCTTCAATCCGTTGATGCTATCTCTGGGAAGAAGTATTCAGTATTAATAAAGTGTAGGGGTAAAAAGAATAGAAAAAGGCAAATTTCTCTAGGAAAAAAGAGAACAATTTGTTGGGGAATTACTCAGATACTCCTAGCTTTATTGAAGAAGAGATCTCGGATGAGGATATCAGGAATAGAAACAAAATGTTAAGAAAAGAAGCACAAGCTACTCTGGAGGTGGCGAGATTGTTGGGCCTATTTACAACAGCAGATGAAGAAGATATCATCAGAAGTTTGATGGAAGCTGAAATTGAAGATATGGTGAAAAGCATTGTTGAGAATAGTCGTTGATTGATGCGAGAGGTAGCTTTGTATGCCGCTTCATTGAATTCTGGTCTGAAGTGTGGTTCTTTCGTTTTTGGATGTTTGTTGATTGGGATGTCTCGTAATTAGTTTCTTTTGGCTTTGTCCTGTAACTAGATTCTTCTGTCTATTATATCTAGATTCTTATAACTAGCAAAGCTGGTATTGAGGTTATTTTAGGGACGAACATGACAAATGAAAGATCACTCTCTTTATGAAGCTGAATGTCTAGTGGTCGGGGAAATAGGGTCTCACAGATCACCTGGCAAACAGAGGGTTATTGGTTTTGACTAAAGCAAGTTTAAAGTTGCAACAGAGGATTAACGACTGTTTGTCTCTGAGTGATTTGTCCAATTTCGCCGAAGGTAAGGTGGAGGTTCTTTCGACTTGTTTGAATGGCTTTAACGTGATTTTCATTTTGATTTTTTGATTGTCAAGGAACGGATTTAGAGAGTGGAGGTTGTTTGGCTTCTTTGTACTGCTGCTTTTTCTATTTCGATAAATAGTTCCAAAGAATCAATTGTTAGCTTATACATTTCGGGGGGCTAAAGGTTTTGGCTATTACGGGTCTTTGTATCTGTACCGAATTCTGAGCACCACAAATGTATAAGAGAAATTAAGGCCGATGAAAGAATGGTAGGGAAGCATAATGTGTGGTTGAAAAGTTAGGATCAAGGATGCAAATGTCAAGATGGGTTTTTCATCTTTGAAGTTTACATGGCTACTCTTCTCTGTTTGGGTTTTTCTGGTGGAGGAAATCAATTCTAGTGCTATAGCATGTTTTCTTTTGTTTTTGTGTGTCCTCAGTAGCTAATTTATTGATTGATGATGCTTCCATCATTTTCTGGGGTGCTTCGATCTCCAAATTAAGATCATTCAGACAACGGTTTATTATGCTTCTCAGGTGTTTATTGTAATGCCCCTTAATAGAAACATTTTTTGTTCCTCTGCTCTCGAGTTGTATGTTGCCAAGCTAGTTGTAAGATGACATGCGTGTTGTAAAAATTTGGACTCTGTTGCTAGTCCATTCAATAAAAATTTAAACTTTTCAAAAAAAAAATTACAGCACAGCGTTCAAAACAAACTAGTAGTAGTTTAGGTCACATAAGACTAAGACTTTGTTAGTTAAAGCTTTTGCTTCATCTGTATCAAAAAAAAATTATATATTTATATTATTTATAATTATCAAATGTTAGTGTACATATACATAGTTTAAGATGGCTAAAAACTTGAGCTTAGCTAAATATACAACTATACAAGTCTACTCCAATAAAGCTTGAGTTTGGCAAGTTTGCCTGCTTTGCATTTTAGAGCTTGCTGGGCTCAGACTTACAGAATACAACAAGCCAAAGCCTAACTCTTCAAAGCATAGCTCAACTTGTTTACAAGGTTAGTAGCATTGAATACAATATATGTGTGTGTATGTGTGATTTTTGGTTTGTGTACAAACCAATTCATCCAAATATCTGTTAATACATGTCCTTTAAAAAAACAAAATTCAAAAATAATATTTCCTAAGGGAAGTTAAATGAAAACAACGTATAAGCACGCGCATATGCATATACATGTTTAGTATGAAGCAAAGAGAGCTTCCCTATAAAGTGTATAGTGTCGCATATTTCATAGCAAACTTGTAATAATAATTTTTTCTTCTAAGCCAAAATTTATTGAAAATGTCTCATCTTACAGTCAAAACTGCAATGTAGAATGAACTAGAACAACAAACAGAAACAAAACAAGCAAAGCAACAATCTAAATCCACACCTACATTTCACAATTTATCAAACATTCAAAAACTCCCATAACAAATACTTCTCTAAAGTGTATAAAATACAAAGCATTGATAGAAGATGAAACTTATCATACTATATTACTTGTGTGCGTTTGCAATGTTTGAGAATTGTCACCTTGAGGCTTCTTTAATATATTGGTGCTAATGGGGTCCGTATTTGGTGGTTGAGTTTCAAATCAATATAAAGGATGATTCTTTTCTGTTAGAGAGTTTGTCTGTTGGGCTAAGTCTTTTTAGCATGGGTTTATCCCCTTGTCTAGTAAGCCTTTTGCATTTTGTTAGAATGGGTTTATCCCCTTGTCTAGTAAGCCTTTTGCATTTTGTACATCTTTTACATTTAATGGCTACCTTTTGGGGGGAATATCGGCTACTTTATCCTTAATAAAATGCTTCTTTTACCCTTCTTTTTTGAAGGCATGGTAGGTTTATCGATAAAGAAGAGATTTCGAAAAATCTCACATAAGGAAATGATCATGTTAATCTAACAAAGAGTTCATCAAGAAATGGGAGAATACTATACTAAATTTTCAGAATGGGAGAAAACAACGTCAAGAGTTGGTACATGAATACTATGAGTTATAATTAACTATGTCAAATTTTTAGTGGGAAATGCATAGGATCCTCATATTTCTACTAAATTTTCAACTAAGACAAAGAATTCTTCTATAGTTGCACATTATGATTAGAGTAGTCAAACTCAGTTTGAAGGATGCATGCTATTTTTAGAGATGAAATCAGTACCTCAACTCTACCTCAGTCATAAAGGAATAAATCACCGTCGAGCTACAACATCAATGTCTAGAGCTTAATATACATATAGTTCACTTACTATATTATGATTGATCAAATTGTTAGTAGTAAACATTTTGTCGATTTTGCTTGGTAGGAAAGATGAAAAGTAGTGATGATGAAAAATTTGCTAATTCAATGGTTAAGATTCATAACTACTTATTGTGTAGTGGTTAAAAATGAGTTGTAGCATATCGTAAGTCTTGGATTTGAATCCAAGTACCCTCACCCCAATTATTTAACTTTTTTTTTTGCTCTGCCAATTAATTTTATTAATAAGATAATATCACTCATACATCCCTTATTAGCAAGGGTCAAAATCCAAAAAAAAAAAAAAACACCCCAGCAAAATAGAAAAAACCAAAGCCAAAACTAATCCCGAAAAGCTAGAAAATCACATTCTTGCTAAAGAATCAACAAAGGAATTAGTTTCCCTGTAATTATGCACAATATCAACATTACCAATATCCACCCAAAATTTATCAATTTTGGTGTAGCTTAATCATTTGATTAACAATTTTTCTTTATTTACCCCGTCTTTTTTTCTTTCTACCAAATAAAGGGTTATGAAAAAAATGTTTATTAACAACAAATTGATCAATCATAATATATATTAATAAAAATTTGACATATATTAACAACAAATTTCCCTGTTTTGTTCTTCAGATATATATATTAATAAAAATTTGATCTAGCAAAAAAAAAATTGATTAATCATAATATATCATGTGAACTATATGTATATATTAACTATCATCAACTGTTCCAACACATTACAGCAAAAGTGGAAGATCAATATTATTAGAGTTTATATAAACTCTTCTTTTTAGTGGAAAATGCCGCTTGTTTCTTAAACTTAGCAATGGCGTTTTTCTTCCAAATGCCGCTATATAAGTTATATTTTTAAAAAATAAAACATTTTTTATTGCACATTTAATTTAATTATTCAATATAACAATGTTTCTATCAAAAAAACAGTGCTATGTTTAAAATTTAGCAGCACTTGTAAGATAAACACCGCCATTATATTGAAATTATGATAATTGGCGGCATTTTAACTGAACACCGTTAAATAAGTGCTACTAAATGTCTAATTTGCTGTTGTGTATATATAATACAGTACACTGATAGTATATAGTTTCTATACATTGTCAATCAACTATGAGATAACACATCATTAATGAGCAAAGTTTGAAAGTGAATAAGCCCTTAAAAATAAATTTAAAAACTTTATTAATATTTGTTTTTAATGACCTGCGTATGATGTGTTATCCTATGGTTGATTGATAATGTATGAAGGTTATATACTATCGGTGCATTATATATAAACTTGTATTATTATGCTAGCTTAATTCTAAAGTTACACAACCATTCGAAATCCCACATGCAGGTACAAGGTAAATGATGTTTGCAAGTAAATCAGCTGTCAAAACTGTCCAAAAAAATCGAAACCCTTCTGAAAAATTACACTTCTTCAAGTAATGTCAAGGTTGCAGAAACCAGCGGGAGGGGAGGAGGTGGAAGGCAAAAGAGATGGAAAAGAAAAGGAAATTGAGGAAAAAGCAACCAATTTTTGTCTGTTTCTGATGGCATGTATTATGGTTAAAGCAAGGCTTTAGTGCTTTATTCAACACATAAGAGATCATAAGAAAAAGGTAGAATAAGGACAAATCTCAGCTATCTTATCCTGCTTATGTATGAATGAAAGAGGAATGGAGAAAGGAAGATCATGGGAGGGGGCCCCGAGAGGCTGCCCTCGTACAAGCACAACTGGCCGTAAGCTTTTAGAAGAAAGCTGAACTTTCGGATGCAAACAGATCTTGTAAAAATGAAAAAGATTTTTAAAAAATCAGTCACAACCATAAGAAGACACAATGTATCAAATGTAGAGATTGTGTCATGTACAGTTAAAGATACTGTCAATTTGGTTGGTTCATGCATATATATATACACATACACATACATTAATGCACCAAAATTTAATTCCTGAAAACAAAATGCAATTTCAATTGATAAGAAACCTAAAAGCTGCACTGACTCTTTCACATTTAAAAAAGAAAAGAAAGATGTTCATATTTCAAAGATATTCAGGTTAAATTCAAGGTAGAGAATAAAATCCTAAAAATTTACAAAAAAAAAAGAACTAGGGATTAAAAATTCACTACTATTGAAGATTTCCATGTTATAAATCCCGTTGATTTGAAAGAAATGATGCAATGCAACTTTAGTAGGTTAAAGATAAAATGATGCAATGCAGTTTCTTTTCATTAAGAAAAAGTTTGTAGCTGTGCCTAAAACTGATCATATTTTCCGAGAATAAGCAGTAAAGCATGCAGCAGACCAGCATGAATAAAAACAAATTTAAAATTTATCATTTCTTCTCTTTTTTTTCTTCTGCAACTTGGGCTAAAAGCCTTGAAAAATGGCAGCTAGAAACTTAAAACAAGAGAAGTTAACCTAGCTCATGGCCTTGATTAAGTCATTGAAAAACTTCCTCTTCTAAAATACCATGGTAAAAATGTGATTCTTTTGTTTCTTAGTCAAGAATATATGTTATCTGACTTTGTTTAGTCTGTTCAGTTGTCATTCCAAGTTTATCTGTGATTAATTTGGCCAGTTCTGTGAACTGCTAAACTAATAAGATGTTACTATATCTGAAACTTTGTTTCATTATATAAAAAAATAAACATTTTTGTGAGTTAAATTAGCTGGACATTAAATTTCACAGTGCACAGTTCAATGATCGATTTAGAAGGATAATTGTGGTATTGGGAAATGTGAATGCTGCTGCATTCGTACGTTCTTGTATCAGTGAAAGGATTTATGGCTTATGAATTAATTAAATGTAAATAAAAAGTTGAATCATGCTTAATCATCAAACTATTATTGAGAGTTGAGACAATCAAGTCAGGAGCTGTCATTCTTCAATGTAATTTCATCTTTTGATGTTAAACTTACTTTCAGATCTCTGAAATCCCAGATCAACATATCCATGAAAAGAAAGAAGAAGAAGTAGAAGAAGAAGAAGAAGAAAATTAAACCCATCAATCCAAAACAACTACACCAACACAAGAAACAAGAAAAGCAAATCAACATCCAGAATCAGATATTTTTCAAAGAAACAGAAAAAACTTGTGTTGACTGATACAGCATTAAAATTATTACCTGGAAGAGCTGGCAAATTCATAGAGCTTCCCACGGCTAGAGAAAATGATGAGAGCAACCTCAGCATCACAGAGAATTGAAAGCTCATAAGCTTTCTTTAGCAATCCATTTCTCCTCTTTGCAAATGTCACCTGCCGGTTTATCTTGTTCTCGATCCTCTTCAGCTCCACTTTTCCTCTCCCCATTATATACCAAAACAACAAAAAATATACTATAATTCTCCTTTCTTTTTCTTAAAAAATGAAAACTATGGTTTTTCGGGAAACCCTTTTTTCTTCCTTTCTCCTCTTAACTACTAAATTCCCTCCTCTTTCCTTAGGGCAGGAAGGTGTTCTTCCTTTTATGAGTATAGGGTAACTCTATAGCTGCTAGGTTTTCATTGTTTCTCCACCAAATACACAAAAGAAGATGAAAAAGAGAGGGGGAAACGAAAGTGGGGCACCGGCGTTTATCTTGATCCAGGGTTTTGCTTTTGCTAGGTTTGTTCAGATAAAGAATAAACCTCCATAGACAGGCTACAGTTGCTCCATTTCTTTCCTCTTGTATTTTCTCTTGCTTCGATTGTCAACTTCTCTTCTCCTCTCTTGCTCTTAATTTTCTTTTATTTTTATAGATATAGATATTGGAGTTTGTGGATAATAATAGAGCTTAACCCATATAACATCTACGCAGAATTAATATAGTAGTCTCATTGATCTGTCGATGGGAGAAAATTTTTTACCATGGACTGAGAGTAGAATTTCGAAAAATTTACAATGCAAACGTCTAGTATATAAATTCAATAAAATCTAATTACTTTAAATTTCTTTAGTTTTACTTTATAATAAATATGTAATTCTTTTTATAAATTTATTTTAAAAAACTAATAATTAAAACTTAAAAGCACCTAAACAAATTGTCGATACAGTTTATTTTCTTTTTTTTGTTATTATTCTTTCTTTTTTTTTCATACGCCAGAATTACTATTAACAATATAATTATCCTGATTTTATTAGTGGTTACTAACCTTAGAATATAGATATTAATCCAAAATTTTAATAATTTTCTAATTTTTTTGGTTAATTTATTTTGAGTTGACAACATGACGTCAACATCAATCGAACATTCTTGACTTTAAGTGTTTATACGTGTCGAAACAACATGGGGAAGCACTGGAACAATGGCCCAGATTGGAATTATCTGACAATTATATCCCTACCGATATGCTCTTAATTACAAGATCTTTCTTTCGTTTATCATTGTTGAGAAGGTTTTAGGAGGTAAGGGTTAGAAAGTAAATTTGAGTGAAGAAAATGGAATTAATTCTGAAAGTGGTCCTAAATCCCAATTGAGTGTTGGGACACGGGTAAAGGATCACCATATCATGTCAAGGAAAAGAAAAGAAGAAAACCTTAGGAGCACAAAAGCAAGATAGCCAAAGGATGCTTATTAGAATAGTATCTGATCCACATTTTATTATATTCATAGGAATATAGATTTTTTTGACCAAAACATTCATAAATAATATATAATTTTTAAAATATAAAGCGAATCTCTCATGTGTATGAGTTAATCTGATTTGTTAAAGTGGAAATGATGGTTTGAGGATATTAAGATTGAGATTTTATGGCGCTTTCATACGCTTAAATTGGTGTTTAAAAAATGAAAATAAAAAGAAAATATAAAAAGAGATAAATCAAGAGAAAAGAGAAAAAAAAAAAAGAGATGCTTGATGGAAAGAGTAATTGAGTCATCTTGCTTGTTTCTTTGGGACTCGTGTATTTTTTTTTAAGGTTTAAGTTGTATTGATATAAAAATATCAGGATAAGTTATAACCAAGCCATCAAATTAGAAATTTCATTAATTCTTGTTTTAGCAAGAGAGTCAGCAAAATAATCTCCTCTAACATGAAGAGAAGATATCATTCCCATGCCTAAATACAAGTTGTACAGTTTGTTAAGAAGATTATCTTATTTCCATGAGCTATCCAAAATTCTATTTACCCTGAGATCACCAATTTGAGTTGCTTTCAATGATGGGATGAGTAATTAGATTCAAATTTACACTAACAATAACTGACAACGCTTCGACAATAGTCAAAAGTTCTGCTAAATTTGAATCAGCAACATCAATTTTTTTTGAGAAGATGAGTGAGATATTGCCTTTCGAGTTGCAAAGAACTCCACCAGTTCTATCCAGACCTGGTTTACCCAAAGAAAAGCTATAAATATTAAATTTCAATATTCCTTCAAGAGATGGATGCTTGAGGGAAATTGATGTCTCCCAGATTGAAGTAAGGAGAAGTAAATCTTGACTTGGACACTTTGCTTTTAACCATCATCCAAGTCTAATACACATGAGATGACAAACTTGATCATGAGAATTGATTTTTGGTTGAAAATTTGGTCATTACAAGCTAACCAGATGGACCAAGTTATGGCATAGATTAAATATTCCCAAATAGTCTTCACTTTTCTTTGTGATTAGATAATCCCAAGAAAGTGAAAGATTTTTAAGAGAACTAGGAATAATTTTTTTTCTGTAACCATAGGTATTGTTTTCGAGTCGAGAATGGTAAACAATAAACCCTTCCAATAGTAGTAATTCCAGGATTTGAACCATGTCCAAATGCATGAGGAAAAAGTCTACTTCTACTTCTACTTTTTATAACCAATCCTTGTTACTGAAGTTGATGTCACCCAGAGTGTGGATGAAGCGGAAGAGTCTCCTTATGCATGTAAAGTTGGTGCAAACAGTGTTTAATGAAGTAAATCATGAGAAGAACCTTTTATCTAATCACAAAAGAGACAAAGCAGTGGTGGGAAGCATTTTCGATATGGAATTTAATTCTCTTGTCGGCCCCTCTAATCTCAATGCATCAAAAGAATCTTCATCTGCCATGCAAAATAATGGTAATGAAGTTAATTCCTCTGCTCCAGATCAAATGCATGCTACTTCAAATAATGGCAATGAAGTTAATTCATCTGCTGAGCTGGCTATTGTAGAATCTGCTCCAAATCAAGTGCATGTTGCTTCAAATATTTGTACATTAAATTCTTCTAGAAGGGACTTTTATCAGAGTAAAGCTCCTAAACCAAGAAAAGTTAAATCTTTGTTAGATGTAGAGAAGGACACCTGGAGGAAAGTTGATAAAAAGAATAAAAAGAAAATTAAGAAAATTTCTAGAAAAAAAGCAACCCACACGAGTCTGCTCACCAAAAGCTTTTACAAATGATTCATTATCAGACGATGATTTCAAAAATCATTATAAAGTAATCACGAAAGAAGCCAAGGACATATGGGAGGTGGGAAAGCTCATTGGTTTATCTGTTGATTGCGAAGATGAGATAGTCATTGAAAAACTGAAAGAATTAGAGAGAACTGAGGTTGTTGCTAATCATGAAAATTATTAGCTGGTATATAAGGGGCATAAATAATCCGGCTAAGGGAAGAATTTTAAACAAGTTGATCTCTTCTATGGGTGTAGATATGGTTTTATTACAAGAAACAAAGTTAGTAGATCTCAAGGTGGAGCAAATTCCAAATTGGTGGGGAAATGGTGATATTGGTTGGATTTTTGTTGGTTTTATGGGATAAAGGGAGCTTTCAATTAGAAAACGTGTTTAGATCCAAATGTATTATTGTCCTGAAAGGTAAATGTTTACAATCTAAATGTTTACAATCAAACTTTCTCTATTCTATCTGTAATCTACATGCTCCTTATGAGCTTAATGCAAAGGTGGAATTATGGGAGGTAGTTTCTATAATAAAAGAAGTATGGGGTGGAGAATGGCTTATTGCGGGAGACTTTAACGCTGTCAAGGGAGATCATGAGAGGCAGGGATGTTCTCAAATGGGGCAGGGTATAAAGGAATTCAATGATTTCATAAATGATTTTGAGTTAATCGACCTTCCATTAGTTGGTAAGAATCTCTTGGTTTGGAACTAGTAACAAAAAGAGCAGAATTGACAAATTTTCGGTTTCCTCTATCTGGATCAACACTTTTCCTAATCTTGAACTGTAACATCCCAAATCCACAGTATAACATAATATTTACTTTTCTTTTACACTTATTTACCGGTTGGGTTGTCTGTGATGCTTTACAACTCTCACGCTTTAATAAGAATTAGTACTCTTATTTCTTTTACTAATATGGAAATATGAATTATTAAATTCTTTCCTTAAGATGTATAAACATTCCCTTCTATTAAAAGTAGTACTATACAATTTTACTAAATATATAAAAGAAATACAACATACCTTCGATATCGAATCTTTGGAAGGTAATTCTCTTAGTCCTAACTCAACAATCCGTGGAGTGGAAAATAAGGAGTGAGCTACAACTTGCTCAGTAAGGAAGGTGTATACTGTTTTATAAGTATAAAAACTATATCCCCAAAACTACATAATTATCCTAACGATCAACCCATTAGGAAAACAATGAATGTAGTTAACATTAAACAGGATTCAATAGATCCTTTCAGTAAACAGAAATCATATAATTGAGACTAGGCAACAATTTATCATGCTCTCATTGTTCTCTCAGGAACACAAGTCATCCGCTTTTGGGGTGCACCCATAGGCCATCACCCCTCACGGTTATCTTTGCTAGATCTATGGCCATAATCTATAGGTGGTCCTCGGGTTCACTTGCCATGTGACCTCGAGACCGCTGATGACTTGGCGGGTCCATCAGCCTTGTGACGCCCTGGAGTGGACTCGTTGGTCTATTGACCCGAGCCATCGCCCCAGATGGGTCACGCAAAGTATATGAATAATAATGCATGAACTCAGGGCCTAACGTCTCAAAATCAAGTTATATCTCATTAAAAACCTTTATGGAATGATTTCATAATTTCTATCATTTTCTCAAAATGATTTGCTTTCCAAAAGGTTTCATATTTTCTGTTTACAAATATATTAAAAACAACCCATTTTCACCAATTTACGGATGAGAAAATATGGATTAAATTGGCTCGCCAGGGTCAACTCGCCCATAGTGGCTCGCCTATAACAGTTCGCCCGTTACGGAGAACTAGTGTTCGCCCGCCAACTTTAGCCTTTTAAAACCAAGTGAAACTAACTCTCTCATGGCAGCTCGCCATGGTCAGTTTACCCACTATAGCATTGCTCATGGATAGCTCGCCCAATGCGACACTTCCATGGTTAACTCGCCCATATTCAACTCGCCTCCAAAAAGTTTCATATTTCTATTTTCAAAGATATTAAAATTAGTTTATTTTTCGATTAAGAAAATTTGGAAACGTGAAACCTGTTCGCCATGGTCAGCTCGCCCATTTGGCCCGCCCATGGTCAAGTCATCAGTGCGGTGAACTAATATTCGCCCGCCACTTAGCTTTTCAAAACAAAGTAACATAGCTCGCCTATAGTGGCTCGCCTATAGTGGCTCGCCCAAAAGAACATAAAGGGGTTCGCCAAACTTGGCTCGCCCGCCTTTTATTAAAGCAGGGGTCGCCTACCCCAAATAACATTAAAAGGGTTCGCCTACTTTGGCTTGCCCAGATTTCTCTTTAAAACAAGGACACTCGCCCAATATCTCATAAAAATGTTTCTTCACCCAAAAGATCATAAAAGGTTTGGCTTGCCCGCCCTAACCAGTTCGCCCAAGAACAACACAGGGGTCGGCTATCTTTGTAGCTCGCTTAAGTCAAAATAATTCATCAAACCAATGCATGTCAGAAACCAAATTAATTTCTCAATAATTTTCATACAATTTTAACTCTATAGGACATGCATTCACTTCACATACTACTTCCTTACCTGATATTAGGAAGCCTTGCTTCGCCTTGCTTCCTGCTCGCCAATAGCAATTACCAATTCCCGGCTGCAAATAATTTATAAATTCTATTAATATTTCCTTTTCCAATATTTTCAACATTTTGGCGAGACTTAATAATCAAACAGCTAACCCAACCTAGCTCGCCATTCATCAAATGGCTTACAAGTGGGAGCTCGCCCACCATAACTCGCCACTATCATTTTTTTGGGAGTTCGCCCAATATTCAACTGGCCAAGCCTTTATTGGCTTAAATGTGGGATTTCGCCCCACTTGAACAACAACTTTGGCGAGTTCTTTATTACCTACTCGCCTCATTGGCGATAACTAACATTTCCACATGGGCGATCATAATTAGTCGCCATTCTCATCTTTTTGGGTGATCCTTGATCCTCGCCCTTTTCTTTAACTATCATCAATTATCCAAAGAGTTTAGCGAACTCATATGTCGCCAACTCATGCAACTCTTGAGCTCGCCTCAACCTTTGGGCGAGTACTCACCTATTTGGCAAGCAGTTAAGTAAGTCTGTTCGCCGTTCGCCCATCGTATTTCCTTATTCATTCTTGATTATTTTCCATCTAATTTCTTATATATTCAACAATATTTGACTAAAACCAGGCTATATCTATGTTCATTACGTTGTGAAACATAGAAATCTAGCATTTAATATCAAGAGAACCATAAAAATATAGAACTCACCTTAACTGAGTTGCACTTCCAAAAACAGAGTGCTTTCTTGCCTCACTTAGCTTTACTTTGCTTGTTCCTTAGCTTTTCAACAATGGAGGAAAGGTTTGGCTAACTAAGAATGAAGTTTTCATGGCTCATGTACGTGAGGAATGGAAGAACCAAGACTTTGAGTTTGCAGTACATATGTTGGACGAGAAGCATCAGAGGGTTTTTCTTGAAGAAGAATGTTGCATAAGTCTATTTTCCCATGAATTCCTTCTTATATAACCACTCAAATCCTCTCAAAATCTACCACCTGTTCTTATCCCGTTTTCTTTCATCATTTCATGCATTAAAAACCAAAGATAACTGCAACAAAAAGAACGGTGGTGAAGTCCTTACTGAAATCCGTTTTTTGACTAACTTTTCTTTGCCATTTATTGTCTAACCCAATTTGTCAGGAGAAGAGAAGTGGCGTGAAGTCCACTATAGCCCCTTTCCTTGACTTTTCTCCCCTCTTTTTATCATTTCTTCTCCTCGCCACATCCATTCAATGGCAATTGGTTTTCATCTCATTTGTTTATCACTTCATTTAATGCTTTCACACTTCAACCAATAGGGTTTCTTTTATACATGATCTTCATATTATTTCATTTGCATTTTTTTCAACCGAATGCTTCCTATACATCTCTTAAATACTCAATCCTAATTCATATACACCATATTTTAAATCATAACTTAAAATGAAAAGTGAAAATTCACATTCAATTATTCTTTAATTTCACTAAAAGAATTTATTTCCACTACCAATCATGTACAAATATGGTGTATAGAATAATAAAATTCGGGTCTTACATGAACAAAGGTGTCTAAAGCGATCTATTTCGCATTATTGTCCTCTATTTCTCTAGTCGGGTGGATTTCTTTTTTTGCTGCTGCAATTCGGTCAATTTGGCTAATAAGGAATGATGTTGTTTTTAACAATAAAGCTCTTAACACTGGAGAGCTTATTTTCCTGGTGAAACTGCGCGTCTTGTTCTCGATTAAGGCAATCAAAGATGTTTTTATTATTTTTGATATGGTGGACAAATCCCTTTCTTTGTGCGTCAAAAAATTCTCCTTCCGGTATCCTTAGAGACTCAAATGCATCCATCTTGGCTATATTCTCGGGTCCTTTGGGTGCGATAGATTCTAATGTGGCAGAATTAAAGGCAATTAAAGTGGCTCTTGATTTATTTGTTAAATCCGACAGATTTGCAGCTAGCAAGTTAATTGTTGAATTCGACTCAATGATCGCCCTTCACTGGTGTAGGAACAAGGATAGTAGACCATGGAAACTTTAGCTTTTGTTTGTTGAAATTGATCTTCTTTTGAGCAGATGCAACGTCTCCTGGAGCAAGATCTTAAGGGAGGCTAATGGTTTAGCTGATTCCTTGGCTAAGGCAAGTGTTGACAGATCGAACTGGCTTAAAGTATGGTGGTGACAGCTCCTGTTTTTGTTTTATCAATCGGTGGCTGTGTTGAAAACGTGAAAGCTTAATATGTCTCTTTTGCAGATTTTTTGGGTTACTTTAGTGCAAGATACTTTCCAGTGTAACTCCGATTATTTCTTTAAATGAAAATCTTGACCTTTCAAAAAAAAAACTTTTTATAACCGCTTGTTGGTAACGTAAAGTAATTTTAGATATTCAGATATTTGTACTACGAGAGCAACTACTTTTAATTAGATATTTTTGACCTAAAACGTAAGATCCACTTTTTTATGCAAAACTCATCCATTACATTATGTATTTTTTTTGTTAGATTGTAAATTTTAGGTTAAAATATTAAAAAGGCCCCTAAACTTTGTTACTTTATTTAAATAGGCCCTTATACTTTTATTGCATCTAGATAAGCCCTTAATCTTTTATTTGAGTTCAAATAAGCTCTTAGATTTTAATTTGTACTCAGATAAGCCCTTCATTCTTAATTTATACCCAAATAAGCCATTAATATAAATCAATCTTTTATAAAAGTGATTAATCGATTTTTTTATTACATTTAAAACCTAACTTTCTACATAAAAAAAAGGCTAGTTAGATAGAATATATTATATAATATTTAATTATGTATATTGTACTATATATTATATATTTAAAAAAAATGTTAATTAATTCAGTTAGTTTAATTCGTAATTTTAGACATCGAATTAATCAAATAAATCAACCTATAAAAAATAATTTAAATCCAAAAGTGACTTAGTTGAATCAAATTAATTGAATTTTGATTGGTTAAATTAGTTTGAAATAATTTTTATTCATATTTAATCTTTTATTTGAAATAAGGGCTTGCTTGAGTACAAATCAAAGTATAAGGGCTTATTTGGATAAAATAATAGTATAAGGGCCTATTTAAATAAAGTAATAAAGTTCAGGGGCTTTTTTAATATTTTAGCCTAAATTTTATATATACATATAATTTCATAAAAATGAAATAAAAGCTAATTTTCTCGAAGAATAACAAAATATGGGCATTAATAATAATAATAATAATAATAATAATAATAATAATAATAATAATAATAATAATAATAATAATAAGAGAAGTTAATGGTCACAACTCACTACACACAGCTTACTATCGACAAAACCTAAGAACCAAAGCTAGGCCAAGTTCTACATTCAAAAAAAAAACAACAACAACAACAAACCCTGAGTTGAAGCAAGCTATAGTAGTTAAAACATAGAAATTGAACATAAAATAAATAATGATAAATAAGGTTCAAAATTTAAATCACCCAAGAGGAGGCTATTAGCAATTTCTTCTCTCCTTAAAAAAATAATATTTGAGCAAAATTTGAGAATGATAGGTGCAATTTATATTCCATCTCACCTTAAAATAATTAGCTTTTGTTTTTCATTGAAGGCTTTCAATATTTATGTCCGTAGACAAGTGGCTAAGTAATATTCATTGTGATATTTTCATTGACCAGTGGTTAAGGATAAATTGTGATATATTGTAAGTCTTGAGTTCGAATTTAAACGGTTACATCTTTATTTATTTAATATTTCTCTTGTAACAAAAAAAGTAATATTTAATGTGATATGTAGTATGGATGACTATTTGTGACATGCGATTTTCTTTTTTAAAAAATTTAATGTGCACGTGAAAATGCAAGGTAGTTGTAGGTAAAGTAAAATTATTATTTACCCAATATTATGTAATTTATAAAAGTATTATAAGTTAGGATTTCGTGATTATAGTTAAGTAGAGGTGGAGTATTATAAGTTAGGATTTTGTGATTATAGTTAAGTCGAGGTGGTTATCGGGCCGGGTTGGCCCGATCCACCTCTGAATCGAATCGGGTCGACTCGACCCGATAACCAAAACCGGTTAAAACCTGTTAGTTCAAATTTATTTAGGACTGAGACCAGTAGGTCCCTGTACAAACTGGACTGGTTCTAGTTTGAACCAGTCCGTTCAAATTTTTTTTAACTTAAAGCCTGCCACTGCGCTGTGGGAGGCTTGTTGCAGTAGGCTGCTACACATTTGATGGAGGTCGTTGCCCATCAATCCAAAGGGAGGGAGGGAGGGAGCTCCCTCCATTTTTTTTGAATTTTTTTAATTTTTTTTTAATTCATTTTTCTCTATATATATCCATTCATTTTCTTTCATTTTTTTTTACATTTTTCTTTCTTATTTTCTGTCAAATCTAAACACTCATCTACTCTTATTCTCTTAATACTCACTCATACTCTCTCAATACTCAGTCAAACTCTCTCAAATTTACTTAAATTCTCTTATTCCAAATTTATAATATCATCATTTTACTCTCTAAATTTCGTTTTTCTTTTTATTTTATAATTTTACAAATTTTACTTTTAATTTCCAAGTTCCAACTTCCAATATTATATATATATATATATATATATATATATATATATATATATATCCTAAATCTATTTTTTTAAAAATTTTAACATATATTTATTTTCAAAAAAAATATAAAAATGTTAGATTTCTTTTGTCATTTGTGTTTTGTTTCTCAACCTTTTGGTTCTACTGAAATCCCTAATTTGGGTGATGAATCATTTAATGAAATTGAACCCGATATTCATCCAGGGGAGGAGCTTCCTTTGGTACCATTGATTGGTCACAGTACTAGTCATCGTGGTGGTCGTGGTCGTGGTCATGCTCAAGCACAATCATCAACTGCTACCACTACCGCTACATCATCAAGAGCGAAGATTAACTGAAAAAGAACAAGCAAGGTATGGGAGTATTTCGACATTGTAGTAAAAGAAGGTACGACGGATGAATATTATGCTATTTGTAAATTGTGTAAAGGTGTTTACGCTTAAAGTTCCAGTGGAAGTGGTGGCGGTACAGGTACGTATAAAAGACATTTAATTGGTACACATAAAATTAATCCAGATGCTGAAGAAAATGAAATTATTGAAGGTAAACAATCTCAAATTAATGTACATGATGGTGGAAAAAATTTTAATTTTGATAATATTCAAGCTAGACATGGTTTAGTTAGATTTGTAGTTAGAATTGAACAACCATTCACAATTTGTGAAAAAGTAGGATATTTAGAATTTGTTTGTAAATATTTACAACCTGCATATAAATCTGTTTCTAGATATACATTAAAAAAAGATTGCATGGATATGTTTAAAGAATATAGACAAGCTTTAATCAATAAACTTAGTAATATTTCATCTAGGGTTAGTTTAACTAGTGATATATGAACTAGTACTAATGGTATAAGTTATCTTGTTATAACTTGTCATTGGGTAGACGAAGATTGGTGCATGCAAAAACGAATTTTATCCTTAGATGTAATAGAAGAAGCACAAAATTCATATACTATTCATAAATATATTACTAAAGTTTGTAAATTATATGGACTCGAAAATAATAAATTTTTTGCTATTACTTTTGATAATGCTTCGAGTAATACTGCAATTATTCCTATGTTAATTAAAAGTTTAAACCTAGTTATGCAAGGTGTATTTTTTATGCAAGATGTGCATGTCATATTATAAATTTGTGTGTTCAAAGTGGTTTTAATTCTACTGGTACTGGTAGTGGCATAGGTCCAATTGATAAAATTAAAATTTTAGCAAAATGGATCCTCACCCCAAATAATAAACGTGAATGGAAACAACTTTGTATAGAAAATAATATACTTGTTAAAGCATTTCCACTTCCCGTGGAAGCAAAATGGAACTTACTTCATCGTTTACTTTCTTCTTTTTTATTTTATAAAGAACTTATTACTCTTTTTTATAACAATTATACAAGTAACCCGTATTTAGCACTTTATGAAGAAGATTGGATTTTTATTTAATGTTGTGTTGATTTATTATCCACTTTTAAAGATTCAACTGAAAGATTTTCAACTCAATTTTATCCAACTACGCCTTATTTTGTTCCTATTATCTATACAATGTTTGATATATTTGTAAAATTTAGGGATCATGAAACTTTATGTTCCTTTGTATATGATATGGAGGAAAAATTTTAAAAATATTGAGAAACAATTCCTCCTATTTATTGTATTACCACTTTACTAGATCCTAGTCAAGGTGAAGAAAATATAGAGATATTTTTATTGTTATAAAGATTTTCTTGGTCTTGATTCTATTGAGGATCAAAAGTCCTCAATTAACAATCTTTTTTGAGAATTGTTTAATATTTATGAAGCAGAAAGGAAGCAGTTCAATTTTAATCGAGAACAAGAAGATTCGTACGAAGAAACCGAGAGTAGCAGTAGCAAAGGAAAAGGTATTTTGAACGCAATTAAGGAAGCAGCAAAGAAGAGAATGAAGCTAAAAGGAAAAGTCGGCAGCTCTGGATCAACAACTCGACGAAGTTCTAACTTCAATGAGATAGGATTTTTCTTAAGTCATGATTTTTCTGTAGGTGAAAACTTTGATCTTCTCTAATGGTGGAAAGAAAACCAAAAACAATTTTCAATTTTAGCTTCCTGACCTGAGATGTTTTTGCGATGCAAGTTTCTTCTATTGCTTCAGAATCTGCATTCTCGACATGTGGAAGAATTATTGGAGACCATCAAACCATTCTTAATCCAGATTTATTGTGCATGTTAACATGCCTTAAAGATTGGTTTGACACGAAATCCCGCAATGTCGAACTTGGAATGGCTAATCAATTCGCTGATAATAATTCAGAGGAGGATGAGGAAATTTCTAAGGTAATCCGTATAAATTATGAAGAATAGGTAATAATCTTTTTTTTTATAAATTGTATGTAAAATTGTAAATAAGTTTAGTCATAGTATATATTTTCATGGACTACGGTCCCATGGTTTTTACCTTTCTAACTTTTAAAGAAGTTTTTCACGTAAGAAATCTTTTGTCTCCTACTCTCTCCTTTTTAACCTTTGTTATTTTAATTTATTATTATTATTAATAAATACCAAATTAATTAATGATATACTTATCTATATTTAAAAAATAAATAAATATTTAAAATACAAAATGAATGAATATTTTAAAAACATATTAAATAAATGAATAAATATTTTAAATCCAAAATGATATGCTTACTTATATTTTAAACGATAAGTATATTTTAAATGTAATAAATAAGTTTAACAAAATTTAAAAATTTTAGAAGTAATATAATTTTTTTTAAACTAACAACCTTATTAAATAAGTAACTTTATCACTTTATCATAATAACAATATTTATATTTTAAATCAAATATCAAATATCATAATAACTTTATCATAATATCATAATATAACTTTAGTTTACTATAACAATAATTTTATTAGATATTTTTATAGTAATTTATCTTTAAATTATTGTTACATTAATTAAATAAATTATAATAACTTTATAATAAATTATTGTTAAATTATTGTTAAAAATAAATTTTGAAGATTAAATTATAAAAATATATTAATATATATTTATTTTTTTTTAAATAAATTAATATAAAATTTAAATAAAAAAAAAAAAACCGGGCCAGCCAGTTTAGCCCAGCTCAACCCGGTTTAAGATGAACCGATTCACCGAACCAAACCAATTCATCTATATTTAAGTGACGAACCAGCCCGGTTCATCAACTGGTTCAGACCAGTTATGTGTGATAGTGGGCTGGAACCAGTCTGGAACCGGACCGGTCCGGCCCACTATCACCTCTAGTTAAGTCGCGTTAAAATTTCATAATAACTCTTACAGAATTGAACCTATGAAATCAAAATTTGTTACTAGTTAAGGATTAAAATATTTTATATATATATATATATATAAAAGATGTAGTAGAAAAAAAAAACTGTCGTTTTAATTTAATTTAATACAAAATGTTAAATTGCCAAATTCAAATGATTAATTATATGATCCAAATCCTACTAAGAAAATTGGAATGTGATGCCTATAAATACAAGCGAACTTCCACCCAAGCTAATATCGTACTTTGTTATGATGATTATAAATTGTATATGGATTCATATCCAATACACAATTAGTGAAATTTTTTTGACTCTACAAACGGGATTAAGATCATTATATATGTCCGTTAAAATATTAAGAAAATAAAAATAAATAAAATAAAACATATATAATTATCTTAATCTCACTTGTAGAGTCAAAAAATTTCACTAACAGTAAATTAGATAATAACCCATTGTATATATCCTCACCATTGTTCTCCAAATACCATTATTTCGTTAAGAACTAGATCCGGCAACTCGTGTTTGTATAATATAAAAAAACGAAAAATTTTGTATCAAAATTGGTTTTTATATGCAAAACACAAAAACATTTTTTAAATTTTTTTATCAAATTCATATCCAATTTTTATTAAATTTTAATTTATGCCACATTTATATTTTTTCATGTCGTATTTAAAATTAACGAATCTAATAAGAACTTACTCTTCCTTTGTTTTCCTCGAAGATTCCAAGCTCCACTCAGAATAAGATCTGATGCAAAAGCCTAGAAATAACGAGCAAAAGATTTTCCTTTAAAACAGTCACAATAAAGTCCAACGTTGTAAAGCTAGCTAGCTAGATCAAGTTTACATTGAAGATGCTTGATGCTGATCATCGGGGCAATAGCCATGCATGCTATCCATCTTTTTATCTGTCTGACGTATGTTATGGCCAAAATTGAGCTAATGGTCACTCTCGCGTAAACGATTGGAGAATCAATTAAGGAACCTTTGCTTGCCTACATACATGATACATTGTTTGCAAATCTTATACCTTTTATTCAATGACATGATAGCATTAAGATTTATATTGATACCTCAAATATAATTTTTTTAATTTTTATTATATTTATATACAAATTTTATTACATTTTAACTCGTATTATTATTATATTTTTTATTAATATTATTTTCATACCATATTATTGTATCATATTTAAGATTATTAATTTAATTTTTAATATATCTCTAATCAATACCCAACATGTCATCATCAGGATTCCATTTCTTTTGATCCAAGAGTCAAAGGAAAAAAACTCTCTTGTCTCATCGTAAGTAAGGACCATTTTCCCCTGGACAGCTCGAACAGCTAAAGCTACTTAAAAGGGAGAAAGAAATGGGGTGGTTATTGCAATTTACAGCTTCGAAGCAATCAATATGCCAACGTTGCACTGCAAAAACAAAAGCATGCAGTCACAGTCAAGGAGACAGCCATGCAGTGACCAGGAAACGTGTCGAGTTCTCATTCGTCTTTTAAACTTGTTTTGCAGGGCAGGAATCAACGGACTGTTTCGACAACTTTGACTCTGTTTGAACGTGCACTTGTCGACTGCACAAGCATGAACCAGGATTTTGAATATTTCATGACAAAATTGGGTTAGTGAACCATGTCTTCGTGACAAAATTGGGTTAGTGAACCATGTCTTCGTGGTCATCACAGTTTTTTCTTTTTTCACCTTTTTCCTTTTTTTTATTTTTGAATTACTCACCCGAGTTTCCAATAATTTTTTTAATCGAATGGTAACGTCTTGATCGAGTTTTTTATTTTAATTTTATATCATGTTATAAGTTTAACATCTTTTCAATTAAATATATATATACACATACAAGTTTCACATCATATATATATATATATATATATATTATTAGTGTGATGACATGGACATTTACGTATATATTGTATTTTAATGACACATAAGTCATTTACTATTGAGATAGAAGATGTGGCAAATAGGCGGATCAGATCGGGTTTAGGTTGGGTTATTTTGGATCGGATCATTTTGGGTTAAAACAAATCGGATCATTTCGGATTCGGATAATGTCGGGTTTGGATCAATTTGAATTTGAATCAATTTGGGTTCGGATTAATTCGAGTTCGGATTATATCGGGTTTGAGTCGTTGACTTTTTTAGTCAATTCGGATTGGTCGTGTTTGGATTCGGGTTGATTGGACAGGTTTATTGGGTTAAGCTTTGGTCATCTTAATGTGATTTATTTGGTATGAAAATCAACTGAAACCATATTTCTAAAAATTACAAAACTCATAAAAAAAATTTCTTCTTACATGACCTATAGTGCAATTAGGATTGAAATAATCAAAATATTTAATAATCTGTATGATAGTTTTCTTTATAATATATTTACCAATATTCATAAATTAATTACATTTTTTTCATTTTATTTTTATTATCTATAATAATTAATAACTTTATGATTCAGAGTGATTTAATAATCCCTACTAAATATCATAAAATAGTACTATATATCTCTTTAATTTATCTTGATTTTTATAGAATAATTGGAGACATTAAATGTAGGTGATATAGCTTCTATACTTTATTATAGATTAGCCATTAAATAATTATACATTAGGCTCAAATGAATGCAATATAAAAGTGAATATTTAAGTTTAACTAGATTAAAAAAATATAGAACACTTATATTATTGAAAAAAATTATATTTTTACTATATTAAAATACTTTGATAATTAATTTTAACATTTAAATATTTATTGATAATATTAAATTTAAGTTTAAATCTTTTCAAGTTTGGGTAAATTTGGATTTGGATTAATTTAGATTCAGGTTAATTTGGGTTCGGATCATTTCGGGTTCAGATCTGATCAAGTTTGGATCAATGTGAATTCGGATAAATTTGGTTTCGAATCAATTCGGATTTGGAGCTGGTTGGATTTGGGTTGTTGACTTTTTTAGTCAAATTGATCCGTCGGGTTTGCATTCGGGTTAATTGGACGGATATTTCGAGTCGGATCAACTTTTGCCACCTCTCGCATAATCTATTTAAAAATATTATGTAATATCAAATACATTTAAAAGAAAATTATCTAAAATCTAATCCATTTTAAAATATTTATCTAATTAAAATTTAAGCATTTTAAAAAATTAAATTATCTAAATTACTAAATAAAAACATATACATATATATTTAAATAAATAAAACTAATTTATGCATCCCACGGATTGCAAACTAGTTTATTAATAAGTTAGTAGAATTTGTATTTGATTCAATGATAAATGCATATGTGCTTACACCAAAAAAAAATGATAAATGCATATCTTTTTAAATTTTCGATTTTTTTTTGTCAAAAGTTTAGTTAATCAAATAAGAAATTAAAATTTGAATTTATAATCTTATGAAAATAGCAGCTATATGAAAATAAACTTCAATTATAGCTTCCTTGTTCAATTATAGCTATAGTTGATCAATAAATTCTCATAAATCAATATCATAGTAATTAATTATGGTCCCAATCAACATAATATAAGCCTACATCGAGTTGGCATACGTTCTTATACATTTATTAGTTAACCCACTAAATTTCCGAATTCAAAAGAATTTAGTCTTCAACAACTTAAACTCGTATGAATCTTTACAAGAGTTTCATTAATATCTCTTATTTGATGAACGATAAAGTGTTACAAATTACAATTATAGATTGGAATCATAATGAAAATGTTAGGAGAATTTAATTTAGGGTTTTCATATTTTCAAAGATTAAAATTAAATGACAATTGCCCCAAACTTAAGGAATTGCAAAAAGAAGACGTTTGTAGGAGAGCTTTAGGGCTTTCCAAAATTGTGTTTGATTGATTTGAAATAGACCTACTCAAAGATCAAGTTATCTGCTCAAACCTAAAGGTTCACTTAATATTTGATCAGATTTGGACAATTAAAATAGATGCAACCAAAATACTGACCTAGCCTTAGTCTCAACCAAAATACTCAAAGTCCAAGCTTGGCCCGTCCTGGCCCAACAATATATATGTTTATGTATCCCAATATAATTTTATATAAATCCTTTAAATATGTCAAAATTAATTAAATTCAACAAAATTAAACCCAATTAATAAAATGCATTAAATATGCTAATTCATTAATAACTAAAGAAACCCATATTGAATTGTCCAATTAAAGAAACCAACTTATTGACAAAATCAAAGTTATGTTTTTTATTGTTAAAAAAATTTATTTATTTTGGGCGGATTTGGACTTTTTTGTTATTTTTAAAAACGGATTTGGACAGAAAACTCAAGCTCAAATATCAGGCCAGGCTGGACTTTAACACACATAAAGTCTACTAATATTATGTCCAATCCCAGTCTGACTAGACCTATGATCAAGTTTAATTAGAGGGATTCAAGAAAAGGAAAATATAAGAAAAGAAAAAAAATAAATAAAAGAAATTACTTTTCTTTTATTTTTATAATTTTATATAAGATTAATACTATTAGAAACTAACTATTAAAGTTAACTACATATATTTGTCATGTACATAAAATTTTAAGTTGACCTTTTAATGGCAATTAGGCGGAGCTAGCAAGTAGCACTAAATCTTATTTCACTCGATTTTCAATTTTGTTGCAAAACGTTTACAAGGTCTTGTTAAGAAGTCTTGGTTGCTAAAAGATATTCTCACGGTTGAAACCCATCGATGCTGCTTAAATTGGCTTCTTCTGTTTTTCCTGAGAAAAGGTAAAAACTAAACAGTAAAGCATATCACTTGCAATGTTGAATAATCTAATCAGGATAGAGTTGCCCTTGCCCATCTAAATTGTTGCTTATTCGCCAAAAATAAAGTAAAAACTTTTCAGATTTTAATTTTTTAATCATCGGCATTAGTTGAATGATCCATCGGTAAAATATTAATTACTGACGATTTCATTTTTGTTTAAGCACGTCAGTACGGTGAAAAGGGTTCTCAGTCGGAGGCAAAATCTTCGATGGTTCTTAACAAAATCTTAGTAAGAAAATTTTACAAATTTAAAATTCGAATTTTAGTTGGTACATACATTTCTCTTTTTCGGATCAAAAACTCCACTGTAAAAAATAAAAAAAATGAATTTGGGCAATTTAGAAGGGATTTTTCCATATGGAAGAGGACATCGGAGATCTCTGTTGTTAAAAAAGAAAAAAGATTGGATATGGTGGTTTAGAAGGGATTTCTCCATATGAGAAGAGGACAATAGTGGCTTTGCTGGATTTTTATGCTCTTAGCTCCCTGTTCTTGCATAAAATCTGGATGCTAGAGGCCAGAGGAGTACTGATCCAAAACAATGGGGAACCAACCAAAACCACCATCAAATCAAACCCTTTTAAGCAAATGGTCTGATTTAATTTGTAGGTTTGTGTTTGAAACTTTATGTAGCGGAGATATTTTTGCTTACAAATTGGTTAACGTTTGAATAAGATGAAAATCAAAGAGAACTCCATGAATAAATTTTCAAACATCACAGTGAGCATTTATAATAATAATAATAATTCATATATAAAAATTAAAAATCCTAATTAAATTAAAAATATCTATGCTCTAGAGACAATAAATAAAGAAATTTAAAAACTGGTTTTCTAATTTTCAATATGTATATATGAAATTATACATACTAAAAAAATACAATCATAATAAGTATTACATTCTGCTAAAAAAAAGTATTACATACATATGAAAAATAAAAAAAAAATCATTTAATTAAATTAAACAAAGCAGCAAACAAACCAGAACATAACTTATTAATAAATCCAATATAAAATTAGGCAAAATCCATGTAAGATGAGACTTGAACTTGAGATTTTAAGATTCCAAAACCTCCTTTACCACTAAAATTAAAGCTTTATTGGTCATTAATTTTTTTATACTTTAAATTAATTACTAAACAATTATCTAACAAATTCATGGATTTAAATATCATTATAAACTCTTATTTTCCTGAGCACTAGTAGCAAATTATAGTTTGTGCTGTTATATTCGAAATTCCAATCAATTTTAATTATAAATGCTCCCCAACACAATTTTTTTGGGTCAAAAAAATGGAACAAGGATAGACAGAAATGATGGTATGCTTTTAGGGATAAGAAAAAGATGTGCTTTATTGTTGTGAATGATAGAAAATCAGAGCTAAGATGTAAATCACACACTTTTTTTTTAATTTTATGTTCCTGAATTTCATAGCATATTGTAATCAAAAAAAAATTTCATAGCATACCCCTAAAACCTAATCTCTAAACAAAGTTATAAAGGCAAAAAACACCTTTTTTTTAAAAGACATAATTAGGAAACACAGCATTATGTGTAGCTAGAGTGGTCACATTCATTTAATTTTGACCAAAAATTCTTTCAGTCGCACTGATCTTACATTTAATGTGTGGACCTCAAAATTCATTCGATTAAAAACTTTCCTAATCAAATCTAAATGAACCCTTAACCAAGCAAAATTTTCATATAATTCTTTTCCATTTTTGAGATTTGCTTTTTTTTTTCTCATTCCAAAGCTAATTCCCACTCAAAATTCCCTCCTTATCTGATCAATAATTCTTAAATAGTTGCCCTGTAGATGACCAAGATTGAGAGTACCCATTTGATTTTGCAAAATGTATGGTCACTACAAAAGACACATAGCATTCTAGCCAGTAGACTTTTGGCCACTACAATGGCTGAGATTAGGGGACAATTTAGGGTCAATCCCTCACACTGCCTTCCATAGAAGACACAACGTTTGGTCATTGTGGGGTCTCTCATTGGGCCTTTGCTCCCTCAACCAGGACCTTGGATGGGCTCAAAAGAAAAATATGGCTCAAACTAGGTAGGGAAATTGAATTTGATACACAATGTTTGATTAATGTCCTCACTACAATGTCTTTCAAAAGGGTTAGCTCATCTTTAAGTTGAAAAATCCATCGTCAACAATCTCTTGCTCGAGTAATTAAGAATTGTGGTGCATTTTAAGACTTTAATTTAATCCCAAGCGACCTCAACCTACTCAAGTGATTAAGAAAAATCCCTACTGTACAATGAAAAGGGGTATAACATAAAGACTTTCAGAAGAAAACATAGGGTGGGATCTGATGGGACTCACCAAAGAACCACGGCCATGCAAAGAAACTTTAGGAATGCATGGTGCATAGCAAAAGAAAGCTACACAACATCAAACGTGAATCCATCCAAGATCAAATGAAACTTTGGCTAGAGAGGATGAAGACACTAGCTAACATTCAGTAACGACAAGCGTTCAACTGGGATTGGAAGGAGAATGCTAGCTGCTGATGTTCATGATTTTGATCCTAACCATGACAGCCTAACAAGGCCAAATACATGTGCTCACCATCCAATCGGATCCATGCTTATTTCCCATGTGTAGGACCTTCCTGGACCTAAGATTTCAGGCACTTGATTTATATTACCTGGTTAAACAAGCTTTTCCTTGCTATCTTGCTATCTATGGCTTGAATTACAGTTGGTTAAACAGCTTTTGTTTGTTTTTCATTGGCAAGTTCTAATCAGAGATCATGGACAGATTTGCTCAAGATAGAGACACTGAAGAACAGTCGCAACTCACAGCCCCAAAGGTTGATTTTGCTGTGGGTGTTCTTCACTGCCTTATATTAGAACTTTTCCACATTAATTCATTGCTATAATTTGACTAAAGAGTAGAGACCAGGTGATCTTAATGCAACTGTCATGATCATCAAACTCAAAACTTAGCCTTTGTGGATGGATTTTCTAAGTTGATCCATCAAAGGTTCGGAAAGAGTGCTGACAAACAACATCATGAAAGCCACGTGTGGCATTCCGGTTCGCGATGCACACGTGTGTCATAGCCTCCATATTCCCACACATGCACATGGAGGCTGCAACCATTGCCCCCAGCAGGAAGATGGGGATTTTGTTCTGATATGGGCCAAAATCATGAATATTGACTAACGCAATATCTCAGAAAAGGGGAAATTTATTGCTTACATTGCATTTATACACAATATCTGGAAATTTTCCTTTCTTCTTGGTTTTGGTGGGACTTCAAAGAAAGATAGATTGCAGGTGTAGTGTACACAAGATTCTATATTCAGTCTTGAATTGTCTGGAATGAAAATCTCTGCCCTTGATTTAATGTGAAAACTATACAGGTTTTGGATTCAATGGCATAAAAATTTGTTTTCCAAAGTGGAGAAGCATTGTCATCAAACTAGGCTTGTTTGTGTAATACATCATTTTTCCTCCTAATTTGATGACAATATGCTTGCAAGATTGAAGATTCTTTTGTGTTCCATAAGTTTTTCCAAAATCCTAAGTTGGTTGCTACTAAGGTTTGCATAAGTGATTAAAATTTGATTATTAACTGAAAAAGCATTCAGGTTCGAATCTTTTTAGTCCTTCAATTCTTGTTAGTAAGCAATCTATAAATTTTAAAAAATTCGTTAATAAAAATTAAATAAATATGTAAATCTCAATAATAAATTAATCATATAACCTTTAAAGCCGTAAACTTTCAAGAAAAAAAATTCCTAAGCTGGTTTCTGTTACATCCACCTTGTCCTTCTTCAAGTAAAACAAGTTTTCATCAGGACAAAGGTATTGTCAGAAGTCAGAACGATCTTTAAAAGCCAAGAATTGAATAACCATTGATTTCTTACCCTGCCCAAGCCAGAATTGAATCCTGAAAGTCAAGACACTGTTCAGGTTCTGACTCATAGCACTTGTAAAAAAATTTGTTGCTTCCTCGATCAACTCGAAGGCTTGAGCCCCAGGGCTTCCCCAAAGAGGGGGCAGGCAGATATTACTGGGCCATGGTTGATTTACATCAGTCAAAGACTTAGCAAGCAATTAATTATAACCCTTAAAATGAAAGAATCTATCAGTAAATCTATTAATTACAGAGTGACTTAGAAGCTCTACAAAAGGAAGGTGGGATCTACCAAATTCTGAAACCTGCAAATTGTAATGATATACAGGTCAAGTCAAGTTTGCAGAAGTACACGACAATGAACCATGGCCAACAGCCACTCGAAAGCCAATCCCACTAAAACAGAGTAGAGTCCCTGGAATCCAAGGAAACGCAAGACTTTGCCGAACTCCTGAACTCACATTTAATTTGCAAAATATTATTTGATTTAATTTGAAAATTTTATAATTTTATTCAAATTTAGTTTGTACTTATATATCATAATAGAATATTTGTATGGATCTATTATTTCTATGGGATTGGAGAATTACAAATTTTTCTTCCTTAAAGCTTGACATCCTTGTAAGCCTAATGCAAAAGAGAACCAGGGGATGTTGAGATTCTAAAAATAACTTTAATAATATAACATTAGTTCATGAATTTCGACTAGTGATTGTTTTGATAACATATGTAAAAATTTACTCATGAATTGTGGTTCAGTTGACAACGCAGGTTGAGTTTAAGGAAAGAGCTCTCGGGTTCGACTCTTACTAAACACACATTTGGAAAGGGGTGAAGAGCTTTAATTGTAACTAAATCCCGAACAGGATTAATCTCGTACCGTTAAAACGGATAAAAATACTTATGATTTACACAAAAAAAACATATGTGAAAATTTACGCTCAATTTGCAAAATATTATCTAATTTAACCCAAAAATCTCACGATTTTATTCATAAAATGTATCTCACAAATATAAACTCAAATCTTTATTTATATACCATAACATAATCTCACTGTATACGCGAATTGGAACCTAAAATCCACAACACCAGCTCTGGTTTTTCACATTATGAGAAGGATGAAAGCTTGTTTTCCCTCTACCCCACTTCACTTCCATAAAACTAAAGCACAAATTAACATCAGATGGGGCCTCTCTTCCATAAACCTCCAAAACCAGTCTTCATGATACTATATCATTAGACAGTACAGTTGATTATTATTATTCGTATTATAAAGCTACCCTTTGCACCACTCTCAATCATTTCAAACCAGTTCCCTCTCTATACCATCTCACCACTTCTTCATTCTATGGTTTCAGTCCACCCTTCGGTTCATTGATTTCTCCCAATAAATACCTTCGGCACCGGCTGATATAAAGCCCATAGCAGAAGCATTGAGGTTCCAAGTTCCAACCATGTCTGTTGCAGGAGTTTCGGACTCTGAAAGAATATTCAAGAAGTCATTCCATCGCAGGAATGACTCTGGCGACATTGATGTCTTCGAGGCTGCTCGGTATTTCTCAGGGTACAATGACGCAGCTAGCTATAATTGCGCAACATTCAGTCAGAAGATCATGCGGGAAGAGAGGCAGCCATGGAAGGGAGGCAGGATCAGCTTGGATGTTCCGGTGAGAAACCAGCTCCCTCCGCAAACTCAAGCGGTGGAAAAACAAATCAAGGAGAAGAAATACAAGCAACCAAGCTCTCCAGGTGGAAGACTTGCTAGCTTCTTGAACTCTCTTTTCAATCAAACAGGCTCGAAGAAAAAGAAATCGAAATCTACCACACAGTCCATGAAAGATGAAGAGGAAAGCCCTGGTGGGAGAAGGAAACGCAGAAGCAGCATTAGCCATTTTCGTAGCTCTAGTACAGCTGATGCAAAGTCCTTATATTCTTCTTCAAGTTCTGGTTTCCGGACACCACCTCCTTATGCACACACGCCTACGAAAAGCTACAAGGATTTCAGAAGCCATTCGGATCATAAGCAGGTGGCATCTTTGTCAAAAAACAATATTGGAAAAACAAAACCTACAGCTTTACAAAATGACCTCCTGGATGACAAAAGGAACACAGCAGACTATTCTTGGTTGGATGAGAAACTCAAGTTCATCGATGGCTACTCAGAAAAACACAAGAATCTCGGCACCCGTCATCAGGAGAAGGATAGGAATTGGACTGATCGATATCCATCGGAGGAGAAAGAATTCAGGAAGTTCAGTGAGGTTGATGATGGTGCAGACAGTGATTCAAGCTCTGATCTGTTCGAGTTGCAGAACTATGACTTAGGCATCTACTCAAGTGGCTTGCCTGTGTATGAAACTACAAACATGGACAGCATCAAGAGGGGAGCACCAATTTCCAATGGTGCCTTATGAGATAACATTTTCAACTTGTTCTTGGTTTCATTTGTTTTCATTGGCGTTGGAGGCTGTGATAAGAAAATTGATGTCCCAGATTCTGCTTTCTCTTTTCTTATTGCCACCTTCATTGAAAGTTTGATGAATGCTTTTTCTCTGTATGTACAGTTTGGAATGTTTGTCTGTCTTTCCTTTCTCAGTTTTCTTTTCTTTTTCTTTCATTTCATGGATTAATGCAAAAACTAAAAGTCTCCCATTGGAATGGTTTGCTTAGATTGTGCCATGATTAGTGATTTTCCACTAAATTAATTGAGAAACATCAGAAAAGCCATCATTGCTACACACTGTGCGGATTTTTTTCATAGGAGATACGAGAGGATAGCGGAGAATAGAACTCTGCGCCTAGTCTTCCTAAGAAAAGATAACTACCGATAGATCAAATCTGGATTGTTTATGTAGATTATATCTTCTACCCTCTTGACTTTTGGACAAGAAACAGCAATAGTTAAACCATTAATAAATATTTCTTATCTGCACATGTATTCATGTAAGTTTTGCTTTTTCTCACCTTTTTCCTCTCAATATTTATTTTTCAGGGAAACAAACACTTATGTTATTGAAATTTATTGTCAACAATCTCTTGATCGAGTAGTTAAAGATGAGTTGTGATATATTATAAATTTTAGATTCGAATCCAAATAATCTCATCTTCAATTATTTAAAATTTTTCTTATAAAAAAATGTAATTCATTGCGTTTTTGCATGCTTGATAATTAACCCACCTCTTAAAAGGGTCCGTCTATTCTCTAAACTTGATGATCCTCCATCTCAATATAAAAGATGGGTTTGTAGGGATGTGAGAGAAAAATCAGGCTGCATGTAATAAAGCATATTTTATAGTTTAAACACTGTGAGTAAAGAAACTAAGTTTGTTTCAGATTTTGGATTTAGTGTTTGTTTTTAAATATTTTGTACTTTTTTTATTCATGTTAATGCTAAAATTTTCCTTTTTTTGTGAAACAACATATTAAATATCGTCTTTTATGTATGTGAATTTTAATCTTTTATTGATCTGGTTTCGAAATAAGATTCTCTTTAAAAAATCTAAACCAAAATTGAGTTCGGATTTCAAACATTTTTCCACAAATTCAATGAACTAAATTACCTAAAATTCATCATTGCATGCAGAGGAAATGTCTTATGGAAGCAATAATGATGCAGAATGGTGCGTTAAGTAGCAGGAAAGTTGTAAAGCATACAAGGTTAAAACATCGTACGGATGTGTTATCACCCCAATACTGCAGTTTTCACCCAAACCCCAAATTATTAAGAGTTTGATTAATGCCATACATAATTTTCTGTCTAATCAGACAATCAACACAGAAAGGCAAGTATTGTTTGTTTATATCCTATATTAGGTAAGCTACGTCCAAAGGAAATCATTACCAATGATACTTTTTGCCAGAAATATTTGCATACAGAGATGGCTGTGACATGGGATCTTCTTAAATCAAACAGGTTTGATTAACTGCTGTTAATCACAACTAAGTTCGTTCATTAACAAGAACAATCTGACATAATTAAAATTGACTGTGTTTTTTGCTTTGGCACAGGTGAAATGATCTTGAACAGAACCATATGATGGATTGCCAAGTCAGTGTCCTTTGGCATAAAAATAAAGCCTAAAGCTAAACTGATCATGAAACCTATTGATAGCCTTTAGAAAGACTGATGCCTAGAGAGCATAAAAAAGCCCATGAGAAGGCGTGAAGCACACACCAATGATGCATGGGGCACCAGAAGGGTCCAGCAGAGCCTAAAAAACCTGTGATTACCAAGTTTGAGAGGAGAGAAAGTGGAAAGAGGTGCAAGATAAGCTTTTCTTTCAGGTAATGAAAGATCTTTCTTTAGCAAAAGCTGATAGTAACCTACCAAGTGAAACACAAACACAATCGTCTGTTGCTGCTAGATTAACTCTGATATTCTTTCCTTTCATCACCATTATATCCTGTGCTTTTATCTCAATGTTAGTGTAGGTCATGAACTAATATATGAACTCATGTTAAATTATCAGTATAAATTCTCATCTTTCACTCATTTCCATCCAAAGTAACGTATTCTTTCAATTCTCATGCCAAATAGTCTTCGCAAATACTTTTCAAATGTCCTGTTAAGAACATTGCCATGACAGCAGCAGACCATATTTCCAAGGCATGAAAGGGACTTAAGGAAAATGGTCACAATTGATTTATGACCAATTATGAGCATGAATACCTCTTAGTTCCATCACATTAACAGGAGAGAACTGCATGCTAATTAGCCTGTAGAGAATCACACTCTTACATGTTTGTCCTAAACAACATAATCAATCATGCATCGTGTTTAATGATAGCCTTGCCTCTCAGAAGACAATAATAAGAAGCCTCATGATACCTTCTTAGTAAACATGAAATAAAGGTTCGCTCAAACCCTTTCAATAGGCATATAATAATAAAATATTTTGCTTGTCAACCTACTGAGGAATCATCTTTAAAACTTTAGAATTTAGATATCAATGAAGCATTAATTCTGCTAATAAAGAAATAGCCAAAAGATCAAAGTAGCTAGCCTTGGAAGAAATCAAGTAGGCTGATACAAATAATAGAAATGCATTATTAGTGAATTGCAACATCCCAGTAAGCTTGCTCCACATTGATGACAGGTAATCTTCCAGGACAGCCATCAAATTCCTATTATTATGAGCCTACCATTGTCACATCCAAATCCATCATATAACTAATATTTACTTATAAACCCCACTTACTTATTGGTTGGACTGTCCGTGATGCTTAACAACTCTTAACATTTTAAATAAGAATTAAAACTCTTATTACTTGTTACATTAATACTCTAAAATGTATATACATTCCCTTCTTTTAAAGTAGTAGTACTGTACAATTTTTCTGAACATATAAAAGAAATAATATACCTTCGATATCGAATATCCACTAGCAGTCGATAATCTCTGGAAGGTAATTCCCTTAACCCAAGATCAACAATCTGTGGAGTGGAAAATAAGGGGTGAGCGATAACGTGCTTAGTAAGGAAGATGTATGCTGCTTTATAAAATAACAGCTATCTTCCCAAAAACAATTTATTTATTTTAACAATCAACCCATTAGAAAAACAATGAATATTGTTAATGTAGCCACCATTTTTGTCCGGTTCTTTTTCAAACATTTTTAATTAATTAGTTTTATATTTGATTTTTAATTTTTAATTTTTAATTTTTAATTTTTAATTTTTAATTTTTATTTTTTATTTTTTAGATTTAGAAATAAATTTTGGATTTTGATTTTTATAGAATAAAATAAAGAAAATAAAAAAAAGAAGGAAACCAGAATTAATTTTGATAGGAAAGTAAAATTAAATGAGACTATTAAAGATTGAAAATCAAAATTTTGTGAAAAGGAAAGTCAAAATTAATATCGGATTCAAGTCCGATTCTTGAAATCTAAAAATATTTTTCCTAGAAAATTGATTCTTGAATTTTATATATATTACCAAAAATAAAAAAATAAAAAAAACAAAAAAATAAAAAAAAACCCTAGGTCTATAAAAGGAGAGAGCACAATACACAAAGGAAAAAAAAACAACACACGGAAAAAAACCTAGGAGAAAACCCTAGAGGAAAACCCTAGAAAAAGAAAAAAACAGAGAAAAAAAACCCTGGCTGTTGCACATCGTCTCTGGTTCCTGGCTGCTGCGCCACCGTCTTCCTCTACTGTGGATCATCATCTTCAACTCAGTTTTGCATTACTGCACCGATCCTCTGCACCTTACTCCCCATCATCACGCTGCTCTACCTTTTGCTGTACGTTAGCCTTGTATTGCACTGCACCTTGCCCTTTGTTGCAGCTCCCTTTGCTGCCATTGCTGCTTCCCTGTGTCAAACAAAAACCAGCAACTCACGACCACCCACGCCTTTGCTATCATTTTGCATCTTCATTCTCGGTTCCTTCACTTCCTCAACTACTATCCTGGCATTTTTCTTAGCTTCCCATCATCTTGTTGCCTTACTCTACAAACGGCTCCGTCATCACCATCGTTCCCTATCCTATTTGGCCACCACCGCACCAGTCCACCTCGCCTTTCCCTGGACTATATTGCTGTCAAAGCCAGCACGGTGCTGCCACTCTCCTCGCCCAGCATCGTCTTTGTTGCTGCAACTGCACCAGCACCATCACCAAAACTGAACCTGCATTGCATGAGACCAATCCTGCATCAACGTACCATCGCACGACCCCTGCATGCTACTTTCACGCCACCATCCATGCTCTGCGCAACCATCACACACCGCTGCTTTGCTTCTCGTTGCTGCATCACATCAGTTCCATCGTCGCCTGCAGTCCTGCACTAAGTTGTTGTTGCGTTGAAGTGCATGTTTAAGAACATAAAAGAGCACAGCAACACGTGAAAAAGGCTACTGCAAGCTAAACTGCCCATATACATGTATCTCTTATTATATCTATTATGAAAAGCTGTTCTTTATATTTGTAATGATACCTAACGTGATTTTCAATCATATATATATTGCACGTTTCTTATTATTAGGTTATTAGGAAGATTAATCAATTGCATTTGTTAAATTGAAATTCATTTATTTAATTAACTTATAGAACACAATTAAGTTAGGTATTGAATTTACTAGATTGGTGAATGAAATAATTTGTTCATGTTTATATGGTTCGGTATTTAGATTAAGTAGTGCTAAAGATCTTATGTTTTTTTGAGTTTATGAACACGTGCATAAAATAAAATAAAATAAAATAATTTATAGTAATTAGTAATGATAACTAGGTTATAATTTTTTTTTTAAAAAAAAGAATAAATTAAGATTGATATGATATTAAGAGAATTATGCTTAAGTAATTTTCTCGAAAATTTCAATGTGGGAAAATTCTATCTAAGGCCTCACCAGCTTAATGGAGGGTCTAAATAGAGTTTTTCAATAACGAATAATTTACATTCATTTTAAAAATAAGATTATTGTAAAATAACAATAAAAATAATTAGTTACTAAATTAAAAAAGAAGTTAATGATTAGTAATAATATGATAAAGATAGTAATAGCAGATAATAAAATAAGAAAGGAAAATAAATGAAGTAACTAGAATTAGATTTTAAAATAATAATGAATTTGAATTTGAATTATTCCGATGATGAAATATCAAGAGAATTGCGCTTAAGTAATTTTCTTGAAAATTTCTAGGTAAAAAAAATACTCTCAAGGCCTCACCAGCTTAATGGATGGTCTAAAGAGGGTTTTCGATAACAAGTGATTTATATTCAGTTTAAAAATAAAATAAGATGTATTAAAAATTAAAATTAAAATAATTAATTACAAAGATAAAATAATAAATATAAAGAAATATTAATAATTCAATAACAATAATAAATAATAAATAATAATAATAATGATAATAAATGATAAAATAGGATGATAATGGTTAATAATAATTATTGAGATTGAGTATTGATTATTCCGATGATAAGATTCTCCAAGAGATTACGCTTAAGTAATACTTTGGAAATCTTTAGGTCAAATAATTTCTTTCAAGATCTGACCAGCTTAATGGAAGATCTAAAAAGAATTTTTGAGAAAAATAATTCATATTCATTCTCTAATAAAATAAATTAATAAAATTAAACATTAATAAAATAATCGAAAACAATAGAAGTAATAAAAATGATAAGATAGTAAGAATGAATTAAATAGGAATCGAAATGGAATTTTTCATAAAACATTAAAATGAATCCGACGACGGAGCCTCTTCAAGCAAGTCACATAGTACTACTTGAATACTCTTGAGGTGAAGAGAATTTTTTAAGTTGTCCCACCAGCTTAATGGAGGATGCTTAGAAATATTTTTCAATATTAAATTATTGAACCTAAGATTAACTAAGGCAAATTTGAGATAACTAAAATTAGTTGGTACCATTTTAGGATGGGCGTTGTGAGAGTGCTAATCCTTCCTCACACGTAACCGTACTCCCGAACCCTAAATTTGAGATGTAGACCAGTCTTTATCCATAGTTTGAATAGGTGACCAATCACACCTAGTAGAATGGTTGGTGGCGACTCCTTAGATTTTGTGTCTAGCTATTAGGTTTCTCTAAAACTTAATACGTTATGACAGTTAACTTCAACAGGATTCAATAGACCCTTTCGGTAAACAGAAACCAATAAGTTGAGACTAGGTAATAACTAAATCATGCTCTGTTCCCCCAGGAACATAAGTCGTCCGCTTGTGGGGTGCACCCGTAGGCCACCGCCCCTCACGACTATCTCAGCTAGATCTATGGCCATAATCTATAGATGGTCCTCAGGTCCACTTGCCAAGTAACCTCGAAACCGCTGATGACTTGGCGGGTCCATCAACCCTGTGACGCCCTAAGGTGCACTCGTTGGTCCATTGGCCCGAGCCACCGCCCCAGGTGGGTCACGCAATTACACGAATAATAAAGCATGAACTCAGGGCCTAAAGTCTCAAAGATCACTTTTATAACTCATGAAAACCTTTAAGGAATTAATTCACTCATGTTATCATTTCCACAAAATGATTTGATTTCCAAAAGGTTTATAAAATAGTAAAACAGCCCACTATCTCAACATTTTCTGTGTGAGATAGGCACAGTTTAAGCTGGCTCGCCCACGGTCAGCTCGCCAATAGTCAACTCGCCCATTGGTCAACTCGCCTAATGGTCAACTCGCCCAATAGTCGCCCATTAGTCAACTCGCCCCAAAAAGTTTCATATTTTCTATTTTCAAAGATCTTAAAATTAATTTAATTTTATTTCGTTGAGAAAATACTCATACATCAGTTCGCCCCATGGTCAGCTCACCCAATCTGGCTCACCCATGGTCAACTTCTTCAGTGCAATTAACTTGTGCTCGCCCGCCAATCATTGGTTTCAAAAACAAGTAAAACTGGCTCGCCCCAGTGGCTCGCCCATTATAGCATTGCCATGGTCAACTCGCCCAAATGCGGCATTCCATTGTCAACTCGCCCATTTCATGAAAACAAAGGTCGCCCGCCCCAAAACAACATTTAAAAGGGTTCGCCTATATTGGCTCCCCCGGATTTCTATTTTAAAACATGGTTGCTCGCCCAAAGGAACATAAAAGAGTTCTTTGACCAAAATTATAAAAAGGTTTGTGATCGCCCGCCTTAACAGTTCGCCCAACAAACAGTATTGGGTCGGCTTTTAGTTCACCCACAACAAGGCAATTTATCAGAATAACATGCATGTCATAAACCAAAACCATTTCTCAGTAATTTCATAAATTTAACTCCACAGGACATGCATTCTTTTCACACACATCTCCCTTACCTCGTCTGATGAAGCCTTGCTTCCCGCTCGCCTTATCGATTCTCACTTCTTGACTGCAAGGTAAAATGTTAATTCCATTAATATTTTCTTTTCGAATATTTTCTAAGACTATTAATATTTCTAACACTTTGGCGAGATTCTGTGACTTTTCTACAGTTCCCCATTCGCCCAACTGAACTCGTCATTCGCTTATGGAAGTACACGTTTGAGCTCGCCCAACATGGCAGCTCGCCCGACCATTCAACTCGCCATTCGTGGCTTTTTATTCAGTGTTGGGCTCGCCCATTAATTGAACCAACACTCGGCGATTTCTCTATATCCTACTCGCCCCTTTGTTGATCGCCAACTTTTCACATCGACGATCACTATGGTCGCCATTCTCTTCGTTTGGCGAACATTGATCCTCGCCTATCCCAACTGTCATTTTGATTACCCAAGGGATTTGGCGAACACGTATGTCGCCGACTCATGCCACTCTCGAGCTCACCTCAACTTTTAGGCGAGTACTTCTTGCTCGCCTGTTTGGCAAACTGTTGGGTAAGCACGTTCGCCCATTGTTTTTCTTAATCATTCTTGATTATTTTCCATCTGATTTCTCATATATTCCAACAATATTTAACTAAAATCAAGCTACGTCTATGTTTATCACGTTATAAAACATAGAAATCTAGTATGGAGTATCAAGAGAACCATGGAAAATATGAAACTCACCATAACCCAGCTGCTCTTCCAATAACAGAGTGCTTTTCCGCCTTTTTTAGCTTTGCTTCTCTTGTTCCTTAGCTCTTCAACACTGAATAAGGGGTTTGGCTAACTAGAAGATGAAATTTCATGGCTCATATATGAGAAAAATTGAGGAACGGAAGATAAACTTGTAGTGAAACAGAATGGGCGAGAAGGTTGTTTAAGAAGATGAAGTTACTTCCATCCGTTTCTTCCTCTTGCATTTCTCTTATATAGCCATGTTAATCCTATTAGAACTTAACACCTGTTCCTTATCCCATTTTCTTCATCATTACCCTGTCTTTCATGCATTAAAACTTGTAGAAAACTGCAGCAAAATGGAACGGCGGTAAGAAGAAAACCTCTCCACGTTTTTTACACTTTTCTTCCTTTTTTCCTCTTCCTTCCCAGTCCACGCCACTGCCAGCCAACGTTTATTGGCTTTCCTTTCATTCTTTTCTTCATTTGTCCCGTTGCCATTAATTCCTCTCATACCCTCATTTAATGCTTTCATACCTTATATATATTATCTTAACATTTTATCAAAATTAAATCCCATATATTTCTTGTTACAATTAATATTTGTTTTTCTTCCTTTTGTACACCATATTATAAATCATAACTTAACATGAAAAGTGGAAATTCATATTCAATTGTTTTCTTTAATTTTTTTACTAAAACAATTTATTTCTACTATCAATCATGTACAAATATGGTATATAGTATAATAAAATTCGGGTCTTACATTTCTCCCCACCTTAAGAAATTTGGTCCTCCAAATTTAACTTGGACCTGTCACTGGAAGAGCTCTGGATACCTCTCACGCATAAGGCTCTCTAACTCCCAAGTAGCCTCCTCCTCGTTATGATACTACCAGAGCACTTTAACTAAAGAAATCGTCTTAGACCGCAATATCTTATCTTTCCTATCCAGGATCCATATCGGTTTCTCAACGTAACTCATGTCCTCTCTGATCTCCAGTGGCTCATGTCGAATTACGTGAGAAGGATCTGGATGATACTTCCTCAACATCGAGACATGGAATACGTTATGCACTCCTGATAACTCTGGTGGTAGTGCTAACCGATATGCCACATCTCCCACGCGATCTAAGATCTCATAAGGCCCAATATATCGAGAACTCAATTTTCCTCTTTTCCCGAATCTCATTATACCTTTGGACTGTGAGATCTTTAAAAACACATAATCACCCGCTACAAACTCTAATGGTCGACGTCTAGCATCTGCATAACTCTTCTGCCAACTCTGAGCCGTTCTGAGCCTCTCACAAATCATCTGTACATCACGAGAAGCCTGCTCGACCAAATCGGGAGCTAACAGTTTACGGTCTCCCACTTCTTCCCATGCTATCGGGGATCTGCATCGTCTACCATACAAGGCCTCATACGGTGCCATGCCGATACTAGTATGAAAACTATTGTTATAAGCGAACTCTGCCAGGGGTAAGTGATCATCCCATGAGCCTCTAAAATCCAATGCACACGCTCTCAACATATCCTCGAGCGTCTGTATCGTATGCTCGGACTGCCCATCAGTCTGTGGACGAAAAGCGGTGTTAAAATTCAGCTGGAATCCCATAGCCTCCTGAAATCTCTCCCAGAAATGAGAAGTGAAGCGGGAGTCCCTATCAGAGGTAATACTCACTAGAACACCATGTAACCTCACTATCTCCTTGACATACAAATCGGCCAAGGCACTAACTGAATCTATAGATCTCATGGCTAAGAAATGAGCAGACTTAGTCAATCTATCTACTATCACCCAAATAGCATCATACCCCTTCCGAGTCCGTGGTAATCCCATAATGAAATCCATAGTAACATGCTCTCATTTCCACATAGGAATCGATAACGGTCGAAGCATACCTGCCGGCTTCTGATGCTCAATCTTAAAATCTTAATCTGCTGGCATGTTAGACATCTAGCAACAAACTGAACAATGTCTTTCTTCATCTTAGGCCACCAATACACTCTCCGGAGATTCTGGTACATCTTAGTACTACCCGCATGTAACGTGTATCTAGAGGTATGGGCCTTTGACAAAATCAAATCTCGAATCTGCTGATCACGAGGAACACATATCTGACCTCTGAACCTTAGTATCCCATCGGTGCAAATCTCAAAATCTGACATAACTCCCATCTGAATTTGGCTGGCAACCCTAATGCAATAATCATCCCTCCTCTGAGCTTCCCTGATTCGATCCATCAAATCTGGCTCTATACGAAAACTAGTCGTAAATCCATACTGGTCAGAGGAAACAACTGTCAGACTGAGATTAGAGAACTACTCTATCAAATCATGCTCCCTGATCATCATGTAAGATACCATGCCAACATGTTTACGGCTCAGTGCATCTGCTACTACATTAGCTATACCTGGGTGATATAAAATCTCACAATCTTAATCCTTTAATAGTTCCATCCACCGTCGCTGCCTCAAATTCAACTCTCGCTGTGAGAATATATATTTCAGACTCTTATGGTCTGTAAATATCTGAAATTTCTCCCCGTACAAGTAATGCCGCTATATCTTCAGTGCAAACAGTACTGCGGCTAGCTCTAAATCATGAGTCGGGTAATTCTTCTCATGATCCTTCAGCTGTCAAGAACCATAGGCTATAACCCAACCATGCTGCATAAGCACACACCCTAAACCTTGAGCGGATTCATCAGTATACACCATAAATCCTCCTAATTGGCTAGGAAGGGTTAAAACGGGGGCAGTAGTCAATCTCTTCTTAAGCTCAAGAAAACTACGTTCACACGCATCATTCCACTCAAACTTTACATCCTTACGTGTGAGTCGTGTTAATGGAGCAGCAAGTCTAGAAAATCCCTCCACAAACCTGCGATAATATCCAGCAAGACCTAAGAAACTCCGTATCTCGGTAACTGTGTTAGGCCTTTCCCACTGAACAATGGCCTCTATCTTCGACGGATCAACTGACACCCCGTCCCTCGACACTACATATCCGAGAAATATAATATGGTCAAGCCAGAACTCACATTTACTAAGCTTAGCATACAACTTCTTTTCTCTGAGGGCCTGTAAAACAATATGCAAATGTTGCTCGTGCTCCTCTGGAGTCTTAGAATAAATCAGTATGTCATCTATAAATACTATGACAAACTTATCCAAAAATGGATGAAATACCTCGTTCATCAAACTCATAAAAGCTGCAGGGGCATTTGTCAATCCAAAAGGCATCACCAAGAACTCATAATGACCATAACGAGTCCGAAATGCTGTCTTATGCACATCCGACTCCTTAATCTTCAACTGGTGATAGCTTGATCGGAGGTCTATCTTGGAAAACACTTGTGCACCCCTGAGCTGATCAAATAGATCATCGATCCGAGGTAATGGATACTTATTCTTAATGGTAGCTCGATTCAACATCCGATAATCTATACACAATCGGAGGCTACCATCCTTCTTTCGAACAAACAATACCGGAGCTCTCCATGGTGACACACTGGGACGTATAAATCCCTTATCTAATAACTCTTGGAGCTGCTTCTTGAGCTCATCTAACTCTGTCAATGCCATCCTATATGGGAGTCTAGAAATTGGCTCCGTACCGAGTACCAACTCGATCATGAACTCTGTCTCTCGATCCGGTGGCAACCCTGGTAAATCCTCTGAAAATACATCCGAGAAGTCCTTAACCACGGGAATCTCTTGAATCTCTGGATGTTTCCTCTCTACATCCTCCACACTAGCAATATATCCTTCATAAACATTCATATACAACCACAATTTCAGTACACATCATTTCACAACCATATATTCATAAACATTTTATTAATTTACAATAATTTTACAATGTATTTTTCGAGATGAGAGAAGGTAATAAACTTAGTATTACAATCCAAACTAACATAGTTTGCAGCTAACCAATCCATACCTAAAATGATATTAAAATCATATATATCCAACAAAATTAGGTCAGCTGTCATAACCTTCTATCCTATAGTCAATTTACAATTCCTATATATAATATCCGTCCTCTGGAAATCATTAAAAGGGGTTTTCACTCGCAAGGTATACTCTAACAACTCCGGCTCTACTGGGGTCCTGTTGGCATATACAGGCGATAAGAATGAATGAGTAGAACCCGGATCAATTAAGGCAATTACGGGGATATCGAAAAGATAAACCTTACCTTTAATCACATCGATAGAGGCGCCGGCAGTCTCCTGATCCAAGCCATACACCCTACCCTGAGTCACAACCTTTTTACCCTTCTCTGCCGCTGACGCCCGCCTAGGCTGTGAGGGTGTCGCTTTCTCTGGCTCACGTTGAGTTGTCGGGCCGCTATCTGAGGTGCTGCAGGAGGAATAGTAAAAGCAGTCGATTCTCTGAGCATCGGGCAATTCTTGATAAAGTGTCCCATCTGTCCACATCTAAAACATGCCCCAGACATTAAAGGACAAGGGTGTGACCCATGCGACCTTCCACAATGTCTACATAAGGGCGCAACACTTCTCTGAGTAGTGGTGGGGCCACTGGCAGGAGTAGAAACTGTTGGTCTACTAAATCTGCCCTCTGAAATCTGTATGCCCGTAGGTCTACTTCTCTTAAGCTGCTCTCTACCTGATCTATCCTCCATAATCCTCGTAGTCTATCCCTTTGCTTTACCTCTACTCTTGTTACTGAAATCGAGCTGGAACTGCTCATAATCTTTTTCACAAAGCTGAGCCCGTTGAACTATCTCATCATAAGTCTGTATAAAAAATGGGGCTAGCTTCATTCTGATGGATGGCCTCAAACCAGCTCTAAACCTCGAAATCTTATACCGGGCATTCGCACTAGTTTGTGGATCAAAACGGCTCAATGTAGTAAATTTGGCCTCATACTCGCCCACTGACATGCTACCCTGAACTAAACCCATGAATTCCTGCTGTAATTTTTCTTGAGCAGTACCAGGAATATACTGCCTCCTAAAAGCTTCCACAAAAATATCTCAGGACAGATCCTGATATTGAGCAAATAATACTATCTGAGTGGCCTTCCACCAATGTCTCGCATCATCTGCCAAATGGAACACTGCTAGGCCTACTTTCTCTGTCTCTGAACATCTCATAATCTGAAGTAATCTATCAACCTCAATAATCCATTGCTCTGCCGCCAATGGATCCCTAGTACCTTTAAACTTAGGTGTATCCAACTTTTTAAATGATTTCACCAATGCCACATTACAATAAGACTCCGCATTTCGAGGCGGATGAATCAATGGCTGTGGTGGAGCTACCGGTGGCTGAGTTGCCGGTGGTGGAATAGGCTGAGGCTCAGGCACAACTGGTGCCGGTGGTGGTGGTACTGGCACCTTTATTGGGGCTGCGGGAGCTGTGACTCTCTCCCTCTCCGCCCTATCTGCGGCTCTATCCGCCTGATACATAGCCATAAAATTGACTACTAACCTCTCTACCTGGTTCACACAAGTATCAATGTTCTTTAACTTTAGAGGATGTGGAGGTCTAGGGGCAGGTTCCGGTGTCTGCGGTTCTGGAGTCTGTGCCGCCCTACCTCGGCCTATACCTCTCACTGAGCGCATCCTCCTTCTTCCACTCAAATCTGTGCCACAGAGATCATTTATCACTTATCATCAACATATCAATTATATATTCAAATTGTACAATACTTTAGGGAATGTATACCATTTACTTTAAGCATCACTAAACATCCGACCAACCCTACTCTGATACCATTAAATCTATCACATCCCAAATCCACTATATAACTAATATTTACTTATAAACTCCACTTACTTACCGGTTGGACTGTCCGTAATGCTTAACAACACTTAACATTTAAATAAGAATTAAAACTCTTATTACTTGTTACATTAATACTCTAAGATGTAGTACTGTACAATTTTTCTGAACATATAAAAGAAATAATATACCTTCGATATCGAATATCCGCTAGCAGTCGATAATCTCTGGAAGGTAATTATCTTAACCCAAGATCAACAATCTGTGGAGTGGAAAATAAGGGGTGAGCGATAACGTGCTCGGTAAGGAAGGTGTATGCTGCTTTATAAAATAACAGCTATCTTCCCAAAAACAATTTATTTATTTTAACAATCAACCCATTAGAAAAACAATGAATATTGTTAACTTCAACAGGATTCAATAGACCCTTTCGGTAAACAGAAACCAATAAGTTGAGACTAGGTAATAACTAAATCATGCTCTGTTCCCCCAAGAACATAAGTCGTCCGCTTTTGGGGTGCACCCGTAGGCCACCACCTCTTACGACTATCTCAGCTAGATCTATGGCCATAATCTATAGATGGTCCTCGGGTCCACTTGCCAAGTAACCTCGAGACCGCTGATGACTTGGCGGGTCCATCAACCCTGTGACGCCTTGAGGTGCACTCGTTGGTCCATTGGCCCAAGCCACCGCCCCAGGTGGGTCACGCAATTACACGAATAATAAAGCATGAACTTAGGGCCTAAAGTCTCAAAGATCACTTTTATAACTCATGAAAACCTTTAAGGAATTAATTCACTCATGTTATCATTTCCACAAAATGATTTGATTTCCAAAAGGTTTATAAAATAGTAAAACAGCCCGCAATCTCAACATTTTCTGTGTGAGATAGGCACAGTTTAAGCTGGCTCGCCCACGGTCAGCTCGCCAATAGTCAACTCGCCCATTGGTCAACTCGCCCCAAAAAGTTTCATATTTTCTATTTTCAAAGATCTTAAAATTAATTCAATTTTATTTCGTTGAGAAAATACTCATACATCAGTTCGCCTCATGGTCAGCTCACCCAATCTGGCTCACCCATGGTCAACTTCTTCAGTGCGATGAACTTGTGCTCGCCAGCCAATCATTGGTTTCAAAAACAAGTAAAACTGGCTCGCCCCAGTGGCTCGCCCATTATAGCATTGCCATGGTCAACTCGCCCAAATGCGGCATTCCATGGTCAACTCGCCCATTTCATGAAAGCAGGGGTCGCCCGCCCCAAAACAACATTTAAAAGGGTTTGCCTATATTGGCTCCCCTGGATTTCTATTTTAAAACATGGTTGCTCGCCCAAAGGAACATAAAAGAGTTCTTTGACCAAAATTATAAAAAGGTTTGTGATCGCCCGCCTTAACAGTTCGCCCAACAAACATTATTGGGTCGGCTTTTAGTTCACCCACAACAAGGCAATTTATCAGAATAACATGCATGTCATAAACCAAAACCATTTCTCAGTAATTTCATAAATTTAACTCCACAGGACATGCATTCTTTTCACACACATCTCCCTTACCTCGTCTGATGAAGCCTTGCTTCCCGCTCGCCTTATCGATTCTCACTTCTTGACTGCAAGGTAAAATGTTAATTCCATTAATATTTTCTTTTCGAATATTTTCTAAGACTATTAATATTTCTAACACTTTGGCGAGATTCTGTGACTTTTCTACAGTTCCCCATTCGCCCAACTGAACTCGTCATTCGCTTATGGAAGTACACGTTTGAGCTCGCCCAACATGGCAGCTCGCCCGACCATTCAACTCGCCATTCGTGGCTTTTTATTCAGTGTTGGGCTCGCCCATTAATTGAACCAACACTCGGCGATTTCTCTATATCCTACTCGCCCCTTTGTTGATCGCCAACTTTTCACATCGACGATCACTATGGTCGCCATTCTCTTCGTTTGGCGAACATTGATCCTCGCCTATCCCAACTGTCATTTTGATTACCCAAGGGATTTGGCGAACACGTATGTCGCTCGACTCATCCACTCTCGAGCTCACCTCAACTTTTAGGCGAGTACTTCTTGCTCGCCTGTTTGGCAAACTGTTGGGTAAGCACGTTCGCCCATTGTTTTTCTTAATCATTCTTGATTATTTTCCATCTGATTTCTCATATATTCCAACAATATTTAACTAAAATCAAGCTACGTCTATGTTTATCACGTTATAAAACATAGAAATCTAGTATGGAGTATCAAGAGAACCATGGAAAATATGAAACTCACCATAACCCAGCTGCTCTTCCAATAACAGAGTGCTTTTCCGCCTTTTTTAGCTTTGCTTCTCTTGTTCCTTAGCTCTTCAACACTGAATAAGGGGTTTGGCTAACTAGAAGATGAAATTTCATTGCTCATATATGAGAAAAATTGAGGAACGGAAGATAAACTTGTAGTGAAACAGAATGGGCGAGAAGGTTGTTTAAGAAGATGAAGTTACTTCCATCCGTTTCTTCCTCTTGCATTTCTCTTATATAGTCATGTTAATCCTATTAGAACTTAACACCTGTTCCTTATCCCATTTTCTTCATCATTACCCTGTCTTTCATGCATTAAAACTTGTAGAAAACTGCAGCAAAATGGAACGGCGGTAAGAAGAAAACCTCTCCACATTTTTTTACACTTTTCTTCCTTTTTTCCTCTTCCTTCCCAGTCCACGCCACTGCCAGCCAACGTTTATTGGCTTTCCTTTCATTCTTTTCTTCATTTGTCCCGTTGCCATTAATTCCTCTCATACCCTCATTTAATGCTTTCATACATTATATATATTATCTTAACCTTTTATCAAAATTAAATCCCATATATTTTTTGTTACAATTGATATTTGTTTTTCTTCCTTTTGTACACCATATTATAAATCATAACTTAACATGAAAAGTGAAAATTCATATTCAATTGTTTTCTTTAATTTTTTTACTAAAACAATTTATTTCCACTATCAATCATGTACAAATATGGTATATAGTATAATAAAATTCGAGTCTTACAACCATGGTATGAAAAGGGATATTCGGAAAAATATATATGACAACATGAGAATTGAAAAAGCACATTACCTTGATAGGAATAAAGGAGAAGAATTCATATTGATGACTTAGCATGAAGTCATATATTGATTCAAGAAAGCAACTGGAGTGTGGAGACTAGATGTAATTTACACCATTTGAGGGAAAAAGAAGAAAAAAGAGAAAAAGTTAAAGTAAACAACAAAAATGAGACAATGAAAAGCAAGGAAGAAAGCATTTCCAAACAAAGAAAATAGAAAAACCCTCTTATGAAAAACTGACATGATTAGTTCACAATCCAAATTTCCCTAGTGGGATATGATTAACATATCAGAATCCTGTTAAGAATTATGATTAAGCTGTAAAACAGATAAAGATTTTCTAGTTAGTATTGGTAAAAGAGGTAGTAGAGAATACTTAGCAGGCCTGCAGGAGGGTTTCAACTTGTCATTTGAGTTTGTTGTGTTGTCATGAGTTTTAGGAGCAGTGGGTTTCCTTTGGTTTTTCACTCTTTCTACCTTACTATCTTAATCAGCTGTTTTATAATGTTGCTCCTAGAAAGGAAAAACGAAAGTATACTTTTTAGATTTCAAGCTTGATAATAATTTCTAAAGTGCACCTATCAGACATAGTTGGAGCATTTCATGAGTTTTTGTCAGAAGAAACAGGAAGATTAACTAATTGACATAACACTCAAGAACCTGACAATCCCATGTAACATGGGATTGTAGAGTTGAAAAACTTCATTGCAGCAATAATCCAAACTAATGTCATCCTCAAGAGAGCAATCTAAGTTGATTCCTTTGCACCTGCCCCGCTGGTTCTTTTCTGATATTTTTCTCTTCTGCCTACTGCAATAGTGCTGTTCCAATTTTCAATGCCGCTGCTTGTAGCAATGCCAGTGACAAACAAAGTCTCGGATCCTACAAGGGAAAGTTGGGCTAGCTCTCCTAGAATTACTGTAAGAGCCTTGCCCTGGTTGGGACAATGGTGGGTCTAAGCCCAGTTGCTTATGAGACTGGCCCTTCAAACCAGCAAGTTTTTTTTATTGATTCAAAAAAATACACTCCAACATTGATTGTTCGTATTTTTAAGATACGAGAGTTTTATAGATGTGATATTAATCTCATACATGAGATCTTAGTGCCAACGAATCCACACTTTCTAGCTAGATATAGAATAAAGGGATGCTAAAAGCCTAAAGCCTGCCACTATTGCAATGTGCAAGACAGACAGACAGACTAGACTCATGCCAAAACTGGAAAAAAATTGGAAAACAAAAAATCAACAAAATCTAGTTCAAATTCCCACAGCCTTTGATTTGATAGCAATGGCAATTTGTTATTGCGATCTGATGGTGTAAAGCATGTTCTTTCTGATTTTTTCAACACATTGCAACTTTACAAAGGATGGCCCCAAGCTTGCAAGACAACTGGTGTAGTTTCTAGGCTCATCTATAGCTTAAATCCCAAGTGTTGCTAGCTGAATGGAATGGAATTACACTTTGTTTTGACTTCTAAGGTTAGAAAGCGACCAACACCTAGAGATGTAACTGATTCGAGTTGAAATGATTTAATATCAAATTTGATCTCAAATTAATTCGAAAATTTGAGATTCGACTTCCACTCGATTCAAAACCTCGAATTAAGTTCGATGGCATTTAAATTTTTAAACTTAAGTTTAACTCAACAAAATACTCGAATTGCTCAATATTGTTTTGGTAGGCTCAATTTATTATTTTTTAATCATATATTTTAAATATAATATAATAAATTAATAATAAAATATAAAAAATATATATTAAAAAAAACTCTATTATACTCACGAGTTGCTCGAGTCAAATATTAAAATATTTAAATTTAATTCAATTTGTTACTTGAATACTTTGAGTTCAAGTTTAACTCAAAAATAAACAAATTAAATTCGAATATAATTAATGAGTAACTTAGTTTGTTTAGAGTTACACTTTTACAAGCAGCTCATAAAAATGAAAATAAATATAACAATCAAAGCTTGATCTAATTTCTGCTACTCTTTCTTAAAACGCATTTAAGTCCTGTATTCGATTATTCTGTCAGTACTTGTGAATAGAAAAATAATGGAGATAAGCATGCATGAGATCGAGCCATTTAACCCACCATTTCCACCAGGCCAAAGCAGCCCAAAGACTGGTGTCTTTTCCTGTCCCTTTAACTAGTTTGTGTAATACTCATGAAGATTTGCACGTTTATGCTCAATCTGCTTCTGGTACAAACACAACTACAAATGCTAGCTAAGTGGGGCACATGATAGACGATAGTAGTGGACTGTTTCTGTCCATAAAGCAAAACGGCAGCTTTTGCCTCTCAGAAATTGCAAGGAGAATTGATGGATGATTGGGACTAACGCGCCTTCCCTGAGTGTTTGCACCTCTTGAGCTTTCCGTTCTTATCCAAGTACTGGGTCTGGCCTGGTGCGCAGTGCCACTGCGTTGCTGCGCATTGGACAGGGTGTTGCAGAGAGGAGAATGGCTGGCAATTCATGCAAGAGTGGTTATCGTTTTGTACATAGAAAAAAAGCTTGCGTGTCAGCAGGAGCACAGCAGGTTTTTCACTGCTTAGTGTGCCCATTTACTTTGTTTTCTGGCTAAAGTATATTTGTAATCTCGAACTTTTATATAAATTTTGTTTTGATTCTTATTTTTTAGACTATTTTGTAATAGTTCTAAATCTTTTAAAAAAGATCAATATAGTCTTTAGCATCAATTTTTGAATAAAAATAAGAGAGAATTACAAGTTAAGATAATAAATTTAAAATTATTATTCATTTCTGTTATACCAAATTTTATCTATTAGAAAGAAAATAATTTTCTTTTAAATTTCTTTTAAGAAAACGAAAGTATATTTTTGCTTATAATTTTAAAAATTCAACTTAAAATTAAAGAAAAATGAACTTTATCTTTCTTCTTAATAATTTTAAAAGTTTTATTTCCCTTCTAATAAATATATTTTTGTATGATAATAAAAAATAATAAATTTGGATCCATTCTCTGATTTTATACTCTTTTTTATTTTTATTTTTATTTTTATTTTATTAAATTTTATTTATTGAATATTTACAAATTTTGTTAAAAATTCATAATTAAATATTATTAAAAAAATATTTTTTCACAAAAATAGAATATACTTAAACAATTTCGATTTTAAAGTGATTGATATTTATTTTTAAAAAAAAAATAACAATAAAACATTTGCTTACAATAAAGAACTTTGGTCATGTTAGGTGCATAAGATGATGGATAGGATAGGATGATAATTATCCTATCTTATGTTTGGTGCACACATTAAAGGGAGAATTGGATTGCAAGGAGGATTAGTCATTCTCCTAGTATAAGATAACTCAATCATCTTCAAAAGGTAAGGATTATTCCTAGAGGTGTCAAATGGGTCGTGCAGGGCCGGCACGACCCATTTAAATATTAGTCCATGTGTTAATAGATTCGTGCTAGCACGGTACTATTTTTTGATGGGCCGTGCTAGCACAGTCCATGAAATTTAAGGGTATGGCCCGGCACGGCACATGGCCCATAGCACTAATGGATCGTGCTGGGCTAAGCCCAACATTATTTTTCGTGCCTTATCGTGCCAAGCACGGCCCATTAATAAATTTTTACTTTTTTATTATTTTTAAAGTTTTTATTTATTAATTTAAATAATATGCAATATAAATAAATATAAAAAAAATAAAAAGACACATAATTCACTTTGACAAAATGCCTATATTCACAAGAAAACATAATAATATATATTAAATAAAGATATTGAAATTTACAATTCTAAAAGGCAAAATGCCTATCTCCATTAGAAAACATAATAAAATTTACTTAATAAAGATATTAAAATTTGTGTTAAAAAAAATATTGAAATTCACAATGATAAAAAAAGAGCAACATGATAAGAAAATGCTCCACTTTGTGAGGTCTGGGGAAGGTCATTATACACAACCAAAAGACTTTCACTTTGTAAGGTTTAGGGAGGGTCATTGTATATAGCATTCTCTCTGCATTAAGAAAGAGTATATTACCTTAAACTCATGATTTTCAAATCACAAAGGAATAATATTTACCTTTGTGTCAGTGTTCTCCTTTGAATTTATAATCCTAATATTTAAAAACATAAACACAAATACAAGACTATAAAACACAAAATATTATTATTTTATTTTTATTCTCTTCACCTGATTATTTACTTATATAATATGGTTTATCTAGTGCTCTAGCTTCTACATTTAACCAATCTTTGAATAAAATAATCTTTAATAATTTAGTTTTTAATGAGTTTTTATTAGAAGTGTATTTAATAAAAAGTTATATACAAAATATGTGACATATCATACGTTTTATATTTCAAATGAAAATTTTATAAATTTATATATCAATTATTGAAATACTTCATACTTAGATTTGTTAAATATAATTTTATTTATATAAATGGGCCAATATGGCATGGCACACGGGCTTGCGTGCCGTGCCGTGCTAACCCGCGTGCTACGTGCTAGCACTGGCCCTTCATAGGTCGTGCCGTGCCAATCCATGTGCCTAAAAACCTCTAGCCCAGCACGGCACACAAATGTATATCGTGCTTAGATCAGCCCGCCCATTTAAGTATGGGCCGTGCCAAGCACAACCCATACCGTGCCGAATCGTATCGTGCCATGGGCCGCCCAGCCCGTTTGACACCTCTAATTATTCCTAATCCTATAGGATTATAAATAAATACTCATATTTTATTATTTTATCCTTAACATTTATATTTAAAAATTAACTTAAACATTTAATAAAAATAGTAAGGATCTTTAATTAATTAATTAATTAATATAATTTTTTACCTTCTTTTTCATTTTTCCTTCTTTTTCTTTCTTTTTCTTTCTTGTTTTTGATTAAAGAAAAACTATAATTTTGATAAAATAATATTTTCTTGTACACATTTTTAAAATCATTTTTTAGAAAATAAATTTTCAAACATGAAAATTATTATAAAATATATTTTTTAACTAGTTTTTTCTTACATTTAAATTTTTTTTCTTTCTTAATTTTTTTCTTTTTGCCTGAAAGAAAAAAATGAAAGAAAAGTGACTATTAACCATAAATTATTAGAAATTATATATTTTTTAATTCATTAAAATTGAATTATTAAATTTAACTTGTATTTTTCTTTTATTTTGTTTTCTATATTTCGTTATAATTGACCAAAAAAAAAGAAAGTAGATAAAGAAACCATAAAAATAAAAAAAAATATTTAAGAATAGTCTTTTGGAAAATTTAATGTAATTAAAAAATAAACTTATTTCCAAGAAAAACTCAATTTTCTAAAAATAAATATATTTAATTTACAATAAAAAATTATTTTAAAATTTTTTTTGAAAAGGTAATATAAATTTTTTAGAAGTAATTTTTTATAAAAAATCAGCTAATAAATTGGGCTATTAATTATAGTATTATAAATAATATTTTTAAATTTTTAATTTTTTATTTATATTTATAACAAAAAATTATAAATTTAAATTATGTTACTTTAAAAAAGAGTACTTAAAAAAATCATTTTACACTATTTTTAATTTTACATATAACAAATATTGTGAAAGACATAAAAAATCATCCTATCATATTCTTAATCTTTGTACACACCAAACATAAAATAGAATGATATAATCTAATCTTATTATATCCATAATCTTATATTATCTTATCATATCATCATCCTATGCACCAAACATGACCTTAATTAATAATATTTATATCTAGTTTAGACCTATTTAAAGGGTTGAGCTATCCGTCCATACTCGAAGGTCTATCTAATTTTTTGATAGGTTTGGATAAAAATATTAAGCTTGTTAAACGAGTTTGGGCTTGAAAATTGAGACCCGATAAAAAAATGATTGGACTTGAATTCATTCTTTAAAGTCCAATTTAAGCCCAATCATTCCTAATAATTATAATTTTTTTTACTATTTTTTATACTAATACACTTTTAATGATTTTAGATTTTTTGTATAATTTAATTTAAGTTTGTACTTTTTTTTAGACTTTAATTTTAAATTTTTATGTTTTTTGTAGTCTTTTTGTAAGAATTTATTTAAACTTATTGTGTTACACTTGTTAACTATTATGTGTTTTATTTTTTATATTTTATTATATATTTTTTTTAAAAAATTGTATTTCGACGAGTTAGGTTCATACATTGCGTGAACAACCAACTTTGACAAAAAGTTAGGTTCAAAAAACAAGATAGGACCAGGCTTACGTTTAATCCCTTAATACCTTATTTAGGTTCGGCTTGAACTCGACCCGACCTAGCCTATAAACATATCTAATCTAGCTATAGTCTTAAACATAAATAGAGAGGGAATTGAGTTTATTTTATAAATGATTTTTAATAAATTACTTCTAATTAATTATTTTCTCAAAAGATTATAGTTGTAAATAAGTTAGTTGTGTTTGGTTCACATAGATTTAAAAAGTTTCCAATTATATTAGTAATAATTTACAAAAAGCACTTTTTAAATAATATTTATTTCTATTTGGTTAAGTGTTAAAAACTTATTTGAGTATTGTTTTTGTTAAAAAAAAATATTATCTTTAGTTTTAATAAGATTTAATTTATATTTTTTTTATCAAAATTTATAAATATAAGTTTTTTTTATTCAGAAAGAAACTAAAGTGTTATTTTTTCTCTTAGTTTTAATACAATTTTTAAAAATTAAGGATAAAATGATACTTCTATTTTATTCTTAAAATTTTAGTTTTTCTTTTTTTAATAAATAAATTTTGGTATGGTAGAAAAAAGTAATAATTTTAAACCTATTACCATAATTTGTATTTCTCTCTTTATTTTTAAGTAAAAAATATGATAAGACTACATTGACATTTGACATTATTTTAAAAAGATTTGAGACTATTATGGAACAATTTAAATGTTAGGGATCAAAATGAAACCTATATAAAAGGTTTGGGGATTACAAATGCATTTTACCTCTTATTTTCTAGACCTTGAATACCAACCCAAAAAGTTGATTCATTGGTGTATGATCTCATTGAGTTATTGTACAAGATGATTTACAGTGAAAAATTCCATACTTGAATTTTTATCCCATTATATTTATTTGGACCAGCATCAACCACGATGAATAAAAACACCTCAATGTTTACCGCCAAAAAAAAATCAGATTATCTATTTAAATCCAAAGATTCATCCAATTTTTAGACAGATTTATACAAAAATATTAAGCATGTTATCAAAGTTTGAACTTAAAAATCAAAATCTCATTACATTTTAAGTCAAAATCCAACTTGATTCATGAACACCTTTATAATGATCTTTTACTCAAATTTAATAATTTGTATATATAATTTATATTTGTTTTATATAAAATTTTATTTATATGATTTAAAACATAAAAAATTCATATCAAAATTTGCATCAATAAATTTATTTTTTTATTTTTAATTATGTTTGTATATAATTTTTATTCGATTTTAAACTATTTCGCATTCATCTCAATAATTGTGACTGTGCCGTACTCTCTGTCTCTTACATTTGCTTTTTCCTCATCTTTTCCTACATGGACACGTGTAAGTTCAAAAGATACCCAAGTGGCAAGCAGGGGTCTTGTCATATCCCAACATGATATCTTAGCTTTTTTTGAACAACATGATATCTTACCTTATTTTCCAAAAAAAGGAAAAAAGAAAAAGATATATGTTCATTTTCAGTGTTTTTATTTTCTTTGTGCTTTCTAGAAAAATAGTGAGAAAGACTAATAAACCCTCTCTTACAAAGTTACAATGTTACAATAACACTTAACTTTTAACTAGAGTAGATAATTTGTTACATTATCACATCATAATGTATATTAATAAATTAAATATAAATTATATATAAATTTTTAATAAAATTTGTATAAGTTTTATTTTTTATGTTATTTTTGTGCTGTATTTAAAATTACCAATTAATATTTTTATAAAAATGCTAACAACAATCGTTTTTATAATTATATTTCAAAACTTTTTATTTTATTGAGTTACATCATTTTTTTAATTTTATGTGAAAAATGATTATCTAATATTACAAATTACTTGAAAAAATTTTTTAACATTCACATATTTTATCTTTTCATTTCTCACATAAATGATTTATTTTCATATTAAACTAAAAATGATATAATTTAATAAAATAAAAAATATTAAAATACAACTGTAAAAATACTTCGACATACTTTTTTTTAAAACCAAATTAAGAGGGTAACCCTACCTTGGGATCATTTGTACAGAGCTTTCCACAAAATCTCATCGAATCATGGCCATCAGATTTAACTGCATCAACTGTTGCGGTTGGATTAAAGTGAGAGAATTGTTTGAGAAAGGGAAATTACAAATAAAGACAACGAACTCAAAATAATGAGAGTTTGCCAATCCATCTAAAAAAATATTTAAAAATAAAAAATACAAAAATTCTTAAGGTATGGCAAAATTTACCCTTTTAAATTATGTCACGTAAATACATTATCAAAAAAATTAATTATTTATATCATAATCATTAATAAAAATATTAAAATAAATATTTAAAATTTAATTAATATATTATATAAAAATAATTTTTTAATAATATGATTATATAATAATATTTAAATAAATTTTCAAGTTTAAAAAGACAAATAGAGAAAATGGAATGCACAAAGATGTTTTCCACTAGATCAGGCAAATTCTAAATAAGACAATGACACAATAATACTTATAAATGACATGAATAAAAGACATAAAAACAATAGAGTTAAAGCCAGTAACTTATTGATTAAGTGATTAAAGACGAGTTGTAACATATTATAAAGTATAAATTCGAATCCAAACAATTTTATTCTCATATTCGATTATTAAATATTAAATTTTGATAAAAATAATATGAAAATAATTTAAAAAATTATATTTGATATATTGACATAATTTTTAACATAAAATTTTTATATTTTATACAAAACGAAAAAAAATTATACAGGTATACTTCCTACAATTGGAAGGCTTAAGCAAGAAGGGCCCAAAACGACTTTTCCAATTGCCAGTGAAGTTTTAAACAAAGACTTATCAGACACATCATAATCAAACAAAACAAAAAGAAATCACAGATTAGACGTAGACCTAATTTTACCTGATTCAAAACAAAAACAAATACAAATAGAAAAAAAAAACATGGTGTTAATCATCTATGTTTGGATTGTTTTGTGACCGGAAGAAGGGTCATGAAAGGAATTTCAGGACAGAAACAAGACTCCTCAAAAGCTACAAAAGGCCTGGACATGCTTTTGAGACAGAATAGTAAAGTAGTAGTTGTAGTGGAAATCATGTTGACTCAGAGTGTATCGGCTTCGACCTCACCAAATACCTGAAACAAAGAATAACAATTATAAAGCTTTTCTGTTTTTTCCTTTTTATTCTTTCTTCCTGTCACTGTTTTCTCTCGTTTACCATTGCCTTCTTCTTTTCTCTGTGGTAAGCCCAGGAACATCACGATAACCCTTTTCTTGTTTTGGGTTGTTTTTGTTTTTTCGAGGGTCTTAGTTGTTGGTGGTTTTTTGTTTGGTTTCCGAGAAAACTGTGGGAAAAGGAGAGAAAGATGGGAATCTTGCGACATACCAAGTTTTCTACTAAAGTTCTTAACAGGGACTAACTAAACGTACCCGTGTGAATACCTGTTGTCTGTTAATCTCTGAAAATGGGTGGTTTTAATTTTTTTTTTGTTTTGTTTTTATTTTAGGTTGATTAAGCTTTTGGAAACCAAAGAGTGAGCTTTTCTTACCTACTCTGTTTTCTTGGGATTTGAAATGTGAAAGAATTTGGAGCTTTTTGATTCTATAAGCTTCGGGTGCACTTCTGCTTGAGCAAATATTCATATGGTTACTGTGTTTTCCTGTAGTGAGTTTCATAGGATGGGAATATCAAAGAAGAAATAAGTAACATGCCCTTTTGAGGCAACCCAAATCATCAGCTTTACTCAGTTCAATTCTTGCGAAGAAGTCCCTTGAGTTAGATTCTTTTGTTTCTCTAGCCAATGAACAAGACAAACAATCGGTTTCCAGTTTTTTCTTTTTCTCATTCATTTTCTCTGCAAACAAACATAGCTTTGACTCTCTCTCTCTCTTCTTTTTTGAACCTCTCATAATAGACATGTTATTGAACTCTTACAGGGATGCCTTTAGCTTTCATTTTTTTTTTAATTTTTTTATTATAATGTAATGTTAGAATTGAAACAAAATACTGAAACAATGGTCTGTAATACTCTGTTCTTTGTTTTAGCACATTTGTTATATTCTTTGAGTTTCCAGTTATCTTTGAAGTGATTAGCCTAATGATTTTTTTCTTTCTTTTTATGAATTACTTGTAGGCAATTAAATTACTCGTACTGATGGAGTCTTGGAGCTATGGTTCTGAAGGAAAAGGCCTTCTTTCCACTGATGAAATGGACTTCCCGGATGAGGCTTTTGCTAGAAGTAGAAGAACACTGGTAGGTTGGGACCTCAAGCCTTCTACTGATTTTCAAGCTGTTGAGAGTATGGAATTCATGGATTTTGGTTTTACTGATATTAACAAAAAACCCTTCTATGGTAACACCAGTATGGGAATTTTTGGTGCTGAGTTTGTTAATGATTCTGCTATAAAGCTAGTTTCTCCTGCTTGTATGATTACCTCTAGTTCATGTTATGGCGAAGAGGACTCTGGTTCCAAGCATTCTAGTTCTTTAATGGAGTCTAACAGTCAGGAATCTTCACTCATTGATTTGAAGCTAGGGAGATTGACTGATTATGGAGATGCACAGGATGGCAAGTTCTTAAAGGAAACTTCTGTTGTCTCTTCAGTTCGACGGGCTTTAATGGCCAAGAAAGCTCGAACAAGAAGCTCGTATTCTCACACTCCACACTGTCAAGTATATGGTTGTAACAAGGATCTTAGCTCCTCAAAAGATTACCACAAGAGGCATAAGGTTTGTGAGGCTCACTCTAAGACTGCCAAAGTTATTGTCAATGGAATTGAACAGAGATTCTGTCAGCAGTGTAGCAGGTTGGTTTTCCCTTCAATTTGATCTGGCTGTTAGTAAAATTTATTAGTTATCTAACCTGTTTATAATTTAAGATCTTTTTCTTATTATATTTGGAATATTCAAAGGGATACTCACTGTTTCAAAGCAGGCAATGAAACCAATTCAGGAAAGCCGCAGCTGAAGAAAAGTAGCACTTTAATGGAATATATTTGTTTAAATCTTTGCCCTATGCTAAGAAATGATTTTATACAATTTAAACCCTTAGTTCGTAGAAATTTCTGCTTAAAGTTTAATGTTGTCCAGTTTATTCTATTTAAGCTTACTAATTCTTTTGCACTTTCATGGTCCATATTTTGACGTTATTTCTGGTATTGATTGTAATTCTTATTGCTTCATCAGGTTTCATTTACTGGCTGAATTTGATGATGGTAAGCGCAGTTGTCGCAGACGCCTAGCGGGGCATAATGAGCGCAGAAGGAAGCTTCATTTCAATACTTTTCCTGGAAAATCACATGAGTTGCTCCTCTCGTATCAAGGTATGAACAATCTCTTAGCATCTCCTGAGGAAATTAAGTTACTCTTTCTTTATACATTTGAAAATAAGATATAAAATTTATCCTGTCCTGGCATACTTGTATCCCATGATTCGAGATAAAAATATTTTTCATGGGTTCTTCCAAAATTCTTCATGACTTCTTGTAATAATGCTGTTTTGGTGCTGCATTTATGTATGTATGCATGTATGCATTTATGAGTGAATGAACAAAAATCTTACTTGAAATAATTCCAATTGTTTTTAAATGGTTCCAAGTAGAATTTGAAAAGCCAATGCCATTTCTTATCAGGAATTTTGTTAACTAAAAGATGCTCAATGTCTTCAGAAACACTCAATTGTGAATTGACAGTATCCATGTGGAAACAGTTCTACAAGATTCATATGATGGAATGAAAAATACTAGAAACTACTAGAAAATTTTATAAATGAAGCATTTTTATTTTATCAACAGTTTTAATGAGTTCATATATGCCTTTCAATGTAGATTAATCAGTTTGTTTGCTAGTTAAAAGGAGAAATACAGAGTCAAAGCAACCCTATGGTCTTAGCTTGCTTTGCTTCCTTAATTGCCTGTAGAAATTCAGTTGGCAGAATTTTAACATGTTGTCACCTATGTGGGCTCTCAGGTAAACTTCTGGGGAACTCTGTACCAAAAAGAATGCCTTTTCTCATCCCAAACATATTTCAAGGTGACTTTATTTATCCAGAAAGATATGAACACGCTAATCAGTGTCAGCCGGTTAAATCTGAAGAGAAACCAGTTTATAGTCCTCAATCAGCAATACCGATGACAACTGGCAGTGGGAAACAATATATTCCTGAAACTTTTTCATCAGCAATTGAAGCCTTTAGTGTTCCTAATGCAACTGGGGTTTCACGCTCGGATTGTGCTCTCTCTCTTCTGTCAGCTCAATCACAGAACTTGTCAAGCTATGTGACAGGAATTCAAATGACTAGGCCCTTGATAAATCAAGCTGGCTGTGCCCATGACAACTCTGGGAAATCTGCAGCAGTGTGCTCTTTGGAAAAAGCTAATGGTTTTTATTCATGTGGAATGAGCCCTATGGGAGTTGGCCAAGCAGGGTCTGTTGTGATCTCTGATGCTGGTCATACTGTTAATTTTGAAAGCCAAGCAGATGGATATTCTCAAGACTCGGGTCTTTTGAGTGCAAGGTATTGTCTTTCTCCTGAAAATGGAGCCACTGTTGATTTGCTTCAACTTTCAACACATCTCCAAAGAGTGGAGCAAAAAAGGAATTCAATGCAAGTAAAGAATGAAAATGAGGACCTGTGTTATTTCCTTACCACGTAATCAGTCTGAGAGAGACAAGGTGTGTGCAAAAGACATCTTTTCTGATTTTCATCTATTTAAACATAGCTGTTAAGGATTAAAAGAGAATGGCTAATCTTCTATTGTTCTTGCAGGTCTGCAGGAAGAGTTACAAACGTGCTGCATCAAATGTTTTACCTAACTGATGCGCTTCATGATACGTAGTTAGAGGTTCTGATACCAATGGTAGTACGTCTCATTTCTGATAGCTATATAACAGAGTGAAATCTGGACTTTGTAACTGTAAATCTATGCAAGTTCAGTAATGCTTGTTCCTTTTGAGAGCCGTTGTTCGCTGCTGATTTTATGTAGTTAGCTGGTTCAATGATTCTGTTTGAGAAATTGCTGGAGGACTTTGAGCTGGTTTAGTGATCCCATCACTTTGGTTGCACCGAAGAGTCAGGTTGGATTGGAATAAGACCCCTGTAAAAAGCTTAGAATGGAATCATGTAGCACTAACAGCTTCCATTGATAAACCTTTATACTGTACAAAACTTTAAGTGGTTCATGTAAATTGGAAGAAGATATGATTGTCAGTGGACTGCATATCTTTGTTAAAATATTGTTGCACCTTTAGAGCTGGTTGATATTATTTTAGTCTTTGGAGCATAATACCATTTATGCATTTCTTTATAGCCACCATATTTTTGTATAAGTTATCCCAAAAGTGTTGGGAGTTTTGAGTGGATAGTTTATCTTAGGTATATTTGTAAACCTAATTCCTTGACCATTTGGAACAATTGAGTGGCTGCCATTTCATTCACCCGGCAAGCTAAAAAATGGAAATTAAGTGCACAAGGTTTTTATATTATGGGATCTGGAGAAAATTATATATACGTAAATATTTTTTTTTTGCATTGAGAGAGATTTTTTTCACTTAAACTTATAATATTCAAGTAAAAAAAGAGTAATTTTTACCGTTGTGCAAGTTTGCCTCTTTCAGTCATAAAGTGGCCTTTCTATTTTGCCTAGTGCTCTGTTGGCCAGGAGTGGAGTTGCAAAATCCTCCAGTTTTCAAAAGCTAAAAGAATGAAATCATCAATTCCTACAGGAATCTTATTTAAGAATCACAACTTGGCTTAAAGTGTTTCAAAGTTTGAAAAGCTGATTCAACAAATCTTTGCTGAGTTGTCTGATTGTAGTGTGCATGGCATGCTTGTGGCTTATGCTTCCAGCTTGATAATCTTTCTTAATTTTTCTAATCAAAATGATGTCATAGCTGACATATTGTTCATGGAACTTGATATAATTATCAACAAGCTTTCAACTGTTTCTTGATGTAGTTGTCAAATGCATGTCTTTTGCAACTTTTATATTTGGCTATTAGAAAAACCATTGGGTGCTTTTCCATGGGTTAAGTTATTGAATTTAAGTAGGGATTGTGAAAGCCACACTGGCTGTATGCAGTGGACTGATAATGCTATTGGAACATGTTCTAGAAATGCAGGGTACCAATGATGTGGAAGCAGTAAAATGCTCCAAACTTGGAATCATAGATTTTCCCAAACCATCTAACTTAGAATCAGTTGGGTATTATTGGAGAGGAATTTGAATGTAAGATTAAATTCAATATTTAATAAACTTATGATAATATCATTTTGACAGATTCTCATTAAACTTACATGCAAGCGTAATTATATATGATAAATTCGAAGTATAAAATCATTTTATCAAATTCTTATCATGTGTTGACGTAACTACATATAACAAATTCGGAGTATAAAGTATGTTTCATTATGTGTAAATATAATTATCACGAGGGTTATAAAGTAAAATTCGCAAAAACATATAAAATTTAAGTCTTGATACCATGTCAAACATCTAACATTAAATCAATTGAGGTGAATGGACCCAATTTAAATATAAAAATATAAAAAAATTCAACATTTAATAAATGTAAGAGAATACCACTTTAATAAAAAGTTTATTCATAATGTCCAAAATACTTATGATAATGATATCATAAGTAAATTTTTTTCTTTTCTTTTTTTATTTGGGAGAAAGGGAATTCAAAATCAACTTTTCATACAGGAAAAATACATGCATATAAGGTTGAATCAAATGTTTAGGGTTCAATTTGTTTGTTCTAATCAACAATTACTCGAGTTATAAAACAACACTAAGCAAGCAGAATCCCTAATCATGACTTGAAGTAAATGAAAAATGTGTTGATTGGGTTGGGAAAAGAGGGCCCCAATTAGAGTGCTCTGCAGGAATTCAATCAAATGATATGTCACACATGACATCATTGTCTAATGGCACATAATGACAACTCAATTATATATTCTGATCATACCTAGAGTTTAATGATTACTTTTTTTTTAATAATTAAAAATAAAAATTTCAAACCTTATAATATATCATAATTTCTCATTAAACAATCAATTAAAAGATTGTTAACCTAAGAGCTGCACTTTAATTTTGGACTTGGAAGACCTTTTTAAGGCTATAAAAAGTCTTGAAAAACAATGCATTATTGAATCCAACCATGGATATTTCAAAATTATTTCTCTCAATTGATAATAAAAATTCAGCAGAGTGGTGGGTGGCCATTCTTTGTATGAAAACGGGACATAATGTAGTGATTTCATGTGACTGATCAAGGTGAAGTTGGCAGCTCACATCTACAGATTATCTCTCTCTCTCTCTTTCTCTATATATATATATATATATATATATATATATATATATAAAGAGATCTTCATTGCTACAAAGAAGAAATACAAAAGCCAAGAAGAAGGAAAAGGAAGAAAACATCACAGAGATTGAAGGTTAAAATAATTATCATTTTATTAAGAGTTTAAATAAAATTTAAATTAGAGTTAAAAATAAAATAAAATAAAATCATGTTATAGTTGTTTTGGGTCAAGCCGACTCAAACTTTAAAAGCTTAACACAAATTTGATTCTAGATGTGGATCAAACATAAGAGCTTTATCGAAAAGTTTGATTGATCGACCGCTTATGATTAATATTTTTTTATATGATTGTTAGAAATTAAATTATAATCACTGTAATTAAAAGTCTAATGTTTTTAAAAAATTTTGGACTAACGCCAATCACGTAATACAAGCAAAAATTAATTTCATATTCAATATAGTATTGAAATATCTCATGATTTTAAAAAAAAAGTCTAATATTATATGAGTTTGTATATGATACACTGACAGTGTATAGTTTCTATACACTGTCAATGCATCAGAAGTTGACACCTCATTAATATGTCCTTATGGATAAATTAAAAAAATTTATTTATATTTGCATATAAAGGCCTATTGATGATTTGTCAACTTCTGGTGCATTGACAGTGTATAGAAATTATATTATCAGTGCATCATATATAAATTCATATTATATTAATAGACTCCACGATTGTTGGTGATTATTAGACAATTACTTGAACTCAATTAAAATATCACAAAATCAATTAACTCAACTTTAACATTAATTAATAAAATAAAAAAAAATCTATGACAAAAATTAAAAACTTCCAAAATTATAAAAGAACCATTGACATCTAGCAAAAAAAAAAAAGATCTAAAAAAATAGCCGACAAAAGAATTAACCAAAAAGTAAGTTGAAGAGACAAGAGACCATAATTTCTTCAAACTGTTCACTGTTGCTTTGGGAGAAAGGCTTTGCAAATTTGCAAAAAGTTTGAACACTGCCTATTGGCATGGTGAATAGCAGTGAGCAAGAAGGAGATTATTGTATTACGCCTAGCACGAATTGTCTACTTCTTTGTTTGTTTAAACCCCAGGCAAATTTTAGGAGTTTTTTCATTTTTTTGTCTTTAACTTTGATAAACTATACTTAGCAATACTTTATGTTTATTTCTTTATTCTTAATTAATTATTAATTTATACTAAAGTAACTAGAGTTAAATTGAGATCAAGAGTTAATTTGACAAACACGGATACATAATAATAATAATAATAATAATAATAATAATAATAATAATAATATACTTCAAAATTTTAATTTTTAGGATTTCTCTCAATATAAAGTAATCTCTATGCACATTACATGGAAACTAATTATCAAATGATAATAATAATAATAATAATAATAATTACATTAAAAAAAACATGTGGTGGGGTTATTACAAGGATATATACTTCAAAATTTTAATTTTTAGGATATCTCTCAATATAAATTAATCTCTATGCACATTACATGGAAACTAATTATCAAAAGATAATAGCCAAGAGAATAACTTATATCAGAATGATTCTAAAATAACCACTTTTTAGGCACCAATTATATAATACCATGTCATAATTTTTTAAATACAAACAATAATTATCTTATACATATCCTCACCAAATCAACTCATTAAATACATTCAAAACTTTACAAGATCATATTCCTAAATAATTGAAACAAAAGTAAAAAAAGGAAACTCCTTAAACAGAGACTAATACAACCAATTATACTTTTCTTCTACCATTTTTTCATTCCATGGATTACTCGAGCTTTGAGCAATGGTATATAACTGACAGAGGCAAAATGTGTTCCTAACACAAATAATTTTCAACCCTTAATATGCCAATCTGCTGGAGAACTCCAAGTTTACAAGTGAAAATCTCGAAAAGTTTATAATCTTTAGAGAATAAAATAGCAAGAGTCATATTTGGAGAAAGAAGACAATAAAAGGCACTCAAAAGCAAAATGATTGGTGGGATGAAACCGGCTTGAAGAATCGGATGTAAAAAAATTGGAAATCAAGTTTATGATTATTTTTTTTCTCTCAAACTCTAAGCCTTTAAGCATTGTTTTTTTTTTTTCACAATAAATCATCTTTAGATTTTTTATTTTGGCTTAATAGCCAAATGTGTCCTCCACGTTTGCCACAAAATGGAATTAAGTCCTCAATGTTTAAATGCATGAAAATCAGTCTTAAACGTTACAAAATAATTGAATTAAGGATATTTTCGTTAAATCCTTTAATTTTTGTTAAGTTTTATTAGTGGTAGGGATAACGGAAATGAAAGGATTTAACGAAAATGTCCTTAATTCAATTATTTTGTAACGTTTAGGACTGATTTCCATGCATTTAAACGTTGAGGACTTAATTCCATTTTGTGGCAAGCGTGGATGACACATTTGGCTATTAAGCCTTTTATTTTTAAGTTTGATAAAATTAATTATTAATTTTAGTTAGATCATGTAAGACCCGAATTTTTCTTATACTATATACCATATTTGTACATGATTGATAGTGAAAATAAATTCTTTTAGTGAAATTAAAGAATAATTTAAAGTGAATTTCCACTTTCCATTTTAAGTTATGATTTAAAATATGGTGTATATGAATTAGGATTGAATATTTAAGAGAGGTATAGGAAGCATTCGGTTGAAAAGAATGCAAATGAAATAAAATGAAGTGATGAACAAATGAGATGAAAACCAATTGCCGTTGAATGGAAGTGGCGTGGACTAGAGAAGAAGAGAGGAAAGTCAACATAAAAGGCTATAAGTGGACTTCACGTCACTTTGCTCCCTTGACAATTCGGTTTAGGTAATTAATGATAGGAAAAGATGAGACTAAAATGTCAATTATAGTGGCTGGCTGGAAGTGGCGAGAAGAGGAAGGAGAAAAGAAGGGAAAAAAGGAAAGAAAATTAGTCAAACTGCAGCAAAAGACTTTCCCTAGCCGTCCCTTTTTGGCTAGAATTGTCTTCACCATTTAATGACAGTAGAAAAACTTCACCACGCCATTACCATATTTTCTTCACCATTTAATGAGCTATAAGACAAGGTAATGATGAAGAAAGGGATAAGGAATAAATGGTGAATTCTGATTGGATAAGCAGGATTATATAAGAAGATGGAAGCAAACTTTACTTCTGTAAACAACCTTCTCGCCCATTTTGAGTTTACTGCAAACTCAATTTCGTTCTTGCATTCCTCTCATGCATGAGCTATGGAACTTCATCCTTTAGTCAGTTAAATCTTTCCTCCATCGTTGAAGAGCTAAGAAACAAGCAAAATAAAGCTAAGTGAGGCAGAAAACCACTCTGCTCCAGGAAGTGCAACTCAGTTGAGGTGAGCTTCCATATTACTATGGTTATCTTGATAATTTGATGGTATATTTCTATGTTTATAATGTAATGAACATAGATATAGCTTAGTTTTAGTTAAATCTTGTTAGAATATATAGGAAAACTAGAACCAGATGTAGTCTGGAAACTAATGGTGAATGGAAAATGAAAATACTGAAAATGACGGTATGGTGGGCGAGCTCAGTTGGCATGGGTGAGCTAAAATCTGGAATGTGGAAGTGGGCGAGGTCGCCACATACTAGTTTAATTCATTGGCGAGCCCACCTCTGAATGAAAATGGTGTAGGGCGAGTTGAGTTGAAGTGTGGGCGAACTCACACATAAGCCACGATGGCGAACTGAAATGCAAGAGCATGGCGAGTTGAATCTTTGGGCGAGCTCCCATGTTGGGCGAACTCCCATGAATAAGACCATAATTTAATGGCGAGTAGGATTAGGCGATCTTCCACGTGTAAGCCCACTAACGGATGACGAGCTCCTTGGGCGAATAGCGAACTTAATCTCGCCAAAGTGTCACCAATATTAGGAAAATATAAATAGTTTGAAAAATATTCGAAAAAGGAATATTAATAGTTTTAATAAATTTTTGCAGACGGGAATTGAGAAAGGCGAGCGAGAAGCAAGGTTTCATCAGACAAGGTAAGAGAGTTGTGTGTGAAAAGAATGCATGTCCTGTGGAGTTAAATTTATGAAATTACTGAGAAATGGTTTTGGTTTATGACATGCATATTATTTTGATAAATTGCTTTGTTGTTGGGCGAACTGGTAAGGGCGGGTGAGCTGATCCTCCGTTATGTTTTGGGCGAAGAGCCCCTCTTGTGATGTTTTGGTGGGCGAGTTGACCATGGTAATGCCACATTTGGGCGAGTTGACCATGGCAATGCCATAAAGGGCGAGCCAGGTTAATTTGTTTTAATCGCCAAGGGTTGGCGGGTGAACACAAGTTCACCGCACTGGGCGAGCCCTACATGATGAACTGATTTATGAGTATTTTTCTCAACGAATAATAAATTATTTTGAAAATAGAAATATGAAATCTTTTTGGGTGAGTTAAACATTGGGTGAGCCACTGGGCGAGCCAGTTTTACTTGTTTTTAAAAGTAAAGGTTGGCAGGCGAACACAAGTTCACTGCACTGGGCGAGTTGACCATGGGCAAGCTAGACTGGGCGAGCTGACCATGGGCGACCAGATTTCAATTTACATTTTCTATGAAAATGAGAATAATACCTTTTTGAAATTATTAGTTGTTTAAATGAATTAAATGTGTTTCTTTACAGGTATTTTGAGCTATAAATATGATTTTGAGACTTTAGGCCCCTAGTTTCATGCATTGTTACGAGTTATAAGGCTGATGGACCCGCCAAGTTATCAGCGGTCTCGAGGTCACTTGGCAAGTGAACCCCGAGGACCACCCATAGATTGTGGCCATAGATCTACTGTATCCCTATTGGGATAATTATTCCGTTCTCGCAAGGGGGAGGGGGAACGATGATAGCATGATTTATTTATAGGGTGATGCCTAGTCTCAACTTGATGATTTCTGAGAGGATTTGTTGAATCCTTTTCATTGTTTATTATATGATATTGTAACTGTTTAGCAAATGATTTGACTATCACAAATTGTATTACAATATCTATTGTTTTTCCCTATTGAGTTTATTATTGGGAGATATAAATTAAATAAAGAATATGGTTTTGCTGGTATAATGCAGTATACACTTTCCTTACTAAGCACGTTATCGCTCACCCCTTATTTTCCACTCCACAGATTGTTGATCTTGGGTTAAGAGAATTACCTTCCAGAGATTATCGACTGCTAGCGGATATTCGATATCGAAGGTATATTATTTTTTTTATATATTCAGAAAAATTGTACAATACTACTTTAAATAGAAGGGAATGTATATACATCTTAGAGTATTAATGTAACAAGTCATATTTGCACAAGTAATAAGAGTTTTAATTCTTATTTAAAATATTAAGAGTTGTTAAGCATCACAGACAGCCCAACCAGTAAGTAAGTGGAGTTTATAAGTAAATATTAGTTATATAGTGGATTTGAGATGTGACAGATCAACTAGAATTAAATGGAGCAATTAATGTTTTGATTTGGTGAGGATGTGTATAAGATAATTATTGTATTTGTTTAACAAATTATGACATGTCATTATATTATTGATGCCTAAAAAATTGATGTTTTAGGATCATTTTAATATAAGTTATTCTCAATAGTCAATAATCATTCTTCTTTTCCTCTCTTTTCTTTATTCATATATATATATATATATATATATATACACACACACACACACACACACATATATATATATATATATATATATTAAATATTAGAACTAATAATTAGCAAAGCATTGAAACATCTATAAGAATAACAATATTATTACATTATATAAAGGTCAGATACTTGGGATATATATAGTTGTCCATTGAACCAGAACAATACCCTAAAATTAAATAACATGACATTAATTAGATGATATTAAGAAAGTTTTGAGACACTATAGTTACGTTATATATGGCTTAAATATTTACTATAGCAGTCAATCTCCAAATCTCCAGCTTTGTCTCTCTTTCTCAGCTTTAGATTGTTGCACTTCCATGCATTATTATCACTTCATTCCTGCAAAAATTGATTCCCTTTGCCAAAATCAAAATATTTTCAGGCATAGTCTACATGTTACGAAATAAAAAAAAAAGACCATAATCTGAAAACATGGAGAAGAAATTACATGTAGATATTTAAATCTCACACTTATTGAAAATCACTGCTTAAATGAACCACATAAATCAATTAGACTAAATCTCGGATTCAGACATTGTTTATATTAATTTGATTGCATGTCAGATGTATAATATATATATATATATTTATTTATTTATTTATTGTTTTCTTACATTGCTGCTGCTTCCAGAAACTGATGCTGCTGCTGCTGGAGAATTTGGAATGTGCCTAGCCCACTGTTCTCCAACAAGTCATACAAATATCAGAATAAAATTAATCATGAAAATTTGTAAGAAAATTAAGCTCTAATTTATAATAAACAAGAGAACTATGTCCTTTCTTAAATTTTTTCAGAGAGAAAAAAAAATGAAATTATTGGGAAATTTAAAAAAGAAAATAGAAAAAGAACAGAAAATTCGAGAATTCAAAAAGATAAAAAGATTGAAACATTATAGCTTACGTTTTTAGCAGCTGCGCTGAAAGCTTCTCGATGCGGTATCTCAGGATTTGCTGCTTTAATGCGCTGAATCTCCTCCCTTTCAATATGTTAAGTAGGATTATAAGCATAAATATACTATCACTGCATACAGTTTTAAAGCAGAAACAACATTCCCTTACTTCATAAACCGATTGTAAGCAGATGGGAGCCTGTGATTCTTCTTAGGAGCTGCAAAAAGTTCACAGTTATTCCCATAAATCCAGAAAATAATGCATATGAAAGGAATGTTTTACAATTAAGAAAACTTATATATATACGTTTTACAACAAATGGTGCTGTAGGCGATGATGGCTCGCTTGATGTTGATGAGGATGCAGACGATGAAGACTGACCAGCCTTCCTGAAATCACCGCAGAAACTCTGCTTCCCCTTACATGAACAAACTTCATTCCATTAATACTAGCTAATTAGTAATTACTAATAGGTATAAACGAGTCAAGTTACTCATAAACTATTTGATCTGAATTTAATAATTATTCGAATTTAATTTGTTTATTTTTGAGTCAAACTCAAATTATTCAAATAATAGGTTAAATTAAACTTGAGTATCTTAATTTTCGGCTCGAATAACTCACAAACTCAATTAAACTTTTTTTAACATATAATTTTATATTATATTATTAATTTATTATTTTACTCTTATAAATTATAATTAAAAAAATAATAAATTGAACCTATCGACTCAAATTGTAAAAATTAAGTTCAATTAAGTTTAAGTTAAACTTTTAATTTTTGAATCGAATCAAACTTAAATTTGATAATTAATCGTTTTGGCTCTACTCAATTACATCATAATAATAATTATTATTATATATAAACTAAGAGTTTGTATATGATGCACTGACAGTGTATAGTTTCTATACACTGACAATGCATCAGAGATTGACAACTCATCAATAGGCTCTTATGGGCAAATTAAAAAAATTTATTTATATTTGCATATAAGAGCTTATTGATGAAGTGTCAGCCTCTGATGTATTGACAGTGTATAAAAACTATACACTGTCAGTGCATCATATATAAATCCATAAATTAATAGCTGCACTCGCTCTCCAACTTTCTAAGATTGATGTTTTTGTTTCTCTTGGTTTAAAGGTGCAGGAAACGAACCTGGAGAGTGAGGCTGGTTTGGGGATCGAGGCATTGACCTTGCAGTGGAGGTCTGGTGCTGAGAAAGGAGAGGCTATTGCAATGGCCGCATTTCACTGTCACAGTGTCCAGCAACCTCTTGCATGGGATCCCAACCTTTAAACAATTGAAAAACAACACAACGAAGGAGAGAAAATGAGACCTAAACATATACAGAAATCATCATAAAAAAGTAAATGAATATGGTGTTTAAAACCCTGAACTATGCCATAGCTATGCTAAGTTGATTCAATCACCGCAAGAACAGTGTTGCAGAAGTTGCAGCGGACATAGCAGAGATGCTCGGGTTGCGGAACCAAGTCCATTCCGACTTTTTCTTCAAGGTTCATATCAGAGAAGAGAGGAGATCAGGGAGCTGTAGCAAGGTAACTCAGAGTGTTGGGTTTCAGAAGAAAGGTTAGGGTTTTTGATCATATAGGAGGACGATGAGCAGTGATCCTTTTAGAGAGGATATACGGGGAAAATGGAGCCAAGACTAAAACAGTCAAATAGAAAATCTAGGTTACTGATGTTACTTATCACATTACCTTCTCTGCAATTTTCAGACATGTAGTTGCAATTTATATAATGAAAATAATGGAGAAACAATTTAGTTTAGTTAGTTAGCTCCTAATTTCAAAATAACCTAATATAGACATTATTCTATAAGCTTGGATATTCTATAGAAAATCATTCGATTGCATCATATGTTTTTTATATATATATATATATATTATATCAATTTATTGATATTGCTTTTTTTGTTACAAGAAAAACATTAAATAATTGTATGCCACAACTCATTTTTATTCATTTAATCAAGAGATTTTATAGATATTGCTAGCGTTTGTAATATATATAAAAACTAATTTAACATGCATGATTAAGGTATGTATTGTTAAAGAGGAAACTATACACAAGGGTTGGTTCAATTCATAAGTGGAGATTTTTTTATGTCAAGCTGAATTATCTTTTGTGAAAATCATTTTAAGAGTAAAATTTAAAATATATCATATCAATACGAAGAAATATGTCTTTAAAAGTCTGAAAAGAAGATCAGACCTAGATAAAAGCCTGACACCCTGACCATACTAAAACAATAAGTGATATGAGACCGAAGAAATCGAAAACCCCCTCACTCCTCAGAATCAAGCCTTTCTTACTATATATGTTGAAGTGCACAGCCTAGCTTAGCCAAGGTAGCTACACAGTACTGCAAGTGTCGTTAGAACTGAGACAAATTCAGAATAGCACAGTTGAATTGGCACCCACATCCTAGGCGGTCCGACCTGATGATCCTAGCTACAACGTAACAACTTGAACTGATCAATCTCAAGTTCAGTCTTTCACAGCTTCACTGATGCTCGTGAAATGGAACTGAGTAATTTTTTATACTATTTTGTTGATTTTAATCAATAATAAATTATTCTAGATTGATCATTTGCATGTTTCTTAATCTTATACCTCTTGTAATTCGACGCACAAAGAGAAAAGAAAAATAAAAAACGAATCAGAAAAAGCTTTAAGTAGAAGATAATGAAGCAAATCCTTTGAGCATGGTAATGGAGAAATCAACTGTCATTGACATCTTGAAAATGTTTCCATAACAGCTAGTATTGTTTAGTACTACTACTATTCATTAGGCTGGACGATACACTTGACAATTTTAGACATGATATGATAACACAATATAAAAATGAGATAAATTAAAATTAGATAAAAATTATACATAAATATGATAGAAGTTTAATAAATTTTATGTTTAATCTATCGATATAAATTTTAACACAAAATTCTAAACACGAGCACCAATTATATAAAAAAAATTATCACACCAATTATATAAAAAAATTATCAAGTCTATCGGATGCCAATGAAAACCTGGTTTGGGAAAGAGTGAAGAAAAATAGTGAAAAGAAAGGGTTCTGTACCATGCATTCCATCTTTTGTGAGTGCAATGTTAAACTAGGAAAGCTGAAGGAGACAGGTGCTACAATCACATGTCAAAGTCACACACGCACACTGGTGATAGGCATAGCAGTAGTACTACTAAATTTAATTATGTGAAGGGAACTGAGAAAAATGGGTGGGTTCCTGTCTTTTTGTGATGGGACGATTCCTCCATTGCCAAACATGGAAACAAAGCTAGCTTGACGCTTGGTTTCCTCGCCTTTCTGTGTTGGTATAACTCTGACTTTCCCAAGGCCAAGGCTGCTGTGCTCTTGCACTCAAGCTCTGGCCTTCTAGTCAAATGTACATGCTGCTACTGGTTTGCTTTTCATTCACATCTGCCTGCCTTGGGTTGTTCTCTGATCTCTCCTCTCTGAACTCAATAGGCAAATGTTGAGGTCATTTTATATCTCAATTATTGTTTTTCACCATTGAAATTAGATGAACAAGCTTAAATGATTTCGGTGTCTATAGAAAAAATACAATTAAAAATCATTGAAATTAAAATTTTAAAATGTATTTTAAAATTGAAACAATATTTTCTTTTCAATCAATGAACACTAAAATGAAATTTTCGAATCGTATTTTGAACTCAAATCTATATTTATTTTTTAAGTGTCCTCGAATTTTTTTCTTATATTTATTGATCATGGATTTAAAACTTGAGCTGCGGTAATATGAGTCCTCGTTGGCCTAACAAGGCATTTACTCCTCTCCTTGACACTGTTACCACTGGCTCCTGACTCATTTCACACGTATAGTTCAGTTGGTTAATGGATATGGACACAATCATTAGATCTATGGCGACCCTCATTCTTGTTCATATCAGGAAACTTTGAGTTGGAATTGGACAGCTCTTTTCTCCTCTTTGACAGAAGCCCTGACCACTGTCCACATGGCCAGCTTCTGCTTCCAACTTTAAGGAGTTTCACCGATCCCTTAGCTAGTAATTAATTAAGGTAGTTTCGGATCAAACGCTACCATAATTGGTTTGACAAATAAAACAAATCTACTGCTTAATTAGTATATGGATCTTAGCTTGTTATATATGATTGATTGAATCATGGAAATTGTTGTACATGACTATTCCATAATCATCAATTTTATTGTACTACATATATTATAACTAAGATTGTTGGATATTGAATCCTGATTGTGGATATTAAAAATTTAACATTCTAATAATAGATCTTTTGATAATAATATTTGGTCCAACAAACAGTTCAATGCTTAGTTTTCTAACGGAGAATAATTGTCTCCATCTAATATCGCTGACTGATATTGATTGACATCTAATCAATATTTGGTATAAAAGATGATTGCTTGTGAGACACTTATAGTACAACTTGATTTCACTTCATATTATAAAAGGCGCAAGTAAGCAAATAAAAAGGATTCAGACATTTTTAACCTAACTATAGGCTCCGGGTTCCTCTCTTTACCTTTTTTTTTTTTTCGATTTAGACCATCCGGTATTTCCATATTTTTGGTATAGGATTAATCCGGATTCGAGCCGGGTAGGACTCAAAGGGCGGCAAAGCTCTCCCTCAAAAGTTTTAACACAGCTACATACCTAGGGACTCGAACTCGAGACCTCTGGTTAAGCTAGAACAGCCCCTGCCAACTGATCTACATGCTATTGGGTCTCTTTACCTTTTTTTTAACATTGACTTGAGTGTTTGAACGTTAGCTAATATTAATTAATTGACATCTAAACTGCACTTGAACAGAAAGATGATAGTACATCAGATACTTGTAATACAGCATGACAAACTTTACTTCAGATTATAAAAAAAGCATAGATAAGCAATGAGAAAGAGATTCAAGCATTTTCAATGCAATTTATAAGCTATCGACTCTCTCTTTCTCTTAATTTTTCACCATTCTCCTTAAAATATTGACTTGAATGTCAAAATGCACCTTGTCAAATCATACTTTCTTTATTGACAAATCAAATTAGCTCAAAACGAAACGCACGGGAAAAGTTCACTTCAGCAACACCCCGAAAGGCATCAACAATTAACATAGTTAAAAACAGCTAATTAATATCAATTGATCAGCATATACATACGCCGCTTTCTACTTTTATCACTGAGTCCTTGCCCCAAAAAGATAATCATTGACATGTTCATGCGATTTCATATATTAAGAATCAAGATTTTGCCTTAAGGTCATTATACCAAATTTGTTATTGTTTCAATATTCCATTTCGATCCTTAGACCATACTAGCATAAAGTATATTGAACCAGTTTCACCATGCCTTACATTAAGGGTGTGTTTGGATGAAGGATTTCAATAAAGGTATTTATAATTTTAAAACCCAAATTCTTTGTTTGGTAAAAAATTTTGAATAATTTCAAAATTTATGAGGGATTTCAAAAGAAAATTTGAGATGCTCAAATTCCCTCTTGTCTTGAAAATCTATCTAAGGATGTGGTTTTTCAAAATTCCTCTCACTTTTCCCTGATTTATAAGACATGGCCCATTATTAAATATAAAGTTAAAAACTAAAACATATTATTTTATTTAAATATAATATATATTTTTATTTTTTATACTATTAATAATATCTATACATTTTTACAAATCTAATGATATCCATATTGCATATTTTATTTGATTTTTTCTAATATATAATATTAATATTATTCTTTTATAATTATTTTTTTATTTAATCAAATTCTAGTATTCAAAAATTCTTTCTAAAAATTATTTACCCAAACAAGTTAATTACAAATACCAATATTTTAAAATGACGAATTTTAAAATATTTCAAAATTTTAAAATTCTCCATCTAAACATATTCTAAATTTCAGCAGGGGCCTTAATAAAAGAGCCATTAACTGCATAAAACTGCAATTGCCCTTGCACTTTGCCAACGAGAAGATGCTTGAGTGATATATTGTGATAACATATATAGATAATAAAGTGATAAGAATGGGAGGCATTTGCAAGGAGCAATTGGTATTCGTGTTTTTATTACGTAAAACATGTAATTTGTCATGAAAAAATTTGTATTGACAGATTAAACACAATTTTTTTAATTTTTTATTAAATTCATATAAAATTTTTTATCAAATTTTAACTCGTGTTAATTTCCTTTTTTTTTGTATCATTTTAATATCATATCTAAGATATATTATCAAGTCAACATGAAAAGCAACAAACAATAGGAAAGAGCATATGTCGGATTTAATCGAAAAACCCAACCAAAACAAAAAACAATTAGTTTTTTTGAGTCGGTTTTTACGATTAATTGAATTTCACGATATCATTTGATCTTTAGTTTTCAAATATAGTGATCGAAAAAATAATAATGTTATTGTTTATTAAATTGATTCATTATTTTTAGTTTTTTTAATTACTCAATCAAATTTCCATTCCAACCCTAATTCACTCATACTCTTATCAAAGCCCACTGTTCTTCTGCCTAACCCTTATGCCTCTACCTCTTTTCTCACTGAGTAACCAGGCCAGTGCCACTTCCTCCCATTTTGACATTCTCACCTCTCGGCTTCTCCTCCCATTATGAGCTTCCTCAGCCATCATGTTTTAGCCAAATTGGAAATGAGCCCCCTCAAGTCACAGTATGGAATTGTCTTTGTACCAAAAAATTTTTGAGCAAGTATCACTAATTGGGCAAAAAATTTAGTACCAAAAAGTTCGAAAACAAATTATAAATTGTTTTGCATACAGACACATCTCCCTTTGCCAAAAGGTGCTAGAGCGAACCCAAAAAAACCTAATTGAGCCAATCATAATTAGGCCGGTTCAATTATTTCGGTTTTAAGATATAATTGTCATTGATTTAACTATTGTGTAGATTACGTTGATTGAGACCAACATTTTATTGGGTTAAGTGGAAGAGCTTGGTGCTCCTTAAGCAAGATCTCCAGTTCGAGTATTGTAAATGGAGAAAACAGCACTGGAAGAGCTCCCCCTGTTTAAGGTCTGATAGTAGCTCGACTCCGGATTAATTGAAGCCCAAAATGACCTTCGGATACCAAAGGGTTTAGACAAAAAAAAAAGATTACATCGGTTAAGTGGTTTGCATGGCCTTTCACTACTTCAAATGTAAAAAAAAAATTGCTGGCGGGAGACTCAGATTTGATCTTTGACAATAAAATATGTTTAAGGATTGAACTACTTATTCCAGTTTAAAGATCCATTCAATTTTTGGATAAATTTGAACAAAAATATTAAATTCATTAAATTAGCTTGGGCTTGAAAATTTAAATAAGCTAAAAAATGAATTGAGCTTAAATTTACGATTTCAAGTTCAAGCCTAACTTGCTCAACTCGTTAATTATAATTTTTTATTATACTAAAACATTTTTTAATTACTTTTTATTTTTTGTGTAATTTAATTTGAATTTGTATTTTTTTACTCTTTAACATAAATAATCATGTATTTTTTAAAATTTATTATAACTTATTGTATTTTATTTATTAATTATTATGTGTTTTAATATTTTATTATAAATTTTGTTTTTAAATAAATAATAGTATTTAAATGAATTTGGGCAAGATTAATTTATTCATTATATGTAAAAATATGTTTCAATAAAAAAAATAAACCCAAAAATGGGACTGAATCAGATTTAAACTTACTTTTAATTTATTGATATTTTACCCAAACTCGGTTCAAATCCAACTCGACTTATCAATGTGTCAACACTCTACCGTGTCCGTGACAAAGGTAAATGTTTATTTATTTATTTTTCAAATATTTTTATTTGGAGAGTGGAGGGAAACAACGCCATTTGGAGACTTCAATTCCCGCCATCACAGCCATCTCTCTCTCTCTAGTCTGAAAAATCCTCTTCTCGTTACTTCGCTATTATTTCTTTGGAAATTTTACTTTCTACTACTTTCTTTGAATGGCGAAAACCAAAGAAGGAGAAGAGGAAGCGAAATCAGACGGTCTGGAGATCATCTCCATCGGATCTCTTTACAGAGGCCCCTGGGACAAGAAGTATTGGAGCTCCTCTAGGGTTCGTTTGGCTTTTTCCTTTTTTTTTTTTGGTTTCTTTGCTTTTATTATCTATTTTCTCTTTCGGTTTTGAAATGATTACGTTTAGGCTCTGCTTGGCTCGTTTAAATGTTATGAGCACGGGCTAGAACTTCAAAGAAAATGAAGCGTGAGTCATAAATTCGAGGAATTTTCTCATGGGAAGTTTGAATTATTGACAAAATTGACATTTAAGCTCAACTGAATTGATATTTCTTGCTCATAGGATTTATTTATTTTTTAAATTTATTTTGTGTGGATTTAATATATATGCCTAATTAACTTAAGGGAAACTAATGAACTCGTGTTGATTGTCGATATTAGTAATGTTTTTATGCAAATTAGGCTGTGAATATGTAAATGAAATATACGAACTCCGAAGCTTAGATCCTAAAAGGCTTTAGGAAATAATTTTTTTCAAATAACAGCTGAAAAAGTGAAGATTGAAGAAAAAAGACTGAAAAAGTGTGGCAAAGGAAAGTTTAGGTTCAAAAGGCTCCGTGAATTGTGAGAAAAATAGAATAGAGGATGTACTACTTAAGCAGTTCAATGGCTGCTTTAAATGAAAAGGCTTGATTTATTTGTTAAAGTTAAATTGAGGGATAAATAGTTAGTAAAATTTGTGTTGGAATTGTTGAACAAGTTTGCTTATTAGTGGATATGGGGATGCTTATTGTAATTATCACTATATTGGTATGAACAAATGTTTCATATAAGTAGTTTAACCTTGTTATTCTGTAGGGCAAAGATCGATATCCTTATCCTGTAGGATATCAAGCTGTTCGGGCTCACAATGGATGCACTTATAAGACAGAAATTCATGAAGGTCCTAAAGGGCCTTTATTCATGGTGAGTAGGCAGACATGAAGTTTTTAGCTTGCACTTTATCTTGTTTTCCACTCTTACTTTTTTGAAGTGAATTGATAAAGTACAAGTATGCCTCTATTTGCATGCAGATCTCTTGTGATGGGCAATCATGTTCTGGACAAACTCCAGACATTGCATGGGAAAAATTCCAGAAGATTGGTTGCTCACATTTGAAGATATGGCATGGAAAGAGATTTTCATGCAAGATAGACGGTGTGGAGGTATATCTTGGTGCTTCCTTAGCACTTTGAAATTGCATTTTCTTTTCCTCTCCTTTTTTGATTAATGACATTTCCATTATTAAAATTTAATATGGATAATTGTGCCTTTATGTTCTTTTTTTGTTTACCATATGTTGTATCTAGGAAGCATTTTCTATCCAGATGACAATTCATCTCTACCTTTTCTTGTTTTCTAATTGTTTACCAAAATTTTTAAAACCCTCTTCTTTTAAATCCATGCACATCATTTATTAATGTTTATTACCTCCTTGGTCTCTAGAGGGAATATTTATTATAGAGGAAAGATATTTGAATTGGTACATGATGATCTAGGGGCTGCTCTCGAGATTACTTAAATTCAGCCACAGCGATGAGAATGTGTAAGCATGTGGAAATCCATAGAAGTATTATCTTAATCTCTTATCTTTACCTTAAATTCTAATCTGAGACCCTTGGATTGAAAGTAATACACATGACAAAAGATCAAGATCTGGTTAAGCATCCTATTGTAGATTGTAGAGCATATAAGGTGATCTTTTTTCTCTGGTAGATTTTTGTCTGGGTGGTCATGTTGTTGTATTCTTTGCAACCAATGCAATAAAAGTGCTCTATAGTATCATTTTACAATTTTTGATGTCTATTTTATACGTGCATATCATATACATATTTTAAACCTCTTGCTTTTTTATGACTACCTTTTGTTATTTGTGGTGCTTCTTTGGACTAGTTGATACTGCACTGTGTTTGACTTGCACTATCCTTATTTTTCCTGTATTTTATCAATAACTTTGGATAGGGAGAGAAAACCATAGATGGCTGAACTGAGTTAACTTCTTTTCTTTGCATTGTAATATGCAGTTTTTTGGATAAAAAAATCCATTTGTCCAAAGGTTACTTCGGGAATTGGTGGCAAATGTCAATGGAACTGCAGAAAGGAGTTTGTTATCTTCCAGCTTCTGCAATGGTGCTTCTAGAATGGAACATGATAATAGGAGCTCAAATATCTGTATTGCTCCAGATTCACTACCATACTTGGCCAAGCCACAAATCAAGAAAAAGAGAAGTACAAGGTCTGAAATAATTCAAAGCAAGTTGGTTAATGGACCTGGCCTTAAACGACCCCGATCTAAGGACCTGACTTATGATGTCAAGGGTGCAAATTTAGCACAAGGGAATCAAGCGAAACCTAAGCATGGGTTTCCAGTAACTCACACTGCTTTAAAGGAATCAAATGACAAATTTCCAGGAGCATCAGCAGTGCACTCAAAATCAGTTGGGGAAAATGATAATTACTCTTCTGCGAAAGATGGCTTTCCATTGAAACCTGTTGATATCTCAGATCATCATGGGAAGAAAGAGGCCAAGAGCAAGTTTGTTTGTTTCCAAAATGCAAAATCCACTACCGTAGCTAACATCACATCTAAAGAGGTCTGAATGGTTATCATGTCTTTCTGTCATTTAGTTCTTCCCGTTTAGAACATGCTGATGCCTTTTAATTTGCATTCATGTTTTGTTTATCTTCTTGCAAAATTTAGATGTTTATTGCTTACATTAGTCTTGCCATCTGAGACTTAGGCTTTTAAGAGCTATTTCACCAGAATCATAATCCTCTTAATTTTGGGGACAAATTTATGTGAAATCATGGTTTTATAATTGGTTGCAGTTTTTGTCTGGCAATTACAAGTAAAGTCAATTGGTACAATATTAGAAGCATTCTTAACTTCTTACAGTTGGATAGGTCACAAGACACTGAACTGGAAGGATTCAGTTTTCCAATAAAAATAGACGACAGACCTGGAGATTCACCAGTTCCAAATGACTCTGTGGGCATCAGTGATATCCATCTTTATGCACCTGATACTTTGGATTTTGAAGGTATTTCTTATCTGTATTTATACTACATTGTTACCTAAGTTTCCTTTTTCAGTTGTTGATACTTTATCATTCTGAGCACCACTTTTTATTAATTAGCTGCAACATCAATGCAGATGATAGGACAAATGTTGCTTTAAGTGCAAGGGATACAACTAGCAGTGTGAAAGAAGAGTTAACTGCTGCTGCCGTAGTCATTTCTGATGGCTTGATGGTTGAGTCTCATCAAGAAGAAGAAATAGACACATCTAATTCAAATACAGGTTCTGAAAAATGTGATTCTGATTCAGTTGGTCAGGAAATGACTAGGTTGATGATGACGGTTTTACTTCCTCAAGCTATTCCTTTGCTTAAGGAGTCTATGAAGAAGAAAAGGGAAACCATTGGCCCATGCAAAGTTTTGCCCCCTGTGGTGAATTCTCGAGAGGACAACATTGAAACTAACCATTTGTTGAACCTCCCATCTTCTGGTACAGTTAATCTGGAAAATTTTGAATTTTTCTCTGAAGATATTATTCTTTGGCATGTAGGATTGAACACCTTGAGTCTGAATACTTTGTCACTTCATGGAAATCTTTGTCTTGCTTCTCTCTGATAAGTTATTATTATTATTATTATTTGCAAAACTTGCAGCCATCATCCTATCTAAGGATGCATATGTGGAACAGGAAAAGACAATGCAAGAAACGTCAGTTTGTTGTGATGAGATCTGTAGGAACCAAGATACTACCTGCCACAAGGAAGTAAACATGGCTTCAAATAAAAAGCCTCTAGAGACTGAGATACCCATATCTGAATCTGTTTTGGGGTGTGTGTCTGCAATCATGAAAGATTTCTCTGAAGAAGATATCCAGGGTGTTTATGTAAATTTGGATAGAAACTCAGCAGTTACTGCAAACCATTCCGTGGAAAAGAAGCCCAATAATGCATTTAATTGTGCTAAAGGTAATGGCAGCCAACCAACCATTCATGGAAATTCTGTTGTCAAGTTTTCTTTTAAGTCCTCTCAGGGCAAGCATCTCCTAAACTGATTGAAAAGATGAGTCTAGACCGGAATGTAGGTTCCTATTTTCCTACTAGCCTGCATCTAGCCTTGACTTAATTTTGAAAATTTACCTTCATCTTTAGAATCTATGTCACTTAGAAGTCAGGAACTTGCATTGTCCAAATAAAGCTGTTGAAGCTGTAAATCATGCAATTTACATAATATGATTGTCAGTTTACAAAAAAAGTCCAATATCTGAAACTCCATGATAGTTTTATTCTTTCTGTCTCAGTTAATCATGTTTTATGGTTCATGTTTCTGCAGTTGTGGATACAAATGATGTCAATCAAAGAGGCATTCGAAGCCCTGTGCAATTATCAGGGAAGGAAACTAGTGCTGAAAGTAAGGCTCCTAAAGCTAACTCTTCCTGTCAAGCCCAGAATAAAGTATATACCAGAAGAAAAGTCTCAAAACAAGCTTATTCAACTATAAAATACACTGGTCCTCTCTCTGAAAGTATCATATGCCGCAATTCTGGAGGTGATAGTGCCCCTAGTAAGTCTTCTACAACAGGAACTTCACCTGTTTCAGAGAGTTGTCACTCTTCTGATGACAAACAATGCAATAGAGATATCTTTGGTACTACATCCATACTTGAGGGACAGTCCCATGGATTGCCTTTGGAGACAACTACTACAAATTGCAAACCTGAAATGAGTAATTTGCCACCTGTTCTATCTATTCAAAGTCAAAAGTTGGCTTGTGTCTCTAAGGCAGAGGATTCGACATGTTTACTTGATCCATCTGTTTCACTTGAAAGGGAATTTCAAAAAAACTGTCACAAGGAGAGGCTTGAACAGAGAATCATTGTAGAAAATGGCTGTTCCGCATCATGCCAACATAAGGTGACTGGGTTTTATGACAAGAACAGATCTATATCAATGGACGTTCAAGGTAGGTCAGATGTCAACCGTTACAGGGATTTAGAGATTAATAGTGATCTAAGGGGCATTGTCAAGCTTGTAGGAGGCTATTTCCATCCTTTGCCTATTTCATCAGTATTGTTGGGTACAAAAGGAAATGAAATACACATTTGTGTTTCATGTGGTCCTATCGTAGATAAGGACAGAACCTTGTTCATCTACACTGTAGCTATTGAAGAACCGAGGATAGGATGCCCTTCTTTTGTTGGTTACACATCAGTAGCCTTGCCATTTTCAGAAGTAAGCTTTGGTGGGCAGATATGTTTTTGTCTATAAACTCTTCAGCTATTTCTATTTTACTTATTGATTCCTTGACGTGGTTGCCTACCTGATCAGTGATAAAATTTGTGACATTTTTTTTGTTCTTTGCTAGGTTGATTTAGAAAGATGTGGCTTACAATTCACCCCAGATGGACAATGTCTTGTTTTGCTTGACAGCATTAAAACACCTTATTGCAGGTTGATTGTTTCTTTGCGTTTCTATCATGTTAAACAGATTTGAAGCAATGGAAACGTTATACTAATATCTGATTTATTTTCTTAGGGAAGGGATAATAGATTGTATCTGCTCAGTTTGTTCTTCAGGCTGCTTGAAGGAGAATGCAGTAAAAATTGTGCAAGTAAATCCTGGTTATGTTTCTTTGGTTGCAAAATTGGAAACGGTTGAAAATGTGCAATGTATATTGGTTTGTGAAAATAACTATCTTGTGGCTTCTGGAAAGAGTGGGAGACTGCATCTTTGGGTCATGAATTCAACATGGAGGTGAATATCTTCACCTCTATCTAATTTTACGACCTCTTTTTTAACATAGCAGATGGTATAGTCTTCTTTGTATTGTTTCTTCTGCCAAATGCTTAGTTTGTGATTTTAAGCATAGGTTTCATATTGTAGCAGTGAACGTATCATAGTGCAACTATATTTAGCTGTTATAAGGGCATGCATGATTTTTATAATTTGAAGATAGTGGAACCTTTCTCCCCTTTCCTTCTGACCCTCTTGAAGTATGCTGCCTTGCCTAATTATTCTTAATGAAGCATGCAATTTTACTTGTCTCCCTTGTCTGCCTTTTGCAGTGCATGGACAGAAGAATTTATTATATCAGCTGGTGACAGCATATCTTCATGTGTATTGGAGTTGAAGAGAATTCCAAAGTGTTCTCATCTGGTGATTGGGCATAACAGTTTTGGGGAATTTGTTGTATGGTACATTTCCTTCTTTTAAAACATTGTATTCTTTTACATCTATATGGGATTCTGAGTTTATGTTTTGTCTCTAATTGCTAGGTAACATTGCGGAAATATTAACATGTTTATAGTTGCTGGTCTTTATATACTTTGTGCACCATTTTGTGCCAAGTCTTTGAAGGGGTTTTCATGTGTTTGCTCTCCACATAAAATCTGTTTAGTTACTGATAGAAAACAGGTTTTGCTTCTCAGGAATATTTTGAAAAGGGTTGTTATATCAAGATTTTCTGCTTCTGGCGATCCAATCAAGCAATTCTTACCAATCAGTTTGCTTAGTTGGCAGCCTGTTTTCAACTATGCTGATATGAATGGGCGCATTGATGAAATCATCACAGCCACAAAAATTTGGTTTTCTGAACAGAAGGACCGTTCTTTTCTTCCATTAGAGGGGGAAGATATTGCTGTCTGGCTTCTTGTCTTGACTGTCTCTGATTCCAATGCTCAGTTTGAACATTTACCAAGTAATTGCCAAGCAAATCAATCCAACAGCTGGAGGCTAGCTTTACTGGTGAAGAATAGGGTGGTCTTGGGGAGTACACTAGATCCAAGGTACTCTAAAGTTCTATCTCTATAACTTAAATCTCAACTAGATTCTTGCACTCCTAAAGAGACATAGTGTTCATAGAAATGGAATTATTCTATTTTTTTTCTTAAGGATGTAACTAACTTGTTTTCTCATATGCATGCCAATCTATATTTGGTCCTTAGAGATTTTTATTTATTTCCTTCAATTTATGTTACCTCTCTATGTTTCTAGTAACCAAAAGAATTTGGGAACTTCTCATACTAAATCCTAGCAGATACTTTGATCTCCTCAGTCTGTTCTGTTTCCCTGACTTAACTTATTAATCTTTGTTGAGGTATCTGCTAGACCAAGTGGCGATAGATTATGAGGCATAACAGTGTACTAAGTAGTTTGCCTTTTGAAGAAAACCTAATTTATTGGAAATATATTCAAAGTGTTAATATATGTGAGAATGCATTTGCATTTGCAGCTGTTGTATGTGGGGTTTGCATATCTATAAAGAAAGGAAGAAACCGATTGCTACTCTTATCAATTTATATAAGCCTGGCCTTGTATACACTTGAAAAAAGAAGTTTCTGAGACTTAGCTAGTAAATTTGTCGAAAATAATTGTTGAACTTTATTTGTGCAGGGCTGCTACAATTGGTGCATCGTTTGATCGTGGGATCATGGGAAGAGATGATGGGCTAGTGTATATGTGGGAGTTGTCCACAGGAACTAGACTTGGTGTTTTGCATCATTTCAAAGGTATGCCTGGATTTGCTTTGATAACTCTTTAACTCCGAGAAAAACTGGAATTCATTTCCATCTTGTCTACTGTAGAAGGAAAGGCTCATCTGAGGGCATATTTCCTTCTTGGACATTTTAGACCCATGGTTCTTGATATAATTCTATTTAGAGAAAACAGAAATAAATTGTCTTGCAATATTCACTCGATTATCCAAATAAGGGACACTTCCTGTCATCCATTTCTTGCTTAGATTAGATTTTGGGAGCCCCTTTTTGTTTTATCCGTCTGTCATTCCGCAAAATGCAGTATTTCAGCAGTATTTGTAGTCATAGCGAGAATGTTAAAGGTTAAAGTTAAACTGATGCATAAAACTTGAGTAAACAGATTAAGCTATCAGTTGCATGGTTCTCTGACATTTGATTTTCGATTATGAAGAACATAGGAGAACCTTTGGAAAGCTTGTGATGATTTTGATGGATTGAACCAAGAAGTTTTCAGACATAAGTTTTGCTTCAATATTATGCGTACGTTGCTGATTTTCGACTTGAGTGATTTCACCTTTTCCTTCGTGGTTATCAGGTGGAAGTGTTTCGTGTATTGCAACTGATGACTTGCGGCCAGATGTTCTGGCTGTAGCTGCCGATGATGGTCAGTTGCTGGTTTATCTACACAGCCAACAAAACTTTGCAAACAAGTACGAAAATAGCAAATAAGCCATTTCATCTCTTGATTTCTCTTTAGCTTCATTTGTAGCTGTGCGGTGTGGTTGATGCTCGTATAATCGTCCTCATTCTGCTTGGTCACATTTAGAGAGTTGCATTTTCTTTTCCCTTGCTTTGTGTATCGATTAACAATGCAACAAGTGTTTCTTTCAGCATGAATGAACATATGTAGAATCTATATCCATGTCGAAATGCTGAATAATGTGAGAATCAGTTCCTAGTCCAAATCTGGTTTTATTGTTTTTTTCTTCTCAACGATGTTGGGGTGTTGATTGAGTACAATCTTAAAATTGAGTATAAAAATTGAGCTCATTTTTTATTTGATAAATGAGCTTACTCGAAAATGTTCAAGTAATTCAATTTTTATTTTAAGTTTTTTTTTTCCCAATAATTTTATTTTGAGTTAAGTTCGAACTAAAAATATTGAAATTAGATCGAATATGAATAGACTTTCTAGTTAAATTTGTATTCAAATTTCTTCTTGTATCAATTTTATTCAGTTTGATTATATCTCTAGTTGTAATTATAGATCTCAAAGTCGAACAGAAAAAGACAAAAAATAATTAAAGTAGATCACAAAAGTCAGCCATTGACGACAGCCGGTGGGCCTGTATGTTCTTTTCCTTGTTCATTAGACGCAGGCAAAATAAACCACTCCCGCCCCTCACAAGAAAAACAGTGTTGGAGAACTTTATAAACTTTTTAACATTAAGCCATTAATGGTTTAACTTTTGCACACGAGACAATTGGATTTTCAAAACGTTTCATTTCAAATTTTCAAATACTAAGAAAGATAATCATCCAGACAAGATGCAGCTGAAAATGATCAAAATCATGAGGACAACTTTGTTGTCACGTTCACTTCAGTCACATTAGAAGCTCCTTAGAGATTCAAATTCAAATCCATTAAACATGGAATACATAAAAAAATTGGAGGTGTTAGTTTGAGTTCCAAATTATTAAACGTCACATTTAAGAATAATTTAATGAACCATTTGATATAAGTTTCAAATTCATTCAAATCCAAATTCTATGCTCTATTGTGTTAAACTTAAAAGTAGAAAAAGAACAGTAGTACAATGCAAAAGGTAAAATAACAGAGATAGTAATGATAAAAATCAAAGATATGATATATCTAAGACAAAAAGGCACTGATCAAACTTCTACTTAGAGTTAGAGGTGCCATTGGGCAGCTTTGCAGGTTTTCCTCCGGAAGAATTGACCTCATCCCAAGCTTCAATCCATGTAACCATGGCATCAGCTAGCTTAATGAAGTAGGGATCCACTTTGCCAAGCTTAGCTCTGACCTGATCAGCAAGTGCAAGAAAACATTGTTGAACAGTGGTACAGTCCTTTGGAAGGGCAACAGATTGGAAGAATGGGATTGCTTCCTCTTGCCAAAAGATGCCATTGTACTCCTTTTTGAGATTAACAAATGGATTGCTGGCTTTGCTGTGCCATATGTAAGGCAGACCAGTCTTCACCCCCAATCCCAAGTGGTCACAAATAACCTTGATGTTCAAATGTATGATTAAATGCAAGAAAAATCAGAGGTGAGCAATCAGTGGTCACAAATAACAATTTTTATATTGTCTTATGTTCTAACTGTTATCTGTCATGTTTCATATATAAGCCAAAATCTCTGCCAAAAACAGCCATCTTGTTTTCAGCGTACGGAGTATAAGAAAAACAAAACCTATGGCAGTTATCATGCGACAAAGATAATATTTGGACTAAGTATCGGATGAGAAAGAGTCCTGCTAAAAACATTCAAGATTGGCAATGCGGTTGTTATCTAAAATCAAGGTTCGAATCAGGAAAGATTAGATCTAAAATTTGAATTTCCTTTTGAAACAAAAAAAATGCGGCTAGAACAAAATGACATGATAGACAATGTAACTCTCCAATCTCGTTTTTGGATATTGCTAGATTATGCTATGATATATAAGTAGAGACTTGAACCATAATTAAGATTTGAGTGTGGGTATGGATATGAAAACAAAGATTCAAAAAATAACAGTACCTTCATGCACCAGCCAGCCCACATATCATCATATCTTCCAATAGGCTGTCCATCACCCATGAGTCCAAAGTACATTGCAGGTCCGATGAGTTCCCGGTGGAATGCCAGATTCATACCACACATTGGGAACAGAGTTCCCTTAGGAACTGTCATCACTGCATCAACATACCTTAACCAAACAAAAACCAAGCAATGAAAGACTACACACAAGGCTAAATTTTCACAGATCAGGATCAAACAACCATTGACTTATCAAATTCCCCAATGAGAGGTGCATATATACCTAGTATTTCTCTCTAGAGGCTTGACAAGCTGGGTTGGGGCATCGTAGTCAGGGATGTTGAGCCACAAGCCATGGGAAACAGCAGTAGGCACACCGTCTCGGAGACTGAAAGGGTAACCTCGGACAAAGTCTGCACCTTCTCTGTATGGATCATAAAGTGTGTTGAAGAAATGTGGAGTGGATGGCGTCAAGAGGTTCTTAATGTGCTGCTCAAGCGCATTGATATCTTTCCCAGATGGGTCTTTGGCAACCTAAACACCAAAACAGAAGACATTAGAGAAAAAAACAAACCCAAAAACGAAAACCCAGAAAGGAAAACCTTCTAAAAAGGGTAGTAGAGAAGCATACAAAGCAATCGTCATCAATGGTGAAGATGTATCTTTTCTTGGAAACAAGGAAGCCGAAGCATCTACAAGCAGAGTCCTTGAAGGAAATGCAAGAAGCCTTAGGACCCAAAATCCTGTTAATGTCGTTCCTGTTATAGAGCTCATAGTCAAAGCCATCAGGAACTCTGATGGTCTTTGAAGGGTCACCATCTTGGACGATGATCAAATGGTATTGCTCGAAAAAGGGTCTCCACATCTCCAAGAAGTCAAGGTTTCGTATGGTGGGGATTACTATGTCGAGCTCATCTTTCAAGAGCGGTGTGGGTTTGGCTGAAGAAGTTGCCATGGAAGAGAGCCAGAGACTGAGTAAGAGTAGGAAACGGTGGAGAAGAAGAAGAGCGAAGGAGTTGAACTTCCACACTGAAAGGCTGCTTTGTCTCTCACTATATATAAAGAAAAAAATGCTTTTTTTTTTAAAGAAAATTAAATATGATACAAAATTGAAATTATTTTTTTTTGGTGCTAGAAATTATTATTCAAGGTTAAATACGTATAACATAATATATATTTTTTAAAAATTGGCTTCAAATTTCTTCTTTGGCGGTCCAATCAGTGCATTGAAAAGAATTTAAAAATGCAATGGTTACAAGGAAGTATGCAAGGAAGGAGTAGGCAGAGAGTTGTAAAAGATTTGGACAACTGAAGGAACATGGCTCCCAACATGGAGCTGATAATCCAAACATGAAACCTGTTTTAGATAAGTTTTGGGTAGTTTCCATCGTCAGAGTGGAATATGGAAGAAAGGTCTAAGAGAATTAAAAATGGAGACAAGAGGATTCTTGCTTTGATAGAATGTGGTTTGACAGCCAAATTGAAGGCATGGATACATTTATTTTTCACCTTTACAGCCAGACTGTAATGTTGAATTCAGCCTCCACTCTTTCAAAACGATTTGGAAGCACACATCACATGTCTTTTTTATGTGTTCGTTACTTTCCTTATCCAAAATCAATTTGTTGAGATGTACTTGCATTTAATTATTCAATAATATACTTTTTTGCATTCTATGTGAGATTATTTTTTGTGTTTGATGTAAAATAGAAGCATTTTATTTAATTTCTTTTGAAGGTTTGACATGAAACTAGTCCATCCTGTTTAATCTATCTATCTTATTGAAAGATTTGGTATGAAATCAGATAGTCAAAAATCAACTTTGATTACGCTATGTGATCATTATTTTCTACTCACCAAATTAACTTATTATGATATTCTCAAACCCTGCCTTTTTTTTTCACATGAAAAGTATCTGCATTGGAGAATGGGTAAATCTAGCAGAAACAATACGATAGTTTAGACCAAAATCAATCCACTATGTGGCTGAAGAAGACTCTTCCAGGCCCAGCAAATGCAGTTGGCCAGCAGTTGCTTTCCTTTCAACTTGCAAGAACATTTCAGCCCAGCTCAGCATTACATCTCATAGTCCCAGGATGCAGAAGTTTGATGCAAAGTCTTCCAACAGTAGACACTCTCATTAAATGAAGAAAACTTTGGTTTAATTCATTCATGACTGAGATTATTTGATTAATTATCTCCTCACCACTGATATTGTACTTTGATTTTCTATACAAATTGTCACCTTGGATGATTTTTTTTTAATTTTGATTGACTTTTTATTTTGACATTTTTTTATGTTGTGAACATTTCGCGTATCATTGACGTCGCGTGTGATGTATTCTGCTAAAGATACTTTTTTACTTTTTTTTTTAATCTTTCCTCTGAATTTGATAATTTGAACTTTGATCAAATTCAAATGTCAAAATCAATAGGATAATACTATTATAAGAGTCTAGCTTATTCAATGCTGCACTGACACAAGCCAAAGCAACTAGCTGGTTGCAAGTCCTGTAATAACTGCAGAACCACATTTGAAGCTTTGAATGATTGTCTAGACAGTAACTATTCCTCCAGGCTTGCTGAAAACTGCAACTTATGACTTTGGCATATGAAGTATATAAACATTATCTATATGGAGCTCATCAAAAAATCTCAAACCTCTACATTCCACAATTCAGACAACAATTTCCAGTTTCTAATAAGTTATTAGGAAACAAAATGCTATTCACTGGCCCTTAATTCCAGAAAATGTTGCTGATGATGATCCAGGCTGCAAGCAAAAAGTATGAAAACTACAATTAGAACATGAATTACAGTAAATGAGAGGTTTGCTAAGATTTGAAGAAATTGCTGTGGTGAAGTTAAAGTGGAGGGTGGACAAACTAAAGAAATGTCTGAGAGTCTTGGAAACTTGCAAGGATTTGGGCTGCAGCATTTCCTGCTACTCTTTGTTTAAATGATTTGCACAAGGTAGGGCTAAGCTTTGATCTTAAGAACACATGTGAAGAATGAATTATGATGTTGTTCCAAACAAAAGAGGATTTGGGACCGGAGCAAAGTTAGGTTTCTGATCTGCTAAAGCTGATTAATAATAGTGCAGACAACTTTTATGTTCAACAATTGACTCATTTGCTGCACTCTGCAGATTTGCTCCATAATACCAGTTTCCTGTTATGTTGCTAAGATGTAGAAACAATTGTCACAGGAAACACGCATGGCCATGGCCTCAGCTTGTATCCATTTTGACCCATCTGCTACGCTATGCGTCTATCGAGGAAAATGAATAGCTGAAATCACCCTAATGTAACTTCCTACTGAAGAAAAACAGAAGAAAAGAGTAATGCTTATCTTACCACACATGAATGGATATCATCGCAGCCACACAACAACTTTCCATTCAATCTGTCAACAGCTTGAAACACTCCTCCTCCATCACTTCTCTGCGACAGTAATCCCGAACAAACGCTTGAGAAAAAAATCCCTGATGCAAAACTAAGAAACTGTTCATTAGGAACAAGATATCTACTGTGAAACATGTACCTTATAAAAGTCAACTGCAACAAAGTTAGCCCACCGGTTGCCTGCTGCCACATAGCATGTATCAAGCATACTAACAACATCTGCAGAATTGTCCTCACAAGTCATCCCTTTGATTGGGATTGAGTGAAAGTGATTAATCAAAACCAAAGATTTGGTTTTGTCATTGAGTGGTGCCGACTCTCCACGGTTACTACATTCTCCTGTATGCTCCCCATCATCTCCATCTAAGAAATTAAAGACAAAAGGCTTCTCAATCCTATCAACAGAGCAAATGTTAAAGTTCTTCAGACAGAACTCTCTTACAAGTTAACTGATGAAGTAAAGAAGTGTTAGTACATTGATTTTCAACCATGTAGTTCCACTGATATGCTATTCCTTCACTTTCTTGCTTAGATTTCTTTGAACTGAAGACAATAAGCCTTTGGTTATTAGCAACCATATCCTTCACCAATGGCCAATCTTGACCATTTTGAGGCATGCTTGAGACTGGAAACCAGTACTTCATTAAACCCGAATCTTCGAAAACTTTCGATAACCCATTTGGGGTCTCAACATAGTCCTCTAGGAGCAATGTCACAATTTCTGATGGATTTGCAGATAAAAAAGCCTCTACTTCCTTTAAAGTCTCAATGGCAAGCCACTATAATGAAAAACCAACTTGTCAGTATTACCATAATCTGCATTTTTCCAACTAATTACCAATGTTTAAGAACAAAATTCAGGGTTTTTGAGTTTCCATCCTATGCAAAATGGAAAAATGAATGGTTTTGTGCTTAAAATAATGGGATTTGAGTTGCATACAAATGCAGTATAGTCATGGCACTTTCCCCCAAAAGAATGGCACAACCATATGTCCCCCTTGAATTCATACGTGTCCAGCATCAATGCTCGAACTCCATTCTGTAAAAATGCACAATTTTAAGAGGAATCAATCAGCTAGAGGTGAATTCTATAAAACAGGACAGAATGGTCTTACATTTAACTGTTGTGTTACAGTATCTTCTTGATTCAAAAAAGTAAGTCGGATTCCAGTATGAAGCGGCTCCTTTTCGTTGGCAAAAGAATTATGCGTTGCCAGAAATGCATATTTGTTGAATGGTAAAGAATAGTTCTGGCAGAAATATGATATGTTAGTGAAACATTGACCATGAAAAGCAACCATGACTACATAGAAACTACAACCTAACCGGAAAATTCACGAACCCTGATTAGGCGTGTAAGAGTCAAGCTACTTGTGTATTATTGGAGTTGGAGTTTGACTTTATGTTTATTGGAGTTTGACTTATTTATATTCAAACCAAGCTTAAGCTCTAGTTACTCGGATAACGAGTCAAGCTAAGTATCTTAATACCAATTCCAACAGCTAACAAGCCTAATCGAATTTTTTTAACATATATTTTATTTATTTTTATTATTTTACTATCATAATATATAGTTAAAAAATGACAAATCAAACTTATCTAGTTGAATTCGAACCATCAAATCAAACTCGAACAATTCAAATATTTTATCGAGTCAAACTTGAATATTAAAATTTAAAATTGATTTAATTCGAATCGATCTTCAAATTTTGAATTTTTGAATCGATTTGAACTTGATTTTAATACTAAATCTTCTCGACTCATTTCCATTTCACTCCTAACACCTTGCTAATGTAATCAAGGAACATGATGGGTTGTTTAGAGTCAAAGATATAACTTTACCACAAGCTTGAATTGGTTGGAAGTTGATGTTCTGATACATTTTGAGCCATCAAATGCTTCAAAGCAAGAAAAACAAGACAGCCCGGGTTGGCAATCTCCATCAGATGAACATTCATCTCGGAGCTGCAATAAACAAAAACGACAATAAAATCAAAGATAACTAAACAAACCACAAACAAGAAACCAAACTACTACGGAGAAAAGGTAGCAAGTGCAGTAACCTTGCATTGTCCATTAGAGCAAGCAAAAGTAGCAGTAGTAGTAAGAGAGAAACTGATCAGAAAAACTGGAAACAGAAGAAAACGCAGGTTTCTCTGGTGACCCATTTGGAAGAAAGAGAATGAAAATGTGAATTCCGGGTATTGGAGGAAATTTACAGAGAGAAAGAAAATGGTGGTAATGGTGTATTTGGGAATTCGGAAGTACAACCAAAATCTATGGAGAAAATGCCATTAATAATGGAGGCTGAGGAAGGAAAGCATTGTCGGTTGTCCTTGCATGGGTGACATGCAAGGAACAGGGAACTAAGTACAGTGCTAACTCTCTTGACTGACAAAATTGGAAAGTGTCCGGCCATAGTTCTGTCTTGAGTAATCTTTAAGCCAGCACATTGGAGCAGAATCCTTGTCGGCCGACCACTTTCCCTTTTTTGTTTCCAAGTCTAAAAGACAAAATGCATGCGTTACTTCAGTTTTCTTTTGGCCAAAATACGCTATTTCAGTTTACAAACTTATTCTCTTTTAAATGAAATTAAATAAAATAAAGAGTAATAAAGGTAAAAAGATTATTCTTTGTAGTAAAAAATCACGATATAATAATTTCGGAACCAGAGGTAAGAATTCTATGATTTATTGATAGAATATTGGATTTTTAATTTCAGTAATTACAAGAAAAAATGGTAACTAGCATGAAAGGATATTCAGTTCAACCCAATTATAATTATAATATATAAATGTTTTAATAGTTAAAGTGTACAATTCTACTTTTTATATAAATTAATTATGTCGTGATTGTTGTTTATATTAATTATTTTTTATTTTTAGTCTATTGTAACTTTATTTTTGCTTTGTATCATTTTTAAAAAATAAAATAAAAATTAATAAATTCTAAATAATAAAAGAATTCGTATTTTATGTATTAAAAATATTTTTTATTTTATAGGTAAAATTTAAAGATATGCATATCATCTTAATAATCACGACTCCACCAACCATGATAAAAACATCAACTGAACTAATCGTTAATTAGTACAATAAAATTTTATAAAATTTTCCAAAAATAATACATTATTGTTGTCATTTCACTTACATATAATAATTTTTTTTATACTATCAAGTTTTATTTAATTTATTTTCACTTGGCTTTATTTAGGCCTGATAAATATGTACTGCCACGTGGCTTTGACCCAAAACTGGCTCGCAAGCAACCGGCAGACAACGCCAAAGGCGCATTGGACCAGGTCTCCATGGAAAGTATTACTACCTACCTTGTTCTTCCTAGTGGCTTTGCCAGCTACCACACGGCTGCCCTGCCTTGGCTGCTCTTTTCTTTCCACCATTATTCAACAAACAAAAGCAGGGTGCCTGCCACGCTCCAATTTGTTTATAGATAAGCATTTCCAGTGCGAGACAGGCGCTGAAAAAATCTGAAAGAGAGCAAAGACAGTCAGGCATGGAGACCCTAACAAAGCTTTATACGATGCAATAAGCCTCCCAGCGCAATACCAAAGACGATTGCTGGGTCGTCATTGACGGCAAGGTGTTTTTTTTCTTTCAGTCTTAAAGTTTACAATCGATCTGTTTTGCTCATGAATTCTCTCATGGTATTATGGTTTTGCTCTGTTTTGGTTCTTTAGATAATTGAATTAGACACTTTGACTGTGTCTGATTCCGATCTTGGCTTTTGAACCCGAACAGTTCCGAGTGTATTGGATACTTACTTGAAAATAAACTACTTTAAGTAGATCTCTCAGTAACCACCCTTTATGCCAAATTATGAACCAAACTTTTACTTTTTTTCGCTTATCTTGTTGAGCTGTACGTAGTGTCACAAATTAATTCTTTAGTTAACTTTATATTAGCTAAGTCAATATGCTTTAATTAACTTAGGTCCCAGTCAAATTCTCTCACTAAGTATGCATTTACAATTTCGAATCAGTCTACTTGACTAAATATAGCTCCACCTAAGTTGCATGCATTGTTATAAATCATAAATATATCCTATACTTCCTTTAATTACATCCCCATACTTTAAAAGTACTAAAAATACAAGTCTGAATATAAAAGAGAATACTGTACATCACATACCTTCAAGGGTGGTACAAAAGCCTCGAAGGACTTGCTTAAACCCCGCGTACAAAACATCTACTGCAAATAATCTGGAAAGTGGAGAGGGGGGGAGGTGAGCTTTTTGAAAAGCCAGTAAGAAATATATATAAGAAACAGATACCAAATTTCTATATGCAATTTTCCAAAATATTTACTAAAGCTCAAATATCATATTTCATACTATTCAGAAAATCAAATCATGTATATGCAATGCATCAGAAAACATTTCGTTTAATCTGAAACATAAATAACTGAATTTTGAACATCATTCGAAATATGCGTGCTTATCACATTCTGTTTCAATACGGATCATCAAATCAAATTCTCATCTATTTCAGAATCAAAATATCATACATTCGGAAATCATATACGAAGATAAGCACGAACAATCATATACATACTAAGCTTGAGACATATTAGCGACTAATAAATAATCATGCAGTTTAGATATTCCCGTAAGGGAAAGTGCAAGTCGGAAGGACTTATGGCCATAGTCCGAGGGGGTCCGTAGCGATCACTGATCAGGTATCAACTGGGCCCGCTGTGGACTGGATCAAGGTCACACAGTATCAGAAAATAAATATCTATTGTGGACTGGATCAAGGTCACACAATAGCCAGAACGGATACCTACTGAGGACTGGATCAAGGTCACACAGTAGTCAAAAAATACTGCAATGACTTAGCTAGTCATGTCTCAAAACATTTTATACATCTCTTTCAAAATCCGAAATAGTATTTTTTTTTGAGCTTTAGGAAAGTGCATAACAAAAGTCATATACATTTCTTTCAAAAACATATAAGTCATACATATTCATAATATCTTCAACACAATAACATAGGTTGATAATTTCCTTGAGATAAGTATCTCGACTGAAAGTCTTATAAACAAATCAATGTCATAAGATTTAACCGTTTTCAAAATAAATATGCCGGATAATTGGTCATTTTCAAATGATTGCTTAAATTAAGCTTAAATCATGAACCATTATTTTCATAAAAATTTCGGTAGCATAACGGCTTATATTTTCTTCAAACCCCCTGCAAGAAATTATAGTTGATATAGCCATAAAGCAGTTGATTTTAAATAGCATTCAGTATCTCTTACGTTCCAATATATATCTCTTACCTAAAGATGTAGCACAATTATAGCTATAACACCCTTTTTCTTCTTGATTGCCTCTTTCCTTAGTCTTTAATTTAGTTTGTTAGCGTCCCCCACCTTGTATCCTCTCCTCCTACATTGAGGCATAAAATAAATAAAATTTATGTTATTTATTTACCTTACGAAAAATTCATACTTAGTTTCTCCCTTAAGATCTCACCTTGGTTACCAATGCTCCTTCACCTTATAAGTTCTTTCCTCACTCCACCTACATCAAAATAATAATATTTTTAACCTTTTTATTTCAGTCAACATTCATCATATAAATCTATAATTAAAATTCAAGTCCTTATCTCTTGTTACTAGCCAAAATTGAGAGTCCTTTCTAGGCAATTTAGATCTCCATGATTTTGGAGTTGTTAAGGCCTTCAATTTATGTAGCCACTTCTTGTTCTCAAGGCTTTGTAATAGCCAAATTCAGCCCTCTTTGCACGTGGTTATGGCAATCAAAAGAAGAAGCCTTTCTGTGCAAATGAAACAGCCCCAACAAAATATAATTCTGTTACCATTCAGCTTTAAATCAACATCATTTGTTTCCTTCAATAAACTATTTAAATTAAATTTAAATCAATTCAAATCATAGATTACCTTACCTTCAAAAGAGTGTGTTTCTTTGGTCCACCATGGGCTTAACACAACCACAAAAATTTCTTTCTTGCAAAAGCTTTGCCGAGTACCTCTTGACTCTATTCTCTTCACGACTTACATTGCCAATTTCTCAAAAATGCAGCACCTTTTATCAGCCCTCAGAAGCTCGGCTTCAATCACTTATGTCAGCCCTTGGAAGTCTCCTTTCGTGAGTTTAAAACCTCTATACAGCATCCTTTTTTCCCACTTGTATCCACGGCTTGAAGAACCTTAAATTTTAGTCTTCATTTCATGTACTACAAACCACCATCGTCTGTCCCTTTTCCTTCATTCTTTCGGTACTTTTTTTTCTTCTTCTTCTTCCTTCTTTTCTCCCACTAACCGACCCTCTTTTCTGCACCTCACTTCAGTGGTTCGATCAGCCCTCCATTTCCTCTTTAAACTTCAGTCTTCACCCATGCACCATTTCTTTCCAAAATGCTCTGTTTTTAGCACTTGCTCAACAACCAATCACTTCACCTTTTCTTCTGTTTATGGCTTCTGAAACCAAGACTTATTCTTTCCTTGGCCGTCGATGTAAGATGGGAGTGTAATGGCAACAGGATCGTGAGGTGTAGTCTTCGGTTCCAGCAGAAAGGAAAGAAAGTAGCAGCAAAATGGATGTTATGGTGACGATGATGATAGACGATGGTGAATGAAGGTATAGTAGCCGGTGAACAAAAATGAGAGTTAGTGGGATGGTTTTTGTGAGGCTTCTTCAAGAAGCCACTCCCTCTATAATATATTTTATTCCCACTACTAATATATATATTTTATTCATTTACTATTAACTCTATTTTAATATTTAACAAAAATATATTTCTAACTTGTTTATTTTCTTTTTATATATATATTTATCCCACTAATATTTCATAATTTCTATTTTTATTAGTTTATATCATTTATAGTGTCTTAAATCTTAAAGTCTTTCATATGATTTAATTTCCTTCATGGTCTTCATATTAAATCCTCTAATTATATCTTTTCATAGTTTAAATTTTCCATAGTCTTTTATAGTCAAATTTAATAATTTTCTTGCCATGCTCATTCTCAATTAATCTCCTTAATCATCATAGCTTCAAGTTAAATTCTTAATATACAATTTGTCTCTAAATTACATTGTATAATCCACCAAAATAAATAAATTTTCAGTTGTTACACTCTCTGTTCTGATTTTCTTATGTATATAATTTGTATTCATGCAATGTAAAATTGTATTTGTGTCGTTATAAACAAAAATTTCGTACCAAATATAAAACAATTTTTTACTTTTTATCCTATCTATTCTTCTTATAGGTCTAAGAAAAATGCAGAAACTCTGCTTGTACATGATGCATGTCCATTGCTTAATCTTTTTAGTTGGATGCGTTTTCTATATTGAAACTATGTCTTGTTGTACAAACGATATTGTTTTAGTGTTGAACCTCCTTGGTGGATATGAAGATGACCTTGAGTTTTTTTGAGTGCCTTGAATCACCTTGAACTTTGATCTCCTTGGTAATCACGAACAAATTCAAAAATGGCTTCTAAGTATGTTGTTATAATGCCACTTTCCTTAGGATTATTTCACCCCCACCAATTAGGTATGCAATAGGGGTTTATCGAATATCCCTAGAATACAAAGAAGGCCTTATTTAAAATCACTTTGTACTAGTGAAAATAAACTACTAAATACCTTGACAAGTGCAAAAGTATCTTGTCTTAGTCACTATCTTCTGCAGCAAATAATGCCTAAGAGATTTATCTTTAGTTTGAGAGTGAGAGGGAAGAAAGAATATCTGAATTATTCTGATATATTTTTTATATCTCTCAAGTATGAACTTGACATTTCTATTTATAGAGATTAATTCCAAGTGATGTGACCTTTAATTAAGTGATATGTTTCAATTGTGTTGTTTGATTCATCAAACACAATTGTTTAACAAGATTACAACTTTTGGAGACAAATGGTAATGTTGCTTAACCATTTGGAAGTTGAATAACATCTTTTGGAAGAGTTTGTAACTCTTCAAGCAAGAAACTAGCCGTTGTATACACTTTTATACAAGGTAGTCGGATGCCTGAAAATGGCAGTCGGATGCCCAAAAATGGCAGTCGAATGCCCTAGTGTTTTTTTAAAATAGTGAACAATTATAGGTAGGGTAGTCGATTGCTCTAACATTAATTTTGTATAGAAGCTTGACTGTGTTATGGATAGTTGGTTGCCTTACATGAGCAATTGACTGCCCCATAAGGCATTCGACTGCCTTAGTGTAAATTTTTTACAAAATCTTTTCTGCATAAGGGCAGTTGATTGCCCTATATAGGCAATTGACTGCCCTTCCAAGCTTCAATTAATCGAGTTTACTTTGATTTTCTTAATCCGGAACCTTACCAAGGCATTAGTTTCTTAATTCCATTGATTAAACTTTATATTTAATCAATAATTCATCCACTTATTTTAAAAATATTCTAACAATCCCCTACCATTTTCAAAATAAAGTAAATCTAATACTTAAGGAATCCTTATGCATAAATGAAGGTATCAATCCTGATTTAAAACCTCAACCTTAGTAAAAAAGTGTTGTTGAGTTAATCAAAACGACATGGTAGAACTAGTTTTTTGAACCAGCGGTTTTATACAATTAGTCATACACTAATTCACACATAAGACTTCAAAACTCGTCAAGAGTCATTTAGCAAAAGCTCGACATGTTTACTGGCCATGTGTCTCATATCTATTCGTGAGTGCTTGAGAGCCAAGCTCTTAGCTCTTAGAAGTGGCACCACTTCCACTCATATAGGTGAACTCCATTAGGAATGTAACCGTATAAGCATTCCAACACTATATTTATGTGTTATGGGTCCATTAAGAGTAAAAACTCAACCTTCTCGTTTATCATACGGTTTCAAGCACTTTATCACTTGGGGATAATTATTTAGAATAAGTGCTTGCAGTTACATTCATATGGTGTACTTGGACTCATTAAAACTCAAGACTTAATGTCCAATTAAGCATTGAGTTGAGGTTCCATCATGTGTGACTAAGTTAATGGGCTTGAGTCCCAGCCCCTTGGAAGTCTTAGACACGACTTCTCTTGTAAGTCCTTTTATCAATGGATGTAACGCCCTCAGAAGCCGGGATTTTCGGGCTTACTTTTTCTTTCACTTCCTATGTTTGTCTCTCGCTCAGTGTAGCTAAAACCTAATGAGTAGAGTCCCACTTCTATAGTTGTTTAAGACTAGTTGTCTAAGGTCCCATTATAGTCTTCTCGTAAGACACGTCGAAAACGACACTGAAAAATTCCTCCCCTATTTTAGCCGATTATCTATCCCCATACTAAGTACATCATCGTTTTCAACCTGTAGCAATTCCAAATCTCAAGATAACTACCAAAATACTTAACATCCATTGATTCAGTATGTAAACATATCGAGATTACAACTTAACTATGAATCACAGTATGTTTACAAACTCGATATCTCCTAGTACTTACATCCCGAATCCTATACACTGTGTACACAAAAGAATTTCTAGTCTGGGATATAAACAAAAGAACAAGGATTATACCTTCTTTCAGAATACAACTTCCTGCAGCTCGACAAAAAGACTCTCAGTGCACCACGCTCGTGTCGAGTCTACCTGAAATAATCTGAGGTGGAAGGGGGTGAGCTTTGGGGAAAGCCCAGTAAGAAAGCATACGCTAAATGATGTTAGGTTTCTACTATGTTAAATGCATGTGCATGTGTGAATGAACGTGCCCAAAACTCATGCTCAAAGATGTTTATTTGGAAATAATACCAAATTGATAAACCATAGTTTATAAGCTATAAAATGTTATGCCAAGTAATTTCAAAACAATTTAGTACTCAAGCATTCACCGAATCAAGATATATATAGTAGTAGTAGAAATGATACATTTGCTCGTCTTTGTAACAGTATCGTAATATACATTTAAAAACATTTATATGAGACGAGCATTAGGAGATTCGGTAACGTAACAGGAATCTTTGGAAATATAACCAAGAAGCTTCCTATGAAAGCATCCACTGTAGCTAGCAGTGGTCAGTGTCCCATACCAGGGCTCTATCCATGATCATGAATCATCCCAGCACCAGTGATCATCTGGTAGCTGAGGTACAAGTCACGACTAGTTGTCGGACAATCATACGTAATTACCGCTACCCATTTGCCACACAGGCTTACTGAATGCCACACAGGCATAATAAAACGCCACACAGGCAAGTGCCACATAGGCATTTCCAAGTGCCACAAAGGCATTTCCAAGTACCACACAGGCATTATACATCATCACATATATCATGAGTCAAAACTCGTTTAGAATTATATCTTACAAAATAGGTTGAGTACTAAAGGCATAAACCGTTCCACATACTTATAGTTTTAAAAATCTAATCGTACGAAGTCTCGATAACAAATAGCAGTGATTAATATGCATGAGGTTTTAAAGGCATTTAATAAATCCAATTTAATATCAAGAAACTTATTTAGACAATTTCTAACGAAATTTCGGCATTATAACGGCATAGGTAGAACACTACCCAGCGTCATAACCACAAATCAGATACCTGTAGAAAAATTCAATCAAGCAATATATCTTCAATACACCAATTTCCAATACACATCCAAATCCAAATCCAAGTTCAAATCCAAAACAATTATGCATTTAAAACTCAATCCAACGTATTTGGACATTTAACCAAAGATGCATTTAAATCCATAAATATTAAATAACATTAATTTAAACATGCATAAGCATAGTAGACTGACAGGCATTTACCGTATATTCCCTTACCTAATGTTGCCCAATATCGCAATTAAGGACACCACACCCGTATGTTTTACACTTTAGCATTTTCTTGAATCTTGTTCTTCACTTAACCTATACCAAACGGCACACACACAATTACAAACTTGTATTTCCACAAAGACTTAGGCATTGCCCTACCGCGTATCATTTGCAAATACTATATATATATATATTCAAATTAACCTATCCTTGTCACCTTCTCTTAGTATATGGTATACATATAAATCTCATTAATTCACCCACACTACATCCTCTTAGCATATAGAGGTATATACTTATATGCGTACATATATCCATATCCTTTAAAGTAAAATAAAGTAAAGTCATTACCCTTGTTTGATTCTTTGATTAGCATCGAGCATAGTCACCATACACACTCAAGCTGCCCTGTACAATGCTACTCAACAACACCATAATCCTCTTCAATTTCAGCCCCTAATCTGGCCGTAAAACATCTACTGATCAGCCCATTTTTGACCCTTTTCTCCACATTGCTTCTCCCTCGTCACAGTAGCCCAAAACTTCCTTAAATAGTCATTATACACCCTCCTTAAAATTGCCACAAGTCAGCCTTAAATCCCTTCCCCAACAGCCATCGAACACCACTTCCAACTCCCATTTATTTTATTTCTTTTTGGCCTCCTCTTGGTTCACCAAATCCGCTCAACCTTCCACGTTTCTGCCCAAAACTACATTCCAGATCAGTCTTTGGATGTCTCAGAAAGCTACCTTTTCTTTGGCAAAATGAGCACACAACTAACAGCCTTCTCTTTCCCTTTTCCAATCGCCGAACAGACCTTTCTTGGGCCACCTGAACAGCACCGATCTCTTCCTCTGCTGTTTCCGTTTCAGTCGAAAGCCCTAGGTTCAGTCCCTATCGTCCTCTCTGTTTTTTCTTTCCCATTCACTTTCCCGTTCTCCCCCTTTTCCTTTCTTTATTCTTTTTGTTGCTTTGTTTTACTTTAAATCCCACATGAAGTGGGGTAGGGCTGGAAGGTTTTTTTATCAGATGGCTATTTTTATGTTTAGCCTCAATTTTGTCTTTTTGTGTATATATATATTCTACAAGTTTTGCTGCACGTTTCTTCTATCAATTCTACAAATCTTTTTTATTCTTATGTTGACTTTTCTTTGCCAACTTTCTCTCTTTATATATATAATTAAGTGTTCATAGCATAATTAAGTTATAACATAATGCTACTCCAAAAATATTCATTTTATTTTATTTATATATATTTTTTTATTTATCATGAATATTAAATAGTCCACAACTAATGTAAGATTAGAGAAAATTTTCAGTTATTACATTCCACCCACCTTAAGAAATTTGGTCCTCCAAATTTTCCATGTCCGGCTGGAATAGGTGGGGGTACTTCTCCTTCATTAAGCTTTCAAGTTCCCAAGTAGCTTCTTCAGATGAGTGGTGCTGCCATAGAACTTTTACCAGAGGAATAGTCTTTGATCTCAACACCTTCTCCTTTTTATCTACAATTCTGATTGGCCTCTCTACATAACTTAAGTCCTCTCAAATCTCAAGTGGTTCATATGCTATCACGTGAGAGGGATCCGGATGGTATTTCCTTAACATGGATATGTGGAAGACATTATGCACACTCGATAGCTGTGGCGGTAAGGCTAATCGATATGCAACGTCTCCAACCCTCTCTAAAATCTCGAATGGACCAATAAATCGAGGACTTAACTTCCCTTTCGTGCCAAACCTCATGATGCCCTTTGATGGAGAGACCTTCAAGAAGACACTATCCCCTACTTCAAATTCCAATTCTCTCCTCCTAGTGTCCGCGTAACTCTTTTGTCGGCTTTGAGCTGTTCGGAGTCTCTCACATATCAATCTAACATCTTCTGAAGCTCGCTCAACAAGCTCAGGAGTAAACAACTTTCTATCACCCACTTCTTCCCAACCGATTGGAGATCGACATCTCCGTCCATACAATGCCTCATATGGTGCCATTCCAATACTAGCATGGTAACTATTGTTGTAAGCAAATTCGGCTAAGGGTAAGTGGTCATCCCATGATCCTTTAAAATCAATAGTACATGCCCTCAACATATCTTCCAAGGTCTGTATAGTCCTCTCAGATTGTCCATCAGTCTGAGGATGGAAGGCGGTACTGAAATTGAGTTGTGACCCCAAAGCTTCTTGAAAGTGTTCCCAAAACCGAGACGTAAATCTTGAGTCTCTATCTGAAGTAATACTTGCTGGGACGCCATGTAATCGAACTATTTCTCTCACATAAAGGTTTGCCAATGCACTTAAGGGATCAGTAGATTTCATGGCAAGAAAATGGGCCGACTTAGTTAATCGATCTACTATCACCCAAATTGCATCATGATTCCTTCTAGTTCTCGGCAATCCCATGATGAAATCCATGGTGACATGTTCCCACTTCCATGTTGGAATTTCCAAAGGCTTAAGTAATCCTGCTGGCCTTTGGTGTTCAACCTTCACTTGTTGACAAACTAAGCACCTTGATACAAACTCGGCTATATCTTTCTTCATCCCTGACCACCAATACACTCGGCATAAATTTCGATACATCTTTGTACTCCCCGGATGCATGGTATACTTAGAACTGTGAGCTTCATCCAAAATCTGCTTCTTTAAGTTATCATCACTAGGGACACATATTCGGCCTCTAAACCTTAGTAGTCCATCTTCGCCTACTTTATACTCTGAATTTTCATTTTGTTCAGCTTGATTTACCATCTCCACTAATCTAGAATCTTCTTTCTGTGTTCGTCTGAGCTGCTCCACTATACTCGGTTCGATTCTTAGACTAGCAATTAGAATACCTTCAGAAGGCTTTACACTCACACTCAGCTCGGAAAACTGTTTCATCAAATCCCATTCCTTGACCATCATGTATGAAACCAAGCCCATGCTCTTCCGACTCAAAGCATCAGCCACCTTGTTCGCCTTACCGGGATGATACAAGATCTCACAATCATAGTCTTTCAACAATTCCATCCATCTCCGTTGTCTCATGTTTAACTCCTTTTGAGAGAACAAGTATTTGAGACTCTTATGATCTGTGAATATTTGAAACTTTTCTCCATAAAGATAGTGGCGCCAAATCTTCAATGCAAACACTATGGCTGCCAACTCAAGATCATGAGTAGGGTAATTCTTTTCATGGTCCTTAAGCTGTCTAAAACCATAAGCTACTACTTTGCCATTTCGCATTAGCACACACCCTAGACCCTGAATGGATGCATCACTATACACCGTAAAACCTCCTGATCCACTCGGGATAACTAGGACTGGTGCTGTGGTCAACTTCTGCTTCAACTCCTGAAAACTACGCTCACACGCATCAGTCCATTGGAACTTGACCTCCTTGCGTGTAAGTCGTGTTAATGGAGCTGCTATCTTAGAGAATCCTTCAATAAATCTCCTATAGTACCCCGCTAAGCCCAAGAAACTTCGGATCTCTGTGACGGTCTTTGGCCTTTCCCAATTAACCACGGCCTCAACCTTGGACGGATCTACGGATACTCCATCCTTTGTCACAATATGACCCAAGAAGGAAATCTGCTCGAGCCAAAACTCACACTTACTAAACTTGGCATACAACTTCTTTTCTCTAAGTGTCTGCAAAACAATCTGTAAGTGTTGAGCATGCTCATCATGAGACTTGGAATACACTAGGATGTCGTCGATGAACACTATCACAAACTTGTCCAAAAATGACTTAAAGACTTCATTCATCAAACTCATAAATGCTGCGGGTGCGTTTGTTAAACCAAACGGCATCACTAAGAATTCATAGTGGCCATAACGTGTTCTGAATGCTGTTTTCGGGATATCTTGACTTTTGATCCTCAACTGATGGTATCCCGATCTCAAGTCAATCTTGGAAAATACCTCTGCACCTCGCAACTGATCAAATAAGTCATCTATTCTAGGTAGCGGGTACTTGTTCTTTATAGTGGCCTTGTTTAATAACCGGTAATCCACACATAACCTCATACTCCCATCCTTCTTCTTCACAAATAGTACCGGAGCACCCCACGGAGACACACTAGGGCGTATAAACCCCTTGTCTAAAAGTTCCTGAAGCTGAGTCTTCAACTCCTCTAACTCTACCAACGCCATTATATACGGAGGCTTGGAGATTGACTGAGTGCCGGGAAAAAGGTCAATGGCGAACTCAGTTTCTCTTTCTGGGGGCAACCCTGGTAGGTCATCCGGAAAGACATCTGGAAAGTCTCTCACAATGGGAATTGCAGACAATGTCGGATGGTCCTTATTCGCATCTTCAACGAATGCTAAATAGCCTTCACAAGAATAACATTTCCACAAGTAAGATTCACAAAAGATATTAGTTATATTTCATTTCTTACCTCCAAAGTGTATTACAAGTGGTTCAGGTAGGGAGAAGGTTACAATCTTTTTATAGCAGTCTACATTGGCACGGTTAGCTGTCAACCAATCCATGCCTAAAATAACATCAAAGTCTAACATGTTCAACATGATTAAGTCTGCTATTAAATTCCTACCTCCCACCTTAACTTTACAATTCTTATATACTAGGTCGGTTGTTTGTGACTCTTTCATAGGAGTACTAACACACAATACGTAGTCTAAATGTTCAGGCTCTATATGTAGTCTCTTAACAAATGTAGGTGATATGAATGAGTGTGTGGAACCTGAATCAATTAAAACAAATGCTTCTAAGTCATGGATTAGAAGTTTACCCTTGATCACATTGGTGGAAGCGTCAGCTGCTTCCCGATCTAAGGCAAAGACTCGCCCCTGTGTCATTGGTTTCTTCCCCTTATCCGTGGCCTCCTTTTGTTGACTACCTTGCCCTTCAACTTGTTTTGGAGGAGTCAGAGATGGAGTAGTGAGTGTTGGGCAATCCTTCTTCCAATGCCCATACTTTCCACAGTGAAAACAAGCCTGAGTTGACCGGTGACAAGGCTTATTCCCATGAAATTTACCACATATCCCACAAGTCTGAGATTTTGGTGTGGCATGGAATGGTGTGGATTTCGTAGGCTGATGTCGAGTGTCATAAAACCTCTGCCTCTTGAAAGGAGTTTGATTAGGCTTATGCCTCCCCATGTCTGGCCTCTTCCCTTGACTCCTTCCATGGTCCTTACCCTTGGAGCCATACTCATTATGTGTGAGTTCTATGTCATGCTCCGCTAGTTGGGCCTTTCTTAGGGCTTCCGGGTAAGTAGTGATGTCCAATACTACCAATCGACTCCGGATGGACGGTCTCAATCCCGTAATAAACTTTAGAGTCTTCTTAGTCTCATTACAGGAGATATCAACATCATACCGAGAGAGGGCCGTGAACTTGGCCTCATATTGGTCCACTGTCATACTCCCTTGAGTCAAGCTCAAAAATTCTGTTTGCCTCTTCCTTTGGGCTGTCTCGGGAATATACTGATTTTGGAAGTACTGTAGGAAGACTTCCCATGTAATCTCCGAGTGTTGCGTACTCAATATTTTCTCAGTGGATGTCCACCAATGTTCAGCATCCGATTGCAACATAAAAGTGGCTAAGGACACCCTTTCTGTACTACCACAGCCCATAAATTTGAATGACTTCTCCATTTGTAGGACCCATTCCTCTGCTTGCACTGGATCCCTTACTCCCTTAAATACCGGGGGATTCATTTTCTGAAACTGTTTGAGGAGTTCCATATTCTTCTTAACTGCGTCCCCAGTAGAAGAAGATGATGCTGGTGGTTGTGGAGGCTCAGATTGTGGTTGTGGGGTACCCACTTGTGGTGGCGGAGGTACTTGAGTGCTCGGTGGTGGTGGCGGAGGTGCTTGAGGAGGTACAGCTGATGGAGGAGGTGGCTGTAAGACCCGAATTTTATTATACTATATACCATATTTGTACATGAATGATGGTGAGAATAAATTGTTTGAGTAATATTAAAGAAAACAATTAAATATGAATTTTCACTTTTCATTTTAAGTTATGGTGTATAATATGGTGTATATGCATTTGGTTGAAAAGAAATGCAAAAAGGAAACTTATTAGTTGGATTGTGGAAGCATTAAATGAGGTAAGACAAAGTTAATAATTGTGGTTGACATTGGCGTGGGAAAGAAGAAGAATAAAAGGAGAAATTGTAGTAAAAAACGTGCAGAGACCTCTGTCGCCCGTTCCCTTTTTGACTGCAAGCCGTTCCTTTGGCTGGAAATTCTTCAACATTTAATGGGCTGTCAGACGAATGGAGAAAAGAGAGAAAGGAGAGCCAATCAACGTGGGCGGCTGGAAGAAATGTTGGCGAGGAGAAGAGAAAAACTGAGCTATTGACGTCTTTTGCTGCACTTTTTCTACCCGTTTTAATGCTGGTTCAGACGTTCTTTTGGTGCAATTTTCTTCGTGAATTAATGCACTACAAGACGGGTAATGATGAAGAAAAGGATAAGGAATAGATGGTGAGTTATGGTTGGACTAACATGACTATATAAGAGGCTTCAAGAGAAAGAAATGGATTGAAATGAACTCCATCCTCTCCAGAATTCTTCTCGCCCATTCTGTTCCACTACAAGTTCATCTTTAGTTCTTCAGTTTTTCTTAGATGTAAGCCATGAAAACTTCCTTATTAGTTAGCCAAACCTTTTCCTCACCATTGAAGAGCTAAGGAACAAGCAAACTAAAGCTAAGAAAGACAAGAAAGCATTCTGTTGTTGGAGGAGTAACTTGGTAAAGGTGAGTTTCATAGTTTTACAGTTCTCTTGATATTTAATCATAGATATAACCTGGTTGTAATTGAATATGGTTGAATATATAAGAAAATAGATGGAAAAATAACCAAGAATGAGTAAGGAAACACGACGGGCGAGTAGAAAGTTGCTAGTTAAAATGGGTGATTACTCGCCCAAAGGATGGGACGAGTTTGGGAAATTGTTACGTGAGTTCGCCAGTATTATGGTACAGGCGGGCGAGGACCAATGATCGCCAAAAGGCGAGAATGGCGATAACAGTAATCGCCCATGTGAAATGTTGATGATCGCCAATGGGGTGAGTAGGAGAAAAAGAAGTCGCAAACGTAATCCATTACATGGGCGAGCCCAATTATGAATTGATAAGCATGGCGAGTTGAGCTCCTATGTTGGGCGAACTCCCATGAATAAGCCGCTAATGGACAGCGAGCTATGTTGGGCGAATGGCGAGCTGTTACCTCGCAAAAAGCCACTATTATTAGGAAAATATATCGTTTTGGAAAATATTAATAGTTTGAATAAATGCTTTGCAGACGGGAATTGAGGAAGGCGGGCGAGAAGCAAGGCTGTATCAGACGAGGTAAGGAAGTAGTATGTGATGCAAATGCATGTCCTGTGGAGTAAAAATGTTAAGAAAATACTAGAAATTGTTTTATTTCTGACATGCATTGGTTGATAAACTGTTTTGGTTTCGGGCGAGCTACAAGTCGCCATATGTTATTTTGATGAACGAGCTACTGAGCGCGGGCGAGTAGTTTTGTTCTAAGTTTAAACTCGTGCTAGCCAAGTGGCGAGTTCTACTTTATGAGAACCTGGCGAGAGCCTTTGTTTTAAAAGTTGGGAGAACTTTTTATGTAGTATGGGCGGGCGACTCTTGTTTTAAGTGTAAGGCGGGCGAACTGTTATCAGCCAGCCATACTTTTGTCTTGAAAAGCTATGAGGCGGGCGACTAATAATTCGCCGCCTTGGCGAATTGACTAGTGGGCGAACTGATTTATGAGTTTTATTTTTCTCAACGAAAAATAAATAAATAAATAAATTTTGAATTAATATTTTTGAAAAATAGAAAATGTGAAACTTTTTGGGAGAGTAGACCCTTGGGCGAGTAGACTCTTGGACGAGTAGACTCTTGGGCGAGTAGACCCTTGGGCGAGTAGACCCTTGGGCGAATAGACCTTGGGCGAATTGGCCAATAGGCGAGCTGACCCTGGGCGAACTAGCCGTGGGCGAACCAGCTCTAAACGTGCTTTTCTCTCATAGAAAATGTTGAAATTAAGGGTTGTTTTACTGGTTATAAACCCTTTTGGAAACCAAATCATTTTATGGAAATGATACATATGATAATTTGATTTTGAGACATTAGGCCATGAGTTCATGCATTATCATTCATGTACTTTGCGTGACCCAGCTAGGGCGATGGCTCGGGTCAAATAGACCAACGAGTGCACCCTAGGGCGTCACAGGGCTGATGGACCTGCCAAGTCTTCAGCGGTCTCGAGGTCACTTGGCAAGTGGACCCGAGAATCCCCTACAGATTATGGCCATACATCTAGATGAGATAGCCGTGAGGGGCGATGACCTACGGGTGCACCCCAAAAGCGGAGGATTTGTATTCTTTGCATGATTTAAATTATTGCCTAGTCTCAATTAAATGATTTATGAAAGGATCTGGTGAATCCTGTTTCATGTTAATAACATTTGTTGTTTCCTAATGAGTTTGATCGTTAGGATAATTACATAGTTTTGAGATTATAGCTTTTATTTTATAAAGCAGCATACACCTTTCTTACTGAGCACATTGTCGCTCACTCCTTATTTTTCCACTCCACAGATAACTGATTTGAACTAAGAGACTTACCTTCCTGAGATTGGATATCGAAGGTATGTTGTGTTCTTTTATGTATTCAGTAAAGTTGTATAGTACTACTTTAAATATAAGGGAATGTATATACATCTTAAGAAAATGATTTAATTATTCTTATTAAAGTGATAGGAGTTGATAAGCATCACTGACAGCCCAACCGGTAGTAAGTGTAAGATATAAGTGAGTAACATGTTATATAATGGAAATTGGGATGTTACAGTGGCGGTGCTGTTGGGGCCAAGGGTGGCACCACCTGATCCTGATTAAACCTCGCCATGAACTGAGTGAACATGGTAGACATGGCATCCATGTTTCGGGACATGGTGTCTAAGTTCCTCTCAACTCGAGCAATACGGTCTCCTTCATTTTCTGGCTGAGGAGGAGGAGGTGGCGGTGGCTCTGGAATCGGTGTTTCGGGAGCCTGCTCCTCTTGTCTCCTCCCAACTCTCCTCACGCTTCTATACCGTCCTTTCATTTCAGATATACCTAATTAGGATAAACATGTTTAGTACTCTAATCGAAAAAAACACACAGTAACATCGTGTCAAAGCATCATTCGCAGTTTATATCCAGACGCACACAGTTATACGGGATGTAAAACTAGTTCTAGCCTATCTATACTGACACGAGACTAGACAAACTATGCTCTGATACCATTCTGTAACGCCCTCGGAAGCCGGGATTTTCGGGCTAACTTTTTCTTTCACTTCCTATGTTTGTCTCTCGCTCAGTGTAGCTAAAACCTAATGAGTAGAGTCCCACTTCTATAGTTGTTTAAGACTAGTTGTCTAAGGTCCCATTATAGTCTTCTCGTAAGACACGTCGAAAACGACACTGAAAAATTCCTCCCCTATTTTAGCCGATTATCTATCCCCATACTAAGTACATCATCGTTTTCAACCTGTAGCAATTCCAAATCTCAAGATAACTACCAAAATACTTAACATCCATTGATTCAGTATGTAAACATATCGAGATTACAACTTAACTACGAATCACAGTATGTTTACAAACTCGATATCTCCTAGTACTTACATCCCGAATCCTATACACTGTGTACACAAAAGAATTTCTAGTCTGGGATATAAACAAAAGAACAAGGATTATACCTTCTTTCAGAATACAACTTCCTGCAGCTCGACAAAAAGACTCTCAGTGCACCACGCTCGTGCCGAGTCTACCTGAAATAATCTGAGGTGGAAGGGGGTGAGCTTTGGGGAAAGCCCAGTAAGAAAGCATACGCTAAATGATGTTAGGTTTCTACTATGTTAAATGCATGTGCATGTGTGAATGAACGTGCCCAAAACTCATGCTCAAAGATGTTTATTTGGAAATAATACCAAATTGATAAACCATAGTTTATAAGCTATAAAATGTTATGCCAAGTAATTTCAAAACAATTTAGTACTCAAGCATTCACCGAATCAAGATATATATAGTAGTAGTAGAAATGATACATTTGCTCGTCTTTGTAACAGTATCGTAATATACATTTAAAAACATTTATATGAGACGAGCATTAGGAGATTCGGTAACGTAACAGGAATCTTTGGAAATATAACCAAGAAGCTTCCTATGAAAGCATCCACTGTAGCTAGCAGTGGTCAGTGTCCCATACCAGGGCTCTATCCATGATCATGAATCATCCCAGCACCAGTGATCATCTGGTAGCTGAGGTACAAGTCACGACTAGTTGTCGGACAATCATACGTAATTACCGCTACCCATTTGCCACACAGGCTTACTGAATGCCACACAGGCATAATAAAACGCCACACAGGCAAGTGCCACATAGGCATTTCCAAGTGCCACAAAGGCATTTCCAAGTACCACACAGGCATTATACATCATCACATATATCATGAGTCAAAACTCGTTTAGAATTATATCTTACAAAATAGGTTGAGTACTAAAGGCATAAACCGTTCCACATACTTATAGTTTTAAAAATCTAATCGTACGAAGTCTCGATAACAAATAGCAGTGATTAATATGCATGAGGTTTTAAAGGCATTTAATAAATCCAATTTAATATCAAGAAACTTATTTAGACAATTTCTAATGAAATTTCGGCATTATAACGGCATAGGTAGAACACTACCCAGCGTCATAACTACAAATCAGATACCTGTAGAAAAATTCAATCAAGCAATATATCTTCAATACACCAATTTCCAATACACATCCAAATCCAAATCCAAGTTCAAATCCAAAACATTATGCATTTAAAACTCAATCTAACGTATTTGGACATTTAACCAAAGATGCATTTAAATCCATAAATATTAAATAACATTAATTTAAACATGCATAAGCATAGTAGACTGACAGGCATTTACCGTATATTCCCTTACCTAATGTTGCCCAATATCGCAATTAAGGACACCACACCCGTATGTTTTACACTTTAGCATTTTCTTGAATCTTGTTCTTCACTTAACCTATACCAAACGACACACACACAATTACAAACTTAGTATTTCCACAAAGACTTAGGCACTGCCCTACCGCGTATCATTTGCAAATACTATATATATATATATATTCAAATTAACCTATCCTTGTCACCTTCTCTTAGTATATGGTATACATATAAATCTCATTAATTCACCCACACTACATCCTCTTAGCATATAGAGGTATATACTTATATGCGTACATATATCCATATCCTTTAAAGTAAAATAAAGTAAAGTCATTACCCTTGTTTGATTCTTTGATTAGCATCGAGCATAGTCACCATACACACTCAAGCTGCCCTGTACAATGCTACTCAACAACACCATAATCCTCTTCAATTTCAGCCCCTAATCTGGCCGTAAAACATCTACTGATCAGCCCATTTTTGATCCTTTTCTCCACATTGCTTCTCCCTCGTCACAGCAGCCCAAAACTTCCTTAAATAGTCATTATACACCCTCCTTAAAATTGCCACAAGTCAGCCTTAAATCCCTTCCCCAACAGCCATCGAACACCACTTCCAACTCCCATTTATTTTATTTCTTTTTGGCCTCCTCTTGGTTCACCAAATCCGCTCAACCTTCCACGTTTCTGCCCAAAACTACATTCCAGATCAGTCTTTGGATGTCTCAGAAAGCTACCTTTTCTTTGGCAAAATGAGCACACAACTAACAGCCTTCTCTTTCCCTTCTCCAATCGCCGAACAGACCTTTCTTGGGCCACCTGAACAGCACCGATCTCTTCCTCTGCTGTTTCCGTTTCAGTCGAAAGCCCTAGGTTCAGTCCCTATCGTCCTCTCTGTTTTTTCTTTCCCATTCACTTTCCCGTTCTCCCCCTTTTCCTTTCTTTATTCTTTTTGTTGCTTTGTTTTACTTTAAATCCCACGTGAAGTGGGGTAGGGCTGGAAGGTTTTTTTATCAGATGGCTATTTTTATGTTTAGCCTCAATTTTGTCTTTTTGTGTATATATATATTCTACAAGTTTTGCTGCACGTTTCTTCTATCAATTCTACAAATCTTTTTTATTCTTATGTTGACTTTTCTTTGCCAACTTTCTCTCTTTATATATATAATTAAGTGTTCATAGCATAATTAAGTTATAACATAATGCTACTCCAAAAATATTCATTTTATTTTATTTATATATATTTTTTTATTTATCATGAATATTAAATAGTCCACAACTAATGTAAGATTAGAGAAAATTTTCAGTTATTACAATGGATCCGCCAAGTTTTTACTTGACTTGACAAAATTTATGTGATCACCCCATCTAGAATAAGTTGTCTAACATAACTATATCTTAGACAAATATGTCTAGACTTCTCATTGTAAACTTGGCTATAAGCCTTTGATAATGTTGCTTCATTATCACACCGAACTGAAATAGGTGACATTGGCTTTGGCCATAAAGGAATTTCATAAAGTAGGTTTCTCAACCATTCAACTTCCTTACTTGCCGAAGCTAATGCCACAAATTCCGAAGCCATAGTAGAATATGTTATGCATGTTTGTTTCTTAGATCCCCAAGAAACTGCACCCCCACCAAACATGAATATCCATCCACTTGTGGATGAATAATCGTCCATGTTGGTGATCCAACTTGTATATGTGTATCCTTCTAAGATCGAAGGTTCACCACAATAAATAAGGCCATAGTTAATGGTTTTCTTCAAGTATTTTAATACTCTAGAAATGGCATTCTAATGCCAATTACTTGGGTTGCTAGTATATCTACTAAGCTTGCCAACCGCAAAAGCCATATATGGTCTTGTGCTTGTCATAGCATACATCAAACGACCTATAACTCTTGCATATTCAAGTTGTGCAACTGGCATTTCTTTATTTGAAGTTAATTTCAAATTAGGATCATAAGGTGTTGCAACCGTTGCACAATCAAAATGATTAAATCTTTTGAGAATCTTCTCAACATAATGTGATTGGGATAAGATCAATTTACTCTCTTTTCTATGAATCCTTATACCCAAAATCAGATCTGCAACACTCATATCTTTCATGGAAAAGTTATTTGACAAAAAATTCTTGGAACTTTCCACTTGTTCTAAGTCCGTACCAAAAATCAACATGTCATCAACATATAAACAAATGATGACACCTTTATCATTTTCAAACTTACTATAAACACATTTATCGGATTCATTAATAATAAATCCGTTTGCTAGAACAACCTCATCAAATTTTTTATGCCATTGTTTAGGGGTATGCTTAAGTCCATACAAAGACTTAATAAGTTTACACACTTTTTTTTCTTGTCTTGGAATCACTAACCCTTCGGGTTGTTCCATATACACCTCCTCATCTAATTCGCCATTTAAGAATGTAGTTTTTACATCTATTTGGTGAATTTTCAATTTGTATATAGAGGCCAATGTAATAAGCATTCTTATTGTGGCAATTTTGCTATCGGTGCATATGTATCGAAATAATTGATTCCATGCTTTTGTGTAAATCTCTTAGCAACAAGTCTAGCCTTCATTTTCTTTTTGAAAATCCACTTGCAACTTCGAGGCAAATCTACTAAGATCTATGCATTATTTCCCATAATTGAATTCATTTCATCATTTATAGCTTCCTTCCAAAAAGCTACATCTTGAGACTTTATAGCCTTTTCAAATGTCCTAGGATCGGATTCCATATTGAAGCAGTATTCAATATGATTATCTATATTTTCTCTTGTTCCTTCAACAAGAAACATGTAAAAATCCGATCCATAAGTTTTAGCTTTTCTTGCTCTTTTACTTACTCAAGGTACAAAGTTTTCTTCTTCTTGAAATTTTGAATAATCATTCTCAAGTTCTCTTGAACTATTTTGAGCAATGTCTTTACTATGAGGAATTGAATTAAATCTTCCTTCATCAAATAAGGCATCTTTTGATTCAATGACTGTATTAATCGAAATCGAATCATTTGGTACAATGACCAAAAACCTATAAGCCTTACTATTTTTTGCATAACCATTAAAGATACACTCAACTCCTCTTTCACCTAATTTCTTTCTTTTAGCTTAAGGAACTTTTACTATTACTTTGCAACCCCATACCTTGAGATAACTTAAGTTGGATTTCCTTTTATTCCATAATTCATATAGGGTTACTTTGTTCCTTTTGTTTGGAACTCTATTTTGAATGTGACATGTAGTCAATATTGCCTCACCCTAAAAACCTTGTCCTAATAAGGAATAGGACATCATGGCATTCACCATTTCAGTTAGTGATCTATTTTTCCTTTCAACCACACCATTAGATTGAGGACTGTATGGTGGGGTTACTTCATGTACAATTCCAACAGATTCAAAATATGATGGATCAAAGTATTCACCTCCTCTATTAGTTCTCAAGGTTTTAATTCTAGTATCACAATGTAATTCTACTTCATTCTTATAAGTTTTAAACTTTTTCTAATGCTTCATCCTTAGAATACATCAAATAAACATAGCAAAACCTAGAGAAATTATCAATAAAAGTAACATAGTATTTCTTTCCTCCTATAGATGGGGTTCCATACAAATCATCTACATCACTATTTACTAATTCAAGCAATTTAGAACTTCTTTCTACCTTAGGAAATGATTTCCTTGTTATCTTTGTAAGCATGCAAGTTTTACATTTACTATTACTTGTTTTTATGAAAGGAATTGAGTTTGATTTAGACATATTAATCATTTTATCATAATGTACATGACCTAATCGACTATGCCATAAATCAAAAGAGTCAACCATTTGAATAGAATCATTCATCTTATTATATATGGAAGATACATTAAGTTTAAAAATGCCTTCATTAGCATAACCCTTCCTAACAAAGATTCCACCCCTGGATAATGTAAATTTATTCCTTTCAAACACTAACTTGAAACCAAATTTGTTGAGCAAACTTACAGACATAAGATTTTCCCTAACTTCTGATATAAGATTTTTCCTAACTTCTGGAACATAATAAACATTAGTTAAAGTTAATATCTTTCTAGAAGTAAAATTTAAATCTATAGTCCCTTTGCCTTTGACTTCAGTTGTTGAAGAATTCCCCATGTAGAGCACATTGCCTTCCTCTTCCTCTTGGAAAGTTTTGAATAGGGCTTTGTTTGTACACACATGCTTTGTAGCATCGGAATCAATCCACCATGCTTCCTTGTCTTCAAGGACATTAATCTCAAAAATTACAGCAACAAAGTTGTCCTTGGTTGCCATGGATGCACCTTTCTTTTTTTGAAGATGCAGTAGTCCTTCTTAAAGTGCTTTTGTTTTTCACAATAGAAACATGCACCTTTCTTCTTGAATTTCTGACCTTTGATAGAATGCTCCTTTTTCTTTGTGGGTTTCTTGTTGGGTTGAACATCCTCCATCACATGGACCTTGGAGATGTTAGTCTCCTTTTCTTTTTCATTCTCCTTGCGATATTGTTCCTTTATCCTAATATAGCTTGCAAGGTACTCAAGAGATATATTTTCCTTTTTATGTTTCAAGGTCCTCTCGATATCTTTCCATGTTGAAGGGAGTTTATCAATGATAGAAGATACAATAATTGATTCATCCACAAACATATTATATTTGCTTAAACTTGTTTAGGATGATTTCAATCTCAGCATATTATTCCATGACAAATTTGGATTCATTCATTTTGAAAGAATTCCAACTTGTCACTAGAAACTTTTTGCTAGTTGCATCTTCTGCCATGTATCTTGCATCTAACTTATCCCACAATTCGTTTGCTGTATAACTATGATATATGTATCATATAGGGAATCAGACGTACCGTTCAAAATGTAACCCCTACATGTGTAGTCATCGTTTTTCCATTTCTGTCTTTGATGAACTTTCTCACTTGATTCATTTTCTTTCTCTTTTGACTTTGGAGTAGTGAGGACATATGCAATGTTGAGTGTGGTGAGGAAAATCTGCATCTTTTGTTGCCACCTTAGAAAATTACCTCCATCAAATCTTTCCAATTTCTGAAAGTTGGTAGCCATTTCTATCAAGGAATCCATCTTCATTGCAGCCATAAATAATCCTAAGATTGTTGTACAAATGATATTATTTTGGTGTTGAACCTCCTTGGTGGATATGAAGATGACCTTGAGTTTTCTTGAGTGTCTTGAATCACCTTGAACTTTGATCTTCTTGGTAATCACGAACAAATGCAAAAATAGCTTCTAGGCGTGCTGCTATAATGCCACTTTTTCTGAGGATTATTTTGTCCCCACCAATTACGGTATGCAACAGGGGTTTATCGAATATCCCTAGGATACAAAGAAGCCTTTGTTTAAAATCACTTTGCACTAGTGAAAATAAATCACTAAATACCTTGACAAGTACAAAAGTATCTTGCTTAGTCACTATCTTCTACATCAAATAATGCATAAGAGATTTATCTTTAGTTTGAGAGTGAGAGGAAAGAAAGAATATTAGAATTATTCTGGTATATTTTTTATATCTCTCAAGTATGAACTTGACATCTCTATTTATAGAGATTAATTCCAAGTGATGTGACATTTAATCAAGTGATATGATTTTTCAATTGTATTGTTTGATTCATCAAATACAATTGTATAAGAAGATCACAACTTCTAGAGACAAATGATAATGTTACTTAACCATTCAGAAGTTGAATAACATCTTTTGGAAGAGTTTGTAACTTTTCAAGCAAAAAACTAATCGTTGAATACACTTTTATACTGGGCAGTGGAATGCCTGAAAATGACAGTCGAATGCTCTAGTGTATTTTTAAAACAGTGAACAATTATAGGTAGGGCAGTCGACTGCTCTAACATTAATTTTATACAAAAGCTTGATTGTGTTATGAGAAGTTGACTGCCTTATATGGGTAGTTGACTGCCTCCCAAGGTATTTGACTGCCTTCTCAAGGCATCCAATTTGCCTTAGTGTAGATTTTTACAGAATCTTTTCTGCACAAGGGCGGTTGACTGCCCTTCCAAGCTTCAATTAATCGAGTTTACTTCGAATTTCTTAACCCGGAACCTTACCAAGGCATTAGTTTCTTAATTTCACTGATTAAACTTTATATTTAATCAATAATATTTCATCCACTTATTTTGAAAATATTCTACCATGTCTTGTGTCGCAGAAAGGTGGAGTCTCCGTTTCCCTTTAATACCTCCTAATTAGACTCCACCGAATGGCACAGTGTAGTTGTCCTGCTAATAGCACCAATTAAGTTTGCTACAAACTCATAGTTAATCCGCCTGAATTTGGCCTCTTAATTGATCAATGTTCATCTAGCTTCAAGTGTTCTCTGCCATATTTTGAGCATACTGTGGATGTTTGTGGTTGCAAATGATGAATTCCGCCTAAAAATCTTGCACGAACAATCATTAAACTCTATTTTCCTTTAAAGGACCTGAACATGTTATTCCACATGTCGTGCAAGCGAATGAACTCATTCCCTTAATTTGTCTGCCGAGTCGCGATTGAAAACAAAGTGTCATTCTCCTTTTGTAGGTATACGATGTTAATTCTTATTTGGATGTGCATCCGGCGGGTGATGATATAGTTCTTGCAGTGACAGGTAATACTCTTATGCTTCCCGACTGATAATTTTCGTAAGCTAAGAATGTCCGGATTATGAAACAATGAATCCCCTAAATGACATGCTTCCGACAATTTCCTTGAAGGGAAAGACGCAACGGATGATTTTGAAGATGCTGGACACAGCAAAAGTGCAAAAGAGCTCATGCAGAGCTTCTGCATTGGCAAGCTTGACACATCCTCCCCAATCATCCCAGAACTTGAAATATCCTCCAAAAAGGAAGCAACTGATTACTCTCAGAAGCTTATGAACTTGACAAAGCAATATTGGGCCATTCCTGTGGCGATCGTTGGCATTTCTGTGGTGGTTGGGTTCTTATACTTGCGTAAGAAGTAAAGCAATTAGACTTTCTCCCCTATTTGCAGCTGGAAGGGAATTGTTACCCCAAATTTTGATTAATTAGATGGATAATAATTAAGAACATTTAACCATTTTCATTTTTAAAATCCGAAGGCAGGATTTGATCATTGATTACCTTCATTTGCAATACATGCATGATAGGGTTGAAAAACAGGTAGAAAACTATATGTTAATACAAAGGAACATGTTTTGCTGTCAAATTTGTTTGTTTTTAGTTTTGAAGCAGTTAAATGAGCATGAGAATGTAGGAAATTGGTGATTTTGTGCGTATATGATCGTGAATAATAAAATACTAGTTCATGAAAAGCATTCTCATCACTTGGATTCTGTCAGTTGGCACCCCAGAAAAATGTCACTGGGGCGTGACAAACTTTGTAGTTAGTATACATAACATGGGCAAAGGAAGGTCAAGTGACTGCTTCAAGCTTTGCATACCTGTAAATTCTCACATTTACTCTCATTTTTTAGAAACCTAAAATGTAAAAACCCCTCCATCCAAGGATGCTATCTCACAATCTCTTTACCCTTTCACTACATACACTTCTCTAAACAATACACACAAATCCTACTTGGACTGGAAAATATAACTGAATGGTATTTCTTGATAAATCAGCAAGGCTTCTGTGCTGGAATCCTTAGCTCCTCAACATTCATTTGCCCTGAATTGTTTTGTTGGTCTCCTGCTGTTTGTTCTTCTTCTTTCAGTTCCAAGAATGGTATTTCTTCTTCTTCTTCGTCTGATCTTCCTACGATATTCTCATACGAATACCTTGTGGAAACATGAGCATAGATATAACAGTTGAGCAGTGCCAACATTACATATGCACGGTAGACAGAATCCAAACGACTTTGGTTTATACTGTCACCAAGCCAACTTGTATGATATCTGGATTTGCTGTAGTAATCTAGAATAGCTAAGAATCCTATGTTAAGTACTGTTCCAAATCCAGTGAGTGATCTAGTGATTACAGGTCCATATCTCCTTGAATCTGGAACATAATGACCAAAGAAACATTGGATGCCATTGCCGTTTAATCCCTCCATTGCACCAAAGCAAGAGAACAGCAGAAGAAACCAACATGTGAATATGGGATTGGGAGAATTAGCATTTGGATCATTTGACAGCCCCCTTTTGTTCAGAGCTTTTAACCTTTTGGACTCAACTAATGATGCAACAGCACAGCATGTTAAAGAGGCCAACATACCAATGCCAATTTGCATTCCATAAAAGTAGTGTCTATTCACTCTTCTTATTCGTTTTTTAAACACCAATCTACACCCGTTGCTGAATACATATTTAGAAACCCCTTGGGTAATCTGAAAAACTACCGTTGGGATAGGACCTCTCACGCTGTTTGCCTGCTCAATGAAGAAGGTATTGCCAAGAGATTTCAGCATGCCATACACAATGAAAGTCATGGACATTGGAATATTATTTAACAGAACTTTTGTTTCCTCAACTTCTTTGACTGTGCAAAGTCTCCATCTTGCATCATCAGCAGGCCGTGACTCTTTCACTGCAGCCTTGTTGAGCCACCTTTATTTAGGGAAAACATTGATAAAGTACATTCAACAAATTAACACAATGACCAATCATGGGAAAAAAAGGAGCAAAACATCAGTCAGAAAAGAAACAATCACAGAGGCTATAAAAGAATAAACTAGAATGGAGAGATCAGAGACCAACTCACTTAAGATTGTCCGTAAGGGGTTGATTTTGATCGTCCCCGTCACCACGATGAAGTTGTTGTAAACATTCTGGGTAATTAAGATGTCTCTTCCGTGCTGCGGCAATCATGGCACGTAGCATATTTAATAGAGGATTTGATTGCAGTAGACGAGGTCCATATAAAGGGAAACCAAGAAGAAACCAAAGTAAACCAATTACTATGGCAATGGCTGACACCAGAAAACGCTCATGCCATTTGTCTCTAAAAGAGATGAAACCATTAACTGATACTACGGCTCCCAGCAACAGGAATCCGGTGCAAAACCATCTGATAAATCTCTGCTGCAAAGGCCGCCAGCCTCCTATTTTAACCTTAAAGAAGAAGTGTCCAACTCTTGCCCTTGTTGCTACACAGTGTTTTGGTGCTTTCACAACCTTGGTCTGTTCAAAAGAAAGGGAGTAGAGGGGAATAACTTGTGCCGCCCCACCAACAATCAGAAGAGCTAATCCTTCCCAGAAAGGAGTATGCTTCAACTTCTTAAAACAATGGACTTTCTCCAAAGGACATACTTTCTTATTCTTGAAAAAGTATTGAGGCACAGAGAACGCTAAAAGCCCAAGTCCCTGCATCACAATTGTAGAATCTAGCTACATTAGTTATGCTGACATGATCATCGATTATGATACCATAATATTAGCTTGTACGACAGGTAGAGGCGGTAATGTTAGATAAGATATATAAATACAATGTGAAAATAACACAAAAGTAATACGAAAAAAAAAAAAAAAAAAAAAAAAGCTTAATATCTAGCATGTTTTTTTTGAGAAGAAAATGTTTTAATTCCCCGGACGGAGCCCAATAGAGAAGGCCACCGCCCAGGCTGTAGAATGGACTCTTGGAAGCCAACATAGAAATATCATAAAGCAATGGTCCTATTGTGGTAATATTGGGCCGATGAATAATATCTAGCATGTTCAAAGTTACCATCATAATAAGATATTATATTCGATGAATAGGTAACTTGATGAACTAGTAAATACAATAATAATATTTAACAAACTAACTAAATAATAACAAACTAAACAAATCTCACATTTAGTGAGACTCGAACTTAAGACCTCAAAGTCTCAAGGCCTCTTCCTTCCCATCAAGCCAAGGCCTCATCGGCAATAATATCTAGCATGTTAACACAAATAAATTGACACAAAAATTTTATATTTTACACGATACAAATGCTACTTTATATGACATAAATATGAATTATGTACATGAATAATCTTCTCCATTGATGTGGTATATCCGTGAAATTTCTACACGATCACAACAAAGAGTGTGATGCATGTTTTTAATTGTCAAATCCTTTTGTGAATCATTGGTCTTTTAATAACTTCATAAGTTTTTTTATGCAGAAGATTTATTATTGTGACATCTGCAGAATATATTATTTGTGTTACTTCAAATTGTATATCAAATCGTAATATAGAACACAAGATTGATTTAAAGAAATTTTAAGATCCACTAGTTGCATTGGAGAAAAGAAAAAAAAATTAGTTCCTTACAGCGGAATACAAAACACTGGAAAGAATCAACATCCGTCGATAACCAAGGCAAGCATCAACGCAGAGAGCAACGAGAAACTGCAACATATCCCTTAAACCCTCTTGAAGATTGGTGATTGCTGCAGCTTCTTTAGGTTTCAAATTCCAGAAATTTGTGAGGAATGTCATAAGGTTTGCCATTGTGTATGCCATCATGCCCTGGCTGAAAAGCAGACCTATGTATCATCCAACAGTCCAACACATCTTTATTGCTTAAATATTAATTTCAAATATTATAAAAAAATTAATAATGATTTATTTGAATCTAGTTTAGTCTAATCAATTTATTAATTTTTAAATATTGATATGATCGTTTGATTATGGCAACATATTCTTAACATTTGCGTTCTCTTCTTCTTTTTTCAAATTGTCATCGCTTTTATATAAAATATTTATTCCTAATAAGATTGAAATATCATAATAAAAAAATCATGTGGTATTGTATTGAAAATTAAATACTAAATAAAGATTTTCTGATTATTTTAATTAATTCTTTTACATTAGTAAAAATTTAAAAAAAGAAAAAGAAAAATTAAATTTTTATTAAAAAATTATTGAATACATTAAGTAGCTAACACTTAAATATTTAATTTCCACACATTTTCATTGAATTTAACTTCCATGCATTTTCAAAAGTTGTAAAGAAAAAAAATAGAGCCTAAGTTGTAAATGTTCGCTAAATTGCTATATAGTTGGGTCAAGAATAGGGCCAGGTCGGATTAAATTCGGGCAGGCTTAAATAAGATATTAAAAAAGTGAAAGTGTGTCCAAACTTGACTCGACTCATTTTTCGGGTCTAATTTTTTGCCTAAGCTCTTTTTGCATATAATGAATAAGTTCAAGTTTGTCCAAGTATGTCTAAACACTATTAACTTTTAAAAATATAATAAAATATAAAAAATTAAAATACATAATAGTTAATAAATATAACACAATAAATTTGAATAAAGTTTTACATAAAGACTAAAAGAAATATGAAAATTTAAATTAAAGTATAAATAAATAATACAAACCCAAAATAAATTGCATAAAAAAAGTAAAATTAATTAAAAATAATATAAAAAATATAGTAAAATGGGCAAGTTGGGCTAGGCTTGAAACGTTGAACCTAAATTCGACTTATTTTTAATGGGTCTCGATTATCAAACCTAAGGTAATTTAATGGGTTGAATATTTTTGTCCAAATCCGTAAAAATAAAAAATTTTCGAGTTTGAGTGAGTAATTCAAACTTTGAAAAGACCTAATAAGAACTCAAGATAAAGTGAGATTAAACGATAATAATGGGAGAAAACAAAAATGAAGTTAGGAATCAAGTACCGAAGGTGAAAATGACCAATCGTTCTGGACGTGATGAGAACCATCTTTTAAGCTGATAGCATGTCGCCATTTTTGACTTGTTTTGTGATTTTATGACCTCTCTCCTCTCTTTTATTCTGACAACTACAAAGCATTTACTTGATGCCAACTTCTCATTTTAGTCAAGAATTAATTCTTTCTCTTCTTGCGGGGTTAAGTGGATGATTTTGCTTTACTTGTACTGCAAAAATTCCTAGTTACTACACTTTATAGGAACCTTTGAATACAAATTTATGATGGGTTTCCACAATGATTGTAGAAAGAGAGTGTGTATTTATAAACGTGAAAAAAAATTACTTCTTGAAGTAGTTTTTCAGGTGAAAAAATTAACAACACCCAATAATTTGGTGCGAGGGGAAGAACATTTCATGAGCTCTTGAACAGACATGGAGTGAATAGATAGGTTCATTTTATAGGGTTTGGGGTTTATAATCTTTGCACTGCTTGAAATTTTCAACTCTCATACTTAAAAAAAAATCAAATTAATCATACATGTTCACAGCAATCAAAGTTCTAAAAGTAAATTTTAGAACATTTAAACAAAATCGTAATGACAAACAAAATGTGAACAAAAAATTATTTTATATAAGCATGCATTATACTAGCTTAACAACTATGAAAAAATAATGCATTAATTTCAACTTATGAACTAAATAGCAATTTATAATATTATCATATTTCAATAAATAGATGTGGATCATTCTCTAATATCACTAAATATATTTAATAAAACTATATTGAAAGAAAAGAGAATTATAAAAGTTAAAGTCGGTGACAATTTTCAATCCAGGTGAAGCCATGATTACACTCACCCTGATGAACGCGTTTTTATGCTGTTCGAACGCCGCGTGTCTATTTTTTCCTGTTCTCCGAATTCTTTGCTCTATTCTCTTTTGCTCAAACATTAATTGTGCTGCAATCTTTTTCTTCAGCAATGGGCGGCGGCTCTTGAAATAAGAAACAAGCAATTAAAACAGGCAATTAATGAGGGCTAAAAAAAATCCAAAAATGAAAAGAGTGAAAGAGGGAGGAGACGTGAGTGATAGCTCGGCATCGTATCACCTTCACCGCCATTGTATAGAACAATTGAGAGAGGGAGAGGAGGAAGATGGGGAAAGAAAATCACAGTTCCCGTTCTAGCTGATGGAAGAATAAGAACGCCTGGTGCGCCGTATTGAGCGAAGAAGCTTCCTTTTCCCATGCCAGCCTAACGACAGAGCGGTCGACAAGAGCAGTCAAGTAACTGATTGTCCTGTTGGGTCCGTCTCTCCTTTTTCTGATTAGCTGCTTTAAATTGGCTTCTTCGACCGAGAGGTCCTTCACCGTGGTTTTTGTTTGCACCTGAACCTTTCACGCCTTCCTCAAACTCGCATGATTCTCAACCTGTTGCCCCTATCCCCATTTCTCTCCTTTTTCTCCTCTCTATTTCTGTATCAAGAAGAGAATGGCCTCTAACACTTCACTGTACAGCCCTGGAAACCGAAAGGAAACACCCTTTGCTTCACGCCTCTATTTCAATCATGCACCTTTGCTGCCATGTTTTTTGGATTGAGAGGTCCTTGATTCCAGCCTTCCATTTTCTCCTTAGTTTCACCTCTCAAAGATCCCAAGCAAACCACTCTTGTTCTGAGTGTTGCTTCTCCGGGAAAGGACTCCTTCTGCCTTTGTTTGCTTCGGTTCTATCCAAAATGAGGCTTCCACTTCTCGGTTCAGTTAGCTGCATCCTCTCAGCTTGAACCTTTGTTCTTTCCTTCTCGTGAATGGCTCCTAATCAACACCAAACTAACAGCAACTCTAGCCCCTGAAGCCACATCGGAGAGCCTTTGTTCAAAGCCTCCAGTAGTGCTGGTTCTGTCCTCTCTCCCTTCTCTTTTTTTTTTGCTCCAACCGTGCTCTCCGAAGCAAAACCCAAACGGAACCAAATGCCTCTTCGGTCTCAACAACTTGCTCGGCATCTTCCTTTCTCACAGTTCGTCGAGAAAATGGAGCTCACCATGCTTTTCTGATCAATCTTCCTCCTCTCTCTCTCTCCTTCCTATTCGCCTCAACCTTCACTCTTCCACTCTCTTCACCCCAGATCTCCTTCTCCTTCATCTCTTCTTCCTGTACTGTACTTGTTACAAACTCTCTGTTGTTCACACTCTCAACTGATCCTCACTCCTCTTTACTGTGTTTGTTTCCCTTATCCTTCACCGATCCCAACCAAGTACAAAGCTCCTCATGCCATCTTTGATGGTTGAACATAGATCTCTTTTGATTGTTACTGTTGGTGCCGAGAATGGCACTCTAAATGCTTTTCTGTTTTTGCTTCTTTGAGATCTAACGTTAGTGGGAGAATAGTGAAGGCCGATTGGCTTCTTCAAGAAGCCAATCAGTTCCCTTTTTTTATTATATATTTATTTTATTATTTATATTTATTTTAGTTTGTTTAATATATATTTATTTATATTTATTCCTTTATATTTATTTAGTGCGTGTATATAAATATATTTATATACATAAATTTAATTTATATATCACCATTATTGGTTCTCTCTCCTTGTAACTATAACTAATATATATTTCCTTTATACAATTCTTTGATATTTAATATAATTAATTTCTTTTTATTTAGCATTTAATTAAAAGTATTAATCCCATGTGAATTATTAAACACTTAAAATCAACAAACAAATTTCCTTATTTCATACTCTAATAATTCACATTAATTTGTAAAGTTTGAATAAAATGGATTTACTCACCAAGGGCCGAAAATTGGGATTGTCACACTTACAAACCGATGCTCTAGGCTCACATTTTCTTTCTCTAAATGGTGGCAATGAAGGCTGAATCTGGTCTGTTTCAGGCCGGTTTTGGGTAGAAAATGAGAAACATAAAGCTGTTGGCGACTATAGACAGGTCAGATCTAACCTCCGTTTGTTGGTCATGGCTTCTTTCTTCCCCTTTTGAAATTTTTTTATAATCTGATAAAAAATATTTGTTTATTATAATAAATTTGTGATCTTTTGCCTATTGGGATTCCTTTGCTTTTGGGAGATACAAAAAGATAAGAACTTTTTTTATGTTCTTTGTAATTTAACTTCTTTATTGTTTCTCATTTCGTGTCATGTTGCTTGCCGAATCATTTGAATATTGAAAGAGGAAACTCACACTTTGATAAATGCATTTGGACAGAAGGCATTGAGAAGGGAAAACTCAAACCAGAAAAAATGTTCGTTTGGACAGAAGGCATCCAGCAGGAGTAGACTTGGAAATTTGTTAGAGCGTGTGGAAAGCAACTTGGGAAACTTAAAATAAGTAGGCTAGTCTGATTCATGACTGTTCTTTGAGGGCTCTTCCAAAATGAGAGATCAATATGCCTTTCAGGATCAGTAAAGTCAAGGTGTTTTTCTTTTCCGCTTGATTATACCTAGGTTTTGAAGGCTTGCTCACATTAGTGAAATAAAAATCTTAAAATTCTAGGAAAAAAGTTTTTTCCTTTTCTTGATTTTCTATGTTTTTATATACCAAAAAGTTGAAGAAAGGTGGTCCCATTGTTGGATTTTGTTTCAAGCAAAATCAAAGTCAGATCATGCTTAAACTTGCTGGATTTGGTAACTTTTTGAACTTTTTCTCTATCATTAATGTTAATTTGTTTGCATTTATTCATGATTTGTTGAGTTTTTTTCTTGATTTCAGTATTCTTGAACTCAATGCTTTGGGTCTTTGTTAGGAGTTATATGTTTTTTCTTGATTTCAAAAAATCGATTTGCTTTGCGACTAGACAATTGTGCTGTTCAGTAAATAGCTATAGCCAAGTCCAACCTTTTAAATTTCTATGTTTTCCCACTATGCAAGATTTTTTGTTGTTGAATGATTTACGCATATAGCTCTTAAGAAATTAAAAACCATGACATTGAAAGAAGAGATCAAATTTGCAGTGGACGTTCAAGTTTTTGGAAAGGCTAGGCATAAGAATTTGTTCAGTTTATGGTGTTACTGTGTTGGTACTGATCCAAGAAGTTTCAGATATGGCATTTATTTTGATATAGACAAAAGTTTCAGAGAAAAATGCATTTTTTTTGCCATTTCTTCATTGTTTTTGTTTTTATATTTATTTTTTATTTTGCGCTTGCAACTAGCTTGGTCATGAAAAGATTAGAAAGTGCAAATTGACTCTTTGAGGTATTTTATAGCATGGCTTATTTTGTGAAATTTTACTGATCTCCTCTCTGATAAACGCGTTTCATTTCTCTCTTGGTGCCACGTGTCCTCTCTTTTATAATAAAATGGCAAAAGAAAAAATGGTGGCAGGGAAGGGGCTTGAGGTTATAATAATAAAAGAAAGGGGAAAAGCAACGTCTTTTCGCTAATTTATTCTCTGATTTATTCTTTATTAACTTTCTTTTCTGTTCCTTTATAATATTTTTCCTGGGTTCAAGAGCAATACCCAATACTGAGACCCAATGTATAGAACGATCGAGAGAGGGAGAGGAAGAAGATGGTGAAAGAAAAGCACAGTCCCTGCTTAAGCTGATGGAAGAATAGGAATGCCTACTGCGCCATATTGAGCGAAAAGGCTTCGTTTCCCCGGTCGGCAAGAGCAGTCAAGTAACCGATTGTCTTGTTAGCTCTATCGCTCCTTTTCATTCAAAATGGGTCTTCCTTTGTTCTTTACTTTTCGTTGACTCGTTGCCGCTCTGCCGTTGGTGGCTTAATTGCTTGGTTCCAGTCAGTTTCGATGCTTTATATTTATTTTATTTGTCTTTGTTGCTGCTGGGTTTTTTTTTCTTTGAACTTAACTTTAATTTGATTTTTCTTGGATGAAGATGGATGTGTTTGCTATTTTTAGGTCAAACTCTACTTTTTAAGAAGTAACATGACGAGAGCAAGTGTTTCAAAAATTCCCTGGGTTTACATGATAAAGACACCCCTGACCGAAGGTTTAAGGTGGGTGTTTCACTTTTTGAAAGAAGAACGAGATTCATTGCTGAAAACTATCCATAAATCATCACATAATCTCACACTTCTAACTGATCAAATTGGAAACCTTTTAAAGGACTTGAACGCTCAAGTACAAAGAAGGAATGCTCTCGAAGAAGAGATTAAAGAATTTACTGTTGTTTTGCTTCTCGACAGAGATCACATACGTGAATTCACAGTGAATTTAAATCTAAAATTGTTAAAACATCATGTTTTTAATTTTAAAAGTTTGGATTTCTATAAATTTTGCTTCTTTTATTTGAGATTTTTTTTGTTTGTTTGGTGCAGATCATGTTGGTCTTTCAATAGAATAAGAGCTTTGGAATGTTCTCACTTTTTGACAATTGGAAATCGGGAAACTCTTGAGCTTTAGCAAACACCAGGTCATGCAATTTTTACCCACATTTTGCAAATGTGTTCCTATGATTGGATTTAATTTTCGATCAAGAAAATACTAATTTTTTATTAAATTCATTCTAATCTGAACCTGCTACTATCATTTATATGATCATTGGATATTTAGTTTATGCTAGTGACCGATTGTCTTGTTGGGTCCGTCGCTCATTTTTCTGATCATCTGCATTCTTTTCTACTTACAATCGATGCTCTAGGCTTGCATTTTCTTTCTCTAAATGGTGTGACGAAGGCTGAATCCAGCCTGTTTCAGGCCGGTTCTGGGCAGAAAAGGAGAAAGATGAAGCTGTTGGGTCCGTCGCTCGTTTTTCTGATCAGCTGCTTTCTTTCTTGCTTACAAACCAATGCTTTAGGCTCGCATTTTCTTTCTCTAAATGGTGGCGAAGAAGGTTGAATCTGGCCTGTTTCAGGCTAGTTCTGGGCAGAAAAAGAGAAAGGTGAAGCTGTTTGCGACTATAGGCAGGTCAAATCTAACCTTCGTTTGTTGGTCATGGCTTCTTTCTTCCCTTTTGAAATTTTTTTGATAATCTAATAAAATATTTGTTTTTTATAATAAATGTGTGAGGTTTTGCCTATTGGGATTCCTTTGCTTTTGGGAGATACAAAAAGATAAGAATTTTTTTTATGTTCTTTGTAATTTAACTTCTTTACTGTTTCTCATTTTGTGTCATGTTGCCTGCCGAATCGTTTGAATATTGAAGGGGGAAACTCACACTTTGTTTGTGGTTCTATATTTATTTTTGTGATATTTGTATAGTAAACATGGCAGCTTTTGCTTAAAGTCCATTGAAGCAAAGTGTGAGATAGTTCAAGGGAACCTTCTCCCTACGTTGTGGAAATCTGTCATGAGCTTATTATCGGTTAGTATGGTTTCCTGCTCTCATACTACTAAATATATGATCTTGATGAAACCTTAAGTTTTTAATTAAGTAGTTGAATTTGAAAGAAATACAGTGATTCTTAAAAAAACAGAATATTTATGCTACCAAATAGTTTAAATCTTTTGTCTTAATTTGGTAGATGTTTGATATGGCATGTGAACAAAATTTTGCAAAAAGCATCATTCTAAAGATGTCTATGGCATCATCAAGAATGCCTTCAAAAGACATGGTATGAAAACAGGAATTTGAAAATTTTGGTCAGTGTCAAATTTGTTAAATTTGCTCACTACCTGGATTCATATAAAATGAAGGAAAAATAAAGGCCAAAACTTTTGTTTTCAATTGTTAGGGTTTATTATTTAATCAAACTGATGGTTTAATAGTTATAGTCAATATATTCAATTTTTTCCACCAAGTATGTAAGTAATCCATTGTTTTTGAAAATGAATGGATACAATGTTGAGCCTAAATCTATTGTTTGTATGGTCATCTCACTTAGCACTCTGGTGTTCCTGGAGTTAGCAGTAGGTATGCATCCTTTATTACATTTTTTTCATTACTTTTTCTTTGGGACCAGCTTGCTATGCACTATGGTGTTCTTGAAGTTGGCGGCAGGTATGCAGGTGTGCATCATTTATTAAATTCTTTACAACTCTTTCTTTGCCTTTATTTGCTTTGCCTTTTAAACTTTTTTTCCCTTTATGTAGTTTTCCCATTCCCTTATTATTATTATTATTATTAAGCCATCATATTGGTTAGCTCATTTCACAAATTGATAACTTTTTTATGTTTTTTTTAAATTAATTATTGTTACAACTTTAATGATAACTGTTATGTCAATGTTTGTTGTGGTAAATTACTTATTATGTTGTTGTGGTAAAAGTTTGTTTTGTCACTTGTATAGGTTTTTTGTATTTTACCAGTAGTTTTGTTCTTTGCAAGTTTTCACCTTTTTTTTTTATACTTTTTGATTTATGTATTCATTTTTTAAAAAAAATCTAGATTTGTTTTATTCTATCAAGTCTGATACTTTCTTCAGGTATCCTAACCATTAACTATAGCTTCTCTTTTATCATTCTTGACTTCATGTAATTGTTATTTAACTTATTTAAATTCTTTTATCTTTGGACATGGTGTTTAAAATATATTGTTAGTAAGTTTTTATGTGCTTTAACGGTTTTTTTTTCCAATTGGATAGTTGTTTAGTGATTTTTAGACTTTTATTTGTATTTAAGAAATGGCTATTATGCCATTTTTATTTGCATTTTTTAGATTATAAAACTATTATGCCATTTTTTTTATGTACATTTTTATGTATGGATATATGTGCGTTGCAAGAAGTTCAAGGAGAACAAAGAAGTAATGGAACCTGAAATCGATCTTGACAGGAACATAAGAATTGTTTTTGCTTACCAAGTAGATGCATTGTACTCGTCCGTGAAGCATTATTTGACATAAATACTTATGTGCGTTCAAATATATTTTTTCATTTGCACTGATGTGTACTGGCCAAATTCAAATTTTGATGATTGAATTAGATGTTATCTTTGAATTTTTTTAGTTTATCATAAAAATATTTGAATTATTTAAAATTGCAATTTTAATTGTGAGTAGATATTGTTTCAAGGCTTTTGGTTGTGGTTAACATACATGTATGTTGGAAGTAATTATATATTTATTTGTACACATATTAATTTTGGTGACGTTTACTCAAGGGAAAAATTACGCGATTTGGGTTTAAGCAATTCTTCATTTAATTAGAGCTGTCTTTTTTAAATGCAGGTCAATTTTAATTTGATTCTTGATTTGGATCAAGTTGTGTGGCTATAATAGTTGAGGTTTGTAACCAACTATTGTGAACGTAAATAGTGTTTTCTACCTTTTTTTACGTACTTTACTATTTTGTTGTGGTGGTTTTTGTTGATTTCGATGTGTTTTTTTTTTGCTTCCAACAACATATAATGTACACCTCCATCATGACCTCAGTATAACGCCATCAGGTCAACACTTGACACGCTGACCTGAATCTACTTTTATCATCACATTGGAACTCAACACTGGAGGAAGGGTTTTGGCGGAAAAAATGACCTTGAATATCTTGCCAACCTGTATCACAGGTCAGCAAGCTCGGATCTTTTTTATTCGACCACATCCAAACTACCTGGACAACTCAACATGATCCCTCCACGTCAGGCAATCGTCCCTTGCCTATAAATACCATCTCATCTCATGAGTAGAGACACTTTGGAAAACCTACAAAAAAAATCCTTGAAAACCTTCCTCGACATCAATATTTTGGCGAGCCAAGTAGGAGGCTTTTTACCTGTTGATGTTGAGGACGACACCAAGAAGAAGGACAGCAGATGAAGAGGAACTAGCTGCTCCGGTTAGCCCAGACACCACCTATGATGATCAACCCATCAGACAATCACCACTTATAGCGAAACAATTCAAATAACTTTCTCAATAGTTAAGGAACCTCACTGAGCTGGTCCAAGCGCACGTCTTCACCCCTTCGCCATCTCAAAGACCACCATCAAGAAATGATATTGATCAACCTCCACCCTCCCCACCATCATTATTGCCAGAAGAAGAAGTGAATGCCGATCTTCCTCCGTACCAAAAATCATGGAGAAAGCCAAATCCAAGACTCAATAAAACCACCTTGCCAAAAACCCGTGGAACGCCTCATCTACTACCATTACAATTGAAGATAAAACCCGTGATTGACTGGAGGCCAAGATGGAGGTTATGGAAAGACAAAAACAAGATAAGGTGCAGATCCACATAGATGAACTAAGGTTACTAGAAACCTCATCGTTTTTGGAGGAGATTGATAAAGCTCAACTACTGTCTGGTTTTAGGATGCCCGTAATTGAGGCATACGATGGTACTTCCAACTCCTTTGATCATTTAGAACTTTTCCATGCTAAAATGTCTATACAAGGAGTGGACGACCCTTTGATGTGCAAAGCATTCTTGGTGACCCTAAAAGGGGTAGCTTGGGCTTGGTATTTTGGACTAACGCCTCGATCAATATGCTCATTCAAGAAGCCTAGACACTCCTTCCTGACTCACTTCATTAGTAGTCATCGAGCTAAGAAAACTACCTTCAATTTAATGGCGGTCAAGCAAAAACTCGAAGAATCCTTGAGAGAGTATGTCACGAGGTTCAATGCCGAAGCCTTGCAAGTAAAAGACCTAGAACAATCTATGGCAATGGTCGGCCTGATGAATGGCTTCATAGATGACGAATTCCACTTCAAGTTCTCCCTTTCCTTGGACCTCCTAAAACTCTACCTGAGCTTTTACATTGAGCTGAAAAGTATACCAACGCCGAGTAAACAATGATTACTTGACTAAACAAAGAGGAAGAGAAGGAAGAGCCTCGAAGCTACAGAAAAGGGGGAGAAAGGTCGAGAAAGACTAATAGGGCAAGAAATTTAACAGAGCTAGCGGGTACTTGACCAGGAAAAGTCCAAAAAGGAAGGGTTACGATACTTACACTCCCTTGAACACTACAAGGGAAAGGATATTGATGCAGATTGAAAGGGATCCACAGCTAAAATGGCTAAAACTAATGAAACCATACCCCAAAAGAATAAGAGGTGTGTATTCCATCGAGATTACGATCACTCAACTGAAGAATTTATTGACCTCATGAATGAAATTGAAAGCTTTGTGAGATAAGGATGTTTGAGGAGATTCGTATTGGATAACACAAGGCAGTAGTTTGAGAGAAGCGGATGTCATCCAGGTAATCGTGATATATACAACGATCGACTTAGAGGAGGATACTAGACGCCTTGAGCTTCCAACAATGTCAATGGTAGAAATGTCGGCCCCTATCGACCTAGAGAGAAAAAGAGGGAAGAAGTAAATAATCACCTACGATGGGAACAATCAACGTCATCGCTGGCGATGCTTCGAGCTCATTAAGAAAAAAGGTAGACCGAGCTGTGATCATGGCTGTAGAATCCTTAGCCAAGAAACCAAAATCCTGGAAGGATGAACCCATCTTATTCTCAAAGAAAACCTTGAAGGTATTGGGTTCCCCTACGATGATGCACTTGTGGTCAGCGTAGTCATTTACAATCATGTGGTAAGGAGGATATATTTCGATAATGGAAGTGCTAGTGATGTCTTATATTATGAGGCCATGAGAAACATGGGAATCACGGAGGACAAGCTCAAACCCTATCTAGACTTCTGATGGGGTTCGAGAACGAACGGGTCTTGGTGCTAGGCACTATCATGCTCCCACTCACTGTGAGCATAGAATCGATGACAGCCACAACAATGGTGGAATTTGTGGTAGTCAAAATCCCCTTAACATACAATGTGATTTTGGGAAGACCTAGCTAGATAAAAATGAGAGTGGTCGGATCTATGCCACACCTAAAGTTGAAATTTCCTACCCCTCATGGAGTGGGCGAAGTCCAATGTGACCAAATGTCAGCACACAAATGCTACATAACAGCTCAAAATGTAAAGAGACGTGGCAACGAGACTCTTGCTATTGAAATTCCAAACCAAAGGCTTGAGCTTGATTTGAGTTTACCTGAGCTTGTAGATGAACTGATCAGCATCCCATTGAATGAGAATGACTAGGAGAAATCTATGTTGATAAGCTCTAAGCTGGAAAGAAAGGAAAAACTCATACAACTTGTTAGAAAGAATGCCGACCTTTTTACATGGAAACCAGGAGACATGCCCAGAATAAGCCCCAACGACATGGTTCATCGCCTTAATGTTGATTCAGAAGCCAAACCAGTTAGATAAAAGAAAAGGTCCTTTGCACTTGAAAAACAGGAAGCAGTCAATGAAGAAGTGTCCAACCTTTTGGACGTCGGGTTCATTAGGGAAGTCTATTACTCTAAGTGGTTGGCAAATGTAGTGATGGTAAAGAAGCATAATGGAAAGTGGAGGATGTGCATTGACTTCATGGATTTAAACAAGACGTGCCCGAAGTATAGCTTCCTTCTGCCCAGTATTGACAAGTTGGTAGACAACAGTGCGGAGCACAGGCTGCTTAGTTTCATGGATACCTACTTTGGATACAACTACATCAGAATGTTGGAAGAATATGAAGAGAAGACCTCTTTTGTGACAGAAAAAGGATCATACTACTATTGAATCATGCCTTTCGGCTTAAAAAATAATGGAGCTATATATCAAAGACTGGTAAATTGAATTTTCAAAGAACAAATTGAGAAGAGCATGGAGGTATATGTTGACGATATGATCGTCAAAATCTCCACATTGGAAGAGCACTTGCAGAATCTAGAAAATGCATTCCAAACTCTAAAAAAACACAACATGAGACTCAACCTAGCTAAGTGTGCTTTTGGAGTCACTTTAAGAAAGTTTTTTAGGAGTCATGGTAAACTAGAGAGGGATTGAGGCGAACCCCAAGAGAGTTCAAGCTATTTTAGAGATGAATGCACCAACCTCCATTAAGGAAGTTCAAAGGCTCACCGGAAAAATAGCAGCTTTGAGCAGGTTCTTGTCCAGATCGGTAGATAAATGCCTCTTTTTTTTTTTAAAGTCTTGAAGAACCCCTGGAATTCAAATGGACAAAGCAATGCCATAAGGCTTTTGAAGAACTTAAGGTCTTCCTTTCCTCTACACCAATCTTATCAAAGCCCAGGATGGGGGAGACCTTGTTTATGTACTTAACAACTACAGATCAAGCGATGAGTTCAGTTTTGGTAAGAGAAGAATCAGGTATTCAAAGACTAGTATATTTTGATAGCAAAGTACTACAGGGAGCTGAGCTAAACTACCAAAAAATCAAGAAGTTGGCCTATGCTTTGATAACTTTAGTGAGAAAGCTGAGACCTTATAACAATCAGGCTCAATTACTGTGTTAACTGACCAACCACTCAGACAGGTTTTGCAAAAACTAGAGTTGTTCGGGAGATTGGTCAAGTAGGTTGTGGAGCTTAGTGAATTTGATTTACAAATTAAGCCTAGGTCAGTACTTAAATCCCAAGTAATAGTGGACTTCATGGTTGAATGTATGGCCGCAGAGCAAGAAACGAGGGGAGAAAGTGGTAAGAAAGAGATGGAAGGAGAAAGAATATGGAAACTCTATGTCGATGGGTCAGCTAGCAACATGGGGAATGGAGCTGGACTCATTCTGATCAGTTCGAAAGGGATAAAAATTCAATAGGCCTTGAGACTCAAATTTAAGGTGTCAAATAATGAAGTTGAGTATGAAGCCTTCCTCACTGACCTTAAGTTGGCAAAAGAGCTAAAAATGGAAGAGCTGCCGGTACATGCGACTCCCAATTAGTTGTAAACCAAGTTAGTGGAAAGTTCGAGGCAAGAGGAAAGACCATGATCAAGTATTTGGAAAAGGTCAAGAATTTTTTAGGAAACTTTAAAAAGTGTCAAATAAAACAAGTCCCGAGGACAGAAAACGTCGTGGCCTACTCCTTTCTAAGTTAGCCATAAGGTCTAGGACAGATTTGCCTACAGGAGTTATTGTGGAAGACATTGAACAGTAAAGCATTTACGCGAAAAAGAAGGTCGATCAGATCATAGAAGAAACAGAGACATGGATGACACCTTTCATCAAATACCTCACTACGAGAAAGGTACCAAAAGACAAGAACTAGGCTAAAGCCCTACAGTGAAAGGCCTCAAGATACACCATCCTCGGGGGTAACTTGTATAGAAGGTCTTTTAGCTTGCCATACCTAAGATGTTTAGGTATGGAGGAGGCAGACTACGCTTTAAGAGAAGTATACGAGGGGATTTACAGAAACCACCTCGGCCCTAGAGTTACAAAATTTTAAGACAAGGATATTATTAGCCCACAATCTATAAAGATGCAATAGACCTGGTGAGAAAATGCGACAAATGCCAAAGGTTTGTTCTAATCCAACATCTATCTTCCACTTATGTCACCTCAATTACGAGTCCCTAGCCATTCATGTAGTAGGGAATGGATGTGCTTGGACCATTTCCAGTAGCCTCGGCACAGAGGAACTTTGTCCTAGTAGCCTTTGATTACTTCACCAAATGGATCGATGCTGAGGCCTTAACAACAACCACTGAAAAATAGGTGGAAAACTTTTGCTGGAGAAATGTGGTGTGCAGATTCAGACTACCAAAGGCTATTATCACAGATAATAGGAAGCAATTCGACAATCTGAAGTTCAAAAATTGGTGTAAGAATTTAGGCATCAACCTACAGTTTACCTTTGTAGCATATCCATAAGCCAATGGACAAGCTTAAGTTGCCAATCGAATAATCTTGGAAGCACCAAAGAAAAGCTCGGTGGAGCAAAAGGAATCTGGGCGGATGAGCTACTAGGAGTCCTATAGGCATTGAGGACGACCACAAAGATCCCAATGGGTGAAACCCTTTTTAACCTGGTTTTTGGAACCAAAGCTGTCATGCTTGTGGAAATTGGAATGCCCAGCCTGAAATGGAGCTGAACATCGAAGTAGGAAACAAAGAAGCCTTAAGAAACAATTTGGACTTGATAGAAGAACAAAGGGATTGAGCTCTAATCACTATGGCTGCATATCAACAAAGGGTGGCCAGATATCACAATAGAAAGGTCAGACCACAAATAATAAAAAAAGATGACTTGGTCTTTAGGAAGGTCGAGGCCTTAGGGAAAGGCAAGGAAGGTGGAAAGCTAGCCCTTAATTGGGAAGGCCTATATGTGCTAAAGGAAGTTCTGAGAACAGGAGCATTTAAGCTGAAGGACTTGAATGTAAAAGAAATATCGTAGACATGGAGCACAAACAACCTGAAGAATTACTACCAATAAAGAGCACGGGGCTAAGGAAAGCATCCTCATCCGAGCTACTTTGTATAATTTCAGCCTAACTTTTGTTCAAACAATTAAGCCAGACATTACATCGGTCCGTTTGTATTAAGACAACCATTGCTCGAAAAATGAAAGAAATGTGAAAACTTTTGTAATTTTTGTTGAAAACTTAGAAAAAATTCTCACACCCAAGAAGAAGAATAATAAGTGCCAATCTAATAGGACCTACTCTAAGAAATAGAGGTTAAAGTTCCTGAACAGAACAAACCATTCCTTCACAAGCAAAAGGAGTACAAAGGAGGAACTTAAACATGCCTATATTTCGGTTCAAAAAAGAAAAAAAGACTTGACAACATAAAATGTAAAAGATCAATTCATTACATCGCCGCGTCATCTTACGCCTCAGCATCCCCATCCTCGGCATCTACCACGGTAGCTAAGTGGCTTCACCATAGGCATCATCATCCTCGGCTACCTTGGGCTCATACTGGACTGTCTTCAAATACACGATTGACCTTTTCGACAGCGAGTGCAAAAGCACTCTCATGCCTTCAGCATTAGCCCTCTTGGCAGCAGCATCAAACTAGAGGGTATTCTGAAAATTAGCCAGGGCCTCTTGAGCTACAACCTGCCTAATCTCTTCCTTACTCTCCTTAGCGCAAGCCAAATCACCCTTTAATTTGTCTACCTCAGCCTTTAGCTCAGCCACAAGAAGCTCGGATTCACGTTCCCTAGCTTCGGCTTCCTCCAACTTCTTAGAAAGTGAGTGAGACTTCTCGCGATAAGAGTTGTAATCCTTGTGAAACTTCTTAGCTTGCTCTTCAGCCCAGGTAGCATGGACTAAAGCAAGCCAGCATGATGAAGACTAGCATTAACGTTGACTGAACAAGGAGAGTTCATCTTATCCTTATCTACAAAACAAGGAAGAAAAAGTGAGGGAAAAGAGATGAGAACTTAGGATTTTAAAGACAAAGAGAAAAAAGCATACACTACTTACCAGAGGGAGCATGGATTTGGCTATTTTGCAAGCCACTGAGGCACTTTCAGAGAACTATCTATAGGAGCTAAATCAATTGTTAGTTACACAGTCTTGGAACCTCTGACCTCCATCTCTTGACCAGCATGAATTTCCACTACATCATGGGTAGTCTTAGGTGAAGGCTTATTCACCTCAGTCACCATGGCTTTTCTTTTTCCTTTGGAACCACCACCTCGACTTTGCTTTGATTGTGGGGCCATGATTTGACCTGTGCCAACAACTGGAGGAGCTCTAGATGTAGGTTGAATATAATAAAAAACGTTAAATCGACTAGCCATATTTACAACAAAAGAAAACAGGAATATTGGTTAAAAACGCAATAGCTAAAAATCAAATATCGAAGGTTAGTACAAGTTACCAGGTTATCCTTGAGACTTAAGGAGATCTAACACTTCGGGAGAAGTCAAGAGCTTAGCATCTAGAAGAACCCTCCCATAGTCTCTCAGTTTATTGATTTCATGATAAGCCTTGAGCTCTTCACCATAAATCTCATTAACTTCGTCAGCCCTTTCTCTCATTTGACCTTGGTTATTACTTACTTCCCACTCTCTAGGACTAATCAAGCTAAAAAAATGGACTTTCCAGATTTTATTAGAGGAAGGGATGTTGCTAAAAAGTTTTCTACAGGGTCAAGCTGTCACATAGTACCAACTCTTATCCACTAAACTAACCTTTATTGAAAAAAAAAGATTTGAATAATTTAAGAGTAAGAGGAAATTCCAAACCTTCGCAAAGAACTATAAAACCGACCACATGACGCCAACTGTTAGGTAGCAATTGATAAGGAGCAAGACCATAAAAAATTTAAAAGTTCGATTATGAAGGGATGAAGAGGAAACCTAAGAATAGAAAGGACGGCATCGCAATAGACCCACAACCTATTCGACCTTGGTCCTTAGTCACTCTATCAATGTGCCGAGGAGGGTCAATCGTAAAGTCAGGAGAAATGCGCCAATCTTTTCGCAATTCGGCAAAGGCCACCCTGGTAAACAAGTTGGGACACATCTTAGGCAAGGCCCCTCTTTCCAAGGCCCCCAGGATGTCCAAGGAAGCCTTGCGAATAGAAGAACCCTTGGTAAGGATCTAACCTTGATCCTTTATATGGACACCAGAGGCATGGAGACTTTCTTCTAGGGCTTGCTTCTCCTAGAATGACATGGGCTTGAGCTATTGTAGCCCCTTGGGCACGTGCTCGATCGGGACTTTAGAAGGAGAAGCTGAGGCTACAAAAACCAAGTCCTCTGCAGCTTCAACCATATCAGTATCACTATTAAGGCCTAACCTAGGCCCAATTTCTTGTAAGTATACTGAGATGTCTTGACTCGAAGGGCTAACTATCTCTACTAAAGGAGAGACATGAGGAAAGAAAAGACTTACCTAAAAAGCTCAAGTGTATAGGAAGAAGTTGGGAAGAGCGAAGAAGCAAAGTAAGAACTGAGGAAAGAATGATTGAGAATGCACGAATGTGTAAACTAAAATCGAAACTCTTCCTTTTATAGAAAAATTGAGGAAAACCAAAAGTCACCTAAGGAATCCTAGAATACCTACTTTCGACCTACGATCAAAGTACCACCCTTGGATATGCTGCGAACCACAAAAACCAATATAATCCACCGGGAAAGATAAGACCACTAAAAATGAAGATATTAGACTAAAATGATGAGGATCTCCCCAATTGTTCTCCTTCCCAAGAAAATCAAAGCACACAAAATTAAATAGCTAGAACAGATCCGAGACGACTTGATCTAAATACGTTGGCCTAAGCACACTTCATCTCGAATCAAGAAAAAAAGCAGCTTGGCGCCAATAATCAAGACGAGTTGCTCATTTAAAAATTAAACCAAGCTTCAAAACTGACCTCGAGGGAGGGATAGAATAATGAGGGGCATTTTGGCCTAAGGATAGTTCATTATTTCATCTCGAACTAATACAAGGAACTGACAAGAGACGTGTCAACAAGAAGCGTGACTAGGGTAGTCACACCTCCATCATGACCTTGGTATAACGCCTTCAGGTCAGCACCTGACATGATGACCCGAATCCACTTTTATCATCACCTTGGAACTCAACACCGGATGATGGGTTTTGGCGAGAAAAATGACCTTGACTATCTTGCCAACCTGTATCATAGGTCAGCAAGCTCGGGTCTTTTTTAGTCGACCACGTCCAATCTACCTGGACAACTCAACATGATCCCTCCATGTCAGGCTAAAACCCTCCCCTGCCTATAAACACCACCTCAGCTCATGAGTAAAGACACTACTGAAAACCCACAAAAAAAAAATCCTTGAAAACCTTCCTTGACATCAACAAATATTAATTTCAAACATAAAGAAAAAGAACAATAATTATAATTTAAAAATCATTTATTTGTCATTTCATGTATGTGTAACCTTTTTTTAATAAGTAATTTTAAACAGGTTTGGATAATACCTATATTACCTTCAACTTATTTTCAATGACTTCACTTGCACAAAAAATTTGCTTAAAATAATAAATATTTTAGGATTAATATAAAATGTTAAATAATGTACAAGTTTAAAATTGCATATAAAAATCTCATATTAAAATTAAAAATTTTAAATGAAATATTTTAACATCATAAAATAAAATATTAAACATTTAATTATTTCTAAAAGATTGAAATACAATAATAAAAAATTTATTTGATATTGTACTGAATATTAAATACTAAATAAATATTTTATGGTTACTTTAATTAAGTAATTTACATAAGTAAAATATAAAAATAAAAATAAATAATGGAAAAAGAAAAAACTACAAAATTAATGTAATTAAATGATAATTATTTATTTAAAAAATATTCATACATTAAGTAGCTAATAGTTAATTATTTAAGATTTAATTTCGACACTTTTTCATTGAAATTAATCTTCTATTTTCAACGATTTTCCAAAATGGGTTATCAAATAGAACTTAAAACGAATAAGGATATTTGTAGTTTAAAAAAATAGAGCCTAAGTTGTAAATTTTTTCTATATCTAGGTCAAGAACTAAGATAAAGTGAGATTAAACAATGATGAAGGGAGGGGGAATCAGCTATCGAAGGTGAACATAGCCAATCGTTTCAGAAGCGATGAGAGCCATATTTATGCTAGCTAATATCCTAATTTAATAATTAAATTATCTAATTAAATAACAATTTTAATCTTATAGTATCTCTGATCACAATTTCCACCCTATTTTAATCAATCTTAATTATTATTAATTCACAAGAAAAATACTAATATATCCTAATATTAATGGCCCATTATTTAATGAACCTAAATGTTAAAATTCTAATAATTAATTAAAACTAACCTATGTTATCTATCTAATAAAGCAATTAAAAAAATGTAGGGTCACACAATTGATCTCATTACTAATAACATCATACATATAACCCTACGAATTAAGATTCTGGACAAAATAAGATATTATTGTTAACACAATGTTATAAATAAATAAACATATATATATCATAACAATTATTTTATTGTTGTATAAAATATTTAAAAAGTTAATTAGATACAATTAAAATTCATTGCAAATATTCGATTTTTTTTTATCGTTATTAATTTGATAAAAATTCATAACAACAATAAATGTAGTTGTATAAAATATATAAAAAAAATCAAGTAAGCAACGATAATTAAAAGTCGTTGCAAATATAATAAGATATCGTAACGACTTTATTTTATCATTGTTAATTTGATAAGAATTCGCAACAACAATAAGTGTCATTGTATAAAATATAATGAAAAATTAAATAAGCAACGATAATTAAAAGTCATTGCAAACATAATAAGATATTGCAACGACTTTTTTTTATTGTTGTCAATTTGATAAAAATTCACAACAACAATAAGTGTCGTTGTATAAAATATAATTAAAATCAAACAAGCAACGATAATTAAAATTCATTGTGAACATACTAAGATATCGCAACGATTTTTTTTATCATTATTAATTTGATAAGAATTCCCAACAACAATAAGTATCATTGTATAAAATATAAAGAAAAATCAAATAAGTAACTACTATTAAAAGTCGTTGCAAACATAATAAAATATTGCAACGACTTTTTTTTATCGTTGTCAATTTGATAAAAATTCATAACAACAATAAGTATCGTTGCATAAAATATAAAAAAATTAATTAAGCAACAACTATGAAAAGTCGTTGCAAATGTTATGAAATTTTGCAACGACTATCTTAGTCGTTATAAATTTTGGTTGCTAAAAGCACATTTTCTAGTAGTGTTACTACATTTTAAAGGAACCTTTGAATACAAGTTTGGTGCAAGGGGAGGAACATTTCAAGAACTCGAGTAGACATGGAGTAATTAGACAAGTTCATGTTATACAGTTTAGGGTTTATGATGATGTTTGCACCATTAAGTAGTTTGAAATGTGAAGTTTGAAAATTAAGTTTAATTGCAAAAGTTATATCTAGTAGACATTGAATAAACATAATTTATTAGAAAGTTAAGTTTAATTGACATAACTAGTTCCAATAAATATAATTTGTTTAAAAGTTATGTTTAAACGACACAACTAGTAGGAAATGATGCTTTTTGCACAAAATATGTCCATTTAAAGAGAATTATGTTGTATTCTACGAGTTTTTTGAATTTATAAAAAAAAAAGTGATTAAAATTCATGTCTTAGACTAATTTCTTCATGTTGTAAGTGTTGACACCTAATTTTGTCCCATTTTCTTTGTTATTATTATTACATATATATACGTATTTATTTTTATTTTTCTTATTTATATTATTTTTATTATTATTTGTTATTATTATTATTATATTATTACTATTATTTTTATTTCTATTTTTATTACTTTCATTATTATTATTATTTGTTTATATTTTTATTATTATTATTTATTTATTTATTTATTTATTTATTATTATTATTATTATTATTATTATTATTATTATTATTATTATTATTATTATTATTATTATATTATTTATTATTTGCTGTTCTGTTGTCCATCAGTCACGCCACTGTCCATCAGCCAGTACCCAGCCACCATAGCTTCCAGCCTACCCCGTCCCATCTTTGAAACCCGGAAGCCAGTTTCACTCATCTAAAAACCCTCATCCGGTCACAACCAGGGGGGGTCGGTCATGGACTCTTTCTTTCCTTCTCGACAACAAGGCGATTGTGGCTTCTTTCCTCTCGGTCTGCCACTCCTCATTCAACCAAAACGACCCCAACATAGCCTCTGCTTGTTGCCTCTCACCACCGAAACCCTCCCTCTGCCTCAGACGAAGACCAAACCCAGTAACCGTAACCCTCACCAAACCACCATCACCGAAACCCCAAATCTCATCAACTTTCCTACCTTCGACCCCTCGCTACAGTCAACAACCAAACCGAAACCACCACCACAGCAGCCACCCAATAACCGCAACCCCAAACCCACGACAAAAACCCGTAGACACCCTTACAGCCACCTGCAAAAAACACACAAACACACGCGCACACACACACACACACATATCAACAACCAGCAAACCACAGACTTCCCAAACCATCAAACAACCAAAAAAACAGAAAATCCAAAAAAAAAAGGGAGGAAATCTTTTCGGTGAAGCTCAGATCCGTGGGGTTAGAGGGCTTTTTAGGAGAAACGGAAGCCGAAATCGGAAAGAGGGTGGGAAAAAGCTTCGAAAAGCCGCAGCTTTTTAGGTTTTCGGCCACCAGCGACCGGCGGCAGACGGCGGCCCAGGCGGCGGTCGGAAATCGCCTGGCCGGGGGCTTTTGAAGGCTTTGAGAGATTTTTTTTTTCTTTTTTGGTTAGAAAATGAATAGAAAAAAAAAGGTTGGATTTTATAGTTGAAAAAAAAACTGAGACCCGCGCCTGGACCGACCCGGGTCCAGGATCTCGCGCCCGACCCGTCCGCGGGAAGAAGATCCGCGTGCCAGCCATTCTGACCCGACCCGTCTCGCCGACCCAACTCCGGCCTCTTCGCCCGACCGCGCTTGATCCGGTTCGGTCCACCTTACTTGGGCCAGATCTGCTTACCCCCCCCCCCCCCCCCCCCCCCCCTGTTGGGCCCACACGCCTTGGGCCAACCTGGTTGGGCTGTTTGCAAGCATTTCCTTTGGGTTCTTAACCCAAACCAATTTAGGTATATTTCTTTTAATTTTAATAATTTTGGTGCTTATTATTATTATTATTATTATTATTATTATTATTATTATTATTATTATTATTATTATTATTATTATTATTATTATTATTGTGTTTTATTTATTATTATTCTCATTATTATTAATATTGTGTTTTATTTTTATTATTATTATTATTATTATTATCATTATTATTATTATTACATTATTGTGATTATTATTATTATTGTGTTATTATTATTATCACTATTATTATTATTAGTGAATATTGCAAAATAAGGAATTGAAAAATTTTTTTTCTTTCTTTTCTTTTACTTGTATTTTTATTAATTAGAAAATGTGTAAAAAAAATAAAAAATAAAAAAAATAAAAACAAAAGAACAAGAAATCAAAAACAAAGGAATAATAATAAAATTTAAATTTAAATGGAATTCTTCCGAGGATGGGATGTCATGAGACTCACAAGTAGTGATTTCTTGACTGATCCCTAGGTGAGAGGAATTAGCTAAATGTTACCAGAGTATTGGGATGTTTAGTATGATTTTTCAATAAATTAAATTTTTATTAAAAAATAAAAATAAATAAATAAGTTTTTAAAAGAAAATAAAAAGATTAATAGGAAATTTAATTTGTTTTATTAAAAATAAAAATAGATAAGTTTTTAAAGGAAAATAAAAAAGAAAATAATAATAAAATTTAAATGAAATTCTTCCGAGGATGGGATGTCATGAGACTCACAAGTAGTGATTTCTTGACTGATCCCTAGGTTAGAGGAATTAGCTAAATGTTACCAGAGTATTGGGATATTTAGCTAAATTTCTCAATATCAAGAGTTTCATTAATAAAATCAAAATAAATAAATTTCTTTTAAGTTCCATGTGCATCATGTGCTATCTGTTTGCATCATATGCACTCATAATAATTTTTGAAGCGAGTGTGAATCTTCTAATGATAAGATTCTATAGAATTCACAAGTAGTGATTCTTAAGAAATCTTTAGGTGAGGAAAATTATTTCAAATGTTACCAGAGTATTGGGATATTTGATTTAATTTTTCAATACAAAAAGGTTCACATTCACTTTTGAAAAATAAAACTTAACTTTTTAAAATAAAACAAAATGATTTTTTATAAAAAAAAATGACTTTGAATAAAAAGAATAAAATTGATTGTAATAAAAATAAAAATTATTTTTAAGTATTTAATTCAAGATCATTTTATTAAAACCAAAGGATAACACATGATTATTATGGTACCGTTTTTTAACGGGCGTCGTGGGGGTGCTAATCCTTCCCCATGCGTAACCGTACCCCCGAACCCAATTTTTGTTTCGCAGACCAAAAGATTATCTTTTTAATAAAACTTAATTAATTTTTGAGATTTTGTTGAAAAGATAAGTGTTTTCAGGTGGCCAATCACACCTAGACAAAAAAGATTGGTGGCGACTCCATTTTTGTTTTTAAACGCTTTTTCGAAAATCGTCGAGCGCGAAGCCGTTACGACAGCTTGGCGACTCCACTGGGGACGCTTTTTGAGGGTCAAGCCATTCATTAATCATGTGTTATCCAAAATTTTAATTTAATAGTCTTGATTGATATTTAAACTTAATTCACTTGGATTTTGAAAATAATTTTGTTTGCATTTGCATTCTATGTTATTTATTTTATGTTTTATATTTGTATATATTGTTATTAATAAATTGTTTGGACATATAGCATTAGAGTTGTAGTGTGATGAATGATTGGTGTCTTCCCTCATGCACACACTTGCACTTGCATCTGCATAACATGAGCTCTATACCCGGGTTCAGTCCTTCTTAGGAGGGAGTAGAGTACCTTTGCTCTCGTGAGGTAATCACCTCCGCAATGGCAAGCGAAATACTCCCACTCAAATTAAATCTTACTAGTCCAGTGTGGACGACAGTGAGGTATAATTTGGGAACCTTTAGATCTTCATATCCCAACCCAGCATGTAAAAGGCCCTAAGAAGCTGAGCCTTAGATAAAGCTATGTCCAATTTTTGTAGAAATTATCCCAAAATTAGGACACGAGGAAAGATTATTCGACCTCTTTTCTCATTTCTATAATAAAGGTACAATCGATTTTGATTTGAATTGTATATAATTTAAGTCTTTGATTTTTTCTAAAAAAGGGAATTTTGTAAAATAAAAATGAAAAATATATTTTCTTTATGAAAGATCTTTTCAAAAAAAAAAATCCACTTATATTTTAAAAAATAAAGGTGTGTGATAGAAGTAATAAAACAAATATGTAACTTTTCTTTTAAAAATGCGAATAATCCTTCATTCCTTTTTTAAAATGAGAATTTTGTTTTGAAAATAGGTGCATTAAAATAGGAACTAATAAAAATACATTCTCCAAAGCAAGAGGAAGAAAAAGAAGTTTTGTGGTTACAAGATGTTTTTATATATAAAAATAAAAAAGATTTTAATTTCTTTCACTTTTCTTTCTTTAAAAAGAAAAATATAAAATGAAAAAATGTGGATAAACCTTTCTTTTTACAATAAAAAATGAAAAAATTTGTTAAAAAAAAAGTCTCTTTCACAAAAAAATAATAAGAAGAAATTCAATTAAGTTTTTTAATTAAAATTTTTTATTATTTATTATTTTTGGAAAATTTTCTTAAGATAAAGGAATAAAAGACAAAAAAATAATAAGAAGAAATTCAATTAAGTTTTTTATTCTTTATTATTTTTGGAAAATTTTCTTAAGATAAAGGCATAAAAGACAAAAAATAATAAGAAGAAATTCAATTAAGTTTTTTAATTAAAATTTTTTATTCTTTATTATTTTTGGAAAATTTTCTTAAAAATAAAGGCATAAAAAAATAAAAGTGAAAGGGATTTTGAGTAGGAAATGAATTAATATCTCTTCAAAAATGAGTTAGAATAAAATGAAAGAATGAATGAAATTTTTCTTTCTCTCTTTTTGAAGTCAAAAAAACAAAAAAAGGAGAGATGAATAATTGACTTTTCTGTATAGAATTTTCAAAGAATAAGTTGACAAAAAAAAATTTTGGATTGCGTAGGAATTTTAATGAGAGTTTAAAAATGCTCCGAAAAAAAAGGGGGCTTAAAAAATGTTTTTCTTTCCTTTTTTTGATTATCTCATTGCAAAACACTTGGTTAAATAATAAAAAAAAAAGGTCGTCAACAAAATTATCCTTGAATTTATTGGAAAAGAATTCAAAAAAAATAATTTGATTTGGAATAAAAATGAAATAAAATCAATTTTTGAAAAAAGAATAGAATAGGGAATGTGAATTTTATTTTTTAGAAAAAAAATAGAAAACGAAAAAATTTTGTTTGGTAATCAGAGAAAAATGATTTCTAGAAAAATGAAGAAGAATGCTCAGGTTTAGTTAGGAATTCCATCTTTCTTGCATGATTGGATTAAGGAATAATAAGATTAGTGTCTAGGTATTGTGAATACAAATATTCATTTTTCTCGAACATGTTAGGGACATATATCATTTTGATTCATTTCATCATCATTATGTATACATATATTGATAATCATGTCATGTGCATTTTAGAATCATGAAGGTTAGGTGAAATAAAATAGAATTTGATCTTCATTGTAATTACATTTTGCATAAATTGCATTTTGTTTGAACATGTCTTTCAACAATGTCTTGTTATTATGTCATGTCTTGAACATTTTACATAGCATTTCATGGTTAATAATGTTTCTTCTCACCAAAAATTAAAAAAAAAAACAAAAAGAACAGAGAGTTTTTGAAACAATTTTGATATGGTTTAAGATTATTCTTCAATTCCTCTTGCTTGTTTCGGACTTGACCTCTTAAGTTAATAAGTGAATATAATAAATAAGAGGCAAATTTTAATTTGAATTTTGGAATGCATTTGACATTATTGCATCACACTTTGCAGAAAAGTCTTTGAGAAACTAGACTAAGTTTTTTTTTACAATTTTGAATTTGTTTATTCTTTCAATTTTCTTTTTTATCAAATGTGTATACATGTGCTATTGATTGATTATTTTCCTTGAAATTATTCTTCCCTAAGATTTGGTTAAGGTGAAGGCATAAATACCCAATGTGTAAAATCAAGAAAGTTATGCAAACTAACAAAATCAAAAAAAGAGAGAAAAAAAGAAAGAGAGAAAAATTAAAAAAAAAGGGAGAAAAAGAAGAAGAAAAATTGTTCCATTTCATAGATTTCTATCATACATGTCATTTGCATACATATACAAATAACATGATTTTCATAAAATTCATATCATACACTTGTTATACTTCAGTAAATATGTCAATACTTTTCATTTTTCAAGAAAAAAGAAGAAAAAATTTGTTTGTTCCAAAAAAAAAATTGAAAGAAGTAAGATAAGGCTTTTCTAATTAGAAAATTGTGGTAATAAGGTTCAAGGCCTCTCGACCATCAAAGGTTACAAAGCAATTCAGGACCCTCAAGTATAGACCATGGAAGAAGGACAAGCTAGCCGAATGGAGAAAATAGAAAAGGCACAAGAAGAGATGAAGGGGCAGTTGGCTGCAATGCTGGAGATGATGACTAAAATGAATAGAGGAAAAGAACCAGTAGGGGAAGCAACTACTCAAGAAAGGTGGGCACAAGACGGTGAACGTTCATATCCACAAAGTCCCATTCCACCCCAAGTCCATACTTCACAGCATATGTTATTTGCAGGGCACGACATTCCAAACCTCAGAAGGAACCCATCAGACCCAATCTATGTCCATGATTCGGATAATCCTAAAGAACATGAGAAATTGAAGATGGGTGTATCAACAATGAAAGAGAACTTAGAGCCTCAGATGAAGTTAGATCTCCTAGAAGAGAGGTTACGAGCTATTGAAGGGATTGATTTATATGGTTCTTTGGAGGCGAGCGAGCTCTGTTTGGTACCGGGTGTAGTTATCCCACCAAAGTTCAAAGTTCCATATTTTGAAAAGTATAATGGGACCAAATGCCCGGTAACTCATATCAAGATGTATTGCCGAAAAATGGCTGCTTATGCTCAAAACGATGAATTATTGGTGCATATTTTTCAAGACAGTCTTATCGGATCAGCCGCCAGGTGGTACACCTAACTTGATCGAGCTCATATCCGCTCATGGAAAGAATTGGCTCGGGCATTCATTGCTCAATACAAGCACATTGAAGATCTGGCACCGGACCGCCTATCTTTACAGGGCATGAGGAAGAAACATGAGGAGAGCTTTAGAGAATATGCTCAAAGGTGGAGGGATGTAGCTGCCCAAGTTCAACCACCCCTCACAGAGAAAGAAACCACCATCTTGTTTGTCAATACACTCTCAACACCATTTTATGAAATGATGGTCAGAAATGCCACAAAGAATTTTGCAGATATGATGATCTCTGGTGAAATTATAGATAATGCAATCAAGAGTGGCAAGCTTGTAGGAGATGATGCCATGAATGCAAGAAAAGGCGATACATCCGGGAATGGAGGAGATGTTCATGCTATGAATTATGAGGGGCAACATGTGAGAGATTTTGCTCCATACCATCCTTTATCCAATGTACCACACCCATTACCCCACCATAAATAATATCGCTCCAAGCCTGAATACCCGTCAGCCAATCCCCCAATCTAGTTGGCAAATAGGTCTCCAAACACCTATGCCTACCCAAAGTAACCAAAGAGGATCTTGAAAGAAACGGAGGAGGATCGACATCGATCCGATTCCTTGGTCTTACACTGAAGTATTTCAATACCTCATCGAGAACCAGCTTGTTACCCCAGTCCAATTAAAGCCTTTGGAACCTCCATATCCAGAATGGTATGACCCAAATGCTCGGTGTGACTATCATAGTGGAAATATGGGTCATTCGATAGAAAGTTGCCCTACTTTCAAGCACAAGGTGCAAAGTTTGATTAGATCTGGTTTATTAGATTTTGGGACGAAAGAAGGAACGGGTTAGCCATGCTACACTATGATTGCAAAAGAAGACTTTTTTGGTTGGACATTCATGATGGTGTAAAGTTGTTTCTTTTTGTAATGCTCATAAACTGAAAAGCGCTTTTTATGTATTGACTTTCATTTATTTTTTGTCATTTCAATGAAGTAATCAACGCATTTTCATTACATTTTTCTCTCCCCTTCGAGATCTTATGTTTTTTGTGCATTCGCCTATATTTTACCCTCTTTTTGATTAACTTCCATACTTTGCCCAATTTTGTTGTTAAATGATGAATATGAAGTTGATTATGTTTATAATCTGGGATAAAACTTTGAAATTCTATTTGTATTGACAATTTTGTCCCCCTTGATCGATGGGAATGCTGAAATCAATCGTTGAAGTGTACACAAGGAAAGTCGAAATTAATGTGCAATTTAATAGTAGATTTTCCACAAGATTGTGTTGGCTCAATAAATAATTCTTTGATAAGAGTATTTATGTTCGAAATGAGAAATGGTCATCTTTGGTTTACCCTTCACATACGAGAAAAATTATCCATTGTTACCCCTTTTGAGCCTCATAGTTATATATGTTTTTAAAAGAAACCTGCCAAGGATCACCCTCCACATTGGGGGGCAAAATTGAGAATAATAAAGTGAGATTTGCCCACGAAGAAATTTCAAGTCATTGGAAACCTTAGGGGCAAGATAAAGAAAAAGATATCTTTACGCTTGAATTCCTCAAAAAAAAAAACAAAAAATGAAATTGAAAAAAATGAAATGAATGATGATGAAAATGAGGAAAAGAGAGAATCAAAAGAAAAAAGGTAGTGAACAAAAAGAATGGGAAGAGAAACGAGAAACCAAAGAAGAATAAACAACGAATGGGGTAGAATGCTAGAATTCTTCACATGATGAGAAATGATCCTATGGCTTGAAACCCTTGAAACACGTATTTTGGGCATGTTTATCCATTCTTTCAAAACCCTGAACCATGGCCTACATTACGTACCTTAAAAAGTCCATTTTGATTGAATTTGAATGCTTGAGTTAAGGAATCATATATTGAGCCTAGACATGTTACAAGTTCATAAGTGTGTTGATTATGGATAAGTATGGTCTTTGAAAAAGAACGAAAATGTAAAAAGAAAAATGATGAAAAAAATGAAAAAAGAAAAGAGAAAAATGAAAAAAGAAAAAGCTAAAAAAAAAAGAGAAGAAAAAAGAAGAAAAAAAAAAGAAAGGAATGAGAATAAGAAGGGGCTTAAGTTGAAAACCCAAAAGGGCGATTTAAGTCAAAAGAAGAACGGAAGATTTGGCTAAAATCTCAAGAAGATAGCCTTTTATAAGGGAAACCAATACTGCTTGAAGATATTATGAAGTGGGGGGCAAAGCATTGATGGAACCAAAATGATTAGAATGTCAATCAAATAGAATTTTGGCAAAATCTTAGATTAGTTTATCAAGATTGATTGAATATTCATTGTTTAGTATTGTTACCTTCCTTGGCCTCTGGAAATTACCTATTTTTTGTTAGTTAAATTTGTTCTCGTTTGCTTCATCATAAATGTCTTTCCTTCAACTTTTGACCAATCTACATACTTATGATTATTGAAAGAAATGTGATGGTATTGCATTTATTATAAAATTGAAATGACGATAAATAAGTGATTGACAATGTTTTTGAAAGCCCAATGCATTACAAAAGAGGAAAGTTGAACATGATATGGGGCGAAGAAAGAACAGGTGAGAACGCTGGGAAGGTTTGCAAGGGCGCCGAAAAAAATATGAATGTATGATCAAATGGTGAAAAATGAACAAGAATTAATGGTGTTTTGTGGAATTAGTAGATATATGGAAGCTTATGATTTGAAGAGATTCAAAAATGGTGAGAATGATGGTCTTGTGAACCTTGTTACTACAACTTTTGATTCCTTTTATTTTTCCTTTTCTTTCCTTTTTTATTTTATTTTTTCTCTTTTTCTTATTTCTCGACATTCGCATTGCATTCATCACATACATTCAAAAAAAAACAAATGAAAATTTCACTTTTAAGGAACAAGATTTGTACATTTCCGATCAAAGAAGGGGCAAAACACAAGACAAAGGAAGGAAGTGGGATTCTGAAAATTTTAGGATAAGATGATAAGATTTTTGAAGTAAAGAGTTTTAAAAGGATGATGCAACAAGAAACTAAAATCTTTGGGTGTGAATCTCCAAATCAAGGTTGAAATTTCGGGTGTGAATCTCCGAATCAAATTTTTGGATGTGAATCTCCAAGGTAAAATTTCGGGTGTGAATCTCCGAATTAAAATTCAGGGTGTGAATCTCCGAATTAAAATTCAGGGTGTGAATCCCTAAGTTAAATATCCGAATGTGAATTTCCAAATCAAAATTTCAGATGTGAATCTCTGAATTTCAAGTTAAAATCTTCGGGTGTGAATCTCCGAATTAAAATTCAGGGTGTGAATCCCTAAATCAAAATTTCAGATGTGAATCTCTGAATTTCAAGTTAAAATCTTCAGGTGTGAATCTCCGAATTAAAATTCAGGGTGTGAATCCCTAAGTCAAATTTTTGGATGTGAATCTCCAAGTTAAAATTTCGGATGTGAATTTCCGAATTAAAATTCATGGTGTGAATCCCTAAGTCAAATTTTTGGATGTGAATCTCCAAGTTAAAAGTTCGGATGTGAATTTCCGAATTAAAATTTTGGGTGCGAATCCCTAAGTCAAATTTTTGGATGTGAATCTCCAAGGTAAAATTTCGGGTGTGAATCTCCGAATTAAAATTCAGGGTGTGAATCCCTAAGTCAAATTCTTTGATAAGAGTATTTATGTTCGAAATGAGAAATGGCCATCTTTGGTTTACCCTTCACATACGAGAAAAATTATCCATTGTTACCCCTTTTGAGCCTCATAGTTATATATGTTTTTAAAAGAAACCTGCCAAGAATCACCCTCCACATTGGGGGGCAAAATTGAGAATAATAAAGTGAGATTTGTCCACGAAGAAATTTCAAGTCATTGGAAACCTTAGGGGCAAGATAAAGAAAAAGATATCTTTACGCTTGAATTCCTCAAAAAAAAAAAACAAAAAATGAAATTGAAAAAAATGAAATGAATGATGATGAAAATGAGGAAAAGAGAGAATCAAAAGAAAAAAGGTAGTGAACAAAAAGAATGGGAAGAGAAACGAGAAACCAAAGAAGAATAAACAACGAATGGGGTAGAATGCTAGAATTCTTCACATGATGAGAAATGATCCTATGGCTTGAAACCCTTGAAACACGTATTTTGGGCATGTTTATCCATTCTTTCAAAACCCTGAACCATGGCCTACATTACGTACCTTAAAAAGTCCATTTTGATTGAATTTGAATGCTTGAGTTAAGGAATCATATATTGAGCCTAGACATGTTACAAGTTCATAAGTGTGTTGATTATGGATAAGTATGGTCTTTGAAAAAGAACGAAAATGTAAAAAGAAAAATGATGAAAAAAATGAAAAAAGAAAAGAGAAAAATGAAAAAAGAAAAAGCTAAAAAAAAAAGAGAAGAAAAAAGAAGAAAAAAAAAAGGAAAGGAGAATAAGAAGGGGCTTAAGTTGAAAACCCAAAAGGGCGATTTAAGTCAAAAGAAGAACGGAAGATTTGGCTAAAATCTCAAGAAGATAGCCTTTTATAAGGGAAACCAATACTGCTTGAAGATATTATGAAGTGGGGGGCAAAGCATTGATGGAACCAAAATGATTAGAATGTCAATCAAATAGAATTTTGGCAAAATCTTAGATTAGTTTATCAAGATTGATTGAATATTCATTGTTTAGTATTGTTACCTTCCTTGGCCTCTGGAAATTACCTATTTTTTGTTAGTTAAATTTGTTCTCGTTTGCTTCATCATAAATGTCTTTCCTTCAACTTTTGACCAATCTACATACTTATGATTATTGAAAGAAATGTGATGGTATTGCATTTATTATAAAATTGAAATGACGATAAATAAGTGATTGACAATGTTTTTGAAAGCCCAATGCATTACAAAAGAGGAAAGTTGAACATGATATGGGGCGAAGAAAGAACAGGTGAGAACGCTGGGAAGGTTTGCAAGGGCGCCGAAAAAAATATGAATGTATGATCAAATGGTGAAAAATGAACAAGAATTAATGGTGTTTTGTGGAATTAGTAGATATATGGAAGCTTATGATTTGAAGAGATTCAAAAATGGTGAGAATGATGGTCTTGTGAACCTTGTTACTACAACTTTTGATTCCTTTTATTTTTCATTTTCTTTCCTTTTTTATTTTATTTTTTCTCTTTTTCTTATTTCTCGACATTCGCATTGCATTCATCACATACATTCAAAAAAAAACAAATGAAAATTTCACTTTTAAGGAACAAGATTTGTACATTTCCGATCAAAGAAGGGGCAAAACACAAGACAAAGGAAGGAAGCGGGATTCTGAAAATTTTAGGATAAGATGATAAGATTTTTGAAGTAAAGAGTTTTAAAAGGATGATGCAACAAGAAACTAAAATCTTTGGGTGTGAATCTCCAAATCAAGGTTGAAATTTCGGGTGTGAATCTCCGAATCAAATTTTTGGATGTGAATCTCCAAGGTAAAATTTCGGGTGTGAATCTCCGAATTAAAATTCAGGGTGTGAATCTCCGAATTAAAATTCAGGGTGTGAATCCCTAAGTCAAATATCCGGATGTGAATCTCCAAATCAAAATTTCAGATGTGAATCTCTGAATTTCAAGTTAAAATCTTCGGGTGTGAATCTCCGAATTAAAATTCAGGGTGTGAATCCCTAAATCAAAATTTCAGATGTGAATCTCTGAATTTCAAGTTAAAATCTTCAGGTGTGAATCTCCGAATTAAAATTCAGGGTGTGAATCCCTAAGTCAAATTTTTGGATGTGAATCTCCAAGTTAAAATTTCGGATGTGAATTTCCGAATTAAAATTCAGGGTGTGAATCCCTAAGTCAAATTTTTGGATGTGAATCTCCAAGTTAAAAGTTCGGATGTGAATTTCCGAATTAAAATTTTGGGTGCGAATCCCTAAGTCAAATTTTTGGATGTGAATCTCCAAGGTAAAATTTCGGGTGTGAATCTCCGAATTAAAATTCAGGGTGTGAATCCCTAAGTCAAATTCTTTGATAAGAGTATTTATGTTCGAAATGAGAAATGGCCATCTTTGGTTTACCCTTCACATACGAGAAAAATTATCCATTGTTACCCCTTTTGAGCCTCATAGTTATATATGTTTTTAAAAGAAACCTGCCAAGGATCACCCTCCACATTGTGGGGCAAAATTGAGAATAATAAAGTGAGATTTGCCCACGAAGAAATTTCAAGTCATTGGAAACCTTAGGGGCAAGATAAAGAAAAAGATATCTTTACGCTTGAATTCCTCAAAAAAAAAAAACAAAAAATGAAATTGAAAAAAATGAAATGAATGATGATGAAAATGAGGAAAAGAGAGAATCAAAAGAAAAAAGGTAGTGAACAAAAAGAATGGGAAGAGAAACGAGAAACCAAAGAAGAATAAACAACGAATGGGGTAGAATGCTAGAATTCTTCACATGATGAGAAATGATCCTATGGCTTGAAACCCTTGAAACACGTATTTTGGGCATGTTTATCCATTCTTTCAAAACCCTGAACCATGGCCTACATTACGTACCTTAAAAAGTCCATTTTGATTGAATTTGAATGCTTGAGTTAAGGAATCATATATTGAGCCTAGACATGTTACAAGTTCATAAGTGCGTTGATTATGGATAAGTATGGTCTTTGAAAAAAAATGAAAATGAGAAAAAGAAAAAAGAAAGGAAAAAGAATGAAAAAGAAAGAGAAAAAAAAAGAAAAAAAGAAAAAAAGAAAAAAAAAGGAGAAAAAAGAAGAAAGAAAAAAAAAGAAGAGATTAAGTCATAAGCCGGACAAAATTAGTGTCTATTGTCTTTGCTCTATTCCTGATCCTCAGCAATGAGCAAAGAGGGGCAGCTGTTGACACCTAATTTTGTCCCATTTTCTTTGTTATTATTATTACATATATATACGTATTTATTTTTATTTTTCTTATTTATATTATTTTCATTATTATCTGTTATTATTATTATTATATTATTACTATTATTTTTATTTCTATTTTTATTACTTTCATTATTATTATTATTTGTTTATATTTTTATTATTATTATTTATTTATTATTATTATTATTATTATTATTATTATTATTATTATTATTATTATTATTTGCTGTTCTGTTGTCCATCAGTCACCGCCACTGTCCATCAGCCAGCCTACCAGCCACCATAGCTTCCTGCCTACCCCGTCCCATCTCTGAAAACCCGGAAGCCAAGTTTCACTCCATCTAAAAACCCTCATCCGGTCACAACCAGGGGGGTCGGTCATGGACTCTTTCCTTCCTTCTCGACAACAAGGCGATTGTGGCTTCTTTCCTCTCGGTCTGCCACTCCTCATTCAACCAAAACGACCCTAACATAGCCTCTGCTTGTCGCCTCTCACCACCGAAACCCTCCCTCTGCCTCAGACGAAGACCAAACCCAGTAACCGTAACCCTCACCAAACCACCATCACCGAAACCCCAAATCTCATCAACTTTCCTACCTTTGACCCCTCGCCACAGTCAACAACCAAACCGAAACCACCACCACAGCAGCCACCTGATAACCGCAACCCCAAACCCACGACAAAAACCCGTAGACACCCTTACACCCACCTGCAAAAAACACACAAACACACGTACAACACACACACATATCAACAACCAGCAAACCACAGACTTCCCAAACCATCAAACAACCAAAAAAACAGAAAATCCAATAAAAAAGGGAGGAAATCTTTTCGGTGAAGCTCAGATCCGTGGGGTTAGAGGGCTTTTTAGGAGAAACGGAAGCCGGAATCGGAAAGAGGGTGGGAAAAAGCTTCGAAAAGCCGCAGCTTTTTAGGTTTTCGGCCACCAGCGACGGCGGCCGACGGCGGCAGACGGCGGCCCAGGCGGCGGTCGAAAATCGCCTGGCCGGGGGCTTTTGAAGGCTTTGAGAGATTTTTTTTTCTTTTTTGGTTAGAAAATGAATAGAAAAAAAAAGGTTGGATTTTATAGTTGAAAAAAAAAACTGAGGACCCGCGCCTGGACCCGACCCGGGTCCAGGATCCGCGCGCTCGACCCGTCCGCGGGAAGAAGATCCGCGTGCCAGCCATTCTGACCCAACCCGTCTCGCCGACCCGACTCCGGCCTCTTCGCCCGACCCGCGCTTGACCCGGTTCGGTCCACCTTACTTGGGCCAGATCTGCTTACCTGTTGGGCCCACACGCCTTGGGCCAACCTGGTTGGGCTGTTTGCAAGCATTTCCTTTGGGTTCTTAACCCAAACCAATTTAGGTATATTTCTTTTAATTTTAATAATTTTGGTGCTATTATTATTATTATTATTATTATTATTATTGTGTTTTATTTATTATTATTCTCATTATTATTAATATTGTGTTTTATTTTTTATTATTATTATCATTATTATTATTATTACATTATTGTGATTATTATTATTATTGTGTTATTATTATTATCACTATTATTATTATTAGTGAATATTGCAAAATAAGGAATTGAAAATTTTTTTTTTTTTCTTTTCTTTTACTTGTATTTTTATTAATTAGAAAATGTGTAAAAAAAATAAAAAAAATAAAAACAAAAGAACAAGAAATCAAAAACAAAGGAATAATAATAAAATTTAAATTTAAATGGAATTCTTCCGAGGATGGGATGTCATGAGACTCACAAGTAGTGATTTCTTGACTGATCCCTAGGTGAGAGGAATTAGCTAAATGTTACCAGAGTATTGGGATGTTTAGTATGATTTTTCAATAATTTAAATTTTTATTAAAAAATAAAAATAAATAAATAAGTTTTTAAAAGAAAATAAAAAGATTAATAGGAAATTTAATTTGTTTTATTAAAAATAAAAATAGATAAGTTTTTAAAGGAAAATAAAAAAGAAAATAATAATAAAATTTAAATTTAAATGAAATTCTTCCGAGGATGGGATGTCATGAGACTCACAAGTAGTGATTTCTTGACTGATCCCTAGGTTAGAGAAATTAGCTAAATGTTACCAGAGTATTGGGATATTTAGCTAAATTTCTCAATATCAAGAGTTTCATTAATAAAATCAAAATAAATAAATTTCTTTTAAGTTCCATGTGCATCATGTACTATCTGTTTGCATCATATGCACTCATAATAATTTTTGAAGCGAGTGTGAATCTTCTAATGATAAGATTCTATAGAACTCACAAGTAGTGATTCTTAAGAAATCTTTAGGTGAGGAAAATTATTTCAAATGTTACCAGAGTATTGGGATATTTGATTTAATTTTTCAATACAAAAAGGTTCACATTCACTTTTGAAAAATAAAACTTAACTTTTTAAAATAAAACAAAATGATTTTTTATAAAAAAAATGACTTTGAATAAAAAGAATAAAATTGATTGTAATAAAAATAAAAATTATTTTTAAGTATTTAATTCAAGATCATTTTATTAAAACCAAAGGATAACACATGATTATTATGGTACCGTTTTTTAACGGGCGTCGTGGGGGTGCTAATCCTTCCCCATGCGTAACCGTACCCCGAACCCAATTTTTGTTTCGCAGACCAAAAGATTATCTTTTTAATAAAACTTAATTAATTTTTGAGATTTTGTTGAAAAGATAAGCGTTTTCAGGTGGCCAATCACACCTAGACAAAAAAGATTGGTAGCGACTCCATTTTTGTTTTTAAACGCTTTTTCGAAAATCGTCGAGCGCGAAGCCGTTACGACAGTAAGTTCTATTTTTCTTATATGCGCCATATAAACTCTTGCTTGAAGGTCAAGAAATACGAGAGCATGAGACACTGCCCAACTTTTCTTAAAAATCTTAGCAAAAATAGTTGGTCATGTTGGATAAGTTGTATATAGAGGTGGCAAACGGGCGGGCTCAGGCGGGTTCGATCCAGGTTTTTTCGGTTACGGGTTTTTTTGGTTTCAGTTTTTCTCAGTTTTGGGTTTTCCCGGTCTCGAGTTTTTTCGGTTTTGGGTATTTTCGGTTTCAGTTATTTTCGATTTCGGTCTGGTTTCAGGTTCGATCCGATTTTAATCGGGCAGGCTTAGTCAAATTATTTTAAAATTTTATAAATTATAAGTATTTTTATAATTTTGAATGTAATAATTAATTTAATTTTATATAGTTAAATTAAAATATAATAAAAATACTAAATTAAAGTAAAAATTTATTAATATTTATATAAATATAAATTTTTACATTTTAATGTTTTTATTACTTGACAATTGTTGAGTCAAAAAAATTAATGAAACATAGTAATTAAATAATTATGAAATTAAATTAGCTAATTATGCTTAAGACAATAAGTATTTAAAGTAAACATAAAGCACTAAAATTTAAATTAATAATATTTTTATAACTAGCTAATGTGCAATTCTTACACATAACACATTGACCATTTATATATATATATATATATATGATATCATAGTATATGTATTATAGATATATAGTATAGTATAGTAAACCGTGCTCAACCATCAAACCTGATCTGACAAGGGCAAGAATCTTGCTCAACTATTAGAGGGTGTGTGTGTGTGTATATATATATATATATATATATATATATATATATTTTATGATAATACTATAATATATATAATACATATACATCCCATTCAATCTAATACATATACATAGTATCATATATTATAGTATTAGTGCATGTTTGGCACATAGGATTATTTAAAGGATAGGATAATTATCATCCTATCATATGTTTGTTATTCATTTAAGCAAAAGGATAGGATTAGTGAGAGGATAAGTCATCCTATACCAAGAGGATAACTTAATCCTTTAGAAAAGTGGAGGATTATTTTTAATCCATAGGATAGGATATGTTTCAAAAAAATTTTATTAATGAATTTCCTATTTTATCCTTAAATTTTGTTCAATAAAAAAAAATATCATCCTCTCCTAATTTTAATCTTACACATAAAAAACATGGTAAAGGATAAAAAATTATCATATCTTATGCTTAATCCTTGTACATACCAAACATAAGATAGGATGTTATCATATAATCTTATCTTATCCACAATATTATTTTATTTTATCCTATCCTTATCCCATGCACCAAACATGCACTAAGTACATATATATATACACACACACATCAATCAAATCTTTTAATATTATGATCATTGATCAAATTAATTTAGATTATATGAATACATTCTAAGAAATCAAATGTTTAAAATTAGATATACAACATTATATACTAATCTATGATTATAGATTGAATTGAAAACATTTTAAACTAAAGGTTGACTAGTGTGCAACTTATGGATAATGAATTTAGCATTTTGTTATTATAAATTTATCAATTATCCTTGAGAGTTAAAATTATTTTAAAAAAAATTAGTGCAACATATGAAATTAAATTAGTTAATTATCTTTTGTAAATATAAGGTATTGATATTAAAGTTATAAAAATTTTATGATAAGTTAATCTATTATTCTTGCAAACCCATAATAATTAATAAGTTAACTAAACTCCAATTAAAAAATATATGGAAATAATTTATTAAAAAAACAAGCTCATAATATAAAAAATATATATGTATACTAAAACTAATTATAAGTTTTAAAAAATCAAAACAGTGAGCTTAAAAAATAATTAAAAGTATATATTAAGAAATAAATATATTATCTTTAATATCAATGTATTGAAGATACATTGATAATTAAAAGTGTATATATATATATATATATATATATATATATATATATATATATATTATCTTTTGTAAATAAACGGTGGAGTGGTGGTGGACTACTAATATCATTTTATTTTTCATAAAATAATTAAAAGCCGACCCTCTTATTCATTAGTTTTCGCTTTTCAATTTCCCTCCTTAGTTTCCCTCTTTAGTCAACCAACCCTAATTTCTAAAAGCCAAAATTCCTAAGTCTCTTATCTCTAACAGACCCAATAGTCCACACCCACTCCAGCGGCAGCCATTTTACCATCTCTCAGGCACGACTGCGGCAATAGCTCTTTCCAGTGATGGCAGCGGTGTTCCTCTCTCCAGCGGCGAACTCCAGATCTAGTAGCGGCAGCAGCTTGTTCACCCCTCAGTGGCGACGCCTTTTCAGATCCAGTGGTGGCGCCTCTTCAGATCCATTGCGACAGTAGTTTGTTTTCCTACCAGCGGCGGTGCCTCTTTAGATCAAGCAACATAGCACTTGCTTTGTAAGTGAATATGTCAAATCTAAGATTTTTAGTCAATTTATTGACAATAGCTGGTGTTAGTGGAGCTTTCATTGTGTTGGAAATACTTGCTGCCAAATCAACTGTCATTGTGTTGGAAATACTTGCTGCTAAATGAATTATCGTTGTGTTGAATATACTTGTTGTTAAATGAACGTAATGTGTTGAAGATATTTGCTATTAAATGAATTGTCAATGTGGTAAAAAAAATAATGTAATTATATTGACATTTAATTTATATTCAAAAAAATAAATGTAAAAAAAATTCTTGAAATTTTATCAAAATATTATAATATAATGACTAAAAACTAAAAAAACAAACTGGAAAAAAAATAAAAAATTTGTTGAACTACGTAATTTGTTAAGAGTTCAATTGTGCAAAGTTTTATCAGTTTGAGTAAAATGTTATTTGTATAAACTATAAACGAGTTTTATTTACTATTTGTTAATTATTTCTATGAAATGATTTTGTTTCTTATGCAACCATTGAGTTTTGGATTTTTACTTTTCTATAATATCACTATATATTTATTTTTAACTCAATTAAAAAATATATTGTGATATAATCATTAATTCTATTTACATAGAATTATAATTTTATATATTACTAGTGAAATTTTTAAAATCTACCAACAAAGTTGATAAAGTGATACATACCCCTTACTTATTTTCCTTTGAGGGCTTGGTCATAAGCTTAAATGAAAGAGAATATGTCGCTGGACATATTTGTGCCTTGCACACCCAACCACACACATTCCAGAACCAAAAATAAAATGTGAATAGACATTTGACTTGAGCTTTACCACATAAACATATTAGCAAATATTCAGAGAATAAATTAAATCAAGATAAGTTTATTTTTCTTTTTCTGGAAAAAACTTTACCCATATCTTTGAATCCTATTAAGACATCGGAATTCAATTAATCCTGGTAGGTTAACTGCATCCTATTCCTGTGATTATTGCCTGCCTCTTCCTTTCCCATTCTTTGAGATTCTTCTTATTATATTTTTTCTTAATTATTTATTAATTTCGGGACTATTTGGTTGATTACTTTTTTTTTTTTGCTCATATTGGTTGATTACTTATTAGGATAAGTGAACTACTTTGTTTTACTGTTACCTTTGAACTTTAAATGATGTTGAAAAGAACAAATTAAAGCTTAACAATACTAAATTCTTTGCTTAACATATTATGGTGCTTTAAATTAAATTAAATTAATTAAAAAGATTCAATATTTATTTTGTTGATAATATATAATTGATAAGATTATATAATAAATAATAATTGTTTTCAAAATTTTAAATTTTTTAATTAAAAAAGTGTATCAAATATTTATTTATTTTTAAATAATAATTATATAATTATAATTCGGGTTTTCTCGGGTTATAAATTCAGTTTTTACAGGTTTCGGGTTGGTTCGATCTCTGTTTCGGATCGTGTCGGGTTCGGGTTGTTTCGGGTTCGAGTTTTTTTGGGTTCAAACTTTTTCGATTTCGGGTTTTTTCGGTTACAGGCTTTTTCGGTTACGAGCTTTTGACTTTTTTTGGTCAATTCGGGCTGGTCCCGATTCGGTCTCGAGCGGATTCGGGCGGGTTTTCGGGTTCGGGTCAATTTTTGCCACCTCTGGTTATATATTTCTAAAAGGCTTTTGTTCTACGTTGCTTAGATAAATGGTTTCAAAAGACTTTATATATCAACATTGTTTTATGGGCTTGTAAAGAGCAAGCAAAAAGGAGAACCTCGCGCACACACGAGAAATAGGCCGAAAGCCCATTCGCAGTTAAAAATTGACAATTTGCCCCCTGCGTCTGAAGTAGAAGAGTCCAAGCCCATTTTTTACTTTTTATTTTCAGCTATTTTCAGTATTTAATTCTTATCCGATAACTTATTTATCCAAAATTCTATAAGCTCCAGATTTGTTTTTACTTAACGTTAACCTCCTCCATATTTTTTTTACTTAACGTTACTTTTAGAAGATACAGTCAAATACTACTGATTTCTTTCTGATTTAGATTTTATTCATATTTTATTTAGATTTTATCTTGATTTTATTTTATTCTAATTATTTTTATTTTGATTTTCTGAACGTTACCTAATGTTCATATTTTTGCCTATAAATATAGTGCTACAGAAGGCTTCCAATGCACTACTTCTTCACTTCATTTCTTCTCCTACTCTCTTCTATTGCTAGGTTAAAATCTCTCTTATTCTTTCTAGCTATTCCTGCTTCCTGGTCATTCCAGAAGAGCTTGTTGAATCCTGGAGGATTACACCTACCAGTGAAATAATCCTTAAGGACAGTGTGATCGCAGCACACCTTAGGTTATTCCCATTTTTCAATTTCTTCTTCTACCTCCAACAATCTTAAGGATTATTTTCTCATCGATGGAAAATGCCAACAACAATCCTGCTGCCAACACCAATCCTCCTATTGCCAACGCTGGTCCTCCTGTTGTTGCCAACATCGGTCCTTTTATTGTTGTTAACACCGATCCTTCCTTGCCTGTTGGTGCTCCCCCTGCTATGTCAATGCATTACGCCAAGCCTTTTCCAAACATTAGTAAGATTGAAATCTTTGACAGCTAGAACTACAAAAGATGGCAAGAACGCATTTTCTCGGTGCTTGATATGCATGAAGTAGCTGTTGCCTTGACAGATCCAAAGCCTGATCAAACTGCATATGCCAAACAATTGGAATTTTGGACGCATGCTAATAAGGTTTGTAGACATACAATTATTAGTACTCTTTCTAATGATCTCTTCGATGTCTACTGTTCTTACAAGAAAGCCAAACAAATTTGGGACTCCATAAACCTCAAATACACTGTTGAAGACGTTGGCAAGCAAAAGTTCGTGATTGGCAACTTCTATAAGTGGGAGATGATGGATGAAAAAGATATCAAAGTGCAAATTAATGAGTATCACAAGCTGTTGGAAGATTTGAGAGCTAAAAACATTAATCTGCAAGAAGAATTTGTTGCCGGTCTCTTAATTGAGAAGCTGCCTGAATCATGGAAGGATTAAAAGCAACAATTGAAACACAAACACAAACAACTTTCTTTGGTAGACTTGATCACTCACATCATTATTGAAGCCACTAATCGAAAGGAACTCAAGGCTACCATAGCAAAAGAGATAACCTCAAAGGCCAACTTAGTGCAAGGAAAATTCAACAATAAGAGGTACGATAATAAGAAACCTGATTACAAGCCTAAAGTTTTGTTTGTGGACAGCCAGGTCATCATGCTCCTCAATGTAGGAAGAGCATGTGAAATGACAAACCTCCTTAGCCAAAAACCAACTTGGTTGAAGGAGATGATATTATTGTTGCGGTCATTTCTCAAGTCAATCTTGTGGCTAATGTGAAAGAGTGGGTGGTGGACAATGGTGTTGCCAGGCATATTTATGCTAACAAAGATGCCTTTACCTTCTATAATTTTGTGGGGGATGGAGAAGAACAAGTTTATCTTGGAGATTCTAGAGCTGCAAATGTTCTTGGAAAAGGAAAAGTTCTTCTCAAGCTCACATCTGGCAAGACTTTAGCTTTAAATGATATGTTACATGTGCCTAACATTAGAGCAAATTTAATTTCTAAAGTGTTTTTTGAATATGATCAGATTGTTATGACAAAGAATAATGTGCTAGTTGGGAAAGGTTATTGTAATCAAGGACTTTTTGTACTCAATGTTTCTGAAATAATAAATACAAATGCATCATCTTTTGCTTACTTGATTAACTCTGTTGATTTGTGGCATGCTAGATTAGGACATGTTAATATTAACTATCTTAATAAAATGCAATCTATTGGATTAATTTTCGAAATTAATAAGGCAGAATCTGATAAATGTGAAATATATGCTAAAACTAAATTAACAAAGAAACCCTACACATATGTTCAAAGGGAAACTGAATTATTAAGCTTAGTTCATACTGATTTAAGAGACTTAAAACAAACCATGACTAGAGGAGGTAAAAAGTATTATGTAACTTTTATTGATGATTATTCTAGGTATACTAAAGTTTATATGCTTAGACATAAAGATGAAGCCTTTAACATTTTCTTAGCATATAAAGCTGAAGTAGAAAATCAATTAAATAAAAAGATTAAAAGAGTTAGATCACATAGAGGTGGTGAATATACTTTGCTTAATGAATTTAGCGAAAAAAAAGGAATCATTCACTAAATAACTCCTTCTTATTCACCAGAATCTAATGGAGTAGCTGAAAGAAAAAGTAGGACCTTAAAAGAAATGATGAATGCTTTACTTGTTAGTAATGGTGCACCTAATAATCTTTGGGGTGAAGCAATTTTAACTGCATGTCACTTACAAAATAAAATTCCTCACAAGAAAATTGGTAAGACACCCTATGAATTATGGAAAGGCTATTCACCTAATCTTAAATATTTGAAAGTGTGGGGGTGTCTTGCTAAGGTAATGCTCCTTGATCCTAAGAAAAGGAAAATAGGTGCTAAAACTTCTAATTGCATGTTTATTGGTTGTGCTAAACATAGTGCAGTTTATAGGTTTCTTGTGTTGAAAAGTGATGTGCTTGATTGTAATGCTATTGTTGAAACTAAAAATGCTGAATTCTTTGAACATATTTATCCATTAAAATCTGAAAATATTTTTCATGCCTTGTGGTTCAAAAAGAAGTTGAAAATAATGTTGAGGATTTGAGAAGGAGTAAAAGGCAAAGAAAAGAAAACTCTTTTGGAAATGATTTTTATACATATCTTGTTGAAAATGACCCTGTTACTTTTTCTGAAGCTATTTCTTCTCCTGATGCACCTTTTTGAAAGAAGCTATAAAAACAGAAATTGATTCTATTAATCAAAATAAAACTTGGATTTTAGTTGATTTACCTTCAGGAGCAAGACCCATTAGTTGTAAGTGGATTTTCAAAAGAAAATACAAACCTAATCGTTCTATTGATAAATACAAAGCTAGATTGGTTGCTGAAGGGTTTACTCAAAAACAAAATATTGATAATTTTGATACCTTTGCTCTTGTGACAAGAATTGCTTCTATTCGAGTTTTGATTGCTTTAGCCTCAATTCATAAACTTTTTATTCACCAAATGGATGTTAAAACTGCTTTTCTAAGTGGCGATTTGCATAAAGAAATTTATCTGGTGCAACCTAAAGGCTGTGTGATTTCTGGACAAGAAAATAAAGTTTGTAAATTGCTAAAATCTTTATATGGCCTTAAACAAGCGCCTAAACAATGGCATGAGAAATTTGACCAAGTTCTGTTATGTGATGGCTTTTTTTTTTGTTAAAGTTGATAAATGTGTTTACACTAAACTTGTAGATGGTGATTGTGTAATTATATGCTTGTATGTGGATGATATGCTTATTTTTGGTACTTCTCTTGATATTGTGCATACAACTAAGAGTTTTCTTGCTTGAAAATTTGATATGAAAGATATGGGTGAAGCAAATGTCATTTTGGGTGTCAAAATCATAAGGATGAATGATAGTATTATGTTATCACAAAAGCATTATGTGGAAAAACTTCTTAAGAAGTTTGGACACTTTGATGATAAACCTGTGAGTATCCCTTATGATTCTAGCATTCAATTAAAGAAAAATCACGGAGATCCTGTGGATCAATCTGAATATGCACAAATCATTGGAAGTTTAATGCATTTAATGAACTTCACACGTCCTGACATAGCTTACGCTGTGTGTAGGTTGAGTAGATATACTCACAATCCCAATCCTGATCATTGGAGTGCATTAGTCAAACTAATGAGATATTTGAGAGGTACCATGAACTATGGTATTTTCTGTAGTGGATTTCTTGCTGTATTAGAACGATACAGTGATGCTAACTGGATTTCAGATTTAGATGAGACAAAATCCACTAGTGGCTATGCTTTTACCCTTGATGGGGGGTGCTATTGCATGAAAATTAGCCAAACAGACTATTATAGCTAAGTCCACCATGGAATCAAAATTTATAGCTTTGGAATTGGCTGGTAATGAGACTGAGTGGTTGAGAAACCTATTAGCTAATATTCTGTTGGGTTTAAAACCAACATCTTCTATGTCCATGCATTGTGATTGCCAGGCGGCAATAGCCATTGCAAAGAACAAAACTTTCAATGGTAAAAATAGACACATACGTTTGAGACAAGATGTGTTTAAGCAGCTGCTGAAAGACGGTATTATATCAATTGATTATGTGAAGTTAGAAATGAATTTAGCTGATCCTCTGATAAAACCTTTAGGGAGAAAGTTAATATCTGAAACATTATGTCTATCGTGATAAGATCATTATTTCCATTCATTTGGACAATGGTCAACGTAATTTTCTTGAGATCATTGTATCGCTTGTTCTTTTCCTTTTTATTTTCTAATTATTAACTATTTTTCAGACGTAAAATAAAATTTTATCCGCTTTCAGTTATTATGTTCATGCTTTCATTTTTAATAGACATTACAAAAGTTATGTGTTTTAATATATAAACAATATATTATATTTCTTATTGAATTTTTCAATCTTTTATTAATTTTGAAAGTAATATATTACGGAAAAAGATAAATTAACTTAAGAAATCTTAAATTGGTCAAATTTCATTTTTATATTACATGTAAGCAATTGAGTCTGAAAGTAAGTTTGACTAGGACTTATTCAATATCGGTGTAAAATAATATATTTTATACACTTTTTATAACTTCATGTAATATTAATATTTTTGCAAACTAACTATTAGATTTAATAACTTATTCGTATCTATTATCTCTATAAAGTTTTAAGTCAATCCAATATTCCTATTATTTTAATCAAGAAAAATTTTATTTTGGTACAATGAAGCCTTTGATTTCAGAGAAAACTAAATGCAGGTGTTGAAATTCGAATTTTAAACTTGCAAAACTTTCACATCTTAAAAGTAGAGATATGACCATTTGAGTCAATGCTAAACGTCACTTAGAAACCAAATTTGAAGCGAATGACGAGCATATATATTCCAATCCCAAAAAATACTAAGCATTTTTTGCTTCAACTTGTACCAAACGTCACAGAGTTTACCTGCTTTCCAAAAGGAAAAGCAAAGAGAGATTCCATCATATCTTTGGAGCAAAAATGATTGAATTTTTGCTGAACATCTAACCCATGGCTGATTTCCTCATAAATTTTAAAAGTTGTTTGATCTAATCTTCTTAGAATATGCCATGGTTTGCACAAGCAGTACAACAATGCTTTATTTATGAACAGTTTCTTGTACTACACACCTTTAACCGAAGCTGTTCAACCGAGCACACACTCACTTGAAAGCTAGAGCTTTTGCTAGATGACATCCCTAAGCAATGTATAGTCATAGGGCACTTTCCATAGAAAGCATTAGTTTTTCATATTACTTTGGTCGTGGCACACAGGAGCCATGAAGAATATGCTGCCTGCTATATTAACTACAGTCTCTTTCATGAAAGAGACTGGACATATTTAATTACTTTCCATTATTTAATTCTGGATAATTAAGAGTGGGTGAAGAAGCTAATATTTTATTTCAACTTATGCCAACAGGTGGATTAGTATTTTATTATTTTATTTTCAATCATCATCCATGTAATATTGGTTCAAGGTTTGAAGCTAACCAGCTGATGTCAATGGCATTTTTTTTTTCGGTATTGGATCTTAGAGCATTGCAATTCAGGAAGCTTTCAAATCCTAATTTCAACACTCGAAGAAAAAACTGGAAGATGGGTAATCAAATCCGATTTTTTTAATAAAATATACGTGTAGGTATCATTGAATCAAAGACTGAAATGTTATCAGTCTATAATGCTTTTAGTATGTTCTACACTTTTCATGTATCATGAAAATCATCGTTTCACAATTCATGTCAATATGTCAAATATATATTATTTTACATTTTTTTTTCATTTTGATAGGCTCATAAGCCCATTGGACCCTTGTCCTCCAAAAGACCGGTCTAGTAGAGGAGGCACCCTCCAAGCTTATAAGCCACTAGACATGTTACTGTCTAGCCGATGTGGGATTCGTATCATTGCCGTCTCCTTAAGAAGTCGACGCCCACGGCGGCTCTCACTCACCTATCAGTATTCGGGACGCACCCCTTAATCCACCGTGCCCCTTGGCCCGGACTGACCCGATGGTAGCCCTTTCCGCAGGTTCGTCTCTCAACGAGAGCACCAAATGATAGGCTCATAAGCCCATTGGGCCCTTGTCTTCCAAAAGACCGGTCTAGTAGAGGAGGCACCCTCCAAGCTTATAAGCCACTAGATATGTTACTGTCTAGCCGATGTGGGATTCGTATCACATTTCCTGTATCTTTTTCTCTGCATCTTTCCACATTTCACTCGTCTGGTTTCCTAATGAGACTGCCATGGAACCTGAACCAGGAAAAAGCTTTTCCATTAAGACCCCAACTTTTATTTGCCTCTCCTTACAGAACAGATTCCACAAACCAGAATGAAGAATTTAACCAAAATAAGAGAAAAAGAAGCAGGAACTAATGGAGGATGAGGATCAACAGGTTTCAAAAACCTCCACTACATACGAACATACACTTTTTTTGTTTGTATGTTTGTCTCATACAAACATACACTTTGGCAAGAAAACTTGACCCTACTCGGAAAATTGATGACTATCCAGTTTTGATGCAGCTGGCTTGTCCAAAAACCATACCAACTTCCCTTTTATTGGTTCGAATCAAGACTGATTATATCTAAAATTTGAATTTTCTTTTGAAACAAAAAAAATTCGGCTAGAACAAAATGACATGATAGACAATGTAACTCTCCAATCTCGTTTTTGGATATTGTGAGATTATACTATGATGTATAAGTAGAGACTTGAACCATACTTAAGATTAAGATTGAGTACAGGTATGGATATGGAAACAAAGATTCAAAAATAACAGTACCCTCATGCACCAGCCAGCCCACATATCATCATATCTCCCAATAGGCTGTCCATCGCCCATGAGTCCAAAGTACATTCTTGGTCCGATGAGTTCCCGGTGGAATGCCAGATTCATACCACACATTGGGAACAGAGTTCCCTTAGGAACTGTCATCACTGCATCAACATACCTTAACCAAACAAAAACCAAGCAATGAAAGACTACACACAAGGCTAAATTTCACAGATAAAGTTCAAACAACCATTGACGGATCAAATTCCCCAATGAGAGATGCATATATACCTAGTATTTCTCTCAAGAGGCTTGACAAGCTGGGTTGGGGCATCGTAGTCAGGGATGTTGAGCCACAAGCCATGAGAAACAGCAGTAGGTACACCCTCTCGGAGGTTGAAAGGGTAACCTCGAACAAAGTCTGCACCTTCTCTGTATGGATCATAAAGTGTGTTGAAGAAATGTGGAGTGGATGGTGTCAAGAGGTTCTTAATGTGCTGCTCAAGCGCATTGATATCTTTCCCAGATGGGTCTTTGGCGACCTAAAAACCAAAACAGAAGACATTAGAGAAAAAAACAAACCCTAAAACCAAAACCCAGAAAGGAAAAGCTTGTAAAAAGGGTAGTAGTGAAGCAAACAAAGCAATCGTCATCAATGGTGAAGATGTATTTTTTCTTGGTGTTGTTGCACAAAACAACAATGATTAGTTGATGACGTCGGATTCTCGATCTTCGTGTAAGGCTGTCCTTCAGAATTCTGCAAGAAAGAAAACAATCAGGGGGCGCAGGGGTTTTCCCTCGCACGCGCACTCCGATGCTTAAGTCAGACAGGGTTTTGGCAGCATCTTAGTAGGCAAATAGAGCTTAGGGTTTAAGAATGATACCTGTGACCTATTCATAGGAGTTATTTTGCGCATAATTACCTTTAAGACCCACAGCATAAATGATACCCCAGTGGATCATTTATGGGCCTTCTGAGGCTTCTTTTCTCTTAGACTGAGACCGTCATTAGGCCCAATGTTCTTTAGCCTTATTAATATAAAAGCCCAGTAATCTTTAGCTTGACCCACATCAATTGCTCCTCACTCTTTCGCAGAGTTTATCCTGTGAAAGAGTATATATAAAGAATGGGCTTTTCAAACCTTTTTGCTACCCTCTTCCTGGGATTATCTCAAGAGTCTTTTCATCTTCACTTGAGGGCTCAACTAGTGAACTTATTATTATTTGTAACAGAAACGACATTGTGTCATCATTTCTTTTGTCAAGTACCTTTTCCAGGACACTACTGGGATATGTTTTTCTCATCTGAGCTAAATGCTTCTCAAGTGGAATATACGACCCTTCTTTTCAAATTCAAGGTCTTAGCTGACCGAAACCAAGAGCTATAGGGAGAAATTACAAGATTGCAAAGCCACCAAAGCCTTCTATTAGCCAAAAGGAAGAAAACCAAATCTGGGTTAAGGCCATGGGGGCGCATCGTCAAGAAATGCCACCAGAGGATGCATATGTTCTTAATTGGTTTCATCATATGTGATTTGTGCTTGGTATGCTCCTAATTGGTTGAAGCTTGATCCAGATGCTGAGGATTTGGAACCTTTTCTGAGGATAGGCATTTATAAAGATATATCTGATCTTACCAGCCCTTAGGAGCCTTTTCTTCAACTCGAGATGGTCGGGGTTCTCACAGGCTTGGACGAAGATGATTGAAATAATTATAGCACCTCAGGGCGTACATGCTTGGGTGCCTGTTAGTATCGATGCTCCTTTTGAGGCAGAAGTTAATCTAGAGTGCTCCCCAGTTTTTTGTGAAAGAGTTTAGTCTTTTACAAACTGATCAACTCATCTACAGAGGTAACTACACATTTACTTTGTATTAGTCTTACGTAATAATCAGACTTTTCTTGTGCACTTTTTCTTCAAGTTCTTTTACATATGTGGCTTATGCCGCTCAATTACTGCTTTAAGCACAAGCTCTTCATGCATGACTTACATCACGCACTTTTCGCTTTAAGTGCATGCGTAGCCTACATCGCGCATTTTTCGCTTCAGGCTTTTTTCTTTGAGTACGTGGCTTACTTCGCGCATTTTTCGCTTCAAGCCCTTACACTTTATGCATGATTTACATCGCGCACTTTTTCGCTTCAAGTACATGTGTAGCCTACGTCGCGCATTTTTCGCTTCAAGTACATGTGTAGCCTACGTCGCGCATTTTTCGCTTCAGGCTTTTGGTAAAGTTGTTGCTTGTGACTCGACCAACGGCAGAAAATCAGAGAAAACGTTAGGTAAAATCTCGAAACCCTAATCAAGCAACTCTCCGAATCGATCCTGGTGGAGGCCGAATGATTTAAATTCCGCTGCGTGTTTGTTTCGGTTTCCTTCAGTATGTCGGCGCGAGAGCCACCATATCGCCCAATGTTGTCGTGTGGGCCTCTCGTTAGCTTGCGACAGAGTTTCTGTCGCAAGCTGTGGGCGCACGATTTTGTTCTGTCACGTGCACCTTGCGCACGACAGACTATTCTGTCGTGTGAAACCTTGCATATGATAGTAGTCTGTCGCCTGAAACCTTTCGTGCGACAGACTGTTTTGTCGTGTGAACTGTGCACCCTACTGCAGCCTACGTATCCTGTCTTCCGCAGATCGTCTTTCACCATTTTTTATGGCTTTTTTGTTTGACATCTCACAGACGGCGCCAATTGTTATTGCACAAAATAACAATGATTAGTTGATGACGTCGGATTCTTGATCTTCGTGTAAGGCTGTCCTTCATAATTCTACGAGAAAGAAAACCATCAGGAGGCGCAGGGGTTTTCCCATGCGCGTGCATTCCGATGCTTAAGTCAGACAGGGTTTTGGCAGCATCTTAGTAAGCAAATAGAGCTTAGGGTTTAAGAATGATACCTGTGACCTATTTATAGGAGTTATTTTGCGCATAATTACCTTTAAGACCCACAGCATAAATGATAACTCAGTGGATCATTTAAGGGCCTTCTGAGGCTTCTTTTCTCTTAGACTGAGACCGTCATTAGGCCCAATGTTCTTTAGCCTTATTAATATAAAAGCCCAGTAATCTTTAGCTTAACCCACATCACATGGAAAGAAGGAAGCCGAAGCATCTACAAGCAGAGTCCTTGAAGGAAATGCAAGAAGCCTTAGGACCCAAAATCCTGTTAATGTCGTTCCTGTTATAGAGCTCATAGTCAAAGCCATCAGGAACTCTGATGGTCTTTGAAGGGTCACCATCTTGGACGATGATCAAATGGTATTGCTCGAAAAAGGGTCTCCACATCTCCAAGAAGTCAAGGTTTCGTATGGTGGGGATTACTATGTCGAGCTCATCTTTCAAGAGCGGTGTGGGTTTGGCTGAAGAAGTTGCCATGGAAGAGAGCCAGAGACAGAGTAAGAGTAGGAAACGGTGGAGAAGAAGAAGAGCGAAGGAGTTGAACTTCCACGACTGAAAGGCTGCTTTGTCTCTCACTATATGTAAAGAAAAATATGCTTTTTTTTTTAAGAAAATTAAATATGAAACAAAATTGAAATTAATTTTTTTTTGGTGCTAGAAATTATTATTCAAGGTTAAATACGTATAACATAATATATATTTTTTAAAAATTGGATTCAAATTTCTTCTTTGGTGGTCCAATCAGTGCATTGAAAAGAATTTAAAAATGTAATGGTTACAAGGAAGTATGCAAGGAAGGAGTAGGCACAGAGTTGTAAAAGATTCGGACTAATGAATGAACATGGCTCCCAACATGGAGCTGATAATCCAAACATGAAACGTGTTTTAAATAAGTTTTGGTAGTTTCCATTGTCAGAGTGGAATATGGAAGAAAGGTCTAAGAGAATTAAAAATGGAGACGACGATTCTTGCTTTGATAGAATGTGGTTTGACAGCCAAATTGAAGGCATGGATACATGTATTTTTCACCTTCACAGCCAGACTGCAATGTTGAATTCAGCCTCCACTCTTTCAAAACGATTTGGAAGCACACATCACATGTCTTTTTTATGTGTTCGTTACTTTCCTTATCCAAAATCAATTTGTTGAGATGTACTTGCATTTAATTATTCAATAATATACTTTTTTGCATTCTATGTGAGATTATTTTTTGTGTTTGATGTAAAATAGAAGCATTTTATTTAATTTCTTTTGAAGGTTTGACATGAAACTAGTCCATCCTGTTTAATTCTATCTATCTTATTGAAAGATTTGGCATGGAATCAGATGGTCAAAAATTAACTGATTACACTATGTGATCATTATTTTCTACTCACAAAATTAACTTATTATGGCGTGTCAGCTGATATTCTCAAACCCTGCCTTTTTTTTTTCACATGAAAAGTATATGCATTGGAGAATGGGTAAATCTAGCAGAAACAATACGATAGTTTAGACCAAAATCAATCCACTGTGTGGCTGAAGAAGACTCTTCCAGGCCCAGCAAATGCAGTTGGCCAGCAGTTGCTTTCCTTTCAACTTGCAAGAACATTTCAGCCCAGCTCAGCATTACATCTCATAGTCCCAGGATGCAGAAGTTTGATGCAAAGTCTTCCAACAGTAGACACTCTCATTAAATGAAGAAAACTTTGGTTTAATTCATTCATGACTGAGATTATTTGATTAATTATCTCCTCACCACTGATATTGTACTTTGATTTTCTATACAAATTGTCACCTTGGATGATTTTTTTTTAATTTTGATTGACTTTTTATTTTGACATTTTTTTATGTTGTGAACATTTCGCGTATCATTGACGTCGTGTGTGATGTATTCTGCTAAAGATACTTTTTTACTTTTTTTTTTTAATCTTTCCTCTGAATTTGATAATTTGAACTTTGATCAAATTCAAATGTCAAAATCAATAGGATAATACTATTATAAGAGTCTAGCTTATTCAATGCTGCACTGACACAAGCCAAAGCAACTAGCTGGTTGCAAGTCCTGTAATAACTGCAGAACCACATTTGAAGCTTTGAATGATTGTCTAGACAGTAACTATTCCTCCAGGCTTGCTGAAAACTGCAACTTATGACTTTGGCATATGAAGTATATAAACATTATCTATGGAGCTCATCAAAAAATCTCAAACCTCTACATTCCACAATTCAGACAACAATTTCCAGTTTCTAGTAAGTTATTAGGAAACAAAATGCTATTCACTGGCCCTTAATTCCAGAAAATGTTGCTGATGATGATCCAGGCTGCAAGCAAAAAGTATGAAAACTACAATTAGAACATGAATTACAGTAAATGAGAGGTTTGCTAAGATTTGAAGAAATTGCTTTGGTGAAGTTAAGGTGGAGGGTGGACAAACTAAAGAAATGTCTGGAGTCTTGGAAACTTGCAAAGATTTGGGCTGCAGCATTTCCTGCTGCTCTTTGTTTAAATGATTTGCACAAGGTAGGGCTAAGCTTTGATCTTAAGAACACATGTGAAGAATGAATTATGATGTTGTTCCAAACAAAAGAGGATTTGGGACCGGTGCAAAGTTAGGTTTCTGATCTGCTAAAGCTGATTAATAATAGTGCAGACAACTTTTATGTTCAACAATTGACTCATTTGCTGCATTCTGCAGATTTGCTCCATAATACCAGTTTCCTGTTATGTTGCTAAGATTTAGAAACAATTGTCACAGGAAACACGCATGGCCATGGCCTCAGCTTGTATCCATTTTGACGCATCTGCTACGCTATGTGTCTATCGAGGAAAATGAATAGCTGAAATCACCCTAATGTAACTTCCTACTGAAGAAAAACAGAAGAAAAGAGTAATGCTGATCTTACCACACATGAATGGATATCATCGCAGCCACACAACAACTTTCCATTCAATCTGTCAACAGCTTGAAACACTCCTCCTCCATCACTTCTCTGCGACAGTAATCCCGAACAAACGCTTGAGAAAAAAATCCCTGATGCAAAACTAAGAAACTGTTCATTAGGAACAAGATATCTACTGTGAAACATGTACCTTATAAAAGTCAACTGCAACGAAGTTAGCCCACCGGTTGCCTGCTGCCACATAGCATGTATCAAGCATACTAACAACATCTGCAGAATTGTCCTCACAAGTCATCCCTTTGATTGGGATTGAGTGAAAGTGATTAATCAAAACCAAAGATTTGGTTTTGTCATTGAGTGGTGCCGACTCTCCACGGTTACTACATTCTCCTGTATGCTCCCCATCATCTCCATCTAAGAAATTAAAGACAAAAGGCTTCTCAATCCTATCAACAGAGCAAATGTTAAAGTTCTTCAGACAGAACTCTGTTACAAGTTAACTGATGAAGTAAAGAAGTGTTAGTACATTGATTTTCAACCATGTAGTTCCACTGATATGCTATTCCTTCACTTTCTTGCTTAGATTTCTTTGAACTGAAGACAATAAGCCTTTGGTTATTAGCAACCATATCCTTCACCAATGGCCAATCTTGACCATTTTGAGGCATGCTTGAGACTGGAAACCAGTACTTCATTAAACCCGAATCTTTGAAAACTTTCGATAACCCATTTGGGGTCTCAACGTAGTCCTCTAGGAGCAATGTCACAATTTCTGATGGATTTGCAGATAAAAAAGCCTCTACTTCCTTTAAAGTCTCAATGGCGAGCCACTATAATGAAAAACCAACTTGTCAGTATTACCATAATCTGCATTTTTCCAACTAATTACCAATGTTTAAGAACAAAATTCCTGCATTTTTCCAACTAATTACCAATGTTTAAGAACAAAATTCCTGCATTTTTCCAACTAATTACCAATGTTTAAGAACAAAATTCAGGGTTTTGAGTTTCCATCCTATGCAAAATGGAAAAATGAATGGTTTTGTGCTTAAAATAATGGGATTTGAGTTGCATACAAATGCAGTATAAGCATGGCACTTTCCCCCAAAAGAATGGCACAACCATATGTCCCCCTTGAATTCATACGTGTCCAGCATCAATGCTCGAACTCCATTCTGTAAAAAATGCACAATTTTAAGAGGAATCAATCAGCTAGCGGTGAATTCTATAAAACAGGACAGAATGGTCTTACATTTAACTGTTGTGTTACAGTATCTTCTTGATTCAAAAAAGTAAGTCGGATTCCAGTATGAAGCGGCTCCTCTTCGTTGGCAAAAGAATTATGCGTTGCCAGAAATGCATATTTGTTGAATGGTAAAGAATAGTTCTGGCAGAAATATGATATGTTAGTGAAACATTGACCATGAAAAGCAACCGTGACTACATAGAAACTACAACCTAACCGGGAAATTCACGAACCCTGATTAGGCGTGCAAGAGTCAAGCTACTTGTGTATTACTGGAGTTGGAGTTCGACTTGATATTTATTCGAGTTTGACTTGTTTATATTCAAAACAAGCTTAAGCTCTAGCTACTCGAATAACGAGTCAAGCTAAGTATCTTAATACCAATTCCAGCAACTAACAAGTCTAATCGAATTTTTTTAACATATATTTTATTTATTTTTATTATTTTACTATCATAATATATAGTTAAAAAATGACAAATCAAATTTATCTAGTTGAATTTGAACCATCAAATCAAACTCAAACAATTCGAATATTTTATCAAGTCAAACTCGAATATTAAAATTTAAAATTGATTTAATTCGAATCGATCTTCAAATTTTGAATTTTTGAATCGATTTGAGCTTGATTTTAATACTAAATCTTCTCGACTTAATTCCATTACACTCCTAACACCTTGCTAATGTAATCAAGGAACATGCTGAGTTGTTTAGAGTCAAAGATATAACTTTACCACAAGCTTGAATTGGTTGGAAGTTGATGTTCTGATACATTTTGAGCCATCAAATGCTTCAAAGCAAGAAAAACAAGACAGCCCGGGTTGGCAATCTCCATCAGATGAACATTCATCTCGGAGCTGCAATAAACAAAAACGACATTAAAATCAAAGATAACTAAGCAAACCACAAACAAGAAACCAAACTACTACAGAGAAAAGGTAGGAAGTGCAGTAACCTTGCATTGTCCATTAGAGCAAGCAAAAGTAGCAGTAGTAGTAAGAGAGAAACTGATCAGAAAAACTGGAAACAGAAGAAAACGCAGGTTTCTCGGGTGACCCATTTGGAAGGAAGAGAATGAAAATGTGAATTCCGGGTATTGGAGGAAATTTACAGAGAGAAAGAAAATGGTGGTAATGGTGTATTTGGGAATTCGGAAGTACAACCAAAATCTAAGGAGAAAATGCCATTAATAATGGAGGCTGAGGAAGGAAAGCATTGTCGGTTGTCATTGCATGTGTGACATGCAAGGAGCACGGAACTAAGTACAGTGCTAACTCTCTTGACTGACAAAATTGGAAAGTGTCCGGCCATAGTTCTGTCTTGAGTAATCTTTAAGCCAGCACATTGGAGCAGAATCGTTGTCGGCCGACCACTTTCCCTTTTTTGTTTCCAAGTCTAAAAGACAAAATGCATGCGTTACTTCAGTTTTCTTTTGGCCAACATACGCTATTTCAGTTTACAAACTTATTCTCTTTTAAATGAAATTAAATAAAATAAAGAGTAATGAAGGTAAAAAGATTATTCTTTTTCTTTATAGTAAAAAATCACGATATAATAATTTCGGAACCGGAGGTAAGAATTCTATGATTTATTGATAGAATATTGGATTTTTAATTTCAGTAATTACAACAAAAAATGGTAACTAGCATGAAAAGATATCCAGTTCAACCATATTATAATTATAATATATAAATGTTTTAATAGTTAAAGTGTACAATTCTACTTTTTATATAAATTAATTATGTCGTGATTGTTGTTTATATTAATTATTTTTATTTTTAGTCTATTGTAACTTTATTTTTGCTTTGCATCATTTTTAAAAAATAAAATAAAAATTAATAAATTCTAAATAATAAAAGAATTCGTATTTTATGTATTCATAATATTTTGTATTTTATAGGTAAAATTTAAAGATTTGCATATCATCTTGATAATCACGACTCCACCAACCATGATAAAAACATCAACTGAACTAAACGTTAATTAGTACAATAAAATTTTATAAAATTCTCCAAAAATAGTACATTATTGTTGTCATTTCACTTACATATAATATTTTTTTTTATACTATCAAGTTTTATTTAATTTATTTTCACTTGGTTTTATTTAGGCCTGATAAATATGTACTGCCACGTGGCTTTGGCCCAAGACTGGCCCGCAAGCAACCGGCAGACAACGTTGAAGGGGCATTGGACCAGGTCGCCTACCTACCCTGTTCTTCCTGATGGCTTTGCCAGCTACCACACGGCTGCCCTGACCTGCCTTGGCTGCTCTTTTCTTTCCACCATTGTTCAACAAACAGAGCAGGGTGCCTGCCACGCTCCATTTTGTTTATAGATAAGCATTTCCAGTGCGAGACAGGCGCTGAAAAAATCTGAAAGAGAGCAAAAACAGTCAAGCATGGGGACCCTAACAAAGCTTTATACGATGCAAGAAGCCTCCCAGCACAATACCAAAGACGATTGCTGGGTCGTCATCGACGGCAAGGTGTTTTTTTTTTTTTTCTTTCGGTCTTAAAGTTTACAATCGATCTGTTTTGTTCATGAATTCTCTCATGGTATTATGGTTCTGCTCTGTTTTGGTTATTTAGATAATTGGATTGGACACTTTGACTCTGCCTGGTTCTGAATTTGGCTTTTGAACGGAACAGTTCCGAGTGTTTTGGATACTTACTTGACAAGTAAACTACTTTTAGTAACTGAAAGTTTAAAACTATCTTTGCATATCTCTTCCTTGGAACTATTCATGGCTTATCTCAAACACAAGATGCAGTTTGGGTTAATACCATGCAAAGTTTAGGCCTGTTTCTATGGCGCAAAAAGGGTTGATAAGATTTGAAAAAGCCATGTTTCTGAATTTGCGTAATGCTCAAAGGGTTTTGCCTGAAGAGAATGATTGTAGTTCATGTTCGGCTTATAGTGTATGTTTGTTGGATTCGCTACCTATATTTTGGTAGAAAAAAAATCTGTCCTTGTTTTGGAATTGACAAAAACGTTTGTTGTATCCTTGAGAAAATGCATTGCAACTCTTGCCATCAGTGGGGCTCGTGACTGCAAAATGTGCTCCCTTGCTGGGCAAATTCCGAGTCTCATAGGACTAAGAAGATTGCAGAAGCTCTGCTTGTACATGATGCGTGCATTTCCATTGATTAATCTTTTTAGTTGAATGTGTTCTCCGTACTGAAAACTATGTCTTCTGTCACCATGAATACCTATATACCTATTGTTCTTGAACAAGCCTCCTGATCAGACTCCATCAAATGACACAGTGTTGTCCTGCTACTGCTAATAGTACTAATGAAATTAGCTACAAAGTCCTTATTAATCTGCATGTATTCGGTCTCTTAATTGATCAATGTTCATCTAGCTTCAAGGGTTATGTTAATTATACGTACTAGATTTGAACGTTCCTGTCGATGTTTGTAAGGATTCCGGTGGTTGGATCAAGTCAGTTGTATCTAATTAAATTGCGGTTGCACAAGCTGCAATCTGCCTAAAACCTTGCAGGAAGAATCATTTATGCTCTATTTTCCTTCAAAGGACATGAACATGTTATTCCACATGTCGTGCAAGCGGATAAACTCCTTTCCCTTAATTGGTCTCCTGATTGAAACAAAGTATCCTTTTCCTTTTTGTAGGTATATGATGTTACTTCTTATTTGGATGAGCATCCGGCAGGTGATGATGTAGTTCTTGCAGTGACAGGTAATACACTTGTGCTTCCTGACTGATAATTTTCTCGTTAAACTTTGGAGCATTGTCCAGATTATGAAACATTGAATCCCGTTAAGAACATGCTTCTGATAATTTCTTGAAGGGAAAGATGCAACGGATGATTTTGAAGATGCTGGGCACAGCAAAAGCGCGAAAGAGCTCATGCAGAACTTCTGCATTGGCGATCTTGACACATCCTCCCCAATCATCCCGGAACTTGAAATTTCCTCCAAGAAGGAAGCAACTGATTACTCTCAGAAGCTCATGAACTTGACTAAGCAATATTGGGCTGGTCCTGTGGCAATCGTTGGCATTTCTGTGGTAGTTGGATTCTTATACTTGCGTAAGAAGTAAAGCAATTCGAGTTTTCCCCTATTTGCTGCTGGAAGGGGATTGTTAGTTGTTAGTTGTTACCCCAAGTTTTGAATAATTAGATAGATAATGATTAAGAATATTTATCCATTGTTTTTTTTTTTTAAATCCGAAGGTAGGATTTGATCGTTGATTACTTTCATTGGTGATACATGCATGATAGGGTTGGAAACTTGGGAGAAAACTATATATTAATACAAAGGGACAGGTTTTGCTGTCAAATATTTTTGTTTTTAAGTTTTGAAGCAGTTAAATGAGCACGAGGAATGTAGGAAATTGGTGATTTTGTGCATATACAATTGTGAATAGTTCATGAAAAGCATTCTCATCTCTCGTTTTTTGTCAGTTGGTACCCCAGAAAAATGTCACTGGTACATGACAGAGTAGTTAATATACATAACATGTGCGAAGTAATTACTTCAAGCTTTGCAGACACAAGCTAATTCCTAAGAAATTTCTTCCTATGGAAAAATTCACAACTTTTTATCTATCAAACTGCAAATTCTCTCTTTTACTCTCATTATCAGAATCCTAAGAACCCTTCCATCCAAGGATTCTCTCTCACAATCTCTTTGCTCTTTCACTACATCCGCCTCTCTTTTGACTAATTGTTAATGCATGACTGCATAATCATGGTTATTCACAGTTGTTTGAACTTCAGTTTATGTATCCTTCTCTTTTGGGGACATATTTCCAGCTCTCCTGAGACTGTTGACGGTTCAGCCAGATCTTATTACTGATATAGAATACTTAGAATGCATGATCAACTAAACAATTGACTGTGGGGTCATAGACCAATAGCTAGTAGCGTGCACACTTGGCTTCGCTCCAAGGGAAGAAGAAGAAGAACTGCACATTGGTGTCTGTAAGTTGATTTTGGATGTCACACTGATTCATATAGTTTATATAATCATACAGGAAAATTCATCACTCTCTAATGTAAGCCTTTGATTTTGATACAATGAAGCCTTTGATTTTTTTTTTTGGTGTAAACCACAAAATGTTTCTATATTACATTGAGAATAAGACTAATCCTTACTCGCGCTGTGTTTGATTTAAGAGAAAAGAGAATGCAGGTGTTGAGATTTGAATCTCAAACCTGCAAAACTATCAAATCTTAAAATCGGAGACAATGCTCAATGTTGCTTAGAAACCAATTTTGAAGTGAATGAAGAGCATAAATATTCCAATCCCATAAATTACTGGGCACTAATTGCTTCAACTTGTACCAAACATTGCAAAGTTTACCATCCTAGTAAGACTCCAAAGGGAGAAAAGAGAGATTCCTTCATATCTTTTGGAACAAAAATGATTGAATTTTTGCTAAAACATCTAACCCAAGGCTGATCTTTTCATAAAGTTTAAAAGTTGTTTGATCTAATCTTCATAGAATATGCCATTGTTTGCACAAGCAGTACAACAATGCCTTATTTATGAACAGTTTCTTGTACTACACACCTTTAACTGAGGCTGTTCAACTGATCACACGCTCACTTGAAAGCTACAGCTTTTGCTAGATGACATCCCTAAGAAATGCATGGTCATAGGGCACTTTTCATAGAAAGCATCAGTTTTTGCATGTTACTTTGGTAGTGGCACACAGGAGCCATGAAGAATATGCTGCCCGCTAATTAACTACAGTCTCTTTCATGAAAGAGACTGGACATATTCAATTACTTTCCATTATTTAATTCTGGATAATTAAGAGTGGGTGAGGAAGCTAATCTTTTATTTCAACTGATGCCAGGAGGTAGATTAGGTATTTAATTATTTTATCTTCAATCATCATCCATGTAATTAATGGTTCAAGGTTTGAAGCTATCCAGCTGATGTCAATGGCTTTTTTTTTTTTGGTATTGGATCTTAGGGCATTGCAATTCAGCAAGCTTTCAAATCCTAATTTCAACACTTCTAGAAAAAATTGGAAAATGGGTATTCAAATCCGATTTTTTAATAAAATATGCGTGTAGTTATCATTGAATCAAAGACTGAAATGTTATCAGTCCATAATGTTTTTTGTATGTTTTACACATTTCATGTATTATGAAAATCATCGTTTCACAATTCGTGTCAGTATGTCAAATATATATCATTTTACATTTTTTTTTCATTTCGTATATCTTTTTCTCTGCATCTTTCCACATTACACTCATCTGGTTTCCCAATGAGACTGCCATGGAACCTGAACCAGGAAAAAGCTTTTCCATTAAGACCCCAACTTTTATTTGCCTCTCCTTACAGAACAGATTCCACAAAGCAGAATGAAGAATTTAACCAAAATAAGAGAAAAAGAAGCAGGAGCTAATGGAGGATGAGGATCAACAGGTTTCAATACCCTCCACTACATACAAACATACACTTCTTTTTGTTTGTATGTTTGTATGTTTGTCTCATACAAACATACACGTTGGCAAGAAAAACTTGACCCTACTCGGAAAATTGATGACTATCCAGTTTTGATGCAGCTGGCTTGTCCAAAAACCATACCAACTTCCCTTTTGTTGGTTGGACTAACCGTGCAGGCAGTGACGGGCAGTCGGGTCCAACATTATCGATTGCCAAATGCACAGCCTCTGCTTTGCTCTCGCCTGTCACGACCATTGCCACATTGGATGCTGAATTGATGACAGGGAAAGTGAATGTTATCCTCTCTGGTGGTGGTTTGGGGGAATCGGTGATATAAGTTACCCATTCGTCTGTCTCATCAAGCACTGAATGATTAGGAAATAGCGATGCAATGTGACCATCGGGGCCCATCCCAAGAAGGATAAGATCGAACTTCGGGCAGTCACTAATGTCAGAAACGCTGACCATTCGCGTTTTCACTAACTGCCTAATAACAAACATGTACCCATCAGCAGCCTCCTCTGCTGAAACTGAATCATTAATGGAATGAACATGGCTGGGAATAATCGGCACCTGTAAGCACAAGGCATAAACCATAATCCATAAGAGCATCTACCATGTGACTAAAACTTATTGAAACAAACTGAAGCATAATTTTTCAATAGACCTATCCACCGAGGAAAGCATTGTATTTGCAGATACATAATCTTTGAAAAAATGAGTCTACAAGGATACAAAAGATAAAATGACAGTTTCACTGTGAGGCCTTTAGCTTTTCAGAACCATCAGTCATCTTGGTTGTTTAGATCATATCTGATATTCTGAAGATACATGCCTCATGCTATCTTCAACAAGCCAATGGAAATAGTAACTCGAAGATGTTCAAAAGTTCTTAGATGAGTAGAACCACCAGAAAAAGTTCCTCAAAACACGTGAAAATTTACAATTCCATGTTGTCCTTATAAGAAGTGTTTAAAACATTGTGGTTAGTCAACATCGCACTGTGAACAAATGAAATCGAAGAAGCAGTATTGACCGCATAAAAACACGAAACAGAAAATAAACCTCATCTGAATGAATCCTAGAACCGAAGAGGTAAGAAAGTTTTTTGTAGTTAAAACCAAACATCTAGTTCAATTGAAAACAAGATAGATGATAGTTAATACATCCGTACTGGTAAACACTTGCCCAAAGAGGACAGAATACTCAGTTGCAGACCTTCTAATGTCAAATTTGATACTAAGACAACCCTAATATTTTGCACTTGCTAAGCATATATTAATTTAATATCACAAGATAACCACAACACAGTGAAGATGAATTCAGAGAGCAAACATAGGAATCACTGAAAATAAGGAACAGGTAAACTAACACTACCAGTTAACATAAGTCTGTCCCCAACTCAGAGAACAACTCATAGCAACGGAGTTTAAGCTTAAATACCTCTAACAAAGGCTAATACTTCAAGATCCAAAGTTGGGATCAGTCTAATCAGTGAGCAATGAAGGAACTAATCTATACTTTCTGTATCAACTAAAGCAGGGAAACCCAGGAAAAGGGGATAAAAAAGAACACATCCTAATACGATACCAATATCAGAACAGTAAACATCAGCTTCTTATCACAATTTCCCTTCACTTGGTTCTTGGAAAGCAGAAAGCACACAAAGATATCAAATAAGGTATGAATCCAGATACGAACCTTGGAAAGAAGGCCATCCTTTGTAAGCTTATAATTGCTATCAGCATGGTTTTTTGCCACAACATGTTCATCCGCCCAAAATATATACCATTTAGCCCAGTCTACAGTCTTGTTATAAGGAGCTTCACAGAGTTTTCTGTTTCCCACCAAAAACTTTAAGGAAGAACACCAAAATCACAACACCAAAAAACCCAAACATGGAAAAGGAATGTATTGATAGATACCCCATTAAGCCAATGAGAGAACCTCCAGACAATGCAATAGCAAAGACACCCCGCTCTTTCACTGCTGCCTCTGATAGCTCAGCAATATAGTCAGCCAAATCTGTCCTCAGATCATCCAAATTTTCGTGAATTCTCAATTCTCCTCTATCATTACTGACCCCAGAAAAAGCCATGCTTCTGACAATTTTACCAATTCTAATGTAAAACAATAATAATAATAATAATCAGAATTAAAAATATAAAGAGCCAATAACACACAAACCTCCAGTTTCAACTTACAAGAGTAAAACTAATTAAAAGCAATTTCTGCAGCAATACTGCAAGAAGAACAACGAAAAAAGCCATTAACTTTTGCAACTCACATGCATTTAGTTAGAATAAATGAAGCATCAAAATCCTAGATCATGCTAAACAGTTAAAAGAATCTAAGACTCAAAAGTAAAAAATACTCAATAACTCAGTTTAAGATTCATTAAACAAAACCAAGAAACAACCAGGCAATGATAGCCAAAAGCCCATCACTTTATGCAAAGTTTAAAACTTTAATTGAAAACAAAAAGGAGAATCCAACTAAAGGGTGATCATCACAACCCACAGATCAAGCAAAACCAAAACTTTAACTAATTTGATATGTCTCAAACAGATGAGTTTCACAGCGAAATCAGTAATACCCAGAAGATAAAAAAACAAAGCTTTGATCAAAGAAAAATCTAAAATTTTATTACTTACAAAAATAGGAGAAAAAAATGGAAAATGTTTACAAAAAAGAAGAAAGAAGATGGGCAGTGGCAGAGAAGCAAGAAATAGCTGAAGATGGAAGATGGGTAATCAACAACAAATGAAATAAATATTTATACAAGGGTAACACAAAAATAGATAAATGTAAAATAAAATATACATAAAAAACTCTTTCAGAAAAGAAGGTGAGGAGAATTTACCTTCCCGTTTCTACGTACAGCCAATGCTATTGACATAGCACAAAACACACGCACCAAGAATAAATTTTTTTCTCTTTCTATGAGAAAGTGAAAAAGTAAACGCGAATTTTTAAATAAACCCAAATTTTTTTCACATCTTATTGTTTACAACACTAAACTAATAAAAATAAGTGCATGAAAAAGAAAAATATATGTATTTAAAACCTTCCAAAATAAACTGAAAATATTATAATATCTATACAGTCTATCACATCTACATTGGATTATTATGCTGCATTGTGTAAGGTTTTGAAGAGGAGAATGATTGACATTTGGAACCTCATTTGACTGCCATTTGTCAACTATATATTCTCTTAAATTTTTTAAAACAGAAAAAGAGACGGGTTGCCATTTGTATTTATGTTTGCTGCATCACATATCAATTGTGACAATTAATTTTTTTAGTTTAAATTGATAAAATGATTTATTTTATTTTTATTATTTTTTAATTAATTTGTTAATTTTATGTTATTTTTTAATTAAACTATTTTATATTTAATAATTTTTGTGATTTTATTTATTCAAAAGAATTTTTTTAATTTAAGAATTATAATATATAAGCTGTACTACTATTTGATTGGAGGGTATAAAATATTTTTATTAAAAATTTACTTTATTAAATATTTTTAAATTTGTTATTATATTTTATTATATATTTTAAAGATTCACATTATTTTTATGATTTAAAAATTTGTGTTTAAAAGATAATATTTTTAATATTTTATTTTATTTTTTACAAATTTAATTAAAAAAATTATTTACAAATCAGGGTTTATAATAAAAAATAGCTGTTAAAATCATAATAAAAATATCAGATAAAGCTTTTATCTTTTTAAGTGCTCTATTAAACCTCTAGAGCTTTATTGGATAACCCATTGTTGTAGAAGCAGAAAAATTTAATAAAATCTAACTGGGACAGTGATTATTAGGTTATAAAATTTAGAGTTTATATATGATGCATTGACAGTGTATAATTTTTATACACTGTCAATGTATTAGAGGTTGACACTTCATCAATAGGTCTTTATTGACAAATTAAAAAAATTTATTTATATTTGCATAGAAGGGCCTATTGATGAGGTGTCAACCTCTAGTGTATTGACAATGTATAAAAATTATAAACTATCAATGCATCATATATAAATCCTAAAATTTATTGGGCTCAAACATAGTATTTGAAATACGTGTAGCACGTTGTTTATGTTTATTCACTGTCGTTTTCCAAATACTCTGCTGTAACATCTCCTTTTACAAATTAGCATTATTATTTATATAAATTCTTATTTTAATTAATATTGAAATAATATTTATGGAAAAAAAGTAGTACTAAATCTTAAGACAAGAGTAATCATGCACATGTCCAAATTAGATACTGACAAATGTAACAATAATTTTTTTTCTTGTAATACTAAACAATGTTGTGATTTTTAATTGAGTTTTTTCTTTAAGTAAGGTATATAAAAATCTTAATTCTCAAAATAAGGTACATTTAAATTTTATTTTTAGGTTTTTTAATTTAAATTTTTTTTTTTTTGGTTATGAGCCAGAAGTCATCACAAAAGAAAACTTCTTGTTGTAGTTGTTATCGTTGTTGTATCACAAAGGTTGAAACTTTGGAAGCCTTCATTGCTTTAAAGGTTTGTGTTTCACAATTATTTGGTTTCAGTGGTTAAGAAAAACAAATAGAAAACCTATGCTTGTGGCTATGGAGAAGATGAAAGAAGGTATTTGCATATATTTTTACGTGCAACTCATGATAGTTTCAAATTTAGTGTTGACTAATAATTTTTTATAAACTAACTTCAGTTACTTTTCATTTTGTCTGTGATATTATATTTATAAATTATGATCACTTTATTTTGCACTTTTGGACTTCTGTCTTTTGAGTTAATGTTTTGATTCATATCGTCCTATGATAGTCAATATTTGCATTCAATCAAAGTTTTATTATAGTACTTTTGCGCCATGCACCAGACATGTATCTTCCAGTTGCTTAACAATGTTACTTGCAATTGTGAAAGTTGGGCCTTTGGTTTTAATAAAGTAACTCCAAATATCTTTGGTGTATGATCTGATTGGTTTAATGAATTTCTACAATTAGTGTGTTTGTTTTTGTTCTCACTTGGTAATTTTGAATGATTGATGTGACGAGTATGTTGCCATTGCTGGCTCTTCCATTACATTTTAATTTCATCTAAACTGTTTTTGTGAAATGTTAATTTCATTGGAGGTATAAGGGTTTTAGTTAGAAACACCAAGCTACACTGCTCATATAGATGTAGATTAATACAAGTAGGAAACATAAATGCTCAAAGGAGTATTTGTGCTATGCTTTAGTTTGGGCATTAAAATACAAGAAATGTTTTAGAATATGTTAAATGCTTTGAATATCTTTATTTCAAAGTTGTATTGCTGAAATACTGAAATTTAAATTAAATTTCATGTCAGAATCATCAGAGTTAAAATACAGTCTTCTTTTTCTTCCTGTTCAATCTCAAGTAGAGTTCGGAAGTTTAAGGCGGGTGATTCTACTGCTGAGGAGTTTGCAACTGCAACCCACGTCCAAGGAACATACGTGCCTATTTCTCGTGATAAGCCCTCTCGTTTGTAATCCTATTTTTGTGCGTTAAGATGTTTCTTGGTATAAGCAGAATGTGTGCTCCAGGTGAGTTTTCTGATTGCATGATGATGGTAAAAAGAAGTTAATGTGTAATGTCTATAAAAGGAGTAAGCTTTACTGATTTTGGCTTCTGAGAATTGGTTCTTTGATTGGTAGGGGAATCCTATTTCTTTTAATGAAAGTTTACACCTTTGGTGTTTAGTGGCATAGGAATGTGCTGGGCATGATTTATTTAAATTTTCGTTGGGTTGGTAATTTTTTGTATATGTTCTGCTCAGGGTTGAACTTGTGGTGGTATCAATCACAAAGCTTGTAATCTTTCATGTTTATTTGCTTTGATTATCCTTTCATGGTATTCTGATATCATGGTGGGGATTATCATTTTAGCAGGAATTTTGGTCTCTATGGATGGCTGGGAATGGGGCTATGTTGAACAGATATATTTTAGTTTTTTGTGGTGCTTTTGGTTTAAATTAAGATCTTTATATTGGGTTAAGTCTTTGAAACAGAACCTATTCGGAAGCAATGTGGTGGGATAAGCAGAGAGATATGCAAAATGATTTTCAGAGCTCCCGAGGAATGAAACTTCTGTGGAAAATCAAGTATCAAATGGTGATGTTTTGGGAAGCTACTGAGATGACAGATGAATTGGCGAAAACTGTGTTTGGGTGGTTTGAAATGTTTATGGTCATATGGTGATGTCTTATATTCCTTTAAAAGTGCTGTTTTCTATGTAGTTTTGAAGGTTTTAGACTCGATGTCTGTCTGTGTATCTTAAGGTCTGGTGTTTATGGTTTGGTTTTCTATCGAGTTGCATATCTTGTGGACTTTGTTTCGTTTTTTGCTGCAGATATGTGCTTTAGAATTTTGTAACTGATGAGATTATTTTATCTCATATGTTTCAGATTTATAAAATATAATCCATCCTGACTTAGCAAAAAGAAAAGTTTCTTGTGCAAAAAAAATACTGGCTGCTCACAGAGCAATAATGCATTGATGCTGATATGTAATTCAACTTAAACTGAAATACTTTTATTTGAAAATAAAGTTTAAATTTCTAGGAATTAAGTTTCTAAGTACTTTATTTAAAGAAAAAACTCATTTTTAATTACTTTATGAGTTTATTTTATTAAATTTGCTTTTTTTTTTGTGAGTGTTTTTTGGTTTGAATTTATATTTAATGCAATGATAATATATCGTCTTTATACATTGTTAGTCAATTAAAAAGTATCACTTTATTAATGAGTAAAGTTAAAAAATATACAAATTCTTAAAAGTAAATATTAATATAGGCTTCTAATTTATTTTAAGAGTCAAATAATTTTAAATTTTACTCATCAATTAAATGTCATTTTGGGGTTAATTGACCGTGTATAAAAACACTATAATGATATTAAATATAAACCCCTCTTATTATTATTATTATTATTTAGAAAAAAAAAATCTGCCCTTTTTTTTTCTTTTTCATTATCTTTCTATTCTTCCCCGAATTATGGTATAAAATTGTTTTTGGTTGTCTCCCCAAAGCCAACTACTTTACACCTTATATAAATATATATATAAAATTAAATATATATTTGTACAATTGGTGTGTCTTTGCACATCATCTGCTTTGATCCCATATATTCCTCCATTGTGACAATCAGGTTGCATTTGGTACATTGCAGATAAAGTGATTGCAGCGCAAAGTGATTACTGGGAAAGTGATTGTTGGGAAAGTAACATTGCAGCGTTTGGTATGCAGGTGACGTTTGGTGTTGAGGGAGTTGTAACTTTGCACTGCAATTTAATTCAATGTAAAGTGATTGCAGTGTTTGGTTTACAACTTTACGCTGCAATGTAGCATCCCACTGCAAAGTACTTTACAGCCAATGCTACAAAGTAATTTAGCCAAAACTACCCCCATTCATCGAGAATTTCCACTCCATCAGCAACCCAACTTCTTTCATCATTCTTGCCTCTGTCATCACTTTGTAGCTCGCCTCTGTCCATAGCCGAAAAATCAAGACGCAGTAGCTAGATGATTTGATCATGGAATAGCAGACTGCTTCATTCTAAGCTCGCAAATTTCCTATTTCCTATTTCTATGACTAGGATGGAAGCAAGCTACAGAAACCCATGAAAATTCGAAGAAGAAAAAATAAGAAAACCCATGAAAATTCGAAGAAGAAAAAATAAGATTGGGGGGGGGGGGGGGGGGGGGGGGGGGGGGGGGGGTACTTTCGGCTATGGACAAAAGCGAGCTACAGAGTGATGACAGAGGTGAGAGTGATGGAAGAAGCTAGGCTGCTGATGGAGTGGAAATTCTCGATGAATGAGGGTAGTTTTGGCTAAAGTACTTTGTAGCCAATACTTTGCGGTGGGATGCTACTTTGCAGCGTAAAGTTGTAAACCAAACACTACAATCACTTTACATTGAATTAAATTGCAATGCAAAGTTACGAATCTCTCAATACCAAACGCCACCTCAAAGTACAATATCTTAATCACAACGCAAAGTGGGTGTCCTATAATTAGTAAATGAAATCCTTTTCCTAAGAGGTATACATCAATTGTTTTTAATGTTAAAAATAAAAAATAATAATATAAAAACAATTTTAAAATATAAAAAGTAAAAGTTTTAAACATTAAAAAAATGGAACATAAAAAAAAAAGGGACAAAAAATGGGATGAGAGGAGTAATATTTTCTTAAAAGTAAAATTGAAAACATAATTTTAATTTTACTTTTTACCTTAGAATTATTGTGGCATTTTGAACATATGTTCATTTATTAATCAAACATGGTTTTCTTTTAAAATTAATATCTAACACACTGTCAATGGAGTTTTTGACTCCACAAATAAGATTAGGATAATTACACGTATCTTTTAAAAATATTAAAAAAATAAAACTAAATAAAGTAAGACATATGTAATCAATTTGTGGAGTAAAAAAAACTTCACTGATGGTTTATTGGATAATTATCTTTACTTTTATATCAAGTTTTTTATATTATAAAAGATTCTCATTTAAAAAGTAAAAAATAACAATAAAAAAAGCTCGATTATATTGGTTGAAGATGAAGCACTATTTGGGAATTCATATATGGTGTGTTAATTTTGGAGTGTTTGGAAGTTTTTCTTTTCTTTTCTTTTCTTTTATGCCATTTCTATCTTTTGGTGCTATTCTTTGTTTATATAAAGTATAAACCAACTTTATCTAATATTTCATAGTGTTTTTACTGAAAATTATCACTACAACAATTAATGTTTTTAGTGACGATTTTATTGTGACCATAAGTAATTTTGTCACAATTATTAGGTTTATTGTGACAAAATTTTGGTGTGACACTATTGTTTTAAGTAATTGTGACGTATTGTTTTATGGTCACTATTGCAATACTAATTGTGACAGTTTCAATATTTTCACAATTAAGTCGTCACTAATATAATAGTAATTGTGACGATTTAAGATTTGTCATTAAAGACTTGTCACTAATAAAGTACACAAATTGGCGCCAATTGATTTTTGGCGGGAATTTATATACTAGTGACGAAATATTAAGTGGTCACTGTTTTTTATCTTTATTGTGATGACAAATTTATTAGTCACTAAATAATTTATTTTTTGTTGCGAAAATTTGGTCACAATTGAATATAACAAATTAATGTCGACTACATCGTCACAATAATAAATTTACAATTGTGACAAATCAAAATCGTAACTATTATAAAAATTAATGACTTCAACTACCTATTCACCATTTACATTGACCAATTTAATAAATTATTTTTTATTACAATAATAATTTGTATATCAATAATTTTGTTTTTTTTTATTGGATAACAATTGTGAATGATTTTTTAACAAAAATAATTCATACTACTAATATTGAAAATTCATCAACAATAATATCCATTAATGGATATTACTTAAGAAGAAAAAGCAAATTAATCTAATTCCCAAATGTAGATATCTCCTTGTTGAAACCAATTTCATTTTTAAGAAATTAAACATCGTAAAATAGCTATTGAAGGGAAAAATATTGAGACAATTTCTTATGAGGTTGATAATGAGATGTCATAATTGCAAACTAATAGCATCACATAAACACATTGACATAATAGACATCTCAAACACTCCTAAAATTTAGTATATTCATACTTTTCTTAATTAAACAATACTTTCTACTCATGTAAAAGTTCAATATCCTTATATGCCTCCAAAATTTTAATTGTTAGAAAGAGTTCATGTTGTTTCTCTATGACTGACGATTTCATAACATTTATGTAAAAGTAGTTGAAATTCATATCTCACATGAGATTGATAATGAGATATCATAATTGCAATATGAGATTGATAAGGAGACAATTTCTTATGAGATTGATAATGAGATGTCAGAACTGCAATATGCACCTCTTCGAGTCACTAGCGGGAAAAAAATTCCTCCAAATGATATCAAATAGATCTTCTTAAAGGTATGATTACATATATATTTAAGTTTTTTTCATGAATATAAAATTTAATATGATAAATAAATGGTTAGTTTTTGTGATCTTATTTTCAATATCATATTATTCTAATATTTTTATTTCATTTTAGGACAAGTTCAATTTTACAAATGATGTACATCCTTATATGATGGAACAAGTGCAAGCACAATATAAGAATCGCCAATATCATTTGCACCATAGCTATCTTAAGACCAAAAATTGTCCAAATGATGTGGACTCGGATGATTGGCAATGATTAATTGCCAATAAATGGTCCACAAATGAATTTAAGGTAATTTGCTTATTCAATAAATTTAATTATTTTTGTTACTTATGTTACATCTTCTTTTTACGATAATATAGGTTCAAAGTGAACAAAACACAGTTAATAGGGGAAAACAACAAATAGGATCCATTGTTGGCACAAAGTCAATTGTTCAAAAGGCATTTGAGATGGTAAATTCAATTTTAATATGTTATTAAAAAAGTGATAAATCCCTAAAATTATAGTTTTTAGAGTATTTTATCACACGAATTTTGATTAAAATTTGAAATTTTTAATGTAATTTCTTCCCATTTTAATTAAATTGTCTTCCTGTGTAGGAAATTCAAGAATAACGAGGAAGTCAAGAAAATGGCAAGAAAATCAAAGAAAAATGGTTGGATTTGGTGTTTAACTCTTAAAATCCATAGACTTAGCTTTCTCCAACCCCTAAATCCTATTCTTATCACCTTACCCTTAAATTAATTTTAAGCCATAAACTTTACCTAAACCAATTTTTCAAACCCTTAAAAAAAAGCCTTTAACTATTACCCCACCATAACCCACTTAAACATATTCCATTCTCACATAAAACCCAAACATTATTAAGCTCATCTTAAATACCAAAACCCACAAGCCTTGACCATTCTTCATGCAAGCTCACGACATATTCATTGAAGTTGACTTCAACGAGCACAAAAGAAAAATGAGAGTCCAGCCCTATAATATATAGTATATAGTAAATACTAAAAATAGAAAGAGAACAAAAATAGAAAGGGAAATAAAACAGAAAAAAAAAAAGAGGAAAGGAGAAAATCGGGGAGGAACCCCGACCCCTCCTGCCAGACCGCCGGTGGCGGAGCTGCCACCGCCGGCGAGGGGAAAAGGAAGGCGGGACGCCACCGGCCAGAGAAAAGAAGGAAGCTACCGGCGGCGTGAAGAAACGGAACGGGATCGACGGAAAACGAAGCAAAAGCCGGAGGAAAAGGAAAATGCCGACGGCGGTGCCGGCCGAATCGGTGGCTGCCACCACCACCAAAGCTTCACCGGAGGAAGAGGAAGCTGATGGAAGCCACCAGTGACGCAATGGACGGCGGAGGAACGCCGGCGAAGAGGAAGAAGAACCGAGGCAAAACCGCCTCGATTCGCCGCCGTGCCACCGATCCAGGGCAAACGGAGGGCACCGGCAAGTTCGTCGTGCAGCCGGCCAGCTGAGGGACGCCCGAACCGTCGGAGAACCGGCCGCCGGCGAGGAACCGGCGAGGAAAGGCTCTGAACCGGTTTGACCGGGAAAGGAAGAAGAAAAAAGAAAAGAAAAAGAAAAGAAAAAGGAAAAAGGAAAAAGAAAAAGAAAAAGAAAAAGAAAAAGAAAAAGAAAAGAAAGAAAGGAAAGAAAAAGAGGAAAAAGGAAGAAAAAGAGGAAAAAGGAAAATTTGGGAATTCGGAAAATTCCCGGAAATTCGACAACCCGGGATTTTACAAGTTCGGTAAGAAATTTCCCGAGAATTTAATTTCAGAAAAAATTAAATAAATTATGAAAAATTCTAAAAATTAGAATTTTAATTCCAGAAATTATTTTCAGCAATCGAGATAAGGAATCGGGAGAAATGGAGCGCGGGCGCGATCGATAAGCGGAAGTCGCCGACCCGGAAAAAGGTAAGGGATGCATGTGCAGCACTGTAAGGATACTCAGTCTGCATAATTTAATTTAAAATATTTTATGCAATTATTTTATGAAAATTATTATGATGCATGAATTGCTGAAAATAATTTGAGAAGAAGTACTGGCTGAAAGATTTTAAACTGTATTTTCCGTGCAGGAGGTTAGTGAATCGGCAGCCGTTATGCTGCCGAAAATTTTAGAAAAACTTTATAAAATCATATTAAATGATTTATTTCCGAATTTCGATAGTAAATCACGAGACATGAGGAAATTTCTAAATTTCATAAAATATGAATATAATGAGATGGAACTTTAGAATGTTCATGTATTCGAGAATGGTGATAATGAAATCACCGAAAATTCTCGAAATAGATAAATTACACGAATTACGAGACGAAAGATGAAGTGAAATATAGTAAATATTTTATGGATATTTTTATCAATATTCACTAAAGGATTATAACCCTTATGGTTTTAAATCATGGAATTATATAATTGTATAAATTCCATAAGGTGTATTTTCCGATGAAAAATACGGTTTTGAGACTGGTTAGTATTCTTATCATGCTGATACATGATATGTGACATGTTTAGTCCCGGTCGACACCTGATCCGTGATCCACCGAGGACAATATAGATTATGGTCATAGATTTGACCGGTTTAGTCCTTTACCCTCCAGGGTTTATAGTACGACAAGATTAACGTCTATATTAAAATCCATAAATGATAGCTGACATGTTAAAAAGGGAAATATTTTACATGACATGGAATATGTCAAACGGAAAAGGCCATACCGAGCAGAGGCTCGATGATTGAACAGTGGGAGCCACCTCTAGAGTCCTTCGGGAACTAAGTGCTACACGTGTTCCGATGTTTCAGTACAGGCCATACCGAGCAGAGACTCGATGATTGAACCGTGGGAGCCACCTCTAGAGTCCTTCGGGAACTAAGTGCTACACGTGTTCCGATGTTTCAGTACAGGCCATACCGAGCAGAGACTCGATGATTGAACCGTGGGAGCCACCTCTAGAGTCCTTCGGGAACTAAGTGCTACACGTGTTCCGATATTTCAGTACAGGCCATACCGAGCAGAGACTCGATGATTGAACCGTGGGAGCCACCTCTAGAGTCCTTCGGGAACTAAGTGCTACACGTGTTCCGATATTTCAGTACAGGCCATACCGAGCAGAGGCTCGATGATTGAACAGTGGGAGCCACCTCTAGAGTCCTTCGGGAACTAAGTGCTACACGTGTTCTGATGTTTCAGTACAGGCCATACCGAGCAGAGACTCGATGATTGAACAGTGGGAGCCACCTCTAGAGTCCTTCGGGAACTAAGTGCTACACGTGTTCCGATGTTAGTATGAGAAATCGTAGGATATTGTGACGATAAGTAAGTGAGTGTGATTCGTGAATTCGACAAATGTCAAAGAATGAAATAGATTTTAATAGCTTATTCTGCTTTTTAACGGACAGAACTAATTAAGAGAGTACATTAAAACATGAAATAAGTTTTAAAGAAATAAGATGATGATTTAACTAATATTCTTTTCAAGGAATATACGGATATTAATTATTCTATTTAAAGGCTTTATTTCGTAGAGGCATTATTTTGAAAGGAATATGAAAAGATTATGAAAGATTAAAAAGGAAAAAGGATTTATTAATTCAAAACAAAAAGAAAAATTTTTCTCTACAGTTGCTTCTAGGTTCCGTAACAAGTATGGTATTCTAAAATACCTACCTTACTCCATTCGGATCCCTAGCCGACTGTAGTATCTTTCCTACATGCGAGCCTAGAGCCCATAGGAAAAATGAAAAAGATTTTCAGCATATAGGAAGCTGAGTATCAAGTGAGGCATATAATTCTCTTACTGAGCCGTGGTTTTGCTCACCCCTTAATTTTCAACATCTCAGGTTTTGATGAATGTGAGATCAGTGGATTGTGGATCCTGGCTATACACGAAGAACAATGTGTCAGACCGACTGATTATTTGAGGTATGATTATTTATTCTCTGTATTTAGACACGTCAACAGTACTACTTATCTGATTTGTTACGATAGGGGATGTGTATAATATAAACAATATTATGTAAAATTTATTAACAGTCAGTACAAGTGAAGTATCGCAGACAGCCCAACCGGTTAAGTTGTGTATAAGTAGGGTAAAAATGTGGTCACGGGTCGTGACAAGCCCGTAGAGACTAATGGCCAAAGCCCTCGAAGCAACCCTAGCTTACACAAGAGGAGGAGCTGCCGCATAATGAAGGTGTGGAGAGGCTGCGTGACACAGTATTCTTCACCAAACTTCTGCAATTTTTTTTTTGACGTAGGAGTAGCTTAAAAAGTTCTAGGTTTTACTAGCTTTATGGGAGGTTTGAAGTGAAGAGAAAATGCTGTGTCATGAGGGTGGAGAGGAGGCTGGTGACAGCAGCTACATTCCCCCCATCGATTGCAGTGTTTTTTTTTAATTTCTATTTTCTTTAGGTTTTAATGAAGTTTTTTTTCTTTAAGTTCAGAATCACGTTTATATTACATTCAGTTTTCTTTTTAGAATTTCAGTTCAATAGCATTTTGTTTTTTTGGTTCTCATTTCATACTTTGTTCTTATTATATTTACTGTTTGGATTTTATTTTGCTATTCGATGCTTTAGTTTCATCTTGTTGATGTGTTAAATTTCATATATAGTTCTTTACTACTGCATTGCATTATTCTTGCTTCTTCTGTATTCATGTTTTAAGAATCTTGTATTAAAATTCTGCATTGACTTTCTAGTTCAGTATTTCTTTGTATCCCTGTTTTCTGCATATTTCTTTCTTTCCTCTGTTTAAATCTATAAATAAATATATATATATATTTTGCATCAATGTCTTGTGTTTATTTTCCTTTATTGCTTTTGCATCTGCTATCGTTTCACCTTGTTGCTTGTCTATTGCGTTCTTCGTGACTGGGCTGTGTTGGTACAAGGCGAGCAGTGGCACAGACTGCTCTGTTCTAGTTAAGATAGCTGTTGTCGTTGGGCTGCTCGTGTTGGAGGCTGTGCAGGGGAGCAAGAAGCTTGCTCTGTTTGCAGGCGTTGTATTAAAGCAGTGCTGCGTGAACCGCTGAGAAGCAAGAGCTAGCAAGCGGGTTGTTGGAAGTGTTGAGCACTTCAGGACGTGGGCTAGTGTTGCTTTTACCGTTCGGTGTCTTGAGCATGAGCTAAAGCGCGGCAATGCAAATCTGCTAATGGCATGTGCGTGGCAGTGTTTGAATCTTTTGTTTTGTGTGGTTTTAATAGTGTTGAAGGCCACGGTTTCTGCTACTTTTATTATTTCATTAGTTTAATGTTTTACATATTTATCAATTCAATAGTTTAAATATATTCTTTTATGTTATAATAGTTTAGATATTAATTAGTTTAATAGTTCATTAATTCATTAGTTTTATAGTTTTTTTTTTTGTAGTTTAAGTAGAATTAGCTTTAGGTTTTTAGTTAGCGAATTATGTTTGGGTAATTTAATTCATATCATCAATTTAATTTTGCATTTATTTTTACTTTTATTTTTATTTTTATTTTTATTCATGCATATTTGGTTTATGTTTTATTTTAGGTATCTTAATAGTTAGTTAAGTTGAAAATTACATATTGCTTGAATAAACCTAGGATGACTAGTTCTAGTACTTAGCTATATCAATTCTAACTAATCCTCGTGGGAACCATACTTTATTCATCACTTTATTACTTGTCGCGACCCGTGCACTTGCAGTATAGGTCTTAGAGCGCAACAAAAAGTTAATTCTATTTTTTTAAAAATTACTTTTTAATTATATGCTTTATCCTTTGGTTATTTTTTTTTTTCAGAAAGATAAAGATTCTAAAGAGTGGACAAATGCTGTGAAAGTTTGGAAGGCAACACGAATGAGATCTAATGGAACTTGGTCTGTCCCAAATGGAGAAGAAATAATGGTATAGAAAGAAATAATGGTATAGAAATTGTTTAAAATTTTGTTTTTCATTTGATATTCATTTACTTTTAAAAAATTAATTATTATTTTAACTATGTAGAACAAGCTTCAAGAAAAGGGTGAGAAAAATCAAGAGAAGATCTCATCTGCACATATAACACTAGTGGAGCATTTTTCTTTTTTTTTTGGGAACAAAGTCAAATTACTTACGTGGAATAGGTGTTGGGGGGATAACATCTAGCTCTCAAGAAAAAAAGTCGCATTATTGCAGAAGCTGAGGCTGTAAGGAAACGTGCAGAGGAAGAGGCTGAAAGGCTTACTGAAATCACAAAAAAAGAAAAAGAGACCAACACACAACTTCAAAAGGATATGGAAGCGCAATGTGAAGAACTTGTGGCTCAAGGGAAGGCTATTGAAAAAAAGAACCTGGAATTGAAAAAAGTGAAGGACATACTTGATTGTTTAGCAGGTGAAGGGCTAATTTCAAATTTGTTGTCTAATGGATCTTCATCAAATTCAACAAGTAATAATGTAAGTGTCCTAGATAAATAATTAATGTCAGTTCTAGTATTATAATAACAAGATATAATATGTTTATATTATTTATTGACTTTATATTTTTGTTTGTTTTGTAGGAAAATAATGAAGGGTGAAACTTTATTAAGACCATTTATGGACTGCTAGATTTAAATTCCCACTTGGACAATTTTATATTTAGTCTTGGACAATTTTTATCTTTGGAGTAATTATTTATATTTTGATGGAAATATATTAGTACATTGATAATTGTATTTTGGATGTTACTTTGGAAAACCATTAGATTTTAGAAATTAAGAACATATTATATATTTTCGTTTGTTATTTACTTTATTATTATTATTCAATAAAATAAATGAAGTGACCATTTTTTGTGTCACTATTATCATATTCAATTTTGAAATAGTTAGTGACTATATTTTGTAACTAAAACTGTCTACTAATTGTGACAATGTCATTATATAGTCACTAATGATTTTTTTTGTATAAATTGATAAATTTTAATTATGACAATAACTAATTTATTAGTGACGATAGTTATTGTAAGAAATTCTTTTAATATTTGTGACACAATTTATGAGTCACTATTTTGGCAAATACTAGTGACGAAATAATCAAAACTATAAAAAATAGCACTAGTGACAATAATTTTTGTAACTATTGTAAATACTTTTAGAGACGATATTGTCGTCACAAGAAAAGTAATTAACAGTGACGGCTTTCTTTGTCACTATTTTAACTTTTTTTTTTGTATCGAAAGATTTGTCACAATAGACTTGAGCTATTGTGACGATATTTTTTGTCATAAATACCAATATTTTTAATGACAAAAAATTTGTCACAAAAGAAATATGTAATTATGACTAAATACTAAAAATTGTCACTAAAGAAATAATGACGTTGTTTTTTGTGACGACAGGTGACGAATTAAAAATTTGTCATTAAAAATGATTAGTGACGAAATTTTATGCTTTTAGTGATCAAATTTCTCTCCACTAAAAACCATATTTCTTGTAGTGTTGTCAGCCATAATTTTCTCAGTTTCTCCAACCTTTATCATCCACCACCATAAAAATAAATCCCGCAATCATTGAATTAATTAATTAAGGATGATTATAGGTATAAATCAAGAGGAATTTTGCTGTTTTGGAATCTCTCGCAATCAAATGTCAATATCAAAGCAAAGAGAGAAGCAAAGAAAGAAAGGAGTGTTTAACAGTTCAACCTTTCCCAACAAAAATCAAAACCCTACTTGATGAGAAATCAATAGTTGGTGCCCCAGCTGAAGGAATCTTAGCATTATCAAAGCCTGACATATTGATGGAGTCTAAGTATTGTACTCCTTTTGGGAAGAAGGCTGGAAGACCAATGAAAACCATTTTTCCTCAATAGGCTTGACATCAATTTATCTTTTGATTATAACTTTGATAATAAACCAATACAAAGCCTTCTCTTTTTATGCTCTCAAATCCCATTATTTTTAATAATATAATGGAGATATTTTTAAGTTTTTTTTTAGTTTATTTTTTTTAACATTCATAATTTTATCTTCAAAATACTTTTCATAAACATCTAATCAATAGGAAAAAAAAAACTTTTCTTTTTAGTAATTGAGTTATGTGGATTCTCACTTTATTCAACTAGTTATTGAGAGCTACTTCTCACCTTTACCACTACTATATGCGGGAGAGGAAAAATTTTCATAGTTTTGCTTTTCTGTCTTAATTTGATTGTATATATAAACTCAATGATTGCTATGAAAGGTGACTCATTGTTTTTTTTTTTGATGAAAAAGGTGACTCATTGTTTCTTTCATCATTCTATATCTCTTCTTTGTAATAGCCTTGGTGTGCTTTTTCAATATTAATTTTGTAAATAGTCTTTGATTTAACCCCACACACATGTATATATAACTTTAGTGCAACCCTAAATATTTTTTTTTGTAATTTGAAAATCACAAATTCAACAGAAAATACTTTTTCTCTTAATGCAAAAAGAAAATTGCACCTCCATAATATGAGTTTTGTTTTGACCAGGTTTATATTCGATTGTTGGAGTCAAAATGAAGTAGATTACTCCACCAGGATTTTGTACCAAAAACAATTAATAAAAGATACCCTCAAGATGATTGAATCATAGACCGAATCTCCTTGGAGCTGAGAACTTAACTAAACCCAGACTGTAGCCAAGTTTGGAGCAAGATTTCAGTGCCTCCCAACACCCCAAGATTGCTCTTAAATTTGACTAATAACTGCTAAATTCTCTCCCTTTCTCTCTCTTATTTCTAAATTATTGTTTCAATTTAATAATATATATTATGCAAGATATCATGCTGCTGACACTTCTACATGCACACAATAATCTCTTTTTTTGAAATATGCAAGCAACAATCTCTCGGGTTCAATCCTCATTAAACACATTTTTGGAGAAGAATGAAGAGCCTTAACTGTGATAAAACCTTAAACATGATTAATTTCAAGCCATTAAAACGGATAAAGATACATGTAGTTTAAAAAAATATATGCATGCAATAATCTCATACTTCTAGACATTATTTAAATTGATTTTTTAATGATTCCAAACCATGATTTACCCTATTAATCTTGTGTTATATGAATTATAATAACTTACACATGTGATTCCTAAAGAACTATAGTCATATAGGAATAAATTTATGTTATCGTTATGTCATTTATTATGAAATATAAGAACATTTAAAATCATCGTAATTAGGCATGAAAATTTTCCTTCTTCATTTACTATTACTTATTTTTTTTCTTTTTATTCTCTCACCTCTCAAAGACTACTCATTTGAGTGTTGGAATGCATTTTAAACTTTACTTCTGATGCCTTTCACTCTTTTTATTTCTGTAATGGGAAATCCCAATCTCTTTGACTCGAGAGCTTTTGTCACTGAATTTCCACTCTAAGATCATCAACAACCTTCCTAAATTATTATTGTTTGCTAAAGCAATAACATTAGTAGACTTCAAATGCTATGTTCACTCACCCTACTAATTATTGGGAGGGATGAAGCAGACTTACCAAGTTAATATGGTATACTCTCCTTTTCACACACATGACACAACAACAACAAACATTTAAAAAACAAAAAAATCTTGCTTTGCTGATGCAAATACATAGACCAACAATAGTTTTCCAAGACGGGTGTGACAAATCAAAATTTAGGTAAAGTAATAGGTTTCTAGTATTGAAACCAAAGCTACATAAAACAATGAGAGTAACCCTTCGCCCATTTTTGAGTAGCTATAGCTGCGAGTCTATAATTCGTATTGAATTGTATTTTTTTTTTATTTGCATGATTCAAAAATCTAAAAAAATGCAACTTAAAAGAACAAAGATTGAGATTGTCAAGTTTGTCATATCCATGGTGAGGTTATTAAATTTTCATGCAAATTGGATTGTCAATTATACGAAATTATTTAACACATTCAATTGAAAGATATGCAAAGATGCATAATCGAACTCATTCCAACTCCAACCGATATTGATTCAGGTAATAAAACAATCTATTTTTTAAAATTGTTTCGAGTTCAAATCCATTAAAAATTTGACAGAAGATAATTGCTTACGAAAAAAGTTTTTGGAAAGTTTTGAGTGGGGACAATGATCTCTGCAAAGTAAGCGAAGTTCATCAATGGAGTGTTATCAAATTTTGTCTTGTCTAATGTGTCATTACTCCATGCCTTGGTGCATGAATTTGTGTAGCTTTTGCTGTAGTTAAAGCTGTACTGCAGTTTAAGCCAATGCAGTTTCCATTGACTGCCTGTTCGATGGCAACTTCCTGTGGCAGTCCTAGTATTTGTGTCCTGTCAGTCTCAATCATGGGCCTCTCATGTTTTTCTCATCTCAACTTCTGAAATTGGAATTTGTATGGTTTTAATTGGTTCTCGTTATTATGATTTGTTGAATTGAAAATGCACTACCCCATTAGTTTCTTCATCATCAACAATGTTGAATCAGAAAAACTGGAGGAAATTTTTAGCAGGATATGTATAATTCTTTTAGTCAGGGTTTTCCTGATTTCGGTAACTAGTAAGCATTGGGTAGACTATAATTTTAGACACGTGATAACATGATATATATATATATATATATATATATATATATATATATATATATATATATATATATATATTGAAAATGATATGGGTTATAGTTTTGATAAAAGTTATCTATAGATTCGACAAAAGCCGAAAAATTGAATTGGTGTTTAGTGTATCGACACAAATTATGATATAATAATTTTTGTGTTTTATACTTATATAGTACATGAATAGTGAAATATAATTTTATTTGGAGTAAAATTTTGATATTCTTTTTTCTAGGAGTGTAAACGAACAGAACGTTCGACGAACCGTTCGTGAACTCGTTCGGTTTCTGTTCGTTTATGTTCGTTTATTAAGCTTAACGAACGAACATGAACAGAGATATGGTTCGTTCGTTTTTGTTTGCGAACAGGCTCGTTTGTTGTTCGTTCGTTTATATTCATTTGTTGTTCGTTCATTTAAAGTGTCATTTGTTGTTCGTTCGTTTATATTCATTTATTGTTCGTTTGTTATTTATTAAAATTACTTATATTATATAAGTTATATAATATACATACCCTATTTTTAAGACATTAACCTAAAAAATTAGTTCTAATTTTTAAATATATTTATACAATATAACTTTGTTGGTTTAAAAAATTAATAAAATATAATTATAAAATTAAATTAGTTAATTATACTTAAAATAATTATTTTTTTAAAATTTTAAACATAATGTATTGAAATAAAATTAATAAAAGTCTCATAACAAATTAAGATTTCATTCATATGATCTTATTCATTGACCATTTACATATAATATATATATGTTACACATATTTGTGTATACACACACATATATGATATTTTAATATATGTATGTGTATAATATAAATTGTACTTAAAATAGTAATTATCAATTTTAATAAAATATTGTTGACTTAAGTTGTATTTAAGATTTTGTATTAGATAATTTCAATTTGCATGTGGAATTTAATCTTTATGTAAGATTTTTAATATTTAATATTTAGTTTGTTCTTATGAATACTTGTTCATGAACATGTGTTTGCGAACGCATTCGTTTACATGTCACGAACACGTGTTCGTGAATGCGTTTGTTTACATGTTCGCAAACACGTCAACGCGTTTGTTTATATGTTCGTGAACATGTTCGTTTATATGTTCGTGAACACATTCGTTTACATGTTTGCGAACTGTTCGTGAACATTAACAAACTATACTTACCAAACAAATGAACGAACACCAACGACACTAAAAAACAAACGAACGAACACAAACATCAATTCTTTCGTTCGTGTTCAGTTCGTTTACAGCCCTACTTTTTTCAATAGGTTCTAAAATCTGATGAACTTTACCATTTCATGGGTTCTCTCAACATTTTAATAAGATTCGAATTACTTCCAAAAAAAAAAGGAAAGATTCCAATATTATTTTCTTTGAGATGTGACCAAACTTTAATGTTTGGATAGGTAAATGGAAATGATTTTGGGCACAGAAAGGGACCATGAGTGCATAAAAACCTTTTTCCAGCAAATTAGTTGGGTAATGTAATCTTGGATTTATCAATTATAATGAGAAAAGAAAATGTCTAAATCACATGATAGTATTAGAAAAAATGCACACCCTTGTTAGTGGTCCACTGATCTATTATTACCCTGGTTGGTGGTAATGCAGCTTAATAAGGGCCTGCCTAAAGATGAATTTTTTTCCCATTTTAGTTAACATACTATTCTTCTTGTTGCATTTAGTTATGTAACCTTTTCATACTTTTGGTACCATTGATTTATATTCAGAGATTTCAAGTTAAAATTTCAAATTGTTATATGAGATGAGAGAAGATTATGCCGGTTAACTACAAAAAATAATATAATTGTTAAACAAACATTAACTACAAAATTAGGGCCATTACTACCCAAAAAAAGAGAAATCGTAGTAACTTATTCATCTTCAAATGTTTCTTTAATTTTTAATAAAGGTGGCAAAAATTGATCCGATTCGAAAAACTTACCCGAACAATTCGAAACTAAATCCAACTGATTCGATTGACGAAAGAAGTTAACAACCCAAATCCAACCCAATACTGTAACCAAAAAAAAAAATCCAACCCAATACGAATCCAAATTAATCTGAAACCAAATTTATTCAAATTCATATTGATTCGAATCCGATCTAATATGAATCCAAATTCATTCGAATTTAGATTAACTCAAACCCGACCTAAACCTAAATTGATCCAAACCCAAATTAGCCCAAACCTGAAAAAGTTCAAACTTAAATTTAAGATTATCAATAAATATCTAAATGTGAAAATTAATTATCAAAGTATTTTATTATAGTAAAAATATAATTTTTTGTATAATACAAGTGTTATATTTTTTTGAATATGGTTAAAGTTAAATATTTACTTTTATATTGTATTCTTTTGAACCTAACCAAAAACAAAATTCTACAAGAGCTAATGTATAACTATTTAATGGCTAATCTATTACAAAGCACAGAAGCTATACCGCCTATACTTAATGTCTCCAATTATTCTATAAAAACTCAAGCGAAATTAAAGAGATGTATAGTGGTGTATTATAGTATTTAGTAGGGATTATTAAATCACTTTTATGCATAGAGTTGTCATTTATTATATATAATATAGATAAAATAAAAAAGATGCATTAATTTATGAATATCGGTAAATATATTATAAAAAAACTATCATACAGATTATTAAATATTTTGAATATTTAAATCCCAATTTTATTAGGTCAAGCAAGAAGAAAATTTTATTTTCATTAGTTTTGTGGTTTTTAGAAATATGGTTTGAGTTTATTTTCATACCAGACAAATCACATTAATATGACCAAGCTTGACCCGAAAAACTTGCCCACTTGACTCGAATCCAAATCCGACTAATCCAAATTGACTAAAAAAGTCAACAACCCGAATCCGACCTAATCTGAACTCAAATTGATTCGAACTCGAATTGTTCAGAATTCAAATTGACCCAAATCCCACTTAATCCAAATCCGAAATGATCCGAACTTGAAATAAATTGATTTTTCCTTGACCCAAACCCGACTTAATCTGAATCCAAAATATCCGATTTTTCTTTAACCTAAATTGATCCGATCCAAAATAATACAAGTCAAACCTAATCCGATCTACCCATTTGCAACCTCTAATTTTTAATTTTAATTCAAAAATTGGGTTTTCTTGATCCAACTCTTCTATTTTTATATACAAAAGGGATCTAAAAAGGGAATTTTTTAAAATTATTTGGGTTTAGTTAGATATTAGATTATTTCCTTAACAGCAAATTATTGGTCACATTTGAAAAGCTCGTGGCAAATAAGTTATTGCCATGCTCAACCATACTTCCTTTCTTATTACTTTGCTACTAACATAGATTGATTTTTATTTTTTATTTGGAAAAAAAAAATAGTTGGGCCAAAGGAGCAGTAATCTGAGAAGTAACAGCTGGAAGGCTTGGACTAGGCCGCGAATAGCTGGGTCAAAGGAGCGGCAAGCTGCTGAAGAAATTGTAACTATAGAGTTGGTTAGTCGGCCTAGCGGGGCCGAAATGTCGATCTTTTAATTTGGGTTTCAAGATCAGAACTTCCATAATTGAATAGAGAGCAAGTAGATCAAAACTAATCGAATCTAAAATTTAATAAAATTTGTATGTACCAAAAAAATTTAATAAAATTTGTATATGAATTTAATAAAAACTAAATAAAATATTTTGTGTTTGATATGTCCATACAAATTGATATAAAATTTTTGTATTTTACAAAATACGTATACTGTTTTACACAATACGAATACAATCAAACATGAATTCTATATACCAATTTACCAGATCTACCGGTAAGTCAGATGCTTCTGAAGTTCCATACATTTGAAACTTTACAATGATATGCACTGAGGCCAGAACATAAAGGCTTTTCATGGCCAATTGCTCAAATTAAGCAACCAAAGATAGTAGGTGAGAAAGTGAAAAGCTACCTGATGATAATCTTCAAATGGGGAACAAAGAAAGGGATCCGATGTAATCAAGCTGTTATTGCTGTTAGTAGTCTGTAAGATAACTTTAAGCATACATAGGTTGTATGAGGAAATTAAATACCACCGATATCTGAATTTTTGAAGCCTTGTCAATAAAATTGAAAAGAAAATCTTAACATCTTATTCAAGGTGCAGCATTATCATCCTATGCCTGTCAAAAGGCAGTTTTAATCTCCAATCCTTCTGTTTACGACTAAAAGGTCTACCTTTGCTGTTGGGGTCCCTGTTTTCCTTTACATCTGCCAACTTCCATACACAGTTCTCTTCTTCAATGCAATCTAGTAAGAAAACTCCACTCTTTTCGGCACAATTAGACCCTGCATCTTCAATATAAGAAACTTCCATAGCCATACCTTTGAACCGATCTAAATCATCTGGTACCTTTAGTATTCTCTCTGCGCCAGGAGATGATACCTTCAAAACATAAACATTGTTTTTAGATAACAAATACATTCACAGTTTCATGGTAAACTTCAGTGACAGACAATAGAGACTAGAGAGGCCATATTTCAGTCTCAGCATGTAAGAACTAGGCACTTGTTACCTCCAGAGCCAAATCATCAGGTATTTCTCCCCGTTCTCCAGCTTCATCTAATATTTTCTTGTATTCTTGACTATAGCTCTCTAGCTCCTCCATGCTGGGACAACCATATCTGATGAAAGGCAGATAGGTCTTTTAATATAATGAAACCTAGAGATTCAAGTTCCAAGTTACATATATTTACAGTCACACACACATCAATAGATTATCCATCACAAAATGAATACATAGTTCACTGAAAATTTCATACTTTTAAAGAGAAACTTCCTTCTTTCTTGATCAGGTACCAATGACTTCAGTCAAGCACAAGAAATTAGACTACTTAGTTATTGCTTTTGCTATTTATTTTACTTCCTAAACAATTGCTAAAAAGCAAAACAAATGAGATAAAAAAAATATATCACATTACTGAAAATGATTAAATGTAACAACAATTCCAATATAATTGTTTTATATAACTGAAAATGTTGTATTTCATATTTTGTTTCTAAAAGAACAAATATATATATATTACTTAATTATTTTTAAATTCTTCAAAACATTATCAGCTTTTGTATTCAAAGGTGATTTTTGCTGTTCATTTCAATAAGATGATAGCTAGCTTCTCAAAAAAGAAACTTTAGTTTCTCACATTTATAATCTCCAAAGAAGAATAGAAATAGTAATACTTACTCATTTGACAGTTTGTCTAGTCTGACATAAATGTATCCACGAGGTGTAGTCTTGAAAGCATAAAGTTTAATGTCATCACTAAACAGCTTTAGAACATCATGGGCGATAGAAAGAACAGATTCACCCCAAGGAACACCTTGGAATACAACTCCACCACCATCCCCTCCATCGCCAATCTATATTAGTTCATACCACTCATTATCAAAAGCAAGGTAAATTTTATAGCATCAAACAAAATCTAAGAAACCAGAAAAATGTACCTTGGGCTCGACGACTTCATCCTCTTCTTCCCACCCATCTGTGGTTTCCCCATCATCTTCAGTTGTTTCATCTGCAAAAACCAAGAAGTTCACAGTAATCAGTTCTAGACACAGAACTTTTATCAAACACTTGGAGTCTAAAGCATAAAAAGTATTGAAGAAACAAAGAGAAATAGAGGTATACAGAGAAGTGGGTCTTCTTCTTCTGGCTGGCTCTCGTGTTTGTCGTGGATGGAAGTACTGCTGCTTATTAGACGGTGAGTTAAGGAAGAAGAGAAAGAGGAAATGGGTTCTAGTTGTAGAGAAGAACCAACAGCAAAACGACGAGAAGAAGAAGAAAAACAAGGGTTAAAGAAGGCGCGGAGAGGTAAAGGAGAGAGCATTGTAGCAGAGAAAGATGAAGCAGCGAAGCCAAAGGGAGGCCTTCGAGTGGTTTGTAACAGAGACTGAATAATTCTACTATTGCTCATTCTTCTCCCTTCCCGTCACCGTCTTCAGCGGCCGTTTTACTTTATAACGTAAGGTTTAGCTGCTACTGTCGGCTCTATAGAAATGATTTCAGTCTCTTCTACTTCTGAGTTTGTGTTTCGAGGCGACCCCGTCTAAAAACATGTACATGTCGATACAAAATACTGTACTTTCTATAAGTTTGTTTTTTTTTCATATTTAATCATGGGCCTGAAATTACAATTTACAAAGTAACATTTGAATTTGATTTTGATTCGATTTGTCATTTGAATAAGTTGAGATTATATTCAACCTGCAATTAATTAAATCAAATTCATGTAATCAACTTATTACTCAATTAACTTTTAACTCGAGTAATTTAAAATTGAATTTAACTTAAAATTAATCGAATCAAATTTGACTACCTTGACATAATAAGGTATTGCAAGGGAAACAAGATAAAACACTATTTATTTTCTTGATGATGAAGGATATATATTATAGACGAAAATCTGATTGCATTTCATTTTTGCTATCATGTACAACATAACCCTACAAAATCTTAAACCAAAGGGAATGAGATAACATGAACAACAAAAGATTGTAGCATACAAACAATTTATAACCGGAGAATGGTTCGTAGTGTGTCGCAAAGGTTTTGAATGGTCTGTTGCTCCTGCGTCGCCTGCAACTCTTGAAGTGGCATCTCATCATAGCACCTGCAGCAAGCACGAAGACAAGAATGCTGTAAAAACAAACAGCAGCTAATAATTGGTAAAAATAACTAAAAGTATAAACAAACCATGCTATTTGTAAGTTACGTAAGTTCGATTTAATAATCATTTGAGTTTAAATTATTTATTTTTAAGCTGATTTCAAGTTCAAACAACTCAAGTAACAAGTTGAATCGAGTTTGAATATCTTAATATCCGGTTCAAACGACTCACAAGCCTAATCAAACTTTTTTTAAAATATATCTTTACTATTTGGTTGTTATTTTATTATTTTATTCTTATAATATATGATTAAAAATGACAAATCAAGCCTATCGAGTCGAGCTTAAATAGTTCGAGTATTTTACTAAATCGAGTTCAAAATTCAAAAATTAAATTTGATCGAGCTCGACCCAAACTTCGAACCTTGAGACTAAGTTCGAGTCTGATATTGAATCGTCTTAACTTGACTCATTTACACTCCTATATTGAGCCCCTAAAGATGACAAAACTTACATTTTGTGGTAGGCTAGTGCCTGCGCCAGATTCATTAGAGTAGAACTTGAAGTAAGTCTTTGGTAGACGCTAGGAGGAAGGGGCATCTGTAGCATGTTAAACTGGCAAATAATTTATAAATCTCTGAGCGAGAGAGATAGATCAGGAAAAGAAAAGGGAGAGAAAGAGGGATAAGGAGAGAGGAGGATGGGAATTGACCTCATTGTGTGCTCTTCGACCTTTTTTCGATTGTCCATCGCCAGCAAAAAGATCCTGCAGTGCTTCAACAGCAACGGTTCCACTACCATCCTGCTGCATGCCTCCAAGGACATTGTCCGACAAAAGGGCAATCGGGGATATGTCCGAGGCCCTCAAGAATGGAATGGGAACCGTGTTACCAGCTGCATATATTGAAAAGAGCTGCAAAAACAAGCACTAATCAGGCGTCTTAGCAGCAATCACTGCAAAAGTAGGAATAAGATGGGAGCGCACATAAACCATTTGTAGCGATGGGCTGGACCCATAGGGGAAGCGCACATTTACTTGTTCATTAAAAGTTGAGGGAATAAGTAAAGACAAAAGGGGGGAGAACATTGTGAACAAAAGGCAGAAAACTTCAAAAGCAGAAAAAGATTCAAATTCAAGGTTAGCAAACAGAGATTCACTCAAATTCCACAGAAACCAGCAGCAAGTTCTGAACTTGCTTTCTCAAAGAGAAATTAGATTACCACTCATCTATTCATTGGTGCAGATATAGGTACAGAATGAAAATAACCTTATCTTGCAAAGCAAAAGCTTTTTTGCTGACAGTTTCATTCTTCAATGTGCTACTATTGATTTCACTGCCACCTTTTGCCTTTGCCTGCACACTGTCTGACCTCAGTTTCTGTTCAGGAGGGACAAATATTGAAGGAGAAGATCCCTGAGCGGTTAACTGTGATTCTTCCATTGCAACATTGTTTGCTAAAGCACCCCTTCGGTTATCCACCCTATAAAACTGGAAAAATTAATTGAATGCGAGAGTTGGAAACTAGATTAAAGATTTCACTACTTTAGTGATGCACAAAATTACACGACACAGAGCAAAATATATAACAATTAAAAACTATGATGTTTATAAAGTGATTTTCTTAATAAAATTCACATTAACAAACATACACGCACAGAATCATGAACTGGAACTTAATGAACTCAGAAGACCATATGGAGATACCCTGATTCAGCTAACTGGAGCCCTGAGCCATTAATCATAGTGCTTTCAACATGTTCAACACCAGTCGAAGCTTCTTTACCACTGTGAAGTTGACTTTGAGCAAATGACTTCTGCAACTCATCCCTACCATGTAATATTACGGTGCCAAACTCACCTGGTAATCATAAAAACAGCAAAAAGAGAGTTACCAGTTAACAAACAAATTTTATCCAAAAAAATAATGAAGAAAAAGTTGACAATTCTATACAAGTAGAATTATCTTAGTTCCAGTCTGCTCCATTTGAGATGACAACCAGCAAAGCAAACCTCAGAACTTTCTAATTGTCACTTCTTTTCTTTTTCCATTTTTTTGAGTAAACAAATGCATCTCATTATCATCCCTAAATATATGATACCACCAGAACAACCAGATATTGTCTTACTAAAAAAAATCGGTAAACAAAGCTCTCACTATAATTTTCCACTCCTGTAAAATAAAAATTCGGTAAACATTCTCTGTGCCAACAGAGCAGTTAAGGTATTTTCTGTCCAAAATTTACTAAATAGAAGAAATCCATTGGAAAAATAAGTACACTTCTGACTTCATAGCTTCACCATTACATGGCTACCTTGCAATTATCCTCAAGAATGCAAGCTAAGGAATGAATTCCAAGCCTCATTAAAATGTTATACCAGAATTAAGACTCAGCAGTTCATCCATAAAAAGCTTATATGCATATATATAAAAATTTCTTCCAAAACTAGAAAGTTTATCCCATGAGTTCAATTATAGATCTCCCATGCAAGCCCCTTTCGTCCCTCCATTTACCCTTTCCCTACATGTACAAGCATTGACTACTGTTGGCTCCATCACTGAGATCCAACTAGATTATTAGATGCGGAATGCAAAAAAAGAACTCCATACCTTCACCTGTCACTTCCACACCGTCTAATACGTTATGCTTCTTCAAAGTGCCAGTTGCAGGAGCCTCATTTGCATCTTGATGAGGCCTTGATGGAACAGTATCTCCATAATCCTCATTCAACTTTGAACCTACTAGTGGCTGCTCCAAATTGGGAGCAGTTAGAACCAGATGGAATACATACACATGAACACCACAGACACTACTTAGTGTGTCCGTGTGTGAGAGAATGTGTGCATGCGCACAATTATGCGGTCATGTTTGAGGAAGAAGAGAGAGAAAGAAAGATTGAGCAAGTGCATTTAGATTCATACATTATGTGCCGAAATGGTAGGAGCAAGAGTTTGTGCTAGTTGAGCCATTGCAGTCCTTATTCGCTTTGCCTTCTCAATCTTCGGCAACATTACAGAAGCTCCACATTTGCATTTCCCAATGAATTTGTGCTAAGTTTGAAACACAGAAAGAGCCAAAGAAAAGGCAATTAAGACGGAGAAGAAATAAGTGAATAAGTACATTGAAAAAACTCCTTTGGTTCCTCTTAGTTATTAAGCAAATGCCTCATTTCAACTCTAAACGATTTTGATTTGTGTATGGCCATTTTGAAAAAAGCAAAGCAGTAAGCATATGATGGTCATTTATATGCAGGGAGCATTGGTGATAGATGGAACTGGCACACTCTTTCTTTTCATTCTCGTCTTATACTGCAGGTTCACAATTCGGAATTCTCCTGCCATGTTAAATACTAGTCACACATAAATCATCAGGAAAGGGGTCTGTCACTGCTCCTTGCAACTACAAAAATATGTATTTAAGCGCATCTTAACTTCATGCTTTTTCAAGGGTAGGCAACACGTACTTGCTCCATAATAATTTTATGTCAACAAAATCCTAGTACTCCTTTACAGTGCCTCAGTGAGCAACATGATTGTATGTATGCATCTTCACCTTCTGAGACTCTAAGGACGCATATGTATCTACTTATATGATATCAAATAATGCATAAATATAAGAAGATTAGCCACACTAAAGAGTGCATAATACAAGACTAAATATTTTGCCTTCTTATGAGCAAGAAGATATTCAAATCAACTAATAAAACCGATAGTGAATTGATTGGTAGAGAGAATGGATATTATGGTGAAGGGAAAATCCAGGGCCAGTAATGAAGAGTAACAAAATAAAAGGTAGGCGTCTGTTATATTTGTTTCCTAGAGATTAATTTGCATAATTATTAATCTTTCATTTGCTTGGTTTTTCTAATGTATGATTAGATACCAGCATTTTACTTGCTCTATTATTTATTTTATTAGTTATTTTTAATTGATTTGAATAATTTATCTATGGCTCATAACAAGGCTGAATGTTTACCCTTTTATTATGAACAAGTATGGCCAACCTTGTATGCCACTACAGCATTAATACAATACCATGGCGACATATATTTGCTTGCACAAAAACTAAAGTAAATATGCAGCAAAGGAACAAACAAACTTCTCACAACAAGCATTTTAAGGGACCAGTTAGGATTCTTGATCCTAAGAAATCAGACACAAGTATCAAGCAGCAAATATGATTTCTACCAACCCTTGAGGTTAATAAAGTGCATGAAGCACTTAAAGTCATTTCCCTGGAGTTTCAAACAACAGAAATAATCCTCTCGCTCAAGCTTTACACAAGGCTGAAAAGGTACTATCTGTCATGGCAGGGAAAATTTTTAGTAAACAGAGGTAGATGACAAGAATGAAAGGGAGAAGGATGTCCCGTTTCATATATCAACATCTCACAGTACTTTGTTTTGGGATTTTCTATGGCCAAATAATCAGGTTGACCCTCTCCACCTAATGTCAATTTTGTTTAAGTTAGATGTTTTACCACTTACTAGCACAGATGACAAGTAGAAAGTACAAGAACAGATTTTAATAATGTTTAATGTGAGAACACCCTTCCATGTTCCAATACACAAAAGAAATGTTCAAGAAACAGTGAGATGAAAATTCCTAAGAATGTGAAATTCCTGTAAAAAAGGTAGACAAATTCATTACCATACCTTTAGCATCTCAGATGCTGTAGGGCGTAAACGTGGATCCTTTGTAAGGCTCTTAGCTACAAAATCATGAAAGACAAGAGACCTGCATGTCAAAACAACCTAAGTTCAAAATGTGAACTGACAGAAATAAAAAATAACTAGAAAAAAAAAAGTTCAAAATGCAAGATATGATAATCTATCACAAAGAAAGTTGACAGCTGCCACATCCGTTCACAGAACTTTTAAAGAAGAGAGAATAATAAGACTGTTGCTATCCCTCTTAACATCAGTTCTATAGCTGATGTCTACATTTTCTGAAGTTTTTTTGTCAATGAAAAGCTACTTGAATATTGATTAAAAAAAAAACCATCAGAAAACATGCACGTTATGTGAACTGATGATGAAGGACCCAAAAGGTCACTACTAATGGACAAAAGAAGGATCACTAATTGGATAGCATAGAACAAAAGTGATACCTATAACGGTAAAAGGATTTCACGAAGTTAGAAGATAAAAAATGATATAGCAAAGTTTAAGAAAGCCACACTATTGAACATAAGGATTTTGGAGAATGAGTCCAAACATCAGAATAGTAGAAGGATTGAACCAATGGAGTTGTTGGAGGTAGCTAAAGACAATTCAGGTTAAGCTATTGTCTGCAATTAGACAGATGACAAAGCAGCAATATGCCAAATGGTTAAGCTAAAGAAAATTCAGGTTATGCCACATGGTTAGTGGAGTTGTTGGAAGTTGCTAAAGAGAATTCAGGTTAAGCTATTATCTGCCATTAGACATATGACAACATGAGAAAGTAAAATGGAGGTAGAAACATCAGTGATGAGGCAGCAGAATAGCTATATGCCACATGGTTCAACACAATATTTGGTACATGATAATCATAGCAGCCAGAATTCATGTAGATGATGCTGTACAACAGAAATAAGAATCTTTGAAATCTGGTTATCAGTTTTTAAGTTTTAGAGCCAACTTGTAGACCATTCTTTAAGCAGCTTCAACAAATATGGCTCATAAAAAAGAACTAGAAAGACAAACCATTTTTCTTTGTCTTCAAGCATCGGGGCTGGCTCAATCGATATCATAAACAAAACCTATTGCAGACAACAGTATGTTATCCTTCAAAGACGGATTGAGAATGATAGGAATAAAAGCATCATCAAAAACAACATTAATAAGAAAGGCTTGAGGATCCAGAAACATTGAACACTAGTTAAAAACCGGCGCGATGCTGCGGGTCTATTTTTATTTTGTAATTTTTAAAGTTAGTAAAATTGATTATTAGATAAGAGTTGTTGGTCATAAAATTATTTATTTCCTCCATATTATTTAGTACAAAAGAGAAACATATTTACTAAGGATAGAGTTTATATATCAAACAAATGTCCAAAAATAATTTTTGAGAAATTTGGATTAGCTTGGATTTAAAAAAATACATAATACTGAAGTTAAATAGTATGATAAACGGATAATTTGTGCTAGAAACAAACAAATCAAGATAATGATGCAACAACAATAAAAACTAAAAGCACCAAAATATATATACGGTATAGTGGTTCAAACAATTTAAAACAGAAGTAAGAAAAATTAGCTCTGTAAGTATTTTTATTTTAAGAATAACTAATTGAACTATTTATATTTACTCCAAAGTACAATATGCAAAGTAAAAGTATTTTTTTCGGCAAGATTTAGAGGTAAAAAAACCCTTACATATAATAAATTTCATTCGAAAGCAAAATATATGTAAGTAGAAGAAGCAAATAAAAAAATATATAAAGCAATACCATAAAACAATAATAGAGGCCTGGATTAAAAAAGTTAAAGAGCCATATAAAAAAATGTTAAAGATTTAACTAAAAAAATTGTTGAAAAAGAAATAAAGGGACCTAAATAAAAAAAAAATTGTTGAGGGCAAAAAAAAAATAAATGGACAAGTGTCAAGCTATGGGAGAGGAGGAGACAAATATATATATATATATATATATATATATATATATGTATAGATATTATTTTACATAAACTACAACAGTCAATCAGATAAATATTGTCAGATGTGGTATATGCATATCTTGTAAGTGGCCAAAGACTCATTTTTGGCTGCTATTTGTACCACAACAAACACTCATTTCACATTTTATCCTGCAACCGCATGCCCAAAACTGGGAGAAGGGTTCAGAAAACCAGTAGAGGTTCATTTAAATCAATTTCTAAAAGTAATGCAGTGCCACAAGTGAAAGTCATGCTCACATACTATGACTGTCAAAATCCAACTTTGTTGACAAATTTTAAAAAAATTTAATCCTGAAACACCCAATAATTTACTTAAAGACTAAAGAAATTAAAGAATCTATCGTCAATAACCTCTATGGTTCAATTTTACATATTGGCTTTAGAATGAAGGCCAGAGTGCAGAACAATAATGGCCAAAAGAATTGCATATTTTGTAAAAGGACATTGGATGCACACAAAGTAGCCGCATATCATACTTTAGGCTTTTTGACCCTGGATAAAGATGAATTGCTTTAATATGTACCATTTCAGAGGATCCCTTCCTGGAGGTACTAGTTTAGAAGCCATCCTATCCTATCTTGTTAATCATGACTTAATGTCTCTATCCGGGAGTGATTCACATTGAAAGTGGTGGTTATGGCATGAAGAATCAAGCATACAACCAAAATATCAAAGTTTAAATGCTTCATATCATCACTTACCCTCATTGGATGCACAGCTGATCTTGGAGGAAGCCCCTGAAAAAAATTCAAAGATGTTAAAAAGATGTCGAGGGTTGTCATCATTGAGTCTCATTTACCTTCAATAATTCTTTCTCAAAAGTCTTTCAATAGAGACAAGCCTCAAGTATTACAACTAAGAGGTACAAAAACTATTAAATGGGTTTTTCCCTCATTTTGTCCTCAATCAATGGATGTGACCCCACCTCTTCTATCCTACAAATAGGAGGCTAATAGTAAAAAATCTTTATCCAAATCTTCTTCACTGACCAATAAATTCAATTAAAGTAACAAACCCAACAAGGACAAATTTACTCATTTAGAAGAGCAAAAAAAACCGATAATATGCCATTTCCAGATTTAGCTAGGAGCTGCAGAGCCAATAACAGAAATAATAAAAATACCTCCGCCATTTCAATTGCGGATACACCAAGTGCCCACACATCTACCTGGAATTAAAAATTTAAAATTCAAAAAGAAGTTAGACAACGAACAACTTTACCATTTCAAAGACATTAAATCCTTTTAATAGGAATCCAATCAATGATTCATACTAACATTTCCATTAATCTAAACAATATTTCCTAGCAAGAAAAGATTTCAATAAATGTGCTGAAAATGCCCAGCCTTTCTCTAGAATTTTGGGATTTTACATACTATTTCCCTTGCTTTTTGATTTTTGCTAATCTGTTTTATATTCCAAGTTATTTCATGCAATTCTAATCATTCAAACTTTTAATCATTCTTGTATGTCTCTATAAATGTAATACCCCAAACATACAAGAAGGTATGCCATGATCGTCTCATAGAAGCCCCATCCTCCAAGTACTAAGATCTCCGCTTTAGGTGTCATACAACAGGGTTATACTACAGGAATGGATAGCAAAGTAATTTATACTTTTCCTTTTCACATGATAACTGAGGTCGGCTTTCACACAAAGTTTTTTATTGCTTCACCAACTGATCCTAGGAGCACATAGAGACTATTAGTTTCCTTTCTTGTTATTTAAAAAAAAATGATAATTTTGCAGAAGTTTATGCAACTGCCAACCAACACATCTGACAATGGATCAAAAACCGTCAATGTCAATATACATGCAAATTATCCATTCCCCAGTTCTATCACAAAATGAAAAAAGAGGAAATGGAACAAGTGGTAAAAGAAAACTCAAAAGAAGATCAAATCCATGCAGATCAATGAACGTGATACCTTTCCATCATAGCGACTTTCCTGAATAACTTCTGGAGCCATCCAATGAGGAGTGCCAATAAACTGAAAATAAAATAAGAAAAATATTATAAGACATGGACACACATACACACTTCCGTTAATTGAGAACAAATAAATAATTAAATAATTATAAGATATCAATGATGCAAGTCAAGATATCCATCTATGTCATTGTCATTTAATATGAAGGAGCCAAAAGATAGCTATTACTACGTGAGCTGCAGCACTCATCTGCTAGGAAGCTGTCCCTGCTTCCAGAAAAGTGCACACACAATAAGATTCTATAATATTAAGGGAGTTTTTGGAATGCTTGTAATGCATAATCTTTTGCACTTGAAATACTGGCTGATAAGTAAACTAGATGGAGAGTTAAGAAGCTGACTTTATAAATAATTTACTTACCTCATAACTTTGACATTAATAAGAAAGTGTAGTATGATATTGATTTCTGCTAAGTCGTTCAGACAATTATTCCAGAAATATTCTAGCCTAGATACACCAAATAACTGAGATATAACCCAGAAACTTTGTCAAAATGTTTATCTTATGCTCGAAAGACATGAAACAGTTGGACACATTGCAAAGAAGTTAAAATACTACATACTGTATTGCGCTTTGACATGGTCCTTGTAAGCTGTGCTGCTACCCCAAAATCACCTGTTCAACGGTCAAAATAACACCAGATTTGAAGATCAGAAATTTTTCAAGGAGAAAAAAAAAAGGTAAAACATTAAGCCCAGATGGAAATAGAATTCACGTAAATCCTTTCCCATCCAATATGTCTCAGGCCTCAGACCTTCTCGACTATCTTTAAGGCATGTCTATGTCATTACTTATATCTGCTAAGAGCTATTATTCAAATTCAATTATAAAGCTCAAGGGGTCTGTACGTTCATCACATTTGTCCGCTTAAGATTACCATTGAAATTCAATTAAAAGAAATATTCAAGTACAAGAAAAATAAAGCACTTTCATTGAAATCTTTTTTAAATTAAAAAACATCATCCAATATAATAAAAGCAACACCATAGGCAGATTAATCATAAGATCAAATTGATAACTCTAGCAAAGGGAAAACTAATACAAGATAGGCAGAGAATTTCGGTCCATGTTTAGTTATGTAACTTTTGAATATGCAAATAAAGATAGGCAGAATGATACAATATGCCTGGTGGAAAACAACAACTTTCTGGCCAAGAAGTGCAAGGCAGATCAAGTCATACGAGAAGACCATTCAAAAATTTTAAGGATAGCACCAATTGTGATAACCCTGACAACGACTTCAGTTTGGGTGGGATCATAAACAAGCAATAATCCTCTTACTTAATTTAGAAAGAAGGGCTAAATTAGGATTCTACTCTGGCATTTTGCCAAGTATAACAAAAGAGCAATCCACCGCAGGTGGTTCCTGCACTGCAGAGTCTAAGGCGGGATAGATGTACGTAACCATCCTCGACTTCACAAAGAAGCAAAGAAGTAAGATTTTTCATTGACTTGAAAATTTCAAATCCAATTTAACAAGAACTAGAAACTACTGATGAAAGACTATTTCAAGTTTAACACTCTAAATCAATATAACAAGAGGCAATCACGACTAAAAAAGCATGTTTTCGATGATAACCTATGAAGAATTAGCTCTAAAAGGTCTGACAGAGACCTTTAAGGACAGAAGAGGCTTTAAGATATCTCAAAATATAGTTTTAATGAGAAACACTATTTCAACTACATTCTCTTGCATATAAAGGTACAGGTACTGACATGTAAACTGTGTTTCTAGGGTGTTTTCTTAGGTAATTACTAAGGAATGAAGTGGACCAGATAGAAACTTTATAATGATGGAAATTTCTGTCAAGTGCACAAAGTAGTTTTATAATCCTACCAAATGACAATGGATAGAATGGACACACTAACTTCAAGAATTTTAATTTCCAAAGTTACTACTGACTTCGATTAAAAAAATTTTACGCAAAGTGAACTCACCCAACTTGACCTCTCCTTGTTCAGTTAACAAGATATTACCACCCTTAATATCTCGATGAACTTTGAAAATTGAGTGCAAATACTCAAGGCCCTGCATAAGAAGAAATTGAAAGACCAGGTTTAATTAGAAAGTGGATACAAATTAGACAATGAATGCGCATCATTATGGATAGCTTGCCAGACTGTAATTGTTAGTCTGGGGGCCCAGCCATAATAACAAACACATTTGACAACAAATAAGCAAACAAACAAGCACATATGAACACATATGTTTCAGCATGGAAGTGCTGTTTATATCCTATGACCGCTGAAGATCAAACATGACAGAGAAATTGACACAGAAAACAAACACAAAACAGAAACACACAAAAAAGGTTGCACTTAAAGTACACAAAGAGAAAAACAAGTTTGACAATATTAGTGGCAATTTCATATGAAGTATATGGATAAGGGAAGAATCTCTATTTTGACAAAATATGGAAAGGAAGAATGTTACTTTGGTTATCTACACGCTACTAAGGTTCCTCATAACAAGTATTATTTATTTCCAAACTGAATGGACTCAATAATACCTTTAAAGCTTCCCGACAGATATATGCTATCTGATACTCCTCTAAAGGCTCCTCTGTACCATTCATCAAATCAGCAACACTTCCACCTCCACAGTATTCCATTACTATCTGCCCAAACATGGAAATAATTTATCTAGAAAACCAAATATCAATAAAAAGAAAATGCTTCAAAAGAACTTACAAATCAATGCACCTAGAAACTGAAATTAACTCAAACTATCTTGAAATAAAAATTTGAAGAAGAAAAATGCTTATTGCACCAACCCAAAGGTATTCTTCCCCTTGGTAGCTCCCAAGGTACCGAACAACATTTGGATGACTACATTGCTGCAACATCTCGATTTCACCACGAATTTCTTCATACCCTTCTTCCTACAAATAAACAAACTTAAAAGCTCAATTGGCAATGATTCATCCAGCAAACGCCATCAAGTATACAAAATACAAACAAGAAAATCATACACACCCCTTCCAATAAAGATATAACTTTAATAGCAACAAGCTCTGAAGTTCTTATATCTCTAGCCTTGTAAACAGCCCCGTAAGATCCTTTCCCTGCCACCCAAAATTCCAAAATCAGTTTAAAAAAAATTTTCCTTTCGTTTCAAACTCAATAAAATCAGCTGAATTTCCATTCATTAAAAAAAAAAACCACAGTTCACTTAGCATTTACACAATAACTGTATGAGAAATAGGATAATTATCATTCAATTAGCTTTAAAAAGTACGGTTAAAAACTCACCGAGCTCATTGAGCAACTCATACTTAGTGGAAGGATCTTCTCTAGTAACGCTATCGGGAATTGAACTCGAGGAAACCTTAGTGTTTAGCAAGAACCGATTCTCTTCCCCTTGCAAAGATGCAGTCGAAGTAGATCTCTTTTGTTTCCCGAACCCTAGCTCTCCCATACTTGCCACGGCTCTCTTCACCATCGTCCCGCTCCCTTCCCTCTCGCTCCTCACAGTCGATCTCACCACGAACGTCCCAAAACCTTCCCCGTCACCATCTTCATCCTCCTCGTCATCATCAACGTCCACTTCATCTCTCCTTGCCCTCATTGGGCTCACCGCCTCCGCCGCCGGTGGCTTAAACGAATACGATGCTTGACCGCGAGTGTTACGTCCGCGATTGGTTTTCACTATCATGGTTCCAAAATCTCCAGCTTCGTCATCGTCGTCGACGTCGAAGTCAGTAGGACCACCGCCTCCGCCACCGAAGTCTTTAGGCAGACGTTTGAGGAGAGGAGGGAGGGAGGAGTCGTCTTCATCTTCTTCGTCTCCGTCTTTATAAAGCATTGTGGCGTAAGGGTCCGGTTCACGGGTCGGTCGAGATTTAGGCTTGGATTTGCGGGAATCGGAATCGGAACCAGATTCGGATCCAGAGTGGATGACGACGGTGGAGTAAAGCTCGGATTTGGCCGGGGATTTACGCGTCCGACGAGAGCTGGGCGGGTAATCCATTTTCTTTCCTTTCCCCGCTCGGAGAGTATTAGCGCGTGAAAAGTCAGAGGGCCGTTGCGCTGGAAAAAGGAAGCCGTAATTTCATAATGGAAATTTAAATGGGCCCCACCACGTGTGGTGCACTGGATTCTTTATCGGCCTTTTTAGGTTAAAACCCAATTTTCTTTCCAACTAATCTGTGTTTAACTGGATTGGAATCTTAATTTTTAAAACACCAAAATATCAAACCGTATAAAATACGAAAAATATGAACAACTTAAAATTGATTTTTCAACTTTTACCGAATTTATAATCTTTAGTTCACTGAAAAATATGACTGACTAACAATAAGATCGGGCAATTCGTATTTGTAATTCGTGTTTATATCATATAAAATCATATTTGTATTAGATAAATATAATTTTTATTTAATTTTAATCCATATCACTTTCATGTCTTTTATTCGTATCGTTTTCATTTCGTATAATCCTATCGTATTTAAAATTACCAGAATTTATATATTATTGATTTTTCAACTTTTATCGGATTTATAATTTTTAAGTCACCAAAAAATATAACTTACCAACAAATTATATTATGTCTCTCTTTTTTTATTTTATGTCAAATCATATATAAACAAACATTTATAATATGAAAATTATCGTGAATAAATTCATATGGAAAACACCAAATCCCAAATAAAATTTTCAATTTCCACCAAATACATATATACACATATGTAGAACCTGTCATATACATTGCCCAAAGAAAATGCAATTTATTTCTTTTTATAGGTGATGGATAAAGATTGAAGTTACTTTAACTCAAACTCAAGCTTAGCGTTGATGAGATTTTAGATTTGTGGTATAGAAGAGATCTTAAGACTTTAAAACTGTAGGTCCGAGTCTTATCACATGTGAAATAAAATTTAATTTGCTATTACTTGCATTGAATTTAATTTATTATTATTATTTGTATTTACTATCAATATAATATATTGATTGTGATTGTAATTTTGAATGAAAATATGCTTTACAGCATGATTCAACTTTTCCTTAACTAAATTAAAAAATAACAAACCTTCATTGCATTTTTAAGTAAAAAAATGGGTAAAAAAAGTAAGGGCATGCAAAAGTCTACAGCTGAAAACACAAAGGTTATGGCTTACATGTCCATTATGGATTAGCCACAAACTTTTTCTTTTGCTTCCCTAGACAACACCAACCCCAAATTGGCTTGCTAATTGCAAATGGAAGACTGTAAGAGTGGATAAGTTCTTTGTTTGATGCACCATTCAGTGCTAAAACGATCTAGAAAAATTGCAGTCACTGCATCTATTCCAGAAAGGAACCAGGGGTGGAAAGAAAAGTGAAGTATACCAAATCCAGTACTAAGCTGTTCTTGGCTGATACTTTATTTTGGGGCAGTAGGAGCTGGGATTATCCCCCATTTTCTTCTAACCTCCTCCAAATCTTCATGAAAGTGTTGCTCGTAATATATACACATGAGATCGGTGCATCGCAAACCAGCCTTCACAGCCCATGGGAAGTAATGCTGGAAGAATAATGTTCTTTGTTTTTCATTAAACCTTGCTGTTCCACCTACAACTGAAAGCAGGCACATTGGGAGATGCATTTGCTCGAACTCAATAACCTTCAAGGCAGATTCACCAATCAAGTTGGTAGGAAGGCCAAAAATGGTATGCCAGAAGTCATGCACTTCACGAGCTCGCATAGCCACATATGCTAGTTCATCTGTGTCCATGAACCGAACAGGTGGCCTGTCATCTGGGGAAAAGTTCCTGGATCCCATAAACCTTGCATAAGCAGCACCAAAAGTGTTTTCTGGCAGGTCCCATGCATGACCCACATTTGCAGATAAAACACGCGGTCGGTCAAGGAGCACTGCCTGTTGCAAAAAAAAAAACCCAAACCCTTGGTTATGGATGAAAGCTAAAAGATGTTAATAATGCCAATTATGAATATCAGTCAAATGTGGAAAGAACAATATAAATGACTGACGAAAACAATATGCTTGAACCATCATGCTGCTCATTGACCAAAAAGAATGCAACGGATTAATATCACAGGCAGAATCCGAATTTCCAAGTAATAATATGTGATGCTTCATCCCTGAATTTCCAAATTGGACACTGCATTGCATATGTTGCAAAACACAGCAATGCAAAACCAGAAAGACATATTAACAAGGAGGCTCTCTTCTACAAAAGAACAATTAGAAGAGATAAAAGGAATAACCAAGCATGTTCACATTGATTTGGTATGCATATAAATGAAAACGTGCTTCAGCTCCTTTTTCATGATGCCGTTGCAGTCTTTCATTGCCAAAAATGACATTAACACATGGATAGTACTTTACTAAACGAGTAAGGTTGACACTATGCGCAGTTCATTCCTCAAAAAACCCAACCAAGAAAGAGAAACTGCATCTAACATTTCACTAAATTCTAAGGAGACTAGCTTACACAAATAATATTAAGTCCATTTATTTTCTTTAAAAGTTGAAATCATAGGATTAATCCTTAGCAACACTGATTAAAATTAATATTAAGATTAGCCGATAGCATGTTTTCTATGATTACATCTTTAAATCATCTCTTCAAGGAGAAATTTGCTAATCCAATGCATATAACAAAGGAAATCTTCACTGAAGAATTCTTAAACCGCTCCTATAATCCTAGTTAAATTGTTTTTTCTTTCACACAAAATTACGAATTCCCAAATGCTCAATCAGAATATATATATATATATAATTCTAGCAGCAAAATCAAACAAGCAAATGCTGCTAAATCAATCAAGCAAATGTTTATATAACAATAAAACATTCTTTGCTCAATCATTTCATTGATTATCATAAATTTTAAAGCATAAATACATACAGATAGAAATAATAGAAAGAAAAACTAACTTTGCCTTCTGGATCCCTTTTCATTCTCTCAAGAACCCTTTCAAAAGCAGGCTTTCCGGTCGTCTCTCCAAGAGCGGCTATTAAATCTGCCCGTCGTGGATTGAGCAACGCACCCAACGCTGAACCCACAGCAACTGCCGCCTGCTGCCATGGGCTCAGCCTAATTCGAGCCCTTTCTACCATATCTAACACTAAATATTAAGACAAAATAACTTTCAATCAAAACACTACATAAGTTACAAGAGTTTGATATAAGAGCATTCGAGAGCTCAGGGTTCCGAGATTGGGACAAAAGGGAAAGAGAAACAAATAAATAAATAAATAATCCTAAAATAAGAAATCAACGTTCATATCAAACCAATGCAGAGTGAACAAATAAAAGAAGAAAGAGATGCATACATATATTACACCGGTACGGATACGATAGCAGACGGCTTTCAACAATAAAGACGTGGCCTATTCGCCTTTTGGGTACCTTCTGTTGGAATTGAGAAGAAGAATAAGCAGAAAAAATTACGAGGAGGTAGGAATTTATCAGACTGTCGCGAGGCTGGCTCGTAAGACAAGAACCGAAGAACGCAGAATCAGAAAAGGAAGAAAAAGAGGGGCTTTGAAAATAAAATTTAGGCCCAACGTCTCTCCCATTTTGTGTTCTTCAGATTGGTTTATAATGCTTTGGGCTCTTGCCGAACTTTATACACTACTATATTTCATTAAATGGGTTTAAATTTAGAATTAATGCTAGTAATTAAAAAAAAAATGAGTTGATGAAAATGTTTTAGCGAAAATATTTCTCTTAGAAAACTATAAAAAGATATTTTATTTATAAAAATTATTGTATTTATATATAAATATGATAGATGCATCCATTCAACTATCCAAAAATATAATCAAACTTAATAGATCAAGTTCAATCTCAACTCAAACTTTAAAGATTGAAAATTTAATTTAAACTCAATTGAATTTTATTTTTCTAATTAGATAAAAATCAAACTATTGAAACTCATTTGTCGAATAAAAAACAAACTGCTTTTTCATACTCGATCATTTATATGTGAACTTAAATTAAGATTTTTTCGTTTACAAATACTTTACAAGCATTAAAGGTAAAATAATAAATTGATATTTAAAAAATTGAAATAATAAATTGCCAGTCCAAAACTTCGAGCAAATGGAAGACAGACGCACGCTTAGAGAATAATTAATACCAGTATCCGACACTCCTAGCCGTGTTCGTGTAACTTAAGGATAAAGAGAAAAGGTAAAAATGACAGAACTATGTATATGAAACATAAAATTGTTTTTCACAATAACTGAGCTCTGCAATAGATGTTTGTGCATCTAATCTGGAGAACTCTTGATTGAATAAACCAAACAATAAACCTTGTATATTACAACCCATGTGACAGCAAGTTTTCATTACTTATATTAAAAGATCGGAAAACAGCATCATTCGGAATCCATGGCTTCCCCAAGAATCAACAAACAGTACTCATATTATCAAGATATATGATATGAAGACAATCTCATTTACCACCCCCAGGTGCCCCACCAAAAAGGTAGCCCAGAGAAGATCCGCCCCCAGGAGCAGCATGAACCTTGGTGGAAGGTCGATCCTGCATCCAGGAAAAAAAAACGACAATGACACAAGTTAGTATAGGAGTTCAACTACAAAAAACCGTGCCCTAAACTTAGTTTCACACACACCCCCGAGAACCTTTGGTGGGTGAATACAGACATTGCTCTGTAAAGAGGTAGTAACTGCTCAATTTAAACAGCAAGATCAATTATAAACACCACCAAAGCAAGTATTTATCTTATCTTACCACAAGTTTCACGAGCATAATATTACAGCGCTTTGAAAAAGATTCCAACTTACAGTGGATTGATATCCTCTACGTATAATACTCGAGTATCAATTTCCCAAGCCAATTCCCTTGGAAAACAGCTATTACTACAAAGTTATTCAGTCTTTTATCACTAGGGTCAAGGAAGGAGAAAAGAACACTGGGGATAAAACGCTATACATCTAACAGTAATTAATGAAAAGTGTACATATAAAAAAAAACTATAATTTTCCTAGATGTGCTAATCTCAAATAACAATTCACCTATGAAATGATTCAACACTTCCACCTAAATTCCTGGAACTCTGATACACATGACTTAAAGATGCATCTCAGCATGACAATTCCTCACTAATAGTTTCTCCTCAATAAGATTCAAGTTTCTAACAAGCACGAATCATATACTCGAGGCATTTATCAAAAGTACATAATTAGGTCTTTGTCTTTCTGAACTACCCAGACATTATTCTGCCACCATGCTTTCGTCATGTTTCCTATTGTTCATTGAAAGACTGGTGGAAAAAAAAAAAAGAAAAATAACAGGCACTTAAACAGAGTATTGACAACTTAAAACATCAAAAACACAAGCCTTCAAGTATCATACAATTTTAAGGACCCATAAAGCGATCATAAAAGGAGTTATACCGTAATGAAATTGCCAGCATTCTGACCATCAGCACGCAGATAATTGTTTGTAGAAGTACTGTTAATACCAGCAGGAATTTGCTTGGTGATATCTACTGGCTGAGGAGCAGGAGCAGGTTTTGAGACAGCTGGTGCTTGGGTTGTAGCAGCTTGAGAATTGTTTGTGGCTGGTTTTGGAGCTTCTCCGCTCCCAAATAGATAGCCCAATGAGCTTTGCCCACCACCACTGCTAACTCCACGACCCATCTTTTCCAACTTACTAGGAAATGAAGTTAAAAACCTATCACTCTGTGAGGAAGGATAATAATAATAATAATAATAATAATAATAAGAGCTATACGAAAATGTCCCGGAGAAGAAAGATAATGCTATACCTTATTTCTCATTTTGGATCATATAATTTGGGAATCACAATGACAAATCTACAAACTAAAATCTAGATAAGACAACTAAAAGAGCTTGAACCATTGTTGTGCATAGCATGAGGACAGCCAGCCTTCTTTATTAGTATAGATCCAACTCACAATCAAAATGAATCGAAATGAAAGGTGTTTAAATTTGTTGTCAGATGATGTAAGGTGGCATAAACCATGTCACAATATGGATGGCTTCTATCCTTTATAGAAAACACAAAGAGTCTGTTGTCCAGCTCAATCCAGCTACATCCTGGATCCTTTTTCATTTCCAAGTCTCTTAACCTCTTCCTTACATTCATCTTTTCTCCCCATTTCCCAAGGACTGCATATATGTTAGATAGAATTATATAAGCAGATATAGTCTTTGGATTCAAACTAAACATCTTTTCTGCCACCCTCTCACCAACTTCCATGTCCATCCAAAACCAACAAGAATTAAGTAAAACTCCCCAAACAACCTCATCTGCTTCAATAGGCATCTTTTTAATAAACTCCTCAGCTTCTAGCAAATGACCTGCCCGACCCAGAAGATCAACCATGCATGCATAGTGTTCTAAAGTTGGGACCACACCGTAGCATTTTTCCATTGAGCTGAACAGTTTCATCCCTTCATTGACTAGACCAGAATGACCACAGGCAGACAGAATTCCAACAAAAGTTGCAGCATTTGGGACCACTTGTTTCTCCAACATATTCTCGAAGAGTAAGATAGCTTGAGAGCCAGACCCATGGTGAGCATACCCATTAATAAGAGCTGTCCATGCTGCCACATTGGGTGAAGAGATGCTGGAAAATGATTTGTGAGCATCAGTTATGCTGCCACATTTGGAGTACATATCTATGAGAGATGTTCCAACATACACATTAGATTGAAATGGTGTTTTGATCAAGTGTGCATGAAGTAATTGTCCCTGTTGAAGAGATCTCAGGCATGAACATCCATGAAAGAGAACCGAGAATGTTGACCTTGTTCGCTCTATTCGTAATCTGCACATGTCCAGATAAAGCTTTAGAGCCTCTTTGTATTGCTCATTTTGAATATAACCAGACATCATTGAATTCCATGTCACAGGGTTTCTTTCCCCTCGTGTTTCTTCAAACAGCTTTAAAGCTTTATCAATCTCCCCACTCCTGGAATATACAGAAATCATTGTGTTAGTAGAAACTATTGTTCTTTGAGACATCTCTTCATAAAGTCTTTTTGAATCTTCAACTCGACCGCAAGCTGCATACCCTTTAATCATCAGATTATATGATACTGAATTTGCCTCAACTAATCTATTAAAAATCAGTTCTGCATCTTGAATCTTACCCATTGATATAAGCCCTTCAATAAGGCAGTTTGAAGCATTCAAACAGGGATTTGTTATTCCATTATAAACTCTCTTAGCATCATCAATCGCTTCACAATCAAAATATAATTCAATCAATGCACCACCAATTGACTGATCAAATTCAAATCCATATTTGATCAAAATCCCGTGAACAAGCCTCCCTTCACATAAATCACGAAGCCTGCTACAAGCCCTTATAACAGAATCCAAAGTGAACTCATTAGGCACCACCTCACCACTGCCTCTCATCCACCAAAACAAATTCAAAGCCTTCTCACAACCCTCTTCACTCTTCACATATCCCGAAATCAATGTAGTCCAAGCCACAACATCCCGTTTCGGCATATTCATAAACAAATCAAGAGCCTCCTTCATCAAACTACACTCAACATAACCTACAATCATCAAATTCCACAACAACTCATTTTTATCATGCAACTCATAAAATACTTGCTTCCCTTCTTCAATCTCAAAACAATTCGCATAAAAATACAACAAAGAACTTCCAACAAGCTCAAAACACTCACACCCAGATTTAATTACAACACAATGAATCTGTTTTCCATCAGTTAGAGATTGAAGTCGACCACATACACTTAATGCAGTGGAAAAAGTGGACTCATTAAACTTCATATCACTCCGATGCATCATTGAAAGTAAATCAATCGATTCATAGAGTTTCCACCACTTTGAGTAACCAGAAATCATTGTGTTCCACGACACAACAGTTCTGCTTGGCATTCCATCGAACAGATTCCGTGCGATGTTTAACTGCCCGCTCTTTATAAACCGATTTATAGAAATATTTGTAGATATTATTTGGCGTTGCTGAGTTGAGTATTGTTTCAAGAAATTCTCCCATCTGTTACAGTTGTGTTTCCATTTTACCGGGAAAATGCATCTTAACCACATTTTTCTGGCTAATATCTAAACAAAATTTCAAAAAAGGACAGAGAAGAAAATGAAACGTATAGACTCTCTACATCTCATCCAAAAAGGAAAACATCAAACAAATAAATCGAAACATACAAAAGATTAGCCAAAGTTAAAAACATCAAATCAGATACAGTAAATAAAATTATTATAATGAAGAAATTGACGGCTGAACTCAGTGAATGAACCACTAAACCTTTGAAATGCGAAGAAGAAGAGATCTAGGTTAGGGTTTTGAAATTACCTGCAATTCTTTTGAGATCAGATCTAGAGAAAGTGGAAGAGCAGCGGGAGAGAAACAGCAGCTGCCAATTGAAAAAGAGAAAAAAATGCGAGCATTTATATTTTATGGAAGGTTTGGAAACGAGTAATGAAATATGCTAAGTTATAATTTTTGTTTATTCCTCGCTTACGATTTTGATTTAAAATGAAAATTGTACGTTAACATGTAGAGGAGTTAAATTATTTAATATTAACTCTACAATTATTCGAATGAATTTAATTTGTTTTAATCAAATTTCAGCTCGTATTACTTAGGCTATGAATCGAATTGGATTTGATTATTTTAATATTCGATTCAAGATATTGACAAACTTAATCAAAAATTTTTAATATAATTTTTAATATTTTATTATTAATTTATTATTATATTTTTATAATATAATATTAAAAATTAATAAATTGAATTTATGAGTTGACTTCAAACATATAAAATTTACATTTAGCAGATCAAATATTTTGTTAAATCTAATTTTAAAAATCAAACTTAATCCAAATTTCGACCTTCAAATTATTACATCGAATTTAATTGTGCGTGAGAACCATTAGAATGGAGTTAGCCAAAATTGGGGGAGTGGAATTCTTGGCTTACCTTATAAGCGATGGATCAGGTGAGGGGAGATTGTCGGGCATGACATGTGCAACCGGCAATCTGCAAATGTCAATGTTAGAAAACGTTGTCGTTTGTCTCCTAGTATTGTTATTTATTTTCCTCTTTCTGGTCTTCTCAACTGTGAGCGGTGGAAAAAATTTTTAAATGTTTTTTTTGCATTTTTGGACCAACTAGTTGATTTTAACACATTATTTTTATTTTAAAGTTTAAAAAAATTATAAGATGGTTAGAGATATTTTAAGTTTTAGTACTCAAGTTTAATTCTCTTTTCAAATGATCTTAAAGTTTAATTTTCTTACATTTTAAAAAAATGTTCATAAATTAACTAAGTTAAATATCGAATTTAAAGGACGACTCTTTTAATTACCTTTTCAAAAAAAAAATAAATGTTATCTTCTCTATAATCTATTAAAAATTAGGGGTGGCATGATTCTTTTAATAGCAATACATCACCAAAAAATTGACAAAGTGTGTTGAAAATGTTGGTAGTGAAATTTCAACAAATTCATAGTGAAGAGGATAGGGTTTTTTTTGGTCAAAAGAATTGCTTTATTTATATCAAATTCAATCAATACATCATTCTTAACAAAGTAAGGAACAAGTAAACAAAAAATACTAAGGAATCTAATTACATTGATTCCTTAGCTACCAAAACATTCACACTGGAGGTGCCGGCAAACCATCCTTATCCAATATCCCCACTAGGTTGATTGGCAACTGTCTTAACCAGTCAGCATTGCATAAACCCTTCCTGGTATTGACTGCCTTGTTGGCATTCCTACAAATGAGCTCCATTTTACCATTTTGAACCTGTTGCATCAAAATTTTAATGTCCCACAAAATAGGCTTTATTCCCCAATAACAATCTGCTCCTTTTAGGCCATGAAACACCTCACCGGAATCCGTTTCCCATATAACCTTGTCATATTTATTTGTTACAGCAAGCAATTCTCCCTCCTTTAACGCTAAAGCTTCAGCCATAACAACTCCCCCACATCTTAATTGGTAACTCTTACCATCCAGCATCTTTCCTTCACTGTTCCTTACTACCACTTCGATACCTGCTCGGTTCTTTTTATAAGCCCCATCACAGTTAATCTTCAACCATCCCTCTTCTGGTTTTTAATGAAGAGGATAGGGTTTTTAAGTTGTTATCAGTGAAGTTTTTTAACTCCATAAATAGAATTAGGACGATAACATATATCCAATTTAATTTATTTTTTATTTTCTTAATATTTTTAAAGAACATGAGTCATCATCCTAATCTCGCTTGTGAAGTTAAAAAACTATACTAACAGTAAATAGGATAATAATCCTTTTATGTTATGCACAAATCTAATTCAATTTAACTTAATTAGATCGGAAATGGTGTTAAAGTTAGCTAGGCTAAGGTAAACATCAATATCTCTTGTAAGTAGGTATGGCGGTACTTTCAGTTGCCAAATCTAAAGGCCGAGCCACAGGTTTTCTATTCTTCCCTTATCATTTGGCAATGTTGGTTGGTGGCTGATTTTTGTTAGCATTCACCCCAAAAAAAAATTTTTTTGTTAGCAAGTTTTTGCGTAAGCTATGTAGTAGAGTTGAATTATGGTAACAATGAGTTCACAAATTTAATTGAATTTTTTTCAATATATATTTTTAATATTTGATTATAAATTCATCATTTTACTTTCATATATTATGTAAAAATGACAAAAAAAAATTAAATCAATTAAGTCTAACTCAAATATAATTAATTTTTAATGTATGATTATAAATTTATCATTTTATTGTCATATTATAAGTTAAAAAACGACAAATTAAATCGGTTGAATTTAATTTGATAATTTGAGTATTCTATTTAGTTGAACTCTGAGTTCAAACATTAAGTTTGATTGAATTCGAGAAAGATTCGAACTTTGAGTTTTCAAGTTAAAGCAAACTTTAATCTAATACTGAATCTAAATCATTTTGGGACTCGATTGCATCTGCCCATAACAATAGTAAAAAGTAAAAGAAATGTTGAATCTTAGGGTAAAGTGAAGAGTCTGTATAACATAGAATGCTGTCAAGAATACAAAGGTGCAAGTAAAAATCCATGATGACATAATTTGTACGTTATAAATAGGAATATGCATGCACATGATCATGAATAATTTCATCGTGGGTTAGTTTTAATCTCACATGCATAATTTTGCGGCAATATCACACAAAATGCAGCAGTTGCTGATCAGAATGTGCCATATTCAATAAGATCCCTCAGCTCAGTAGCACTGCTACAGGCTTGCTTTGGTGGAATCTGTGCTATCTCTACGAGTATCTTGTGCAACCCTTGAGGCCTTGAGAAAAATGGCGCATGATCAGAACCCTTAAGCTGGAAAACCTGTTCTGGTGGGTTGGATTCTATCATGGCTTCCTGTAAAGCGATGGTAATGGCAGAATCTTCTTGAGTTTTTATATAGAAACGTCGGACGGAGCCATATTTCATACTGGAAAGAGAAAGCTTCTCTAGAACCGGTGCGAAAGGAATCGGTCTCATTGAGACTGATGCCAAGGCAACATCCTGATCAATGTAAACACACATGATAATAAACATAAATTCAGTGTCACCAGACGTAAAATATATTAGAAGTACCGTTACAATCTCAAACTCTCAATGCAGAAACCATACCTTAGCAGAACTTTGATTGAAGAACAAGTCTCTCAACAATGTTTTGTCGAGATCAACAGCAGTTGGAGGGTTATCATTACCATTGGCATACAAAAATATCTGAGCTTGTCGCATTAAATCATTTGCATCCATCTGGTATAGAGCAAAGTATTAGATTACACTGCAAAGCAGTTCAATGAACTTTCTATCTCAGCAACAGTTTTATTATTAGACTCGACAATTTAGACACAATACGACACTGCGAAAATGGTAAAGAAAAAAAAATTGTCACAGAAGAGACATGGGTTTAATAAAAACTAAAAAAAATATTTTTGTTTTATGTGTTGGCACAAATTTGGATATGGTATCTTACACGATACGAACACGATATAATAAAACATGGACTGTGATGTCTAAATTTTATTCATCACTTCAGTTCATCAGTCACTTGAGTTGTGTCTGATTCATCTTTGGATTCCTAACTGATAGATCAATATTAACAGATTTTAAGATTGTTTAATAACTTGAATCTGATTCTCTTTTGAATTCAACGCTTAAAGTCTCACAAACCAAACCTGTTGGGAGAACAAATCCAGGGTACTTTGGCCACTGGTCAACATTGCTGCAGCTATGAAAACAGCTTTTGCAACTTTAGAAGGGTACAACTCCATGACAAAAGAAATACAAGCACCACCAAAATCATGCCCTACCAAAATGGCCTGCATTTTCAAACCAAGGAAACCAAATTCTGCTATGATCAATCAAATCCTGCTGCATGATTTTTTCTTGAATTAACTTTGAAATGTGAAATCATTGCCAACCTTCTTCCCATCTTCTATCTTGTCAAAGATGTCAGTGAGTGGTTTTACATACTGTGCCAACGAAGTTATGCTGTTGGTGTCAAAAGAACTGACCCCAGAACCAGCTAAGTCAACAGCATCGACTTTAAACCCATGTTCCTCCAAAAGTGTCATTGTTTTATACCAACACCAAGCACCAAAACCACCTCCATGGACAAGCACACAGTGGTTGGTTTCAACACCATCCATCTTCACTGCCTGTTGGAAGAATATTGATTAACTAGCTAGCTAAGTTCCAATACATAATAAAAATAAGAAATTTTTATTCATCCAATAGACGAATGATCTGTTGATCGACTACTGAGCTCTTACTTCAGTGACTACAGTTCAATCTAGATTCATTATTTGCTAAAGTAGGCTTGATTTTGGAAGCTGTTTCATAGAATATATATATATATATATATATATATATATATATATATATATATATGTATATGCAAAATTCAAAGGTGGCCATCAGCCTATTTTGTTGAACTTTTCAGTTTTCAACAATCTGACAATTCCAAGATGGGAAATAGAAATTGAAAATATATATATTAGAAAGTTTTCCAGGACTATATTTTCTGCATACTGATAAGGCCAGCACTATGCAGGTTATTGCTAGAACAGGTTGATATATTATCAAAGAATCAACATTTTGACCAACTTAATTAGTCAACTTCCGTGGCAAAGAATGATTAAATAAATCTAATTTGAGGCAAAATTCAAATTAAAGAGAGTAATTGACTACCTAAATTCACATGTATAAAATATTGTAAGATCTTACTATAAGTGATAATATAATAAATTTATGTAAATATTGCTTCTTTTTCTCTATCAAAGTTGAGAACTTGAAAATTAGAAAATCAAGTGTGAAGGGAAAAAAAAGAGAGAAAAGACCAACTCAACTGAATTTTGGAGGTAATGGGAGTGGAAGCCAACCAAAATACACCAAATTAAATGGAATATTTCTCTTTGGATGTGCACGTTTTAATTAAATAAGAATTAATTCTTTTGTTTTTTATATAAAACATTTTCTTATGTTAATATATATGTGGCTTGTGTGTGGCAATAAAACATCTAAGTTGGCATGTCATGTCACAAAAAAAAAACCTCATTACAATCAAAATCAACGATGAATTATTATCTATTGTTGTTAAATTAATTTTTGATAAAAATATAAAATTTAATTCATTAAAATTGGAGTAAACATATTAAAAAACCATGAGAATATACATGATTATGATCTTCATAAATATATATATATATGCACCAATATAAAAAATCTATAAAAAACTAAAGTTTTTCAATATCATTGAATTGTCAAACCTGCTGGCTATTAACAAGCTGTTGCGGATTTATCATGGGATCGGACAGTGAACGTTGCCTAGAGCTTGAGCTCCTCGGAAAACGCCGTTTCTTCGAACCCGGCGAAGGATGAACAACCGAAGTTGATCGGATAAACGGGAGAGAACCGTTTCTCTGATGATGCTGAAACAACAAAGCAGCGGCAACAGCTTGTTGTCGGATAATAGAATCCTCATGGTCGTCAAGATCGAGACTCCCTGACGACCCCCTCTGGTTCTTCTTCTTCCTCGAAGAAGAAGAAGAAAATGAAGATAATAAGCTCGGCCTTCCATGGATGAAAGGTGTAAAAGAGGAAGAAGAGGAGGCAGAGGGTAAAGTCGGAGGGCGTCGGGGAGGAGACGGCCTGCTTGAAACTCTCCTTGAAGTCTCATCGTTTTGAGTGATGCAATCAAACGCATTTCCCATATCAAAATTCCTTCTGATAATTAATCTTTATAATATATATATATATATATATATATGTATGTATGTATGTATGTATGTTTACATATATGAACTTTCTGATGTTTTTCTTCTGAGTAAAAGAGAGACAGAAGCTTGAAGCTGGGTTTTTGTATTTTTTATTTTTTTGCGTGAAATTTTGTTGGGAGAAGGGCGAAGAGTACAACTAATGAATTGGTTACATTATAGGTTTAATTTTGTCAATTTTGAGATTTCTTACATATATTTATATACATAAAATCAAAGAAGGACTTGCTTAGCCCAAGACAGCAAAGCCCCCATGATAAATCCGTTGTCCTACTATTTTCTATTAAATATATGTTGAAGATAATGGAAAACAATAAAAAATGGTAAAAACAAGTTTGAAAAGCTGTTATATTTTAATCTTATATTATATTTTTTTATACAAAATAAGCAGTAATATTAGAATAGAGTTGCCAACAACTTTTTGGCTTAGTGGCTAAAGATTAGTTGTGGTATAGTGTAAGTTTTGAATTCGAATCCAAACACTCTCATCTCTAATTATTTAATATTTCTCTTGTAACAAAAAAATATATGAGAATGGAGTTACAGGTTGTAGGTATGTTGTATATATGTTACCTCTTAAAAATATTATATTTATTTGAACTAAATTTCATATTCAAACTTATTCAATCTTATTTTATACCGTAAAACTATATATTAAGTAATTATATGATTTTGGGCCAATATTTGAGTGCATTGCATAAGATTCCGATTTGAACGGGAAATCAAAATAAATCAGAAGTTTGGTGTGATCTTTATTCACCTAATATTATGAGTTGGTGGAGATCATGAATATACATACACACACATCAAGTCATTTAAAATGTGTAGTATAAATTCTTTGTGTTTATCCTTTCAGGTTAAATGTGTAGTATAAATTCTTTGTGTTTATCCTTTCAGGTTAAATGTGATGCAAAAAGTTTGGTTAAAAGCCTCTTTTACTGGTCGAGGGCTCTTTGGATTGGTAAAAAGAAATCAATAATAATTGATGCAAAAGAGTTTGTATAATTTGTCCAAAAAAAAGTCATTGAAGCGTCGAGAAAACATTTCGAGACACATTTCAATGCTTAAGTTAATGATTGTATAAAAGATTAAAAGAAAAAAATTTAAAAAATAGAGTGAAGTGAATAGGATCAATCCTCTCAAACATTTATCTAATATTTATATCTTGGCATGGATACATATAAAGTGTAATTAAGGTATAATGCATGCCATTTAGCCCATATATGAGTTTGGCTAGAATACTTCACATTATTTAAGAAAAACTTGTAAATTAAGTTTGATCGAAATACATGGCATTTTTTAATGAAAAATTAAATCACTCTCTTGTGAGCTTCATAGACTTGATACATGAATAGTAGACCTAACAATACAATAATTATATCACATTTAAATATTTTACATTACCACAAGTGCATGTATTTTTATTCTCAAGAACTATATTCGAATTTGATATCTCATAAGAGAAAAAAAAAAACCCTGCTTAGTGTCCAAGCTTGTTAAAACTACAATCTTAATTATTTGCTCATGAGATGTCAAATTCGGGAACATATAACTGTATTTATTTGGCACAACTAAGCAAGCACAATGATGTCCTCCTTCCCTCATAAAAATACTTCAATTCTGCTTCCAAGGCTGGGAATTCAATTCTTGGACCACAACCTCCATCCATATGGAGTGGTTGTTTAATAAGTACCAGCTAGACCATCTGCATTTGTCACTGAACATTGTTAATTAAATTTTTAAATTTTAGTAATAAAATTGACTTGCGATAACTTTTTAACTTTACTTAAAAAATAATTCAATAAAATAAATTTTCATATTGTGAAATTTGAAAAAAAATCATATATACATAATTTTCCTTATGCATTAATAAAGAAGCTATTTTTAGTTTGAACTCGTGATCTCCAAATCATAAAAAAAATAACCTTAACCATTACATCAAATTTTTTTTTTAAAATTCTGCTTATAAAACAAAAAAAAATTATTATTCGTGTATAAAAGCAAACTTATGTAAAACTAATTTAGCGAGCTACTATGGCTCAATATACTTGCATTTGAGTGCATATATATTTTTTAAAGAATCTGCAAATTTGTCCCTAATGCCTCAAACATCATCATCACATATGTCAGTGAGTTAGATGACATAAAAGCAGAATTAACGCATAATAATTAGCGATTGAATACTTAAAACCTTACAATCTGTTAAAAGTAATACTAAGAATATTTATGATTCAAAGCAAACTGGGTTTCAGTAATATTCCAAGGCTTTACAGGTATTCTTGCTTCTAAAAGGAGGTGCTACAAGGGGCAGGAAGCCAATTGGCTTTGTAACTTTACAGGTAGCCCTATGATTGTGTGAACGAAAATATGAAATACAAAGCACTAAGATTGTTAACAGAGATGTCATTATAAACAAATAAACCTTTTAAAAAACTAGCCTGTCATGTGAGGAGTTGGTCGGTACCATGACTTGCAATGTTGCCACAAGCTCCCAGTCCAGATAAAATAGCAAGTCCTATTCTTAACTCAATTATGTCGTCAACTTCTTGATATTGTTTCGTTAGGAGAGTAGATTTGGTGTTTCAATCTCACATAAAATATGAAAGCAAAGATTATTAAACATATAAAAGGTGGCGTTGCACATCCAAATAAGTCAATTTTGCAGAGAGGATAATGATCACGTGACAAGTGATATTAGAGTTAACCATTAATCATTTGACTCCACGCCAAGTGCTCCAGCGGATAATGCAAGGTGGGCCAGTTCCACGTCGAACTCTTCATAGGAGAAGAGTAAGGTGGGTCCCAAAGAGGGTTAGTCATGACAAGGACGTCACAAGATTGAACGGGAGAGAATGTCGTGTCAGGAGAGTAGACTTAGGTGTTTTAATCCCATATTGGATACAAAAAGAAAGATAATTGGGCGTATAAGAGGTGGCGCTGCACACTCAATAAGTCGATTTTGTTGAGAAAGGGTAATAATCACGTCTCAACTGCTTGGATTCTTTCAACAGAGATACCGAAAATTCACAACTCGAGTTATAAGGGTAAACTCAGTACATAAAACTTGCATATTCAGTGGATGTAAATTTAACAATGAAGATTAAAAATAGCAATATATTTAAAATTTCTCACTCAAGATTCTTAAGTAACAAGTCAAACTTAATTTAAATTTCTTAATATCCATCTCAAACTCATGAGCTTAATAATGTTATTTTTAATATATTTTTAATATCTAATTATTAGTTTATTTTATTCTAGTAATATATAATTTAAAAAAATAATAATCCAAGCTAATGAAATCAAACTCAAATCTATCAAGCCCAACTCGAATTTTAAAAACTTTGATTAAGTTCGAACAAAACTTCAAAATTTAAATTTTCAAATCGAATCGAATTCAAATTTAAAATTGAATTATCTCAACTCAATTTTATTATACCTTTACCAACAAACTTAAGTTATCTCATATTAAACGAAAAAGAGAAAATTATACCAACAATGAAAATTTTAAATTTAAAAATTGAGATTATTAAAATGATATATACTCCTTAAAATATATTAAAAAAATAATTAAAGTCTTTTAATCTCGAGCATGGAGTTAAAAAATTACAATGCCAACGTATCCAAACGAATACTAAAAAAATAATACAAATTGATTACATAATTAGATATATCAGCATATTAATTTTTATGTAACAACTAATAATTCATCGCCAGTTTTGTTGTCCAGTGCGCATGAATAGATATCTAGCACCAACAAGCAACAAGACACCTAGAACACCAATTTTAACTGGAAATGCTAGACCCAAATAATTACTTCTTGTTCTTTGCATTGTGGATTGAAGTTGGGTACTACGGGTTTCGAACTTGGCGGCAGCGGGGATCGAACCTTGGTCCTTCATAAATGATGAATAGGATTCAATGTCTTCTCTTGTTAATGCTGGTTTTAGTGACTGCTTCACTGTTTGGAAATGTCTATTGCTGACTATGGTTGCAGATATGTTTTCTCTGAGAGCTACTATTCCGGCTTCCCGGCACAAGCTCTCCAACTCGGCTCCTGTGAAGAGCTCTGTATCTTCAGCTATTCTTCTCAGATCAACGTCATTTCCGATTTTCATGTTCCGTGTATGCACGCAAAGGATCTCATACCGAGCTTCTAAATCAGGTGGCGGTACATAGAGCACCTATATTTCATGATAATAAACGTTAGAACAGATAGACAGAGTCTCAAAGCTTTTTTGGTTTCTCTGTTTCAAGGTTCCAATTAAGGACCATTCAAGCAACAGTTTAGTTTTTCATTTCTATCTAATGCATGAAACATGACTAGAAACTTCAGAATATCTAAATGTGAATTCGATGAAGAAATGCCAGATTCAATAGTGTGCTCCAATTGCTTCGCCTTTCAGAGGCTAGCAACAACTGAGGATCATATGACTGCAATGGAAATGGAAACAGCAACGTCGCAATTTAGACATATGATAAGACAGGGTTCTTTACCAGATCAAATCGTCCAGGGCGCATGAGTGCAGCATCAATTGCATGAGGTCGATTGGTAGCAGCTAAAACAAGAATCCCCTGAAAAAGAATTAATTCAGATTAGACTTTTTATTCTTCTTTAAAAAAAAAAGAAGGGTTCTAATCAGACGAAGAAAACTAGATAAAATCCGAATTTTTCAGATGGGTAACTGTCTAACAAACAGAAAATAAAAGTTTATGAGATTATCACTTACTTTTGCCTGTTCTAAACCATCCATTTCAGTCAGTAAAGTGGACAGAAGCCTCTCTCCGACAGCGGAACTGTTACTTGAATTCCCACCCCTGCCATTTAATGGAGAAGACATAAGAAATCAGTCTGAACATTTGTGCCCATTCAAACTGATGTATCCGAAAAGAGGCTTGTTTTTGCAGAATCTTGAGTTCACTTCATGCATCAATTATCTTGCCAAATACATTACCAAGCAAAACCAAAAACTATTTCTAAACTTTTCAGTAAGAGTTGCACACAAAAAATCCTAGAATACAAAAAAAATCTACATTTTACATAAAGACCTTTGCCGATTCAATGACAATACAAAGAACTCAATCAAGTAAAATGCTACATACTAACCGTTTAGCAGCAACAACATCAGCTTCATCAAAGAAAATTATGCTTGGAGCTGCCAGATGTGCTCTACGAAATGTATTTCGCAACAAAGCTTCACCCTCTCCAACATACATTGAATATAGCTCTGCACCACTGATTCATAAATTATGAATAGACCAGCACTCTACAAAATCTTTAAACAGGCACAATACTGAAGCCAACAGGCCAAATGTCAACTTATTAAACATATTAAAATCCTAACTCTACAAAGCAATAGGTCATTTGTGGATTTTGAAATTGGGTATACTTACATAGGTCTATTAGTGGATATGCATGCATGCAAAGTCAGTTTTATCAGCATGGCTTATTTTCCTCTCTAACAGTACCATTCATTTCTTTCAACGATAAGGCCTCCCATGTGTCAATGGCTTAAACCAAAGAAAAGCAACCTATCCTAGTTTCAACATCACATTGCATTTTACCTCTTCCTAGAGATTAGGTTTAGAAACTAAAGTCTTATTCCTAAATCCTAGAACCTCATATTGCTACCATATGACTGCTAGTTCCAAAATCCCACACCCTAAAACATCTTAAGAACAGCAGATATGCGAACATTGATGGGGAATCAAAATTAAATTAACAACCAAAATAATCTTATGCCTTTTACACGCATTCTGTGGATTACAAAAATGCTATGCAATTAAAGATGATCTAACCTCAAAGAGAAAAAAGAAGCTTGGGCAGCATGAGCAGCAGCTTTAGCAAGAGTTGTTTTTGAGCATCCTGGAGGTCCATGCAGAAGAATTCCACGCATAGGTGATATCCCAAGCCTTGCAAATGCAGCCGAATGTTTGATAGGCCACTCAACAGCTTGCTGGAGCTTTTTCTGTTCATGAATTTAAGTAAAATGAATCCAAGATTCCCTATACTAAATAAACATGTAATGCTCACCTTCAAGTCTTTGAGTCCTCCAATATCTTCCCAAGACACCTTTGGAATTTCCACAGTAACACCTCTTGTTATGCTTGGGCCAACCACAGTCTTAGCATGCTTCCAGTCTTCCATTGTTAAGCTGAGAAAACCTAGGTTTTCACCTATATCTGTAGACCTTTTAACTGCAAACATGGTTGCTTCACGACATAAAGCTTCCAAATCAGCCCCAACATATCCATTGCAAGATGCAGCTACAGCTTGTAAGTCAACACTGGGATCCAAAGGAATCTTCTTTGTGTAAAGCTGAAAACGATGACTATAAATGCTTTAATACTTGAAACAATCTGAGTCAGGATGCCAATCAAGCAACTAGTACAGTGACAACTCATGCTTACAAATGTTCAATGAAGGTGAGCAACGCCATGCATATAAGGAACATTGATGAAAGGGAAATTCAGTTTTACCTTGAGAATTTGCAATCGTTCTTCTTCATTAGGCATGGTAACTTCAACTTCAGCATCAAAACGTCCTGACCTTCTTAGAGCTGGGTCAATTGTGTCCACTCTTGATGCACAAAAATACAGGTAAGTAATGAGTAATGACTTCTTATAAAGTTCAACCTAAGAGGTTAGGAGTGACTGCAACTAGCTCTCTATGAAGGTGCCACCAGACCCTCAGTTAAGACATTATACCCAATTGTTTTTAGCAAAAATTAGGAATTAAAATAAGGAGACCAATTGACAGTACAAAATTTATAAGCCTACTGCATTTAAATTGACAACAGATAGCATCATAGCCCGCAGCAAAATAAAAGATGCTAGTAAATAATAAAACTAAGAGCGATAAACACTTAAGCCACTTGGAGAAATGCTTAGAAAGTGGCAGAGAGTAGTATGATACATTATAACCAGGCTCCGACATAAGCAAAAGGAGACAAACAATGTGAATGACGTTGGAATCATTATATAAAAGCTACAGAAGCTTTGCACTAATTTCCATATAAACAAGGCTGAGTATTCCATAACTCGTGCAACAGAATGGTGCCTCATAACTTGAATTAGAGAAAATGACCTATTAGTAGATGCAACCACAACAACTCGAGGTACAGACTTTCGTGAGGGCTTATTGGAGTCCATCAGCGTAAAGAGTTGAGAAGCTAGACGAACATCCTGCTCGCGTCTGCATTTGAAACATAGTTAGTTGAATGAAACTGAAGTGTGCTTCAGAACGGCAGCACTTGGTTACATGCAAAACGCAGATGTACACATATCCTGAAAAACAAACTATGTATGATGGTTTGCTCAATTTTCGCAATTATCAAACTATGAATTTTTTAGCCAAGAGAGCCATTGATAGCAGCCTATAGGGGAATGTAGATAAAGGAAATGGCATATAGAACTTTAGTTATACATTCTGCTTCCCCCAATAACCAAATCCAAGAGCTCAACAACTATCATACTATTTGTTACATCTCCAATTCCATGAATTCTCAACTTCTTTATCAACCACATTTATATATTATAAATTTAGTAACCAAAAAAAGAAAAAGATAATGCAAAGATGAGCAATTTTCTCAAAAAACCATTCGTTGTTGCTCTGCTTCTTACAATACCTCGAATCACGACGAGGGCAAAGTGCATCTATTTCATCAATAAAAATAACAGATGGTTTGCCTGAATTTGCATGGAATGATGCATCTTTAAAAGCTTCCCGCAAAACTCTCTCACTTTCTCCAGCATGTGCTCTGTGAACAGAATGTGGACTGCAAGACACAGCAAAAATCATAAAACCAAATGAAAGTAAAAACTGACAAAACAAACTATTCGAACACTTAACTTTTGTACCATACAGATGCAATTCCATATCATTACAAACATCAATGGAAATAACGCATTACCTGAGAACTATTAAATGGGCACCGGATTCCTGAACAACTGCACGTACCAAGCTTGTCTATCATTGCAAACAAAACCAAATTAACTTAAAGAAGAAAAAAAATAATCTTTCTCCCTTTTCCACCTCTACTGGCTATAGACAGAAATTCAACCATTATAGAACAAAAACTAATATTATATATTAGCTTTCTGAGCATTCAGAGAAGATGATAAATATAAAGGCAGCTTACCTTCCCGGTGCCTGGTGGACCATATAGGAGCAAGCCACGAGGCCACTGAAAGAAAACCCAGAAATCAATAACTCGAAACCAAAGCTATAAATTGAGAAACTGAAAAACTGAAGAGAGGCAAAGCTGGATACTTTGAGGCCAAGCTTTTGGGCTTCACGAGAGTAGAGAAGAGGAAAAACGATGAGTTCTCTCAAGGCTTGGAGAGCCTCCGCGTTCCCACCAATTGCTTCTTCTGCTTTCCACTGCTCCTCGGTTTCGCTGCTTTTCTCGCCATTAACGATGATGCTGTTGCTATTGCCGCTGCTAAGAGTAGCCATGTAAAGCCCAGTAAAGAAACAGCTTTGGCAGAAAGAAAGAGAAAACAATGTTGGGGTTTTTGAGGTTTAGCTGCAAACTGGAAAGTAAACCAGTGTTAAGACTGGGGGTTTTATTGTCAATTTGATCAGAATGGTGGTGTTTTTGCACACCTCACAATTGCGTTGTATCGCGTATGCATTCACAAATGCACGAAAATTATTATACCAAAATTCATATTAACACATTAAACATATAAATTTTTTTGCTTTTGTTTAACTCATATTATTTCTATTACTTCTGCATTTTCTCTGTTTTCGTGAGGTCTTATTTTTTGGTTTGGAGTTCGGACAGTATGTAAACTCAATTATACAGTTTTTTTTTTTTTGGGTTAGAGCTCAATTATACAGTTGATCTAGAAAATTCTTCAAAAATTCCCTCCTTTTTTTGCTGTAAAAACTACTAATCGGATAGAAAATAGTATAGCTTGAACTAAGATATAATTGAGTCAAATTATTCGTAACTTACTTAATAATTATGTGAATGGTTAAATTTGATGAATACTTAGCTTAACTCATTCATTTTTAACCGAATCCGAATTACTCAGACAACAAATCGAATTCCTGAATTCGTAGACACTATAATCAGCTTTCTCTCTCTCGAGATGGACCAAAAACTTACACCATGGCACCTATTTCACTGCCTGGATTTGCCTGCAGGTGAAACTCATGCTCAAACAGCTGCAGCTTCGAAATTTTGTGTAGGAAATAATATGAACAAGGATCCTGCGTTTTGATGCCATTGGAATCGGAAACCTGTGGTACACGTTAGCAGACAAGAACCCGGCAACAGTCGGCTTGTCAAATTTATCGCCATCGTAGGCATTCTTGTCAGTGAAGGAAATGCTGCAACGCGCTGGTCGGAACCCTTGAATCCAGCATCAATGCACAACTTCAACCGAAGTAAGATGGTACATTGATTACTACACTTCCTGCAGATGCCTGATTGGCAGCACGGTTACTTCCGAAGTTCTTTCGATTCGACTCCCTTGCAATTCTTGATCCAAACTAACCAACCAAATGGAAAGAACTTTATCAATAAAAAATCAAATAAGAAAGAACATGTAAATCTCAAACAAGAAGCAAGTTTTCTTGGCTAACTCTTGACTCCATCACCAAACTTCCGCTTGCACCATCTCAAGGCTAACTCGTTTTATCAATTTCATACAGAAGACATTGCATTAATGCAAAATAAAACTCATTTCTTAATCTGGTTTTATGCAAAACAGATATTCTAGTCGACTTTTTTTCTAATGTGCAGATTGTCAACAATCTGCAGAAGGAATTTTACAAATTTTAAAATAAATAGCAGAGCTCTGTAAACAGCGGTACTAACAAGAAATAAATTGTGAGAAAAATCAGTAAATGAGTGACGGACTAAAAAGAAAGAACACGAACCTGGATTGCTCTCTTGGGCAGAATTGCAGCATTATGCAAACCAAGCATTTGAGCAACCTTCACAAGACAAGATAAAGAAACGGTATTATGTTTGATCAGTTTTAACCTTGAAGCTACAAAAAATGCAGTACAAAACAATCAAGCATGAATGCAAGCACTAATAACAATAAAAAAAGAAAACCAAATGATTTAAAACTCGGGTAAATGGAAATAATAAAATTACAACCTTGCAAGAAATCAAGAAAGTAGAAAAAACATGTAATAAAACAAAAGAAACACTTTAGGTGAAACATAATGTGCAAAAGGAATATGCTAACCTGTCTCAGTATCTTCTTATCACCTTTTCCACTTGGTTGACCAAGATCAGCAACCTCCCAAAGAGGAATATCCAAAAGAGTCCTAATAACATCTTCGTCCAAGAAAGGGAATCTAGCCTAGTGAAAAAACATAATAACGAATTCAGTTGAAATTCGAAAGCAGTAGCAAGATCAAGAAAAAAAGCCATTAGCATTACCTCCTTTCCATTATCAGCAATACATCTATCATCTCTTCCTAGATTTCGTTTCCAAATTCTCTGCATGTCCAATTTCATTTCCTCATGTAGGCCGAGCCAACTATTGACAACGAATCAAGCAATCAAAATGAGTAACTTAATATGTAATGCCAGATAGACAACCAAATGATCTGTTTAGGATTAATATTACGACATCATTATCTTTTCCATCCATGACAGAAGCAGACCTTTCATGCCTATACTTTGTTCTGTGCCTACCGTATCCAGCACATTGCTCATCAGCACCAGAACCAACAAGAAGAATTCTGGCCCTGGAAGTGTAATTAACACGTTTATCTTCACCAAAACTGTTACTAATTCCTTCACAAATCCAACCTTCTCCATGAGCGGCAAGCCACAGAGCTATTCCTATATTCAGGTCCTGAAACGTTAAATAAAAAATGAGGTTCCATCAGTTAAGAAAAATGTAACAAGAGATCCTTAGTCCATTTACATAAGAAGGCAGGTTCAGAATGTTTCAAAGCACTGTATTCCATTTTCTCTGAAAATTTTGCATTACGTTTTTATATAAAGAAAAGGAGAATACTAGATAGTTAAGTGCTCCTGTGGAAGCAGGCAGCCAATAGGATCATGGAATAAAATGAATACCATGTAGGTATTTGCAGGATTAATGAGTGACAAGACATGCTTTGTTTCCCAGGTCAACTTTGATAAATCAGCATCAATATGAACAAGTCTCCACCTGTGTTCCCAACAGTCGCATTTACATAAGGAAAAGGACAAAATTGAGAATTTGATGCTTAGATAAATATCTTTTATTGTGCAGATGTCAGTTTTGAGGGAAGCTAAACATTGAACCTTCTTAAAGGTGCAACCCTTCTAAGTTCCTTTACTCCTACTTTTGCGCTGATTCTATCAGGAGCAGACTCACCATCAAAGCTCACATTAAGGAGATCAATCTCATCTGCCAAGATACATCAGAATAGACAATCAACTCAGATAAAGGACTAGTTGACATAGTTTAGTTAATTTAAAAATTCTTTTGAGATTTCAGCCTCACAAGATATAGGTAGTTTGCATCGCATATTTCACTGTTAAACTCCTTCAAATGCTCTTTTGCATTTAACAAAGTGAAGGACTAAAACAGTAGCTTAGGCCGGTGTTGCAAAGAAAACCAATCTTGAGTGTCACACTCAAAGGTCCATGGCACACAACCCAACATTTAAAAACTTTGTGTTTAGTACACAAAAGACTACTATTTTTATTGCAACATGAAAATTTACTCATAAGAATAAGTTTAATTGGTACTAAGCAATAATAGGTCCTATCTCGTGAACAACAGAATATATACTTCGCTATATTTCCAGTTCAAAAGGGGGCATGTAGAAGAGTTCCAAACCGACAATATATACTCTCTGACTCGAATGCTGTCATTTTGTTGACTTCTCATGCATTTTAAGGGGTCAAAAATGACAAGAACAATGTGATAAAGTTTGGGTGCTAAAGAGTTGTTCTATTTCATTTAATTTGCTATGAATGACAAAAGGGCAAACAGAAAAAGTGAGTGTTAACTCTCTTCAATTTTCCAAATTGAAATGTTGAACGAGACAATCTTAAAGTGCAAAAATGTGAGAGAGACAGAGAGAATAGCAGATAGTAAATTCCTAGAAATGCAGTTCCCAACAGGCTAAATTACTAGAAATAAATATATGGATAGATTAATTGATAGATGGCAATACTTACAACTAGGATCTAGGCATTCATCCAATAATGCTGCAAGAATCATAGAATCTAGTCCACCCGAAAAGAGAACAGCCACAGGAGCAGTTTCTTTTTGTTGAGTGCCACATGCAAGAGCCTATGCATCAAAATCCAAACAATTTAACCAAATTTGAAATAGAAACATTCCCAACCACTAACATAAAGTCTATTCAAGATTTAACAAGTCAATTACATTCCTCATGAAACATAATCATACAAAAGATTTACCCTAGTAAAGGTTTGCAAAAAGAAGCAGATATGCAGGTTAATTTGAAATTAAATAAGAAGAATATCTGATATAATAGATCAATAAAAAAACTGAAGTTAAACCAGCATATCTTTCCCTAACATGTAAAAACATCAATTGTAGTTGAGTTCAATCAAAATTTAGACCTGATAAATTTTATGCTGTGATATGCGTCGCATCATCGATTCCCTCAAAGCTGTCAGCACATTCTGCACCAACACTGAAACTGAAGCATGAGTGGGTCCTAATCAGTCAAAACAAAAGATCAACAATGACAAAAACATGGAATTTAATCCATAAACCAAATTAGAACATGTTTTCAGCAATAAACAAGGGAACGCAACCACAAAATGACACTACCTAAAACTTGCAGACTTCTACATGCACCCTCTCCCTGTTTTTCCAACATTAGAAGCATAATAACAATTGTAGTTCAACAGCAATATACCTGAAGAAGCTGAATTAGTGTCACATTCAGCACTAAGAGTCTTAGAACGGGAAAAATACAACTCTTCAGGTTTAGGTTCAACAGAAACTCTTTCCCACTCAATCAATTCTTTGAGCATAACATTAGTCCATTCATGTTCCTTGATTTCCCCAAGAAATATCCCATCTGATTTTGTAGCATCTACTGACATACTGTATATCCCACACGGCAGCTCTTCCCAAAATTTGATGCCTCTAGTCCCATTTTCAACTTCAAAGTCTGCAGCAGAGTGACATTATTCGATACAACAGGCAGTAAAAAAAGGTTCAGAGATGCAGAGTCTAGGATAGAAAAGAAAGTTAAGCATAAAAGTTACATTGATAGAAGAGCTCGATAGGATATACAAGACATTCAAATTCATAACAGAACCTTGTAGACTAGAAGAAGTTGGTGACACAGACGAAAGCAGAAACCGAGGATCTTCCATAGTTGGCCAGTGAACAAGGAGGCTTCGCCTACCAAATGCATCTCGACCAAACCACAGGGTTTTGGAACTTTCCTTTCCATGATAAATGAGTAAAACTTCAGAAACAGAATGCCTGAAGAAAATACCATTTCTCAACCAAATTAAACCATAATAAACAGTGACTTAGCACTGAGGTTTACCTGCCAATAGATGATAGCCCATGGCCCTTTCATCACTGAAAGAACATCAGGAACAGAGCCTTTCCTCTGTCCTTTAAAACTGCATATTGTAGTATGTTCCTCGGAACAGCAAGAACAGCACTTTCCCAGAGATTGCATGAGAATTTCAGTGTCATTGTTATCACTACCAACCTCAATTCCTCCAAATATTTCACCTTTTACCATACATCAAGAAAAGAAGATTCAGTACAAAATAAAGGAGCATATACTAAACTATCCTGACAGCAAAAGAACCAAAAAAAAAAAACCCAACAATCTAATCAGCATAAAGGAACCAATTTTACCATTATAAGCAAGAATGTTCCCGGAAGAATCCACCAATGGCTGACTGACAGGAGTAATTCCCCTTAACTGCAACGTAGCACCAAGAAAAACAAGTTCTGCAAAAGATTCAGCCACGTTCGAACCATTGTCTAGCTCATGAGTTTCCTCGCTAACAGAAGAAACCCAAGAGTTTCCGGAATTTAAAGTGTTTGAATGAAGGAGAAGAAGCTTCTTGCTGCCAAAGCTGTCTGGGCCGCGACTTTGTAGAGCTGCTTTAAGATCATCCAAAGAAAAAACCAGCTGGGTTTTGGAGGATGGAGATATGGAATCGAGATGTAAAGATGATGAGTCGATGCGGACACCGGAGACAAGTAAAGCGATTCCACACATCTTGCTGCCACGCTTGCTCGGGATTGCTCGGTGTTTTGACCTTTTTTTCGAGGGTTTTGAAATTCGTAGAAAGCAATCGATTCTTGAATATTAATTTGGTTTGAAGACGTTCATCGCCGAGTGCCTCCGTAGCATAGTGGTAGTGCGTTCGCTTCGTAAGCGAAAGGTCGCGAGTTCGATCCTCGCCGGGGGCTTAACGACGATATTTTGTGAATTAATTTTATTTTCTCAATTATTTTTGGAAACATCGAAAACGTTCGAGCGGCGGACCCCACGTTCGATTTGGATAAACACTGTCAACTTTCAACAGAAGAAGACCTTGTTTTCACTCTCTTTCAGCGACGCTTTTGATTCAAGCGCCACCTTAACGGCAACAGACTATCGTCACATAATCTGTTTCAAAATCAACGGATTGGCGGTGAGTCTACGCTCTTGTGCTTGCATGCCAGTGTGTAATTGATCCTTCCCTGATCACAGTTTCATTTTTTTGGATAAATCTGGCAGTTAAAACTAACTAACACAGACTCCATTGGGGCGTTCTCTGCACGCTCTAGAACTACTGTAAATCTGACGTCGATACGATAAGTTTCACTTTTCAATAGAATTCAGTACGAACTCCAGCACTCTCATGTAACTTGTTCACACTCGAACTACAATCAAATCAGAACAGTCTCCTGAGCAGATCACCACCGTTCAAAACTCATGGGTCCACAAATATCGACGGCTCTAAGCTAGCACTAAAAATGGGTCCCACTTGCAAAACCTCACCGATAATACGGAGATTTTCTTTTTTTGGGTGCTAATAATTCGGAGAATTTCCCTCCAATGTCTATGTAAAGTCGGATTAGGAAAAAAGAAAATCTCTCTATAAAATCTCACCAATACTCTCACTTCACTGTTCAGTCTCTCTGTTCATCTTAGTGCAGCCAGGCCACTGTTTCTCTCAATTCTAAGGTAATTTCCCCATTTTTTTTTACTTTTTTATATGGTTTTGGATTGCATATAATTGGTTGAATTTAATTATTTATCGATCTGGATTCATGAATGTTTGTCTATTTGTGGCAGTGGTTGTAAAGGTTTTTTTTCTGATATGGAAAACATGCTGAATCAGGCAAAGTTAAATAATTAATCTGCTTTTCCATTAAATTTTTAATCTTGTTAGAATTTGCTTTGACCCTTAATCTTGGATTGTTCCTAATTGATTTGGTTCATATTAGTTTCATGCCTTAGTTCACAGAAAAAGGTCTGAACTCTAGGAGTTTTGAAGTTTTGATGTGTTTTCATCATGTCACAAAATATTTTGTATGCTTTGCCATGCGAATTGAGAAATTTTTAATCACCAAAAAAAAAAGAATTGAGAAATTTTTGTAAAAGATATTTGACAAGTCCTGTCTTTTTTCCTCGTTTGCAATTTTTATTCGGAAATAGTTATTGTAAGCTTTATATTATGGAGAAAGCATTGTATGGAAGGATTAGTGCTTTTTTCTAATAATGTGATTATGTGACATGATTACATAATTAACCGTTTTATACAATTTTTTCTCTTACACTATGTTAGGTTCTTACATTTTTTTTACTTAATTACTAATGGTGTAGTGTTTTCTGTTGGTAGATGGCAACTCAATCAGACACTTCCTTTTCTGACCCTCAAGGGATTGGGAATGCCTTTGTGGAGCAGTTCTATACTATTCTCCATAATGAACCTACACAGGCTTATAGGTTTTATCAGGACTCGAGTGCACTAAGCCGCCCTGGTCCCGATGGTGCAATGAAGTCTGTGACTACTGTGACAGTAGGTTTCTATTTGCAAACAATGCACCAGCAGTCATCTTGTTTTATTTGGTTCATCTTTACAGCAATTTACAATTATTTTTTTTGGTAATGATTAAAACAGGACATAAATGAGTTGATTCTCTCATTGGACTGCCAGAGTTATAGGGCTGAAATATCTTTTGCTGATGCTCAATTTTCATGTGCAAATGGTGTGTTTGTTTTAGTCACTGGCTCTTTGATTGGAAAGGATGATGTGAGGAGGAAATTTACGCAGTCGTTCTTTCTAGCTCCACAAGAAAGAGGCTATTATGTCTTAAATGACGTTTTTAGGTATGTTGATGACAAAGAACCGGTGCTTGTGGCAAATAATGATGTTGATGAGAGCACTCAAGCTGCTTTGTCCCCAGATTCTGGTGAGTTGTATGCATTGGTTTCATTATGAATTTTCATTCTTTTAAGCGACAATGTTTAATTTTAGCTCTTGATTTCAGACCTAACTCTCCTGCCGGAGAATTCAGTAGCAAATCATACTACTGCCCCTTCTGATATTGATGATAACAGTGGCAAAGAAGTCAGTCATCCATTGGATAATGGCAACGTTTCTGTTTCGGAGAATGAGGCTTGGCAGCTAGTACCATCGACTGAAGAAAGTCAGAATGGTTCTCATACTGTGAGCCAGACTGCTTCCCCTAGAATTCAGGATGATGCTCCAAAGAAGTCATATTTATCAGTTGTGAGTTCATTCATGCATACAAGCTTTTATAAACACAACTTATTTGAAATGGGGAAAATAGTTTATTCTATTAGAATGCATAGTCTGATTCGGAAGCATTGCTTGGGTAATATTTAATGCTTTTCTTTTTCTAATAATTGTTTCAGGTGCATGCATTGTCAAAGAATTCTGCTCCATTTATTGTGCGAGCTCCACCTCCAAAACCTAAACAGGTGGAGCAGTCACGTAGTGCTGCAGCACCCGAGGCATCAGCTCCTAAAAGCAACAAAGGCTTGGAAAAGAGCAACGGCTTTTCAGGTTTTTGTTTGTTGTTCTTCAAATTGACAAGTATCCTGTGGTTTATAAATGATAATTGCAGAATTGCCACAGCTTCTCCTTTTCTTTTTTTTCATATTCCTTATTTCAACTTTTTTCAGGAAAGAATACTTCCATATTTGTTGCAAACTTGCCTATGAATGCAACCAAGGAATTGCTTAGCGAGGTTTTCACTAAATTCGGACCAATTAAACCCAATGGCATTCAAGTCCGAAGCTTTAAGGTTCGTTCTATTTTAGAATTGAATCTGTACCTTTCTTTTTGTATGTTTTTGGTACAACACTGACGAGCTTTACTCGATCTTATGTCTTCAGGACAACAAAAACTGCTTTGGCTTTATAGAATTTGAATCTGCTTCTTCAGTGCAAAGTGCTCTCATGGTATTGTCTTGCCTTCTCCTATCATTGTCTGAAAAATTGTGTTGTTGGATAAACCCTGACTAATTCAGACATTTGTCAGTGTGGTTACCATCCTGGTTCACAAATTTCTTGCATCTCACATATATAATTAGATAAAATTTCATTCTTTGTTGCATGACGAACTATGATATGCATATCTAAAGTCTAAATTTTCAATTTCCATAATTTCAGGCTTCTCCAATTACCATTGGGAACAGACAAGCTAATATTGAAGAAAAGCGAGGCAAGTGAATGATCTTCTTGTACTTGTACTTTTGCGTTAATATCTTTTTGTTGCATTGCAAGATTTCTTGTCATAAATATATGTTTAGAACTAAATTATCATGTACAAATGCAGGATCTTATTAGAACTCTAAACTGAATAAAGCATCCCAACTAAACTGAAATAATTATAAACTCCATTAAACAAACTAGAAGCAGATAATTATAATTTACACTAGCTGAAATACATGAACTAATGAACAAGTAGATGTCAGTAGTATCAGTTTTCTCGACGAGTCATGTCTAAATATGACTACTTTGGTATTTGCAGGAGGAGCCAATAATGGGGGGAAACCAGGTCGGGGTGGTAAAAGAGATGAAAACGGTTACCGAAATGGCAACTTCAGGGGCCGTGAGAACTTTAATGGTGGCCGTGACTATGGAAAAAAAGAAAGGAGTGAGTTCTTGGGTCAAACTCGGGGCAACTCCAGGCAAAATGGAGATTCTAGCAATAAAATTTATCAAAATGGGGGTCAAAGAGTTGCTGCTCGCCATGATGAAAGTGAAAGTTAGGGTACGAAGATTTAGAGTAGTCTACTTCACCATTTTCATATTGAGTTACTATAAACTTATATTAGGTGGGCAGATGGCGGCTTTTTCAGTTTTGATTTTTGGAAAAAAAATAATCTCTGGAATTAGTATTCCTTTTTTCTTCATCTGAGTTAACTTTGATAAGATTATTATCTTGGAAGTTGCTTTTTCTTATGCTACTGTTTGGTTTTTCCTTTTTTATTGTCGTTGGAACGTTTAAGGTTTATTGTAATTTGTAAAGAATAATCCAAAATAATCACATATGAATCAATATACTTTTAAAGAACGAAAGTATTGCAGGTTTAATGTTCAAAATTTGATACTTGCATTTCCTTAAAAAATAGTCACATATATAAACTTGTTAAAACTAGTGGAAATTTTATGTTAAGATTTTTATTTGATGCATTATATACATACATATATATATATATGAAATCTCATAGTTATAATCGGTATATAAAATTTCAATACACTATCAATGAATCATAATATGATATTATGTTAATTCATAAATTTTAAGGATTTATATATGATGCACTAATAATGTATCTCTATACATTGTTAATGCACTAAAAGGGTAACACCTCATCAATAAGCAAACTAAAAAATTTATGAATTAATGAGATGTTAAATTTTGGTACTTTAACAGAGTGTAAATACTGTACACTGTCAATACATTTTATATAAAAATCCAAATTTTAAAATGAAATTATTACGTTCACTAATTAATATCAATTACACTATATGGAATTTATATACCAATAGTCTATTAAACATAAAATTTTTTATATTATTGAGTTTTATTTAAAAAGTTTAATCAAAGGGTCAACTTTTAATATAATTATTATTTTTAATGTAAAAATTTTGATGAGATCCATTGAAGAATCTTCCACCCAATTTTTATTTTTCACAATCAAGGGAAATATTTTTGGGCCCAATCATGACTGAAGTTATGGTAGCTGTGCTAACAAGAAAAAAGAGGTTAGCACATAGCATTGAATTAGAAAAGCAATCTTTCTCGATGTCTGGTGAGGCAGACTGCCACCTAAGCGCCCTCAACCTCCTCATTTGTCGCATTCAGACACTGCCAAACTTGTCCCCACCTGAGTGTGCGTTTCCCTTTAAGCAAGCAACACGTGTTACTTTTTCTGTCGGAGAATCTTTCAAACAACTTGTCTACATCACTGACGTGTCCTCCCTAATCGTCATCATTCCTATGAACATCTGCTTTATTTCCTCTACTTTATTTCCTCTGCTCTCTCGGTCTCACCATGACCGGTCGGAAATTAAAAAAATAAAAAAGAAAATAAAAGGAATTTTTATATGTTTTTGATTCGATCAAACCTATGCAAGTTTTTTATTGTTCGATCTATGTTCATTTTAAATTGATTTAGATGAATTTAATTGATTCGGGTAGATTATTCTAGAATTTGGATTAAGATAATTTTGAACTTTATTTTTAAATCTTAATTTAAGTCTTAATTAAAATATAAAACTTAGTTTTTTTTATACAAATTGTGCATATTAAAAATATTAAACAAGTTGATCAAGTGATTAATAAAGAATTGACATGTTATAAGATTTAAATTCCAATATAAATAAATTTATCTCCATCCTTAATTATCAAAGAAAAAAGAATCGTTATAATTCATATATGTACCGATTAGTTGAACATATTCTTTTTATAATTTGAACTTGATCTATTCGAATATTGTGATTCAAGCTGATCTTTTATTTTTGTTTTTTTTCTTAACTCTAGTTATGGACAATGGTGGGGACTCAATTAGGAATATGAAAATTTCTTTGTCCTACAACAGTAAAATATCCCGTATTGTTGTTGCTTCCAAAAAATTAATTTTATGATACATTGAGACTCACCAGTCACCAAGGGTTCAAGTATTGGGTTCAGTATTCAATGAAATTAATTTTCTTAAATGCACGGGGTAATATAGAAGGTGTGCACTTAAAATCGCTCAAAGAGAGATTAGTATCATAGTGCGTGTACGGTGACCCAAATACTCTATGATTATAAAAACCAAAAAAAAAAAACCAGGTCACTACCATGATAATTAAGAATAAAAATCATATTTCTAAATTAGGAAAATTTTTAAGAAATTGAAGTTAAAATATTTATTATGCTTTTGGGAAAACCTTTGATAGTAACTTCATCCTTTTTTATTGTAAGGATGGAAATGAAATTAATCATTTTAGCATAAATGGATTTGAAAATGTTATAAAAATTAAGTCACAATTTTTTGTAATTGTGTGAACTACATTGTTTCTCATATCTTCAATTAACAAGCCTTTTTGAGTTCATTGAAATAAAAAACTTGGTAAGGTTTTAAGAAAATTTATTTTATACATAGTGTAGTTTTAAAATTTTACCATTAAAAGTTAAAAAAAATTACACGTACTTCTTAAAATATGTTTAAAAATAAATATTAATTAAAAAAATGTGACAATCTCTTGATTATGCTTGTGAAATTAAAAAAATTTTACTATCAATATATCAAATTCATATTTTAATGACAAAATATTTGGTTTTGGAAATTTGAATGAATGTTTTAAATTTTGACTTGTTCAATTGGTTGCTATTGATCCGAGCAAAAGTGATAATGAACTTTATTTATATGACTAATAATGACATATTAATGAGCATTAGTAGAGGAAAATCTGAAAAAAAAAGACTGATTAAAAAACCCTTATTTATATTTAAAAATAAGATCTGTAATAATTTTTTAATTTTATTCATGAAATTAAATCTTTCAATTATTTTTTATTACGAAGGAAATATAATTTACTATTCGGTGTTAAGAGATTGTCGGTAAATGTTTAAATTATTAGTTTATTAAATATAAATTATTTTAAAACGAAAATTTATTTGATATTTTTGTCAATAAAATTTTTAGATTTTGCAAATGAATTAATAGAATAAAATATACTTTTTTGTGCTATTAAAAAAATAAAGATGTGATTTTTTAAAATTTTTTATAGAAAAACTATATAAAAAAATCTAGTGCAGCTGCGGAAAATTGAAAATATATCCTTTTTTTTTTCTTTCGGTGAATAAAAAATATTTACTTTTTTTGTTACAATAAAAAATATTTACTTTAAAATGACCGAAAACAAAGTCGAATAGTCGCATTCTGCCACGCCCTTTTTCCACCAACACACACAAAAAAACGTGGGGACCCTTACCCACTTCGACGCTTAACTTCGACACCTTCGTGACACGTGGTATACTCATTAACTCATCACTCTTCACTTTCTTCAATATAAAAGGCCCAACTAGGCATCCCACACCCGTGGACCCCACTTTCTATTGGGGACCACGTGCATCACTCCCTCCTCCTCGCCGATCTCATTTGCTCGTTAACCAAGGTCTTCTTTGGATTTGGCAGTTTTATATATAATAATTAATGTTTGTATTATGAAAAATTATATGTATTAATACTCATATTATGAAAAATTATATGTATGTTATATAAAATATTAATTTTTTATGTTAAAATTTATGTTAATATATTAAATGTAAAATTTACTTTTATTCTTATTATATTCATATATTCATACACATGTGTTTGGCATCAATTTCGTTTCGCATCACAAATTTAGCTATGTATGGTTTTAATTACTATTTAAATTCACTCGAACTTGTAACATTTAAAAATAACTTAATATCCAAATATGTCCTCCACGTTTGTCACAAAATGAAATTAAGTCATCAACGTTTAAATCCATGAAAATCAGTCATAAACGTTTCAAAATAATTGAATTAAAGGTATTTCCGTTAAATTTTTTAATTTTCGTTACCCCTACCAGTAATAAAAATTAACAGAAATGCCCTTAATTCAATTATTTTGAAACGTTTAGGATTGATTTCCATGCATTTAAAAGTTGTAGGATTGATTTTATTTTGTGGCAAACGTGAATGACACATTTGAATATTAAGCCTTTAAAAATTAATTTGATATATATTATCGGAACTATTGTTCCATTGGCAAAAACATATATTTTTCAATAATTAGATTATGGTACATTAATTATGCGAATAAAATAAAAAAATAAGTGAAAAAAGCAAAATAAGAAAATTAATTAAAAAAAGAAAACTTATTGACTTATTTTTTAGTGGCATTTTTTAAATTAATTCAACATAAATTAATTACGTGTTCTTTCTATTATTTTTTTCTATTTTATTATTAAATTTTGATCAATGTATTTCACTGATTAATGTCACTTGACTCGTAACATTAAATTCGATTAAACTTTTTATGTGTAGTATAAATTATCATATTGAATTGAATTTCCAAAATCAGTTACATGATTAAAGCTGCATTTAAAGATAAACCATTAATTTGACTAACAAAATCAAATGAGATAATATTTTTCATTAAAATTTGAAAAGCAAGTTCCTTTTTCTTTATTTTTAAGAAAGTACAAAGAGAGAATATTTGAAACTTGAGCTTAATTTTTCTAAAGAAAGGATAATAATTAATAATAGCTATGCCAAGTTTTAATTGCAAATTCTTTCTTATTCTTCTAATTCAAAGAACTTTTATTTATTCAACTAAGTTTATTATCTTAACAATAGACAATCAAATTATAATAATATTAATTTATATATATATGATACATTCACAGTATATAATTTCTATATATTATTAATAAGATTTATATATGATGCACTAACCGTGTATAGTTTCTATACACTATCAATGCATCAGAGGTTGACACCTCATCAATAGACCTTTATATGCAAATATAAATAAATTTTTTTAATTTGCTTATAAGGGCCTATTGATGAGGTATCAACCTCTGATGCATTGACAGTGTATAGAAACTATACACTGTCGGTGTATCATATACAAACTCTTATTAATATATTAGAGATTGATACTTTATCAATAAGTAAACTAAAAAAATGTTAAATACTTAAAAATAAATATTGATAAATATTTTTTAATTTATTTATAAAAGCTTATTGAACTTGTAATGCGTTGATAGTATATCGATATTATAAACTGTCAATATATTATATATATATATAAAAATCCTAATAACATTACCAAAATTTTAACCCAAAAAAACATAAAACAAAACCGAACTTCGCAAATAACACTTAAGAAAAACGGCGCAAGATAGCAAATGCAACGCCGCGTCTTTCACGAGTTTTCGGATGGTTGGTAAAGGTAGAGAAAAAGAAAAATTAAAAAAAAGGAATCCAGGTGGCGATTTCCCAGACACCTAAACCGAACCGACACGTGGCCACTGCTCCACAATTAATTGTAAAAACGACACGTGTTATTACAACTCTCCCCCGCTTTCCCCAACTTGTGTTTTTAAAAAGGCAATCCAGCAAATCTCATGTCAGTCACACACCACGTGTCGCGCTGACGCTTCTTCCGTGGCCACTTGTCTCCTCCCAGATACCTTTCATTGTCAGTTGCCAAGGGTATTTTGGTCACTCAATAAATACTTCTTCTCTCTCTGTTTCTCTTCAATATTCAATCCACTTTCTCTCTTCAGTCACACTTAATCAACTGTTTTTCTCTGATTTTTTTTTTGTAAAAACCATTTAATAAATATACATTTTTTTCATTTATTTTTATTTTTTTTGTAATGAAAAGAACAAGAAACGTATTTGTTTGAGTTACTATGAGTTTTTATTTAATCTTAACTGTTATTTGTATTAAATAAATAAAAAAGGGGAAATCTTTGATGTGAATAATCCAAGTTTGTGCATATGGGCAGGGTTAACTCAGATCAAAGACTGGTTTTTGTTCTGTTACATAGGCAAAGATAGTAGCTTTTCTTATAGAACAATAAAAAAGATTTGTTCTTGGGGGGTTATTTTCTTTGTCTAATGTTTCCATCAAGAATGGGAGAAGCAAGTGAAAAAAGTAGCAGCAGCAGAGAAATAAGCAATCTTGCTTTGCAGATAGAAAAGTACCCAAGAGATCTGTTACAAAGATTCATGTCTAGTGAAGCCCAAGCTTCAAGAACAAGTGAAGGAGAAGAAGAAGAGGAAGTTGAGCTGAATCTTGGGTTATCATTAGGAGGTAGATTTGGGGTTGATAAGAATGCCAAGAAGTTGACAAGGTCATCATCAATTGCTGGTTCAATACCAATCTTTAGAGAAGATGATGCCAACACTCCACCACCGGTTTCTTACCCAACTCTCATAAGAACCTCATCTTTGCCTACCGAGACTGAGGAAGAGTGGAGGAAGAGAAAAGAGTTGCAGACGCTGAGAAGAATGGAAGCTAAGAGGAGAAGAAGTGAGAAGCAGAGGAGTTCAAGAGAGAAAACGGAGGTGACTTTGTTAGAGGAAGAGAAGCAAGGTGGAAGGGCTAATAGTTTTGGGGTGGGACCACCTTTCGGGCTGCAGAGTTGGGCTGCGGCTGCGAGGCAGGTGATTTTAGGAGGACGGAGTGAAGTGGTGGGGGTGAAAGGGAAAGGTGGTGGTGGTGCTGCAGCGTTTTCACAAGGTTCTGTGCAGCCTTGTCCTCAAGGGTCAATGGAATCACAAGGAGGAAGTTCTTCTAGTATGTCAGAAATGGAAAATAAAGCCCTTCAAGGTTTGTGCATTTGGTTTCAATTCTGACATTTTGTTTCTTGGGATAGTTCTTTTTAGTTTCATTATCTGGGATTGACTTCATATGGTAGATAGTGGCATTGCCACTTACATTTGGCAATCACATTAACTTGTTATTTTCGTCTCTTTCTTCAATTAGGCTTTGAAGTTGAGGATTGATAACATTTTGTTGTTTGGAAAGATAAACTAAACTTTATCTTGAACATTCATTCATTTTAGCTAGTTTTAGAAGCTAGACTAGTTTCCTTCAGGTTTCTTTGCAAGTTGAAGAAATTATTGAATTGTAGTTTAATGAACTGCAGTTGGTAAAGAGTAATTGAACATATTAAAAGCGGTTGTCCTTTGTAGATAGTAATTTAAACAGTTGAAAATCTAAAAAGTGCATATCGCTAAAGGGGCAATTCGTTAATGCGTTTGTAGCCTTTGTATAGAATGAATGAGGCTATAATTTTTTACTTCTTTATGAATAGGTACTACCACTCATAATTGTCACTATTTAATCTAAACTTTGTTTGATGTTCCCAAATATCTGCTAAACTTAGTGAGTTAGCTACCAAAGTTATTTTGGTTCTTGGGTGTAGAATTTGCTCTGAATTAGAGCACAAGAATTTGGAGACTTTTAGTTTAAGCATGAAAAGAATTGATATATTGACCTCAGTGTCCTTCCCTAGAAAGGGTTTCCACTTGTTGGAAACAGGTTATATTTGATTTTCATAATTGATCCCTTGTAATTTCAGCATTAGTTAAATACAATTAGTTATCTAAAGATGCAACAATTCGAAGATGAGTGCTATATGGTTTTAGGTTGGTTCCATGGGCACTTAAAAGCATAAAATCAGTTAGAAAAAGTCCGTTCTTATCTGCAGTCATAGGATTAGGAAAGTATCTTAACATAAAAAATTCTTGCACCGATGCTAAAGTTTTAAAGCGTGGTATAAGTTATAACTAATAGATACTTCTTCAATTCACCTACCTTCAAATGTTTATGGTTACGTACATGTTATGATAAGAATGCATAGCTCTCTTAGGCCTACCAGTCTCTGCCCCCAATTTACATATCCTTTTCCATGAAAGATTTAGCCAAAAGTGCTCTCCTATGCATAAGTGTGACTGGGTCAAAGGAAGTAATCTCTAGCTCTGTGTTAGTTTTTGAATTATGCATTAAGATTGAATGTGAAATGAGATCAATTGGTTCAAGTATTGGACATATGGTTTCTAGTTAAGTAAACAAAATCCTCATTCTTGTTTATTTAGCTTATCTATTGGATTTTAGTTTCCAGTTGTTTCAATAGCTGATCCTAGTATGAGAATTCCTTTCTTCTACCTCGATGCTGGAGCTCTATAGCTTGGAATTCATTTTGAGGAGAATTCCTTGTTCAAATTTTCTCTAAGGCCTTGTCACGTGCAATCTTTTTTTACCAACTTTGGTGGGCATTGAGAAAACCATAAATCATCCACTTAAAGTATGATTTTATGATGTAAGCCAACATATGTATTTATGTTTAAGATTTTGTATTGACTGATGCTCAACAAAATAGTCTCAAATTTTTATTTGTGGTGCAGTACAGGGAAAGGTAGACACAGTTATTTTCCTGTTAGAAAGTGCTCAGCACAAACTAGTGGTTGCTAGTTAATGCATCATCCTGTAGAAGAGAGATTGGTGCACTAGATTTAGCTAAGGTTTAATCGATGTTGTGGGGAGAATAATTGCCAGGGGAATTCAATGGATAGATGAGTGGATCCATTATTATTTGTTTTGAACAGTAGATATGGTTAATTATGTACTTACATATCCATGCTACTACATGCGATGGTAAGAGGATGTAGATGCAGAAAGATGAGTTTTTATCTGAATGAATTCAGAATTGCCAACATTGGAAAATTTCGAGATTAATTTTGCATTTGATATTCCAAAATTTCAGGTTTAGATGCAGTATATTCCAATTTCCAGATACAATTTGAAAATAAAGTGCCTTGCACAATACCAGATGCTTATGTTCGATCACAGAACTTAAGAATCATGGATAGCTTCTTGTGGTAACATGATTGAGAATAAATTGATATTCGAATAGGAGTATACTTACAGATGAAATCATCCTTGATTGAATTTGCTTTCACTGCTACTTCGATTTTCTGGGTGAATGCCTAAAGTGATTGCATCAATTTGCATACCCTGAATGAAACTTAACCCGATCAGAAGATATTTTGCAGCTTACTTGGAGGAGATCCATTTTGGTTTCTCCTCCTTTTTACTGGTCGTCTCACTTTCTACTTTTCACTTTACAGGTTTAGCCTGTTTGATTGATCTTTGGCAACATGTTTTGAGTGCTCCGTTGTTAATAGCTAGCAGCCTAACTTCTGGCATGTTGGGCATTGGTGTTCAGAATTTGTGATCAAGCTATTAATTATACCTTTGCTAAGGAGGAAAGAGTGGGCACTCACCCCTACTCCCTCCCCTATTGGCTGATTTTCTTGTTCTTATGATCTCATGCATTGCAGGAGCAAGCAGTTGCGGTGAAGCAGGAAGCTCTGGTAGTACCCAATCCTTTCAAGATCAAGGCAATCAAGAGGCTATTGGGTCTTCAGGGACAAAGGCAAGTGAAACTTGCAGAACTCCCAGACTGGAGGTTGAAACTCTGTGCAAGACAGTCGAAAATAGAGGTAAAGAAAGAGAGAATGCGATGGAAGATATGCCTTGTGTTTTCACAAAGGGAGAAGGTCCTAACGGGAAACGAATTGAAGGCATTCTGTATAAATACGGGAAGGGAGAGGAAGTGAGGATAATGTGTGTATGCCATGGCAATTTTCTCTCTCCAGAAGAGTTTGTCAAGCATGCAGGCGGTGGCGATGTCAATCACCCTCTTAGGCATATAGTTGTAAACCCTTCCTCTGCTTCCCTTTAGTTATGTGGAGGTGATGGCTCCCCCTCAAAATGGGGATATCAAATAGGGAAAATTTGACAGTGAAAAGTTTAGAAAACAGTTCTTCTATGTTACTTTGCAAAGTTTGCAATACTTAATTTACTCTTGCTGATGTCTCCTAGGAGAGATTTTGGAATACCCTCTTTAGATTATGCGGTTTCCTTTTTCCCATTCCTGTATGCCTGAAAACCATGGTTGTGTTTGAGCAATACTCATGGATATGGTTTATTCTTTTTCTTTCTGCAGGCACTGCCCTTATAATCTGGCAGAAACATGATTGAGTGCTGTTATTCTTATTCTCTTTTCCTGGATACATTTGAGAAGTCCAACAATGGAAGATTTCAAACTTTAAATCTCAATCCTTGAAAAGGAAAAACAGAATAGCAAGCACTAGAGAAAGTCCAATAGTCCATGAATCTATAATCTGAACATACATACATAACCCTTCAGATAAAGCCACATGCTATGAGATTGATTTGAAAGGAAGAAACAATACATTTTCATTTTCTAGGAAATGATACAATACAATAAGGGTGGGTCAAAAGATTCAGACAGAAGCAAGACTTGGTGAGGTAAAGACAGCTGTGAAATTTGTAACTTAGCAACAAAGGAGTCAAGTCAACGCTTTAAAGCTACAAAAATGCTACAGATGAACCCAAAGACTTTAAAGGGATGGGCAGAAAACAATAGGATGGAAGTCAACAGAGGAGCACTCTAGGGAGAAGAAGGCACAAACAATGGCTTGGCTAGGTAAATGCAATTGCTTGTCATCCAGCATGATCCTTGTTTTCTTTTTTTCATGCTGTATCTGCATGTGATTTTTGTCATCGGATAGAACAGTTTACAGATTAGGCTATTTATATTTTCCTTTTCAGTGGAACATGGCAGAATGAACTGTTTATACCTTGTGAGGAATATGCTGGCTTGTTTGACTGTTTTCCCACCATTTTTGTTCTTTTTTCTCTTTTTTTTGTTGTGGGGGGGGAGGTGCGGGAGGTGTTCAGTTTTAAGAGAGAGGATTTGCAACTCTGCGGACCATTCAAGGGATCTCTGCAGTTTCCCAAAGTGGGTTAAGGGCGTTTTTGGCTGCCATTTTAGGCTCGTACAGTCTACACTACTATGCGAAGTTTTCAATGTTCTGACCTGTAATATTCCCTGGTTTAACAGTAGAGTAAGTTTTGAATGCTGATCCAGATTGATTTAGCAAGTTACAGTCATACACTCATATACCCATATACTTATGCAGAAGAGCCGAGAAAATTTGTGTATGCATATAGCATTTGCATGCTTACCATATTTCAGAAACAGCTAAAACAAATTGAAGCATATATGTTGTTTGTCTTGGCAGGCTTTGTCCCATTGATGGTTCTTTTAGTGATTGGGGAGTGTGCTGGAAGACCACCACACCAACCTCCGAGCAAAGTAGCCAGTACACATATAGAGTCCTTACAAACAATTCGTCCATATAACATTGCTCATCGAGGCTCGAACGGGGAGTTTCCTGAAGAAACTCTTGCAGCATACAAGGTATCCTTTTGTGCCATTTTAGTTTCACGTTTATATAGTTTTACGTGCTTCATCTCTGTAGTAATTGTGGTGAAACTTGAAAGATCTTGTTTCAAACTCTGGCTGTTTCTTCCAGAGAGCTATTGAAGAGGGTGCAGATTTCATCGAATCCGATATCCTTGCCTCTAAAGATGGTGTTCTAATATGCTTTCATGATGTAATACTTGATAATACGACTGATGTTGCAAATCATAAGCAGTTTGCTAATCGAAAAAGATCATATGAGGTCCAAGGTGTAAACATCACTGGATGGTTTGTTGGTATTAGAGCGATCCCTTTTCTTTGATATTCTTCGTTGTGTTATCCACTTCAAATTTCATGCTACTACTACCACTAGATGTTCTGTCAATTTATTCTGCTCATTCTACCATTCTGCTGACAATGACTGCTAATCTGCAGTTGATTTCACACTGGAAGAACTGAAGCTATTACGGTTGAAGCAACGCTATGGATTTCGGGATCAACAATACAATGGTCCGTTTTACCTGCTAATTCAGTATCCAGTGCTTCCTAATTCATTCAAGGCTAGAATGCTACGATTCTGATCATAACTTCCTCAAAGTTCTCATCGTTAAGCTGTTACAACAGGTGAAATGGTCAGATGGAAAGAAGTTTGAGGACAAGTTTGTGGAGACACTGAAGAAATATGGATATGCAGGGTCTTATATGTCAGAAGATTGGCTTAGGCAACCGGTGTTTATCCAGTCTTTTGCTCCTACTTCTCTCATATATATTTCAAACCTCACAGACTTGCCAAAGGTTTTGTTAATGGCTGATCAGATAACAAGAACAGAAGACACAAACCAGGTTTATCAGTTTATGCTATGGAGACAAATTTGCATGAAGAAACTATGCAGAGTGACAACCTTGTACTTCTTTACTGATGGTGAATGTTTTTGCAGTCGTTCGTCGAGATTACTTCAGATAGTTACATCAGTTTCATAAAGAACTATGTGGTTGGAATTGGACCCTGGAAGGAAACAATCGTACCCTCAACTGATAATCGCTTGACTGAAGCTATTGATCTTGTTGCCAAAGCTCATGCTCATGGCCTTCAGGTGTGTTATCTTTTCCATATCAGCTTGGAACTGCAAAGCTGAGTGTTTTCTGATTGTTTTCTGACTCTGATTTTCCCTTTCAGGTGCATCCATACACCTTCCGAAATGAAAACATGTTTCTGCACTTCAACTTCAACCAAGATCCATATGAGGAGTTTGATTTCTGGATAAACAGAATTAAAGTAGATGGACTGTTTACAGACTTTCCAGGCAGCCTCCATAATTTCCAAGAATGGACCTCCCACCTGTCTCACCAAGGAGAAAGTGAAGCATCTCGGCTACTTCATAAGACTGCAAAAATGATTTCCTCATACAAAGGCAATGAAGAACTTCATCAACTAATTGCAAATTCTTGCTGTGATGCTAAGATTTGAACTTAAAACATACAAGATACCATATCCTAAGAATGATTGTATGAACGATTTGAAATAAGGCTCAAGTTCGATTCTTGCTGTGTTTTGATTTATGTGAGACCCCATCTCCATTTCCATCATCTTTGAAACCACTATCATTATTTCTTCTAAAAAAATACCATTAGTTTCCTTCTTTGGAGCAAATCATAAAGAAAGCTCAAAATTGAAAATAGGAAAAAGATTAAATTACTATACCAAACCTGCATTGGTCAACATTACAAAAGCAAAGAGAACTGGAATTCATGTATAAAGCAGCTTCCAAAAGCCTTTCTGCCTAAAATTCACATCTGCTATTTTATGCAGATAAATAATGATTGTCCTAAGCCAGGGGAATAGTATCCTTATTCCAAGCAGAACAAGAAACCCAGAACTTAACCCAAGTGATGTTTCAATTCTGATTTTAGGTGTGAATGTGCAAATTACAAGATTGTTATGATTTGTACACTTAAGCTGTTACTTCTAGATCGTGGCATGCGCCTGGAAGCCACATTAGCTTACTGAAGAAGGTTTAATTCGTTTCAAACATCGGACAACTTGCCTCATATTTGGCCTGGTTGAGAGGTTATCAAGTGTACATGTGATGGCCAAGTGCAGCAGTTCTACCAGATCGTTGTGAGGACCTGTATCCCATAACCTTGTAGTGAAGACATCCTTTGCCTGACCACGTCGCAGCTGCATGCAGGCCCATGAGACAATATTAAAACCATCTGCATGCGAGGAGAATGAAGGATCCAAAGCTTTCTTATCTGACATCAACTCAAGCAGCACAACACCATAGCTGTAAACATCAGCTTTCTCAGACACACGACAGGTCATAGCATACTCTGGTGCAACATATCCAAATGTGCCAGCTACACCGGTTGTTGCATGGGTTTCAGAGTTACCCAAAAGCCTTGATAATCCAAAGTCAGACAGATAAGCATTACAATCATTGTCTAACAATATGTTACTTGGCTTGACATCACGGTGCAGAACCTTTGGAGTGCATCGGTCATGTAAATATGCAAGTGCATGGGCTATATCCAGAGCAATCTTGTGAACAATCTTCCAATCTACAGCTCTTGCGGACCTTTCCTTAATAAAATCTTCTAAATTACCACCTGACAAATAATTATATATGAGAAACATCTCTGTCTCACTGGCATGGTACCCTATTAGAGTTACAAGATTAGGGTGCCTCATCGTTTCAAGGGTCTTTATCTCAGCATGGAACTGCTCAAATCCTTGGAACCTTCCAACAGCAAGCCTTTTCACTGCCACTAGGGTTCCTGGAGCTATTTCAGCCTTGTAAGTGGCACCAAAACCACCATTCCCGATGCATTTGCCAGCACTAAAATTCCCCGTTGCCTGCACAATAGTTTCATATGCCAGTGGAACTCCGATGTCCACAAAAGCTGTAATTTCCCTTGATTCAGAAACCTGAACCCTGGATGTTGGAAGCCATTTCCTGGTGTAAAAGAACAGGGCAACTAGAACTAGAAGAACTGAAACTATGGCAGAGGCAGATGCTATGGATGCAATCTCAATGGAACCTATACTTTTATTGACAGTCGTGTTAGCCGGAGGAGAAGCTACACCAATTTGTGAACATTCAGTGTCTTTTGTCACATCAGCAGTTCGTACAGAGAGCGAGAACACATAGTGTGAACGAACGAAAGGCTTTCTATGAAGACTGGTAAAATTCACTGCATTAACATTCAATGGTAATGAACCAGACAGGTTGTTGAATGATATGTCAAGTGTAGAAAGTGATTTCATGTTAGACAAACCAGAAGGGATTTCCCCTGAGAGTTTATTATTGTCAAGCTTAAGAGAAGTTAGATTTCTCAGATTGACAAGACCTCCTGGAATCTCACCAGATAGTGAATTTGATGAAAGTTCTAACACTTTGAGCGAGCAAAACTGCCCAAAGCTAGAAGGAATGCCACCAGTCAGATTGTTGCTTGCCAAGGAGAGATGTTTGAGATGCTTCAACTCATGAAGCCCTTCGGGAATCGTACCTCTTAATATATTTCCACTTAGATCAAGGAAAACAAGAGACTTCAAGTCCCTGAAACTTTGGGGAATCACCCCTGCAATCTGATTCTCAGAGACATCCAAAACTCTAAGGGATCTGCAGATTGAACCAATTCCTGATGGAATATGACCAGACAATCTGTTCTTGCTAACATTAACAATCATCCCATGGAGCTTATTACAGTTTCCAAATAAACTTCCAGGAAATGATCCGGTGAGCTTGTTTCCACCAGCAAGAAATGCATAACCAGTCTGCATACTCAATCTTGTTGGTGCAATTGGTAGAAATGGGAGTGAACCAGAGAAGTTATTTCCGCCAAAATTGTGAATCAACACAGCTTTCGAACCAGAAAATGGCAAAAGCATTGCAAGGCGTGCTTTATATGAAAAGAATGAAAGATATGCAGATGCTGGATCATGGCTTTGTAGAAGTTCATAGTTCAAGGAGAAAAAACCGGAGCATACACTGTAATCAAACCTGGGGATTGATCCTGACATGAGGTTTCCACTGATATCGAAAAGTATCATACAAGGAACCCGAAGTTTCTCATCAAGCTTCCCAGTTAGCCTGTTCAAGCTCAAATCTAGATGCTGCAGTTTCTTGCATCCATTGAATACTCCGAAGATTTCCCCTCTGAAATGGTTCTGAGCTAAGTTCACAACTCGCAAGTTCTCACAAGCACTCCAATTTCTAGGAAACTTACCCTCAAGATTCGCCCTGGGCACCCAAAGTATTTTAAGCTTTGGAAGGGTTGTGATTTCCATTGGAAGGGAGCCTTGAAAACGATTATACTCATCAGTACTGGCATGCGACAATCTAAAGGGAAGCTCTTCACTTGAACTCTGCCCATTCAGCTCGGGATTAAAGAGATTAGAAAGGACAAGAACCGACAGCCGAACACATTTTCCAAGCTCCATGGGGATCAAACCACTAAGGTTGTTTCTAGAAACATCAAGAATCTCAAGCTTATCCAGCTGACCAAGCTTATTAGGAATAACACCATCCAACATGTTCGAAAACAACAAAAGAGTACGTAACTGCCGGCAATTCCCCAAGCTACCGGGAATACTCCCAACTAGGAAATTCCCTGACAGATCAAGATGCTCTAGATACCGACAATTATTTCCAAAATCATCAAGAATCAACCCATTTAGCTGATTATGAGACAAATAAAGCCCCTTCAACTTATAGAAACTACCCAAATAACCAGGCATAGACCCCTCCAGCTTATTCCCAGCTAAATTCAATACCTCTAAATCCACACATTTTGACAAAGATCCTGGCATCTCCCCTTCTAGTTCATTAAACCCAAGATTCAAAACCCTCAGATTTCTCAACCCCACAAATTCATTAGGCAACTTCCCAGTAAATGAATTCCCTTCAAGATCAAGTTCTTCTAATTTCTCTAAACCCCATAATCCTAAAGGCAGTTCACCACCGATATCATTAAAAGCAAGAGATAAAACTCTAAGCTCAGTAAGTTTCCCAATCAAAGGTGACAATTTTCCCACTAATTTCCCATTTGAACATGCTCTTCTTCTCAATCCAAAACCATAAAATGGAAACTTAGACAGCTTTGAAGAACAAGAGCAAGCTTGAGTAAAGTTACCTTTCAAACCTTCACCACAACCACCGGGGATGTTGATGGAGATGACCTGAGACCTTGAATTGCATGAAACTCCAAACCAGAAGCAGTGATTTGGGTTCTTTGAAGTGTTCCAGCTTGAAATAATCCCAGAAGGATCCAAAACAGAGCTTTTGAACTCCAACAAGATTCTTTTCTCAGAAACTAACTTCGCTGAAACCAAGGAAAACACAACGAACAGTTGAAACACAAACAAGATCAAATCTTTACGGCACAGATAACATTTCATGTTTGTTTCCTAAGAAAATTAAAAACCACCCAACAAAAAAGAAATATCTCTGCTCTTGAAAGACCACTCTCTATTTCCTAAGGGGTGAAAAACATCAAGGAAACTGTGTTTCTTTGGAGGATAAAGAAGAGTCTTTGGAGGAGAAAAACAACTTTTTTCTTTTGCTGCTTCTTTGATGGGGTGATGCCAAGTCTCGGTCTTGAGCTTTGCTCTGCTTTTACTTTTGTCTTTTTTTTTTTTTTTTTCAGCATGTAGTGTGAGGAGGGGAGAGTGGGGCCGACGTAGACTTGGAGTGGGGTCCACTGCCGGTCAATTAATACACCAGAGCCGTCAACACACGGCGGTTCCTGGAAAGATCAGGCGGATTGTGGGTCCCACTCATCTTTTTTTAGTCTACGTGGAATATCTTTCCACTGACCAGAAGAAAGCCCAGATTGAAACAAAAACTCTGTCGTTTTTAATGGAAAAAGTAAAACCGAAAACTACAGATGAAACAACGCGGGAACTTAACTAATGCTGACGGCATCCCTATCGCCAATGTGACGCATTAAAAAAATTGTGAATGTTTGGTCATTAAATTATTAATCCAATTATTAAAAAAAGATTGAATTATTCAGATTTAGTGACTTTGATTCTTTAACTTTGGCTAGGATCTTGTCTTAACGTTAAGATGACCTCAGTTAGAAAACAAAGAGAAACATATGACTCTGTCTAAAGTTTAGTTAGGTACAGGTTAATGTTGTTGTTCTTGTGCTATTAAAGATTTTAACATGTACAATTCATTCCCTATGTATTTATATTACCATTTTTTTTATATAAAAATTTTTGAAGGTTTATTTTTTTGTTTTCGATAAGGTTCGTTGAAAAATCAGTTTTAAAGTTAGTGATGTGTTGCTTCCCTGAAAAAAAAAGATAAGATTAGTTGAAAAGACAAACAAAAAAAAACTTCAGAGTTAATACTTTAGGACCACAATTTTTAGACATTAATGTTGGGTCGTGTTTGATCGTGTGGAAATAAAAGACTTGGTTGGTGGTTGAGAGGTTATATTAACTCTCCTCCCTTATAAAAAACCAATAAAAAATTTAATAATAATCAGCTTAAGTGATTCATAAAAATTATTTTAGTATATTTTTAATATTTAATTATTGATTTATCATTTTATTTTTACTATATAATCAAAAATGGTAAATTAGATCTTGAATTTGAATTTATCGAATCAAATTATTTGAATATTCCATCGAATTGAATTCAAATTTTAAAAATTAAATATGATTAAGATTGAATCAAATTTCAAATTTCTAATACTGAATCGTCTCAATTTATCTCGAATACAATTTGATTATAATAAGTGAACATGCAGTTCAACAACAATATAGCCAATGGTTATGAAATAGCCGGAAACCCCATTTCAGAACTACAAAAAAAACATAAAAAAACAGAATATGTTGCCGCTGCTAATGCATTTGGAACTTGGATTATTAAATGGAAATGCATAGTTTACAGCGTGGAAGAACTTCCACAGTTCACTGCAAAAAATTTCAAGCAAAGAAAATCTGTCTTGAATTCAGATTATGAGGCAAGAGTCATACTTGGGCAGCTATCCACAGTGCAAGCCAAGATGTCTCTGTAATCCCGGGATAATGTGAAAGAATCATACACTTTTCCATCACTACTCTTCTTATACTCGAACAAAAGGTTTGAATGGTCGAATGCTGTGAGCTTCACGAATCCGAAATCATAGTCTTTGAAGAAACTCCATTTGGTGTTTAGGGTGGTAAATTCTGCAAGGGCTGCTCCTCCGCCACCAGCAACCACATGGATTGTTCCATTCAAGGTGCCTTTGTAATGTTGTTTCTCCTTGTTGGTGCATATGTTCTGCAGCAGTGATCAGTTCGACAGTGAGTAATCAAGCAGTTGATTTTTTTTTTCGAGCAGAATCAAAAGTTGAATTTCAAGTTAGGTTCATTTGATTGCATGCTGATAGGTAGATGTATGTTAAGAACATGAATGCGAGTAAAAGATGCTACTTGAGAAAACTCAGAAAAATGCAATGAAGACAACTGCATTCGATGCTATGAATGCAATCAGTACCTCAGCTGCACTCATAGCAATCTTGTTTCCACGGAGAGATGTCCCGATGGACTATGCATGAATCTGGTTAGTAACTAGTAACTAGCATTGAGAGCCGGTTAAAGTCTTTTGCTGAAGTTGAATCAGACAAGTAACTAGCTAATATAAGGATAGCACCTTACAGACATTTACCAATTTATATGTCAAGTGAGTTTGTCGTGAATTTCTTATGACCGGTGTATCAAAAGTAGGTGAGAGACATCTTGGAGATTGAAAGGGAAGATTTCAGACGAACAAGCTGCCTAAATTTATGATTCCTATCGAAAGTTTACCTTCAACAAGAGACTAAAATTGGTGTCATCAAGAATAATTTCATCAGTAATCTGCTTTTAGTACTTAAAGTTGTGAAACTTCTCAACATTAAAATAAACTTGAAGATGTCCGCATCTTGATTTTTAAGTTGATTAACAGCTGGAAAAAGTTCCTTCTGATAAGATGATTTTGACAAACAAAGAATGAAAATGCATGCATAACAGTTTCATCAGTGTGAAGATCTTGACATACCTGGTAAATCGGGCACGTCCTTTCATAGTGGTGTGCGTGGCCATAGATGGCAAGGTCAACTTTGTACTTCTGCCAAAGTTTTTGGAGGCTCTCCCTTCCCATTGGCTCCCCAAAAGATCCTGTATCAGCATAAAAGGTAGCAGAAGAATAACCTAATACTCTATGTGCAAGGAAGATAAGCCATGGTTGCTTTTGTCTATCAACAGATGCAAGGCAGTGCTCGATGAACCGGTATTGCTCTGTCCCCTCCCTCCAATCATGTTCTGTGTCAGCTACACAGAACCGGAACATGCCGTAGTCAGTGGAGTACCTGATAGAAGTAAAAAACAACTTTTGAGACCAATTCCCCAGCATATCTTCAAACATAATACAAACAGAATTATTAAGAAGATTCTCTTTCAATAATTCATGAAGCAGCTGGTTCTCTGAGGTAATAAGCTAAAATGTCGGATGTATCTTAAAGGAAATATTTACTGATGAAATTAAGGAATAAAAGGCAGCATTGTCTTCTGCTTTGTGTGTATGGGTTAGATTCTAAGCAATACAATATATTGCAGTAACGTATACTTCTGAAACAAAATCATGAATTTTAGAACTCTATTTTCATTGAATAAAGATTACTTGTTAATGGAAGACATTGTCACAGGCTAAATATTTTATATCTTAAAGTCTAGAGAATCTTGTAATTGTGTAAGAAGGTCAAAGTTGTGAATATCAGCAGAAATTAGACGCTCGTAATTGCTTAAGGAGGAGGACAACTAAAATTATATGATATTATTACAAAAATTCTTCTACCAGAACTTTGCCCTGTTCTCAGTAGGGACATAAAACATAGTCTCTGCCAACACGCCACATTCCCCACCAGAATCCATGTTTCCATAGAAGGATCCTGTTCCCGGCCAGTCACGCTCATGGTTACCACTGAGAAAAAAAAAACACCAGTTTCCGTTTAAGATGAAGCAGAGAATATATGTACATGCTCAAAACAAGCAGACCAGGTAAGTTATGGCAGACCTTGCAATCATGAAAGGAACAGTTGATGAAATCGGCTCAACCTGTGCAGTGAACTGGTCCCACTGTGAAAGGTATCCATTTGCATAACATATGTCGCCAATGAGGAACGCTATATCAATGTTATTCAAGTCTCTAATAAGCTGCTTTGTTGTGTTAAGAGCACCATGTTGGAAATCATTGTACAAATTGGAACCATCGGCTTCATCCTACAGTGTATCATGGTAATTGCTTATTGGTGAAAATTTTGGCTTCATAGCTAGCTTCAAATAAAGCTTTAAACAACTTATCAGTATATTTCATGGAAAGGTTAGGGCTGCAAAATTTTTGAAGAGAACATACAATGATCCCGGTTCACATAGCATAGGCTAGTATAATAGGAAGCAAAAAAAATACCTAGAATCTAAGATTACATATGCTTGGTTAGCAATATACAAGGACACAAAACTATCAGAGCACATGCATAGTAAAATGTTTTTGAAGTCATATATTAATTTAACTGACAAAAACAGCTTTCTTTACATGCACTTAAGAGTTTCCAAGAAACATTCAAACCTTCCCCATGTCTCCAAAAATGACAACACGTTGTAAAGAATTTTGACCAGGATAAGGAGATGCTTTAAACTTGTATTCTTGACTCCAAACATATGTCCAATTGGACAAAATATGTCCAATCTTGTAGGTGTACCTACAAGTTCAGTAATAAATTTCAGAAGCATGTAGAGCGCAAGTTAATCATGCATTTTTTGAGTTTTGCTAAACTGATCCAGGTTAGTCTAGAAATCATTCGCTGAACATAATTGGAGCACAAAAATGCTACTCCAATGAAAATGATTTTCAAATATTTCTTAACTTTATTTAAGCAAAGCCAGAATCTAATATTTTAAGGTAGAAGAAAATGTAACATACAATGTGTTGGGCCACAACTCCTTCAGGAAACTGGTGTGTATAAACCCAGGATCTCGCCATCCCACTGTCCTTGCTGGCTCACCTGAGCACATTAATATGATAACACCAGTCATATGCCTTTGACTTGAGAAATAACAAAGGCAAGGTTTTTTGGGTATTTTCAGCATATAAGAAAACAGAGTAGCACAAACTGTCTTAGCTTCTTGTATAAGAATTTCATAAAGAAGCCTTATCAACTATAAGGATACACAGAAGAAACAGATAAGCAATTGTTTGCGACATTGCAGAAATCTAGATTATAAGAACAATCAAGTTACTAGCTCTACTTGCTGGGACTTGGAAAATATTTAATGCTAAAATAAAAATCAATAAAAAATAGATCCAATATCATGAAGTTATCCTTGTCTTCCTCTTCCTTCTTATAATTGGAAGTGTTTATATGTTTTCTTTTCACATCACGATTCTTTTAACCTACTTGACATCTAATCTTCGATGCTGCATGCATGGGAATCTATTTCCAAGATAAAACATAACATCATTTTAAAATCACATACAGGCATACAGGGAATTCCAACATATCTTGCAAAGCTAAAATCAGGTAAATGAGTTACACACCACACATGGCATTCCTATCAAAAGTAAGTGTTCCAGCTGGTGAACGCATTGGCAGTCCTCCTTTTGGACCCCATTCAACAAAAGGTACAGCTTCATCGATCCCATATCCACTGGTCCAAGTAACAGTCATCTGAGAATCAACTTTCACTGTATTATCTCCTCAAGAAAATGTTAGCTCAAAAATAAAATAGTAATATGCTTAAAGCTTTATAACATCTAATAAATCGCTCACAATATGAGTAGCTTGTCAATAGAAAAAAGAAGGGTGAAATGCAATGTAAAGAAAAACTTTTATGTTGGTATCTGAAACATGCAGCACAGGAACCATCACGTTCTTTTATGTTTCATTTACAAACTGGAACCAAATTAAGGAGAAATTGGACTTACTTCGTTCCATACTTTTCCTTGAGCTAATCGTGGGTAAACTGGTGCTTTTGGATTTGAGAAAGAAATTTTATTTGACACTGCCACCACCTTTGGCTGTTATATAACCAAGAAAAATGGACGTAAGTAAATAAGCAGTTAATAGGGTGATCGAGGTTGGAACCCAACAAGCAGCCCTAGTTCATATAGAATTGATGATAAAATGTCTACTCCAATAAGTAAAGATGATGATACAGAATAACTAGACTGATGACAATGAAATTTTTTCCAGGTATAGCTATCAGCAAGCATTCTATTTAGCTACTTGTGAAAAACGGGAAGAATCACAAAAGTTCTATTTAGCAACACACATGCACTATTGAAACACCAGCAGCCACCTGAACATAATCATTGTACCCCATCTATCAGGTTTGTGTTCTAATAAGACAAGTTGTTCTTTAAATGAATTTATTACAGAAAGACAATTATAAGCATACAATTAACAAACCGCCAGAAAATAGCACAAAAGAGAAGTCAGATCTCTGGTTAATCAAGTGAAGCTTCAATGACCCTTTTCCGGTTTCTTTATACTTGGGAGTACTGTAGTTTGCAAACTGATACTGCAAGAGGGGATCAAAAAGTTCAATTTCACATCATTTTGATCTTTCCCACTTCACAAATAGCTTGTATTTGAGCAACCTAGAAAGCAAAATCACAGGCAAAAGGCAGTGGACGAACCTTAATAGGTGCTGAACACAACAGTGGAGGGGCTATCCGTGGATTATCTGGTGGAGCAGGACATGAAGAAGCGCTGGAAATTTTGGAACAGATTAGTTTCTAGATTGAACATTGCATATACTCAAACAAAAACATGATTCAAAAGGTTCTGGATGTTGACTATAATGAGATTCCACATCTCAGAAATCTGGAAATGTGAGAATGACACATGTTTTACCTGAAATTGGAAGGAGAAAACACTCCAATCCAATCATCAACTGATGGATTAGGAGAACCGAACTCCACTGTCACCCAATCTGCATTTTGCCCCTGAAACACTCATGATGTTTGTGGTCATTAAATCAGCTACAATCAAACATCAAGCAAGAAACTTTTCCTTGCTGAAAAATGTGCAGCTTGGCAACTACAAAAGCTTACTTTCAACCCAAGAACTGTAGGAGAGACTTTTATGTAAGCCTGATGATTGAGAGCAAAAGCTGCCTTTTCAACAGCAATCATTGAAAGAGGCTGAACTCCATGTGAAGTAGCCTCTTCAAGTGTTGCAAGAATTAAAAGAACAGACAAGAAAATCAATCTCAATTCCCTCATCTCACCAAATATCTGAAACCAATCATCAAAGAGAAAAACTGAGTTACAGACCAAAAAACAACCCAACTCTACCATCAACTGGAAACAATCCAAAAACAGTTTCAAAACATCACAAAAAAAAGAAAAAAAACATCAGGGTATTGTTTTATTCAACAGAACCTTATCAATTGCAATCAACCAGATCCCTTAAAAGGCAAAGGCAAAAAGAAACAGACCCAAGTAAATAAATAGAATATCAAGTCATGGGCTGCTGTTGCATTATTATATAAACTAAAGTCTGAAACAAGATAAAGTAGATTCCTGCACAGTTTGATTATAATAAGCAGTTGAGTACCTTAAAAGACACTACAGTGAAAGAGAAAAAGAATAAGAAAAAGAAGCGAAGATTGGACAAAGCAGAGAGCAATATGGATTGCTATAGAAGTAGAAATCACAAGTGTTCGACGAAATTGAATTTTGGAAGTTTCTGATCAATAAAAAGAGGAAGCAAGTTGAAGGAGGATGACGTTTGACTGTTTGAGCATAACTGGAAGCAGCAATCGCTTTTAGGAAAAAACATCGGATCTTTCCCGGGAAGATTCGAATTCTAAAGATTAAAATTACAATAAGAAAGTGAAGCTGTCTGAGTCCAATGTTGAAGAACTTGATTTAGAGATTAATGGGCTCTCCCGATCATGTTTTGTTGCTAAAAATCGGGCCTTTTCAAAGCCATTGCCCAACTGGAGCACTGGTTGGATCTTTGAAACAAAAGATAAGTGATATGATTTTTTTTTGGAGGAGATTATATTTTCGATTTCAATCGATTTAATCAAATCAGTTTAATTCGATTAATTGATTGATTATGGATTTAATTTCGATCAATTAAAATCATTTTTTTGTGTGTTTTTAGCTTCATTTATCCAAGTTAGCAGAGTTTTACAACAATAAAGAATTCATCATCTTAATACTGTTTATGAAGTTAAAAAACTCCACTGATGTTAAATAGGATAATAATCCTTATATTAATCCTACGTAGCCGAAAGATCTTTTGCTAAACTTTTTCTGTGAAGTCAAAGTCGAAGAACATATGATTCCTTGATTCTTCCTCTTGATGACAAAAACAATGCTTCTCTTAACCTCCATTTCTCAAGCTCTCAATTTCTATTTTATTTTATTTTTATATTTTGTGTCTGTTTCGTATTAAATTGTATAAACATATTAAAATTATCTATTACTATTTGTGTACACAAACTAAATGTCAAATCGAAATTTCAACTTCCGCTAGTCTGTGTACGGGTTTTATCAAAATGTTCGTATCAGAACCGCATGCAGCTACTGCAATGAAAAATCCCATGTTTTTTCATTCACCTTAAAAAAGGCTGCTGAAAAATGCTAAATAGTCTGGATGCAAACAAACAACTTGAACTAACTATTCAGACACAAACTAGCTGTCTCCTTGAAGAATCTCACCCCTTCAAACAAAACAAGTCTGTGTTATGTCATTTCCCACTTAAATAAGGATCTTGTTGCATGCAAGTTTTCTCTCAATAATTCCAAATTCACTGGCAACTTAAATTATTATAAGGTGAAGACCCCAAAATTCTTTAAAAAAAAAATCATTCGAAAAGATGTAGAAGCACGAAAATTGATAAAAAGAAATCATTCAAAAAAATATTGCAGCACAAGAATTGAAAAAACACATTACCTCAAATGAGAACGAGTACATAAGAAAGCTTCATTGTACCAAAAAAATATATCTGACAATACATCCAACGACCAAAGTAGATATTACAGCTGTTATCTGAAAATTGAATATCAATTATGTCCACAAAATCTCTTACCAATGACAAATTGTTGTTTTGATGGAAAGATCACTCATGAATTCTGGAAAAAAAACACTTAAAGTAGATGAGCTAGTTAAGGTAAAATTTCCTGTAAACAACAGGATCTTCTTACAGAGGCTTTCCAGCAACAACCCCAGAAAGACTTCCATACCCACTTTAGATTTCAGCATTTAAGAGATAATGCTGTGTTCTTTAAACAAGAAGCAAGATCCACAACAGCACAAAGACTGCAGAAGATTAAAGAACGAAAGAAAGAATAAGTGAGCTAATGTTTAAAGATACGTATGACTTTATGGTAATAGAATCAAAGGGTTCATAAGAATGGCCCAGTCATGTGATAATATCCACAGCCTGCTTTGGAACAATATGTCTAATGTTCATGCAATAATTAACTAGATTAAAGAGTGATTTCCTACTTTTTTTGAAAGGCGAGAAGCCTTATATCAGTAAGTGATTTCCACTTTCAACCAAAATAGACATGGAGTAGAAAATGCCAACAGAGCATTGGCACAGATGACAAGCATATTATACAGACTCCTGAAAGTTGCAAGTTTGAAAGAGTTTAGGCGTGTGATTTCCTCCTAAAGTGAGTTGAGTAAATTAATGGTTTCAGGGTTGATTAAGATTTAGAAAAATGAAGAAATAAAGGAAGTTGGCAAACATGTACGTTTGAAAGCATATAATGGTATCTTAGCAGAAAGAGAAGAAAAGTATTGCTGGAAAGCACTAAGCTACTGCAAAAAGTCCTACAAAGGGAAGACTTTTGGGGTAAAAAGTTAATGAAATAAAGTGACAAGATAAGGCAGTGACATATACAAACCTCCAATAATAGTCTTAGTTTGAATTTTGGGTTCCCATGCCCCACTCAAGGTATACCCTAATCATATAAAAAACAAATAAATAAGATAATTTCAGTAATTAAAAAAATAGTATGAACAGAATGAAGTGCAAGTAGAATTTGTAGGTCTCTTGAACTAACCATGGCCAAAGCAATTGGTGGTAGTGTTCACACCATCTCGGCAAATGCAAGAAAATGACTCATCCAGCCCAGAAAAGCCACACAAACCTCCACTGGTTTCACAGTCCTTACATGCAGGTGAGTAGTATGAATCATTGTACTGCAAAGAGATTCCAAACTTCCACTTCATGGGATCCCCTTCGTCTCCAAACTCGTATATTGATGTGTATGATGAGCATAGGAGTTTTGGAAGATCCAAAGAATAACCTGATCCTACCCCCATCAGTGAGTCATAAACACAACAGGTGGATGTGGGTGCATTCTGTGGCAACCCGATTCCGGTTACCCCTTTGCAAGAATACAAACCACTGCAAAGACGAGAACCTGATCCGGTATCACACAAATCTTCACTTGGATCAAACACAGGAGATGTAGTTGAGCAACCAAGCAGGACAAATATATTAGCATCTGTTAGAGTGAAGGGGCTCGCTCGATCCAAGCTAAAGCTTCCAGAGTTCTGCATTGAAGAACAAGTTGACATGAGAGGATCTGCAACGACAATGGTGCTGGTCGGGTAGTCAATGGAAGAAACAGTGTAAATGCCAGTGCCAGTGGAGAACTGTAGAGCACCGGCATTGCATTTTACATATCTAGCAAAGTAAGGGTGGCCACATCCAAATCCAGTACCAAAAGGAAACTTAACCGGGACAGTACCACATGTGTCGTTGCACATACCATAGGTCCGGGTGGCACGGTCCGCAGCAGAAACTTGGTAGAGATGGGGAAGCAAGAAGAAAATGTTGATGAAGAGGACTGCACCTGGTAGAAGTGACATGGGTAAAGAGAAGAGGAAAGAATTATTGATGCAGCTAATAGTTGAAAAGAAATGAAAGGATGAAATGGTATTATTTTCTTTGGAAGTAATCAACTTTCAACATTCTTCCCTTTTTCCTTCCTAAAAAGAAGAGCCTAATATCATGTGCATTCTAGCTAGAAAGCACCATAGAATTTCATCACTATTTTGTATAAAACGAAGGGGTAAATAAGCACGAAAAGGAAGGATAAACAGATGCTGCAAACATGTAAATTTAACAACTTCCTGTTGACCTTGCGACCACCTTAGCTTTTAGGGTCAAAACTGCCCTACAGGATTCCAGCCTGTAAAAGATGAAACAAGAAACCTATGGAAGAGAATATAGAACAAGGAAAAATAACAATAAACTATTGTGTTTATGAGTAGAAATACTTTTACTAGCATTTATTCCAGTGAACAGGATAGAGAAAACTGTCATTCCATTCATGGATGCAGCATGTCTTGTACATTTATTCTTGAGTTGAATTTTACAATATCTAAAAATGAAAATGTGTACTGATCTTTCAAACTGCTTATTCTCAAGTCAGATCCTAAATCCTCTTTCAGCATTGGGCAAAGAATAAGTCTTTCATATCCTAAGATAGATATGTAGTTTACCTAATGGCTAATGGTTTACATTTAATGTATTAAAGAGAAAGAAAATTTTCCTCTCAAAAGCGCTTTAGCACCATGCAGCAAAGAAATCCTGACTAACCTCCTCTTGTCAATTTTGAATTAGCAACAGATTCAAACTCTTCTCAATCAAAACAACCACAGCACATCCACCTGAATTGCAGAGAGCCTGTACTGCATGCAAAGGCAAAGGACAACTAGGAATCACCAATGAAATGATGCATTCACATAATCAACAATCCTAAAGGCTTTCAATTTGCTAGAGATATCTACATATTTCAAGTGAACATAGCAGCAGAAAGTTCATCATATTGATGCCTCAAGACAAGAAGAATTCTGTAAGATTTGAAGTTCCTCTCTGTTTCAGGAGTACTGCTGATATTTATGCATTCAGACCAGCCCAATTCTTGAAAGCAATAAGAGCCTCCATTTTCCTGAAGCTCCGTCTCCTCAACTTTGACACTTTAAGCTTCTTATGCTTCTCCATGAAAGCTTGCTTATACCTCCACTTATCCACAAAAATTTTCATCTCTTGAGACTTCTCCACAACTTGCATCACCGCATCAAAGAAACCCCCTTTAACAAGAGCATATAGGAATGCATCAACCAAGCTGTGATCAAACTTGATGCCTTTCTCTCCATCACCTGAAATTTTTCGTTTAATCTCATTCCATAGCATTAAAACAGCAAAATATTTCTCGGCAGTCACATAACCATTAATCAGGGACAAATATGTTTGATCATTTGGCTCAAACCGCAGGAAAGTCATCCTTCTGAAAGTCCTCCTAGCATCTTCCAACCGCCCAGCTTTACAGAATGCATGAATAATTGAGTTCCAGTCATGAGTTTTTACTTCAATGCGAGGGTCTTCAACAACTTCATCTAAAAATGCAGCCATCAACTCAGGTCTTTGATTCTCCATCAGACCTGTCATTATCGTAAGGTAACTCCCTTTCAAATCAGGTAATCTTCCATCTCTCATATCCCTAAACAAAGTAAAAGCAGACTGAAAATCCTGACTCGTCATCGATGCTTCTATCAGTGCATCATACATTCCTGCATCCAGCTGAAGCCCTGAACTACTAATATCCATAACTAATTGAGTAGCTTCGGCAATTCTATGCTCCTTGCAGTAAGCCTTTAAGATAGGAACATAAACTCCAAGTCCCACAGAACCTCCCAGAGCATTCATTTCATCAAGAATGCTGTGTGCCTTATCTGATAATTCAAGATTAATACAAGCACTAATGATGCCATATCCCATAGACTTGTCAACCTCAACCATGGAAGACTCCAAATTTTGAGCTTCAATGATCAAACCAGCTAAACTCTTGATAACCCCACTTTGAAGGTACCCTTTAACCACTTCACAATAAGTTTCATCACTGAAATCCAAGCCTTTCCCATCACTTTCTCTTAAACTACGCAAAACTGTTGCTGAAACTAAGTCTATTTTGCCGGAATTAACATATCCGCCAATCAAACTACTATAAAACACCTTTTTATTTGAAAAACCGAACTCAACCATTAAACTTTCTAACTCGTCTATCTTCTCTTCAAGCCCTTCCAATGCATACAAATAAGAAAGAAATCCAAAACTCGATTCATCTGGCCGAACCCCTAAAACCGACATAGCTTCCACGATTTTTTCAGCATCCAAAACTGATTTAAGTTCATAGCAACAACACTCTAGTGCAGCATTACAAGCAGCCAAATCAGGTTTCATATAATTCAACTTTTCATCAATTGCAATCCTACAACATTCCTCAAAAACCCTTAAAAATGCAACAGAACTACCAGTTTTCCTACTAATATCAACAAGTATATCACCCCACAAGCCAAAAGGGATAAAATACCTGTTTTTGAACATGCATTTTATAAGAGCAAAAGCAGGGGCAGCAGTATTGGCAAAACTCATGGAACTCAAAAGGGCAGTCACAGTTTCAAAAGATAGCAACTTGGGGTTCTTTTCAATGATAAAAACCACAGAAGCAAATGCCCTTTTGAGATTATGGGTGTCTTTCAAGGAAGATAAGTGGGTAATAAGGGAGTTCGTGAGGGGCTTAGTGGGAAAAGTGGAGCTGGTGGTGAGGGCCTTGAAGGACTTCCAGGCTTCATCAGTGTTTTGGGTGAGAAGGGATTTCTCAAGGGTGGTTTCTAGACTGCTTTTTTGGTCTTCAGTTAGGATTGTGGTTTGAGAACTGCTGGAGTCTGGGGGTTGTTTTGTTTGCTGGTTTGGTTTCAAGGCAAACACTGAAGGTTGGAGGAAAGAGTAAAGAGTTGGGATTTCGGTTGTGGAGGAAGAAGAGAAAGGTCTATGGAGGATTGAAGACATCGCTTTTCTCCACATCTCTGTCTAAAACTGCAAAGGTTGCAGAATTGTGTCCTGTACTTCTGTTGCTGCTTAAGTGGTGGTAGATGGATGATCCGTCGCTCTGTTCATGTGTATTATAACAAGCATGTGCATCATAAGCTGCTGGAATAGCTCAGTTGGTTAGAGCGTGTGGCTGTTAACCACAAGGTCGGAGGTTCAAGCCCTCCTTCTAGCGCTGCTGCCCCTTTTTCTTTTAAATTTGAGAATTTATAGGGTCAACGACAATGTTTTATTGACCTGGGAGTTTAACGAAGTGCTTCAGTTTGAAGATAGACTCCGACCCATATCGGAAGTTCACAACTACTTATGTTTGATAAGCGAAAAAGAGACATAGCATAACAAGAGGTTGGGCATGGAAGCCTCAAAGAAGGCAGAGCAGCAACTCATAATCGAAGAATGGAATGGATCTTCCTCTACTAAGCTTTTCAAAATTGCCACTATCACTGTCTCCCCTTCTGTGCAAATCCAAAGGTCTTTCTTTCACCTTTCAACTCTTTCATTGATTTTCTCTATCTTTCTCTTTGTCTTTTTCTTTTTCGTTTACCTGGGTGTTCTTTGTTTTCTTTTTATCTGGTTGAAACAGATCAGCTAATCGATTCAACCATGTTTGGAGAAGATTCCTCGATGCATTTGTCCCCGAGGCAAGTTTTCTTCTTTCTGTTTCTTCCTATTATAAATTCATGAATTTGATAAACAATCTGTTTTCTCTTGCATCTTCTTTCTTTTCCGGATAACCAAAAATGAGTAAGACTATTAAATTCAAGTAAAATTGTTCTTTTTGTTTGTTTTCTTTTGAAGTCTTAAATTCAGCTTGAATGCAGGGTTTCCCAGGCAGTGTGACTCCAGATTATGTCCCTTTTCAAGTATGGGACTCTTTGCAGGTAAGAGAAAATTGATAGACAGTTGGGCACTATTTAAATTAGAAATCCTTACTGACTAAAGTTTCATTTTTTTTTTGGTTTATATTACATTTGTAGGGACTTTCAACATACATAAGAACAATGCTTTCTACCCAAGTAAGGGTCAAATTCAATTAATATTGGACTTGTTTTGAATTGTGTATGGAGTATAGACTTTATGTTGATGATTTCTGTATTTGTTTGATGTTTACTTGAACTTCCTTCCAGGCCCTTTTGAGTGCTATTGGAGTTGGTGAGAAATCAGCAACTATTATTGGTGCAACTTTTCAGGTAGAATTGGCATGCAATATACATTTCTATATCAATCTTTCCCCTATTACTATACCTGATTTGTGATAGTTGGGACTTTTATCAAATCCTAAATGATATGAAGTGATTTTAGGCCTTCTGATAATAAGTTTTGATTATTGTAATTCTTGCAGTGGTTCCTAAGAGATCTAACGGGAATGCTTGGAGGCATCTTATTCACATTGTACCAGGTTTGCTCATTTAGACTTCTTCAATCACATTTTTCTTCTTTACCAGGGTTTTTGAGTTGACATGGAGAGTCTAACACCGCAATGCTTGTTCTTCAGGGTTCGAATCTTGATAGCAACGCTAAAATGTGGCGATTGGTTGCCGATCTCATGAATGATTTAGGTATGTCAATGTTTCTTATAGAGAATTTGCATTGCAGCAGAAAAAGAATGACTACAGATCTTTGACCTTTCTCTCTCCCTCCTACATCTATGCATTTACATGGGTGCAAACATATGTGCATGGACAGAGCGTAGTACACACGTAAGTGTGGAGGCTTCTCTGATTCTTGTGCTCTGGAATATAGCTTGTGGCTATAAGTTTGTTGGATGATAGCTCTTATACTCCATATTTGAGCTAGAAATCCTGTATTGTTGAGGTGAATCATTTAAAACTTTCTCTCTATATGATTGATGCCTCAACTTGCACCCATGTTAGAATTTGGTTTTGATATCCTCTTCATTTAAACCAGTTTTACCTTCTGATTATAAATTTTGGTGCAGAGATTATTTGTGGTTTTATTATCTCCTGAATATTTTAACTTCAAATAGCAACTGGGGTTTCCATGTTCATTGCAGGAATGTTGATGGATCTTCTTTCTCCTTTGTTTCCTTCAGCTTTTATTTTCATTGTTTGCTTAGGGAGCTTGTCAAGATCATTCAGTAAGTTTCTAAATTTTTTGCATCTAAGAAATTATAACTACCAAGTCTGTTGAGACCTTACTTATTGGTTCTTTTGAGCCATTTGTACATTGCATAATCTTCTAATTCTGTGTTTTCCTGCACCGTTTCCCTACCCAGCTGGTGTTGCCAGTGGAGCTACTAGAGCTGCTTTGACACAGCATTTTGCCCTCCAAAACAATGCAGCAGATATATCTGCCAAGGTACCTCAAAAGAACAGAAAAAGCTAGTGTAAAGGTCTAGTTTTGAGTACTGCATATTTATTTGTTTCAAAAATATTGGCAGGAAGGAAGCCAAGAAACAATGGCAACAATGATTGGGATGGCAGTGGGAATGCTTCTTGCTCGCATTACTACGGAAAACCCACTAGCTATATGGTTTTCTTTTCTCTCACTGACAATGTTCCATATGTATGGTAGGTTTGGTTGACATAGTGAAAGGCTGTAGTAGTTAAATACAGCTAACACCTTCAAAGCCATTATGACAAGTTACTTGCCCTTCGCCAAGAGGAGGGATAGAAATAAGACTTCTCGTTCTTTGAATCTTTTCACCTCATAGGGGGAAAGATGTAAAGTAGGATGACTTGTCTCTAAACAAGGGCCGCTTTGACCAAAATTTTATGCTGTCATGACTTATCTTTATTTTTTTCTCTAATTCATAATTAATTGATGGTTTCCCATTTCATTGTTAAGCTTACATGCGATTCTTGTTATATTTTTTCCTGTCCATAGCAAATTACAAAGCTGTCCGATGCCTTGCTTTAGATTCACTGAATTTTGAGAGGAGCTCAATTCTTCTACAACGTTTTATAGAAACTGGCCAAGGTAGTAACACAACCTATTACCATATTCCTTTTAGGCCAATTTTTATTGAACTGTGGCCCTGGATTTAACTGTAGTAGAAAGCTTCTATCATTGTCAACTGGCCATGCGCAGTCAAGATCACGCTACTCTATACATTCGCGCAGGCAAATTCATGGTGTTTTGGGTCAATTCTATGTATTTTTCTTTCTGACAAAACCAATTTACTTTGCATATGCACCATATACTTGAAAATTGTTAATGATATCATCCCAAGTAATCTTGCATGAGCTTCATTGTTAAAAATGTTCACAGCCCATTTACAAAGAAAATTCATCCAATTTTATTGCTTCTGTAAGCTCAAAGGGATTATGTTTTCTTTTTCTTTCCTGGCATATATCTGAATTCTTAAAGATTTCATGTGCCATCGTTTTTTTAAAAGTGGATTTTAATGCCTATTCCTGAATACACTTTCAGTTCTCTCTCCTAAACAGGTCTCAACTATGGAGCATGTTTTGCCCTTATGGACCACTTTAAGGTTGTCAAAGAGTGATAAGCTCATGCACACATACGTAAAATTAGGGTTAAGGGTTTCCTCCCTTGATCACACAGAAATGTGAGTATTCAAGTTTATATTAACTAGGGTTACCTACCATCTGCATTGTCTTGATAGAAGCAATCTTTTAATATTTAGTAACAGCTAGAGGCTTTGCGTATCTTAGGAGTGCATGAATTATCATGATAACTTTGAAGCATCTCGATTAAAATCAGCTTTCAACCAGCTGCTTCCTGATTACTGCTCTTAATCATTTTTTGATTCTGTATGGAACTGACAATTCTAATGATAATCTCAAACAGGTCCAACCTTCTGAATTCAGCCGGATCGTTTTACAAGAAAGGTTGAACTTTTGCTCATTGATTGTAATACTCCACTTTTATTTGTATTAACATTCTAGCTCATTCTAGCTATATTATTACTATTGGTCTACCCAGAAAAGTATTTATTGGTAGAGAGGAAGGGAATTGTCAGTGTCGTCATGCACAAGGATTCAACAGCTGCAGATATCTTGAAGTCGTATATTCATGCACTTGTTATGGCCAACCTTGTGGATGAAAAAAGATCTCTACATTTGGAGAGCCAATCATGGATGGATAAGCAGTATGAAATTTTTATTCAAAAGGTATGTCATTACTTGCAAAGTTAAATGCCCCAAATGTTTTTTCAGCCTCCTTGGGCCTTTATTGGCCAAACTATAGAAACAGAAAGTTGGTTGACTTGGCAAAGCTATAAGAAGAGTTAATGGGGAACCAAACTTTTATGAAATATTAGCACTTTGTGCATTGTTTGAAAAGTATCTTCAGTACTATTAGGCTCTATCTCAGAAGCATCGGCTTATATTATCTGGTGGTGTACCATATCCCTAAGCCATCTGAGATGAAAAGTCTTTTTCATTAAATGGCAAAATGAAATGCTTACCGACATTGTATTATGACCATCAATAATTAGTTGATGGATAAATTATGGAGCTAAACTCGTGTAAAGACTAGGTTTTTTTTTTTTCTTGTTACAGTCTGGTTCTATTGTTGCTTTTATTTCTTGTAGACTCTTTTCTCGGTCAGGATTCATCAACTCTCATTTTAATTTCTTCTCATTTTGCAGCTAAAGTCGTCTGGTTGGAAAACTGAAAGGCTTCTCTCTCCCTCGATCATTTGGAAGGCTCACTGGCACTGTGAGTCATTGTATGAAAAAACCGACTAGGTTTCTTCGGTCTATCTCATAGATTGGTTACAGGACATGTCATTGATGGCTGTTCTGTTGGATCACCTTCTAATCCCCTGCTTTGATGGCGCAAAATTTTTTTAACCTGGTTTAAACTGAGTTCATGTCTGAGATGGAATCCAGCAAAGAAAGTTTCAGATCCAATCACAGGAAGTTGAGGCTATGAGTTGCAGACTCAAAAGTGATTTATTCTAAGAAGATTATCTGCAATTTTTCATTTCCCTAATAATTTATGTACATAACATTCAATAGAACATCATGAAAAGATGAAAGTTTATGTTCCAAACAATACAATTGTTGGCTTTGTTAAGCACAAACAAATCCTTTGACTAAAAAGAACTTTAGCAAAATGTATCTGTTCGATGATGCGAGGTATTTGATATAAATCAGCAAACTGGCTGCAGTCCTGAAGTGTGTCTTACGCCAATCTGTGTTGTGGTTTTAAAGCTGCATTTTCATTTCCTATGCCCAGCTGATGCCATAAGTATTCCAACAGCCGCAATGAACATGAACAACATGCTGAATAGCAATACATATGTTAGTCGGGATGATCTTCGATACTCTCCGAACAGGATTACTCCCCAAAATGTGCTCACCAGTGGAAGTGCCTGATACCATCACAGCAAATATATAGCATAAGTGGGTTTTATGTTTTATACATGATGGTGAATCGACAATTTAAGCATTTGAATTAAAACGTGATTGTAAGCCATGTGTAACTTGCACGTCAAGTAACAATTTGCTGATAAAATGATCTTTGAATCGAACCTGAACCGCGTCTGCTGCTGCATAGCCTGCAGCTTGGCCTCCCATGAACTGGAGACCATTCCCAAAACCACATAGAAGACCGGCCAAGAAGGCCCAGCCTCGGCCATTCCAGTCTTTCAGATAGGCCTTAAAGGATGATTTGGGCACTCCCAGTGCTGGATGGTAAAGGAAGCTGATATTTAGGATGAGAGCAAGTACAAAACAGGAGATTGAGAAGTAGAAAAATGCTGTGTAGACAACCAACTTAGGAACCCCTTCCTTCAAAGTGTGCCATTGATCGTTTGTTGCCAGGTTGAATGCTGGAGAGAAGAGGGAGAAGCAAACGCCGGCGAAGAAAGTTAAGGTCAGTCCAATGAAAGTGCTCCTTCCAAACACCTGCAAAGAAGAGTTAATCAAGCCACAAGAATACTTTGGCAGAGAACAAAAATATATGCTCTTCTAGTTATTAACACCAAGTAAATGGTGAAGTGAAACTTCCAAGCTCCAACCTTGATTGACCTTCTTTTCTCAAGCTCTATCAGGAAGGTTGCTGTTCCAGCTTTTGCCTTGCGTGCAGGAGCATTCCCAGTCTCTGGATCCTTTGTCACTGTTATATAGCAAAAGGAGGCTTACTAAATGGATTTAGAAAGACAAATACGAAATGAAATGCTAGAGATCCAGGATGCTTCTAACCCTTGTTTGGATTTGCTTCTTCAGATACAGAGGAAAGCACAGCCCTGGCATTGGCAAATGGTTGATTGTGTGAAGCAGTAAAGTTTTTCAATAAAGAACAAATTTGAAGGTGTGTTTGCAGCATAAGAAATCAAAAGTTTTGGCAGAGGACACTGATCAGTCTCATCAATTGTACATATAATAACAAACCAATAAAACAGGAAATGAAAATATATGAAATCAAAACAGTCATATCAACTTGAAAAGATCATGTGATTTGTTTAGCCAGTTTATATGAATGAATGAATGATGCATACCCTGACTCTGTCACTGTATTGTTATCATTTGACCAACCGCTGAGTTTTTCTTTAGTATCATTTGCATTGGATGAGTGAACAGCTGATGCAAGACAAACAGCTATAACAAAGCAACCAACACCTGGGAAAAGGATCTCAGCTCTATTGATTTTGTCATCTAAGAAGTAATTCAAGGTTGTACCTGTCAGAATCAAAGAAGAAAGTAACCAAAATGTCAGAAATGTTGCACTCTACAAAGAGATAAGAGAATCTGAGTTCTATTTAGTGATCAATGGTAACCTATGACAACAGTCATGCTTGATGAAATCACTTGTACAACTGATAAACCAACAAAAGCCCAAGCATATTGTGTGGAAAGGTTTCCCAGGCTGAGAACCACCCCACCAGCCATTGCAAACAAAACAGATGGCCAATTATCCTGCAGAGAACAATGCTACATCAATCACTGAAAGGAAAACAGCCAGTGGAGACCCACTCCTAGCTTGCGAGATATTGTCTGCTTGATCCGAAAGTTTCACGGTTTTATCTCATAAAAGACACTTCGTAAGTATGAGCTCAAGTCTCTATTTATATTTCATAGTACAATCTCACGATATCCTGACGTGAGATTGGGGTACATAACCCATTTGGTTCTGTACATAAACTCAGATATGTGGAATGATAAATGGTTCCTAGAAGCTTATTAGTTATCAGAGTCTTTCCTGCTACCTAAGAATCACCCAACAGATTCAGAACATAGATTAACAGTCCACTTGGAGCAAGTAAGAAAATTTCTATGTTCATGAAAAGGAAAACAAGATTAGAAGACAGCCACTGATACACAGGAAGATAGCAACAAGTCCACCTGTTACCATAACGAATGCTACTTCTACTAGACATCTAAGCTCAATCTCAGGATTTCTGCTGCCCAACAAATCCCTCTTCATTCTTGTACTAAAATTGATGCTGTAAATTCTAATTACACATTTACACCTTTCTCTAGACTGTTATAAAATTCCTAAGCTTAACCACAAAACTGAAAAGCCAAAGGGCAAACTCACCTGAGAAAGTTGAGTAAAGAAATTGGGTCTTTCAACCGTGCTGTCCCCTATCTGACCAAATGTTAAAGCTATGATGACTGCAGCCAAGAGATTTGTCATTGTATAATCAAGGTAAGTGTGTTGAGGAAGGCGTCCTCGTCGTTCTAGCAGAGTGATAATGGCAGGCCATGTGCCCAAGAAGAAAAGAGCAAGCAGCATACAAGCTATTGCACCTCCTTTGCTCTCCACTAAATACATCTTCAATACACTGAAGGTTGAAGCGTGGTTGAAGAAGAAATGTCTGGTAATCCTAAAACCATGAAAACATTACAGTTTAAAAGCTGGTATCTTCAGTGCCCCAGTTTACCAAATCCCACCAGCTTGGTTGGGATTGAGTGGTAAGGACCAAGTCTTCAATGGGCTGAGAGGGATTGTGAGAAAAAAGAGAAACAACAAGTCAAACAAAAGAATAGAGGATCTTTTAAGAGAACCCACTGCTTCAACTAAAAGCAAGTTACCTTTCAAACTTTACCTCAAACACCGGATCTAGAGCAGAAGAATTTCTTAGGCGGCTGCTCCAAAGCATGTATTGAACAGTTTCTGTGTAAAAGTTTGTCAGATCCCAACTTCCAGTGATCAGTTTTATAGCTTACTTGATGAAAGCAGATTCATTTTAATGCAACTTGTGTTAAATATTTGCACGTTTCTGCTTTCTTGTCACCATCCATGGTGTTGAAGTACGAAATTTAACAATTTGCAAGTGAATAAGACCCAAGAAATGACGTCCTTGGTTGAAAACTGAGAACACATGTGCTCAGGTTGACCAATCTAAGCTTATTGGTTTGTGACAACATCATTTTCCATGGAAGAACGGGTCAAGATTCAATTGCTGGTTTGTTTATGGCGTCGGGTTAAGCTGGGCAACTTACATTAGTGATAGAATAAGTAATCAGAGTTGATATAATAGTGAAGAAGTTTATGAATATACGGTAACCTTGCATTAAAATACTGGATTCTACCACGCAACTGAAGTGGAAAGAAAGAGATTTGACAGGTGAAGCTTATCTGGCCATGGGTATATAGAGGAGTATCTAAGCCCATGTGAAGCTGGGAAAAGAGCCAGTCAAGGATGGACTGTTACCTAGTCAAAAAAAAATCGAGAAACAAAGAGGATATTTTTTTTCAAACGAATCAAGAAAATCCTACAGTTCTGAGAAAAGAAATACATGAACAGTTCTGTTTAAGTCCTCTCGAATTTGTCCAGGATGCTTGTGTCTCGTCAGTATTATTCTTTCCTCGTGAAAATGGTTGAGGTGTGCAGTGTCAAACTTACATGCCCAATGAATTTTTTTTATGTGGGATTTCTTCATCATAATTAATCTAGAGTGTTTGACATAAAATTGATCTACTCTGCTTACCTCTCTAGAGGTTTAGCTTACCTGGGTCTTTGGAGTGCTGGGCGTAGGACTGATCCACTCTGCTTACTTCTCTAAGAGGTTTAGAGTAGAGTTAGATGGTCAATGATTAGCTTTTGATACCATTTATCATGCGAATATTATTCTCTTCTTGTAAAATCCATTTATTTATTGAAGTATGCAATGTCAACATTTATGTAACAAAAAAAAAACCGTCAACATTTATATGTTCAATTACTTTTTTTCGTATTTGATATGAAATTAAAACACTATATCTACTCCATTGGAAACACGTGAGACACATTCCATTTGAGCTACTTCTTACCACTCTTTTGATCACAATTGGCTTAGTTATGTATGTTTTTACTTTTAATTATAAAGCTTCAAAACATCAAACAGAGCTCCCTTCATGGAGTCCATGATCTGTTGCATGAGGTTAGCACTCGGCACGTCAACCCATTCCAGCCTTCAATAACCCATTTTAAGTGCAAACCACATGGTATTACTTATATATTCTATACAGATACATTATTATTACAAGTTGACATGAAACAAATTACCAATAATCGTGTAATCTGTTGTAGAATGTAGGAACTTCTAATTTCAATAACAAAGAAACGGATCCACGAATAATAAATAAGTTATTAATAACTTTTTTTAATAGTTAGAAGTAGAAGATAAAATTATTTAGATTCAAAATAAAATCTTATAATATACCATAATTTTTCTTTAATTATTTCATAAGAAATTGGTTGGTTTAGAATACAAAACTTTTGGTTTCAATAACCAGAGAAAATCCGTCTATGAACAAAAAAAGGCTGCTTATAAGTCAACTTGACAGCTCTCACTCACCTCGCGTTTTCCTGAGGCAAGTTTCAGAAGATAGCGGTCAAAGTGGTTTGTTACCACCAAGTCAACACATGACAAAGCTGATACGGCAGGTTGTGTAAGGAGGCGAAGTGCTGTGAGAAGTGTTCAAACGCAATTACATTGGGCCCCTAAGACCCGAGTAAGCCCAGCAAACCAGAACTGCAAACCAACCTGAAGGACAATGAAAAGACCAAACCAAAGACGATCGAATTTGACCATTTCAGAAATTGTATGGTTTTGCCCACGTTAATGTTGAAAAAACTAAATTAAGTTCATGTCTGTGAAGCAATCCAGCGAAGAGAAGTTTCAGATCCAATCACAGGAAGTTGAGCTATGAGTTGGCATCTCAACAGTCACATGATTATTTTGCTTTGTGCATTTTATATAACCAAAGTTATATAATATGACAATTGAATTCAATTTACGAGATATTATCCGTTTTATTCTAATAATCTCATAGTTTTACCTCATAAAAAATGCAAATCTCTACATATATACTATAACAGATCCTCACAATATATCAATGTAAAACATTTTGACTTGAAATTCATACAATTTTGTTTCACAAAAAGCCTCTCCTTCCATACCCCTTACAGAGCAGAAGCAGATCTTCCACCCACCCATCCATCTGATGATGAGCTTCCTGCACACTTTCTTCCCCGCATTATGTTTACCAGGCAAAGCACTTGAGCAGCCTCTCCATAGGAAGACTTTGATTTTGCTAGGTACCCTCAAACTCCAGATTTCCTTCCAAGCCTTGCTGTCCGTCATGTGTGTGCGTATATAAGATGTGAAAAATACATGTACTTTTATCATTGAATTTAAATATTAATTAGTGAAACGAGTAATTCTTAGATTCAGTATCTTCCTCATTCCCATAATCTAAAATTTCGTTTCTCTAGTATTTGTATACATAACATTCAAAAAAACATCATGAAAAGATATACGTACATTGTCCAAACAATACAATTGTTGGCTTTGTTAACCACAAGAAAAAACTCGAAAGCCAAAGAGGAAACTCACCTGCGAAAGTTGAGTAAAGAAATTGGGTATTTCGACCGTGCTCTCCCCCATCTGACCAAATGTTAAAGCCATAATGACTCCAACCAAGAGATTTGTCATTGTATAATCAAGGTAAGTGTGTTGAGGAAGGCGTCCTTGTCTTTCTAGCAGAGTGATAATAGCAGGCCATGTGCCCAAGAAGAAAAGAGCAAGCAGCACACAAGCTATTGCACCTCCTTTACTCTCCACTAGATACATCTTCAAGTTACTGAAGATACAATCCACTAAGGTTGAAGCGTGGTTGAAGAAGAAATGTCTGATAACCCTAAAACCACGAAACCATATCAGTTTAAAAGCTGGTATCGTCAGTGCCCAAGTTTACCAATCCCACCAGCTTGCAGACCTCTAAGAAAAAATCAAAAGTTGAAGAGAAAGAAGCCTTTTTGGAAAAGAAACGACTAAATCGTCAATGGGCTGAGAGTGATAGTGAGGAAAAAGAGACTGCTTCATAACTATAAGCAGGAATCTTTGACAGATAACACCATAAGGCTTAAACTATATGAATTGTATCAATCACTACCTTTCAAACTTTGCCTTAAACACCAGATATAGAACAAAAGAACTTCATAGAATATTTGAGGTGGCCGTCCAAAGCATGTGTTGAACAGTTGCTACATAAAAGTTTATGCTGATCCCAACTTCAAATGATCAGTTTTATAGCTTACTTGCTGAAAGCAGATTCATTTGAACGCAACTTGCTTTAGATATTTACACGTTTCTTCTTTCTTTTCACCATCCATAATGTTGAAAAGTGAAGATATTTAAAAATTTGCAGCTGAATAAGACCAGAATGATGTCCTTGGTCGCCAACTGAGTACATTTATGTTCATAGATTGACCAACCTAGGCTTACTGGTTTGTGGCTACTTCATGTTCCATTGAAAAAGCAGTCCAGATGTGATAATTATATTGTAATTAATTGCTACGAAAAATGGACAGTCGGCCATTCTTAATTGCAAGTAAGGCTTTGAAGGTCAAAAAAGCAAGATTCATGTACAGTAGTAATGAATTTCGTACGGGTTAGCAAAATATCAGTGTTATCGTAAAGTTGTAACAAAAAAAAAAGTGTTATCGTAAAGTTATGAGTTATCATAATAAATAAATTGATGATAAATTGAATTAGTAATAAATTTTTAAAAAATATGCAAATAAGGGTAGAAAAGGTCATAAACCCTAAAACAATTAAATATAATTTTACTTAATTTATTTATCTAACTAACAAAAATTAATGAAAATTACATTTTTATCCATTCAACAAATATTATTCTACCATTATTTATATCTAGCTATATCAAAATTCTTATATAATTATATCACATATTAATTTTAATCCATACGGGTAGAGAATTTGAAAAAAGATAATTGATTTTTTAATATTAATCTATATGGGTTTGAAAAAAAATTAATTTTAATATATATACCTAAATTTAATATAATACACATGCCAAAAGTTCAAACTATCCACGTAAGATATTATCATTTTTACCAAAAGTTCTGACTTTTTTATATTTATATAAGGGATTTACAAAGGCAGAGAACAGCAACTTTATGTTATCTTTCATCTACCCACCAACAATTCGACTAAGGATCATCTATCACCTTATCTGCCCTATTGAAGATGCAAGTGTCATAGCTATTGAAAACAAGAAGCATTTGTCTAAGCAGGCACTCATTGGGAGAATAATACATTCATTAGGTAGATTGGCAAGCCAAGAAGTTACTCGTTGGTAGCTCATATTTCAGAAAGATTAGGCAACAAAATTCTCAGAAAAAAAGAGGAAATATATAGAGTATGCAAGCCAAAAGGACAGTAAAGAAGCACAGAAACACGAATCCAGAACAAAGATTAAAAAGTCAACTGAACAACATGTTGACAGCATACTTGGTGTTCTGGAGTATAAACAGTTTGCTCTTCGAACTTAGAATCTTTGAATTGTTTGAGCAGTTTGCTATGAGTATGATGATCTGTCCTTATCAGGAATCCTGAAAAGAGAAGAGTGAGACACTCTGCTGGGATCAGACTCTGTTAATTTAATCTTTCAGCTTTCTTTTGGTTCATTGGTTGGTTTGATTCTTACTTAACGGAGTTAACATATTGACAGAAATTATTGTATTTGTTTGAAAGCTGCATAAAACAGAGTGCTAAACATCCTGCAACGTTTACCATGAAAATGTGAACCATTTTGTAGTACTAATATTATGCCATTCTAAACAAGGAGTACAGACCCTTGATGCTTCATCAATTACTTTGGAAGAAAATAATCGATGTAGTATGGTACATTAAATGGAATATGTGCAATAATAAATGTATGATAATTCTTCCTGCAGGCTTTCTTACAGAACTTTTCCTTCGAGTCAAGAATCACCCGCCACATTGAAAACATGGTCAAAGAGTTCACTAGGAGCTAGTAGGCAACTTTCTGGGTGCTCATAAATGATCAAACTGGATTAGAAGGCCTGAAATTTAGACTGAGGAAGATATCTACGATTCCAGCTGTAAACTTCATTGTAATAAAATGCTGCATGATAGCTAAGTTCAATCTCCGGATTTCTGCTCTCTGCCCTCACTTTATTCTAGTATTAGAATATGATAAGATTCATGGCCATCCATCATCTAAGGATGGCTACTGCATTTGTGAAATTCAAGATAAAAGGTCAGAGAATTAATGAGGTCATTTTAGCAGATCGAAATAAAAGGAGGAGAGTGAGGAGCATTGCAGCATTTTGAGCATTGTTTCTCAGCATTTGGAAGAAAGGCTATATTCCTCTACATGCACTTTCCACTAAAGGATTCTTACGTTATTTAAGAAACGTTATACCGAAGAGTACAAGCAACTTTTCTTAACGGCTATAAGAATGGTATGATCAATTCATTAATTCATACTAGTATAATGAGTGGAACAGTTTTATAATAAAGGATGTATTGACTTAGTGAAAGCAGATTCAAAAAGTTGCACATTTTCTTCTTACTTGTCTCCATCCAAGTGTTCGAAAGTAAAAAAGGCTTAGTTTGCAAGTCAGTTTTTCCCCACTCCCCAGAAATTAATATCTTTGATTGAGAACTTGTCACATATCATTTCATATATTGATCAATCTAACCTAAATGGTTTGCGGAAATGTAAATGTTAAGGTCCCTGAATAAATACTTCATGTCATCATGTGGCATAATATTCATTGTTCAACAGAACTTAAGTGTTATCATGTGGCACAATATTCATTGTTCATCAGAACTTCATGTCATCATGTGGCATAATTGAAAGAACATGTCAATGTTACAACGGCAAATCTAATCATGGAGCAGTTGGATTCTGCTGGGTGCACATTCAATTACTGGCAGCCTAGAACGTCCAATGAACTAAGAAACCGGCGTGTCTGCTTCCTTGACTCCTCGACATTACATTATTTTTTCAGATAAATCTTGCTTTCCTACAGGCAGAAAAGTCAACTGATGACATTTTCAGTATTCATTGCTCAGTAGACAATTCAGTCTCCTTTGAAAACCATCAACACTGACTTTTACATCCCAAACTAAATATATTACATGAAGTTATAAAAAATTGCATATAACTTGATCTCTCGTAATATTCATAATAGTTTTGCATCAAATTCAAGACCTTACTTTGTCGGGGAAAAAAAAGTTACATTTTTTCATGAAAATTGAAGAACGCATCATTTTGAGGATGAAAACCAACATTACAACAATATTACCTCTCTACTTATTCTCTTTTATTTCTCTTTTTTCTTTACCATTGCTTATGAGCAGTTTATCAGATTTCCACACAGCATCCTGATTGGATAAACCCAGAAAACTCATCAGGCAAAGTGATTTTCTCCAATTCGCCATTTTGTCCTTCCTTCATTTCCACCATGTAAAACCCATGTTGTGCACCTTGATACTCCGAACCGGCAACCAAGACCCGCCATCCAAGCGTAATCCCGCATGCTCCGACACGAACCGCCTGGTCGAGCTCTGCCCAGTTCAACAATTTCCCATCTTTCCCAATCCCGACGCTCGATCTTGGGCAACGACCGGGCTTCCAAACCCCTTCGACCCGCCTCCACTGACCCGAGTTAAAATCGTATACGTCTGCGCTCCCATCGAATTGACCTTGACTCTCTGTTCCGTATCCACTCACAACCCAGAACTCGTCTTCCCCAATCACCACACCTTCACACTCGTCTCGCTCTTGACTCAACTCCCCCAACTGTGTCCACTCGTCGTTTCTCAAATCATAAACCCATGCAGTTCTTGATGCGTTCTTGCTATCGTCATGCCCGCCCGCTATATAGACCCTACTCGAACATGCTCCGATTGCAAAGAAGGACCTCTTTGACGGCATATCTTTCCCTTGTCTCCATTGTTTAGTTATGAAGTCGTAGATAAAAACGTCAGTAACCGGGTGGTAACTCACCGGGTCCCACCCGCCCATCACCACAAGCTTCCACTCACAGTTTACCAATTGACAAAACAAAGGCAACGCATTTGGGTACCTGGGAATAGGGGCGAGTCTGTCCCAACTCCGGCTCACCAAGTCAAACACAGCAATTCCATAACCAGGTGGCTCACCCGGTTTTTTAGGTCCATTCATGGTTCCACCGCGAGAGGCTTGAATCAAGCAAGCGACTTTTTGGGTGTACCCTAATTTTTTGCGATGGTAATAAAAATATTGGCTTTGGAGCAGATTTCGCCATCGGTGACAAACTCGAGAGGCGAGTCTGTGAGCTGTGTAAGGCAACCGAGTCAAGCACTCAAGACCGAGTTCCTCAGGTAAACCCGGAATCAACTCAGTTGAAAACTCGAAACTTTCCATTTCCAAGTTTCTAGAAGATTTTGTTTTTCTGAAAAGCCATGGAAGCATCGGAAGCAACGCTACGAGCCACCTCTTATTTATAGGGACAGTTGGATAACGGAAATTACCGCGGCTCTTTGATTGAATGACACGTGTAAGTTTCGGATATTTTTTTTTTACTGCAACTTAAGGACACATTTTGAGCGGTTGTTATGACAGCCGATAAGTGCATAGCAAGGGATCGCACGTGGCATCAAATCGGAAACTTTGATTAAAGTTAGTGGGGCCCATTTTGGATGATTCCATTTTCTGATTGATCAAGTGAATGAGAACTCGAAACGTGGAAATAAAGGGAAAACGTCTCTCGCGTGTGCTGACGTGACTCCAGTTATGCATAGGAATATAGGTTTTGGATAGGGTGTACTTTAATTTAATGATATTTATATTTAAATTTGATTAATTTTATAATAAAAATTATACACGATACATTAACAGTATATAATTTTTTTATATTATTAGTTAACAATAAAATAATATTTTATTAATGAGTAAAGTTTAAAAATATATAAGTCCTTAAAAATAAATGTAAAAACTTTATTAATATTTATTTTTAAGAACTTGTATATGAGATGTCATTTTATGGTTAACTGACAGTGTATGAGAGTTATACATTATCAGTGCATCATTTATAAACTCATTATAATATTCGAATTTGATTAATTATTTTAATTTGTGTTACTTGAATTTTATTCATATAATATAAAAATATTCATAGAGTACCCGAATTCGCTAAATATTTATTTATTAAATAAAAGTGTAACTTTTAAATTTAAATTAATAATTATTTTTAAAATAAACTATTAAAAAATAAATTAATAATTTAATTTAACTTATAAAAATAAATTAAAATTAAAAATCACAATTAGAATAATTATTAAATAAATTTAAATAAATATTACATTAATAATAAATAATATATAAATAAAATATAAATATCATATTAAAAAATTTATTATTTATAATTGGACCCCAGGTAATGAGTATACTAAAATCACTATTTGAACCCTACTGAATAGAGGCATAGCTATATTCAAAATTTGGGGTCAATTGATCCCACTAAAACTTTAATTTTCTTTGCATTAAATATATTAATGTTGAATAAATCATAAATTGATTCAACGAAAAATCAAATTTAAGATAAATTGACCCCATTAAATTGAAAATTTTAGAATCAATAAGTAATAAAGTAAAATAATTTAACTCATAGGTTATGGCTCAGTTGACAATGCACGTTGAATTTATGGGAAGAGATCTCAAGTTTGACACCCACTAAACACATCTTTGGAGAGAGATAGGGGTGCAAAACGGGCCGAAGCCCGTGGGTCGATCCATTAAACCCTCAGGCTTTTCAAGGGCCAATTACATTTTTTAGGATTGGCCCACGCAAGCCGGTTCACACAACCTACTAGACGATCCGCAGGCCGACTCGTTTAGGCCCTTTTTAATTTTATATATAATTAGTTTTTTACTTATATTATTATTTCTTACAAAATAATACATAGAGGTGGTTATTGGGTCGGGGTTGGCCCGACCCGATTCAGAACAGGATTGGGTCGATCTGGCCCAATAACTGAACCGATAATAACCGGTTCTTATTTTGTGGGATCGGGACTGGACAGTTCAATTAAAAATTAAAAAAAAAAAGAAAAAGAAATGCAGTGGCAGGTTTCACAACACGGCCTAAATGGCAGTTGCCCATCCATCCATCATCAGTCACCCACCCTTCTTTTTTATTTTTTTTTATTTTTTTAAAATTTCTTTTTTTCCTCTATAAATATCCATTCTTCATTTTGTTTTTCTTTACATTTTCTTCCATATTTTCTCTCAAATCTACCCACTCTTATTCTCTTAATACTCACTCACATACTCTCTCAGTATTTACTCAAACTCTCTCAAATTCACTTATTCCAAATTTATAATATCATCATTTTCCTCTCTAAATTTTGTTTTTCTTTTTATCTTATAATTTTGCAAATTTTACTTTTAATTTTCAAGTTCCAATTTCCAAATTCCAATATATTATATATATCCTACATCTATTTTTTATAAAAAATTTTAACATATATTTATTTTCAAAAAAATATAAAAATGTCAAACTTCTTTCGTCGTTCATGCTCTGTTTTTCGACATTTTGGTTCTACTAAAATCCCTAATTTGGGTGACGAATCATTTAATGAAATCAAACCCGATATTCCTCTAGAGGAGGAGGAGCTTCCTTTGGCACCATCAATTGGTCATGGTCCTGGATGAGGTCGTGCTCAAACACAATCATCAGCTGCCAACACTACTGCTACATCATCAAGATCGAAGTTTAGCAGAAAAAAAAATCAGCAGGGTATAGAAGTATTTCAACATTGTAGTAAAAGAATGTACGACGGATAAATATTGTGCTATCTGTAAATTGTGTAAAGGCGTTTACTCTGATAACTCCGATGGAAGTGCTGGCGGTACAGGTACGTATAAAAGACATTTAATTACTGCACATAAAATTAATCCTGATGCCAAAGAAGATGAAATTTTAGAAGGTAAACAATCTCAAATTAATATACGTGATGGTGGAAAAAATTTTATTTTTGATAATGTTCAAGCTAGACGTGGTTTAGTTAGATTTGTAATTAGGACTGAATAATCATTCACAATTTGTGAAAAATCAGGATATTTAGAATTTATTTGTAACTATTTACAACCCGCATATAAATCTATTTATAGACATACATTAAAAAGAGATTGCATGGATATGTTTAAAGAATATAGACAAGCTTTAATTGATAAACTTAGTAATATTTCATCTAGGGTTAGTTTAACTAGTGATATATGGACTAGTACTAATGGTATAAGTTATCTTGTTATAACTTGTCATTGGATAGATGAAGATTGGTCCATGCAAAAACGAATTTTATCTTTAGATGTAATAGAAGAAGCACATAATTCATATACTATTCATAAATATATTACTAAAGTTTGTAAATTATATGGACTAGAAAATAATAAAGTTTTTGCTATTATTTTTGATAATGCTTCGAGTAATACTGCAGTTATTCCTCATTTAATTAAAAGTTTAAACCCTGTTATGCAAGGCATATTTTTTCATGCAAGATGTGCATGTCATATTATAAATTTATGTGTTCAAAGTGGTTTTAGTTCTAGTGGTACTGGTACTGGCATAAGTCCAATTGATAAAATTAAAATTTTAGCAAAATGGATTCGCACACCAAGTAATAAACGTGAATGGAAGCAAATTTGTATAACAAATAATATACCTGTTAAAGCATTTCCACTTCCCGTGGAAACAAGATGGAATTCACTTCATTGTTTGCTTTCTTCTATTTTACCTTATAAAGAACTTGTTACTCCTTTTTATAACAATTATACAAGTAGCACACATTTAGTACTTTTTGAAGAAGATTGGACTTTTATTGAATATTGTGTTGATTTATTATCTACTTTTAAAGATGCAACCGAAAGATTTTCAACTCAATTTTATCCAACTACACCGTATTTTGTTCCTATTATCTACACAATGTTTGACAAATTTGTAAAATTTTGGAATCATGAAACTTTAAGTTCTTTTGTATATGATATGGAGGAAAAATTTAAAAAATATTGGGAAATAATTCCTCCTATTTATTGTATTGCAACTTTACTAGATCCTAGTCAAGGTGAGGTAAATATAGAAATTTTTTCTGATTGTTATAAAGAATTTCTTAGTCTTGATTCTATTAAGGATCAAAAGTCCTCAATTAACAATCTTTTTCGAGAATTGTTTAATGTTTATGAAGCAGAAAGGGAGCAATTCAACTTTAATCGAGGAGAAGAAGATTCATAAGAAGAAACCGAAAGTAGCAAAAAAGGAAAAGGAATTTTAAACGCAATTAAGGAAGCAGCAAAGAAGAGAATGAAGCTAAAAGGAAAAGCGAGCGGATCGGGATCGGGATCAACAACTCGACGAAGTTCTAGCTTCAATGAGCTAGGATTTTTCTTAAGTCAAGATTTTTCTGTAGATGATAACTTTGATCTTCTCCAATGGTGGAAAGAAGACCAAAAACAATTTCCAGTTTTAGCTTCCATGGCCCGAGATGTTTTTGCGGTGCAAGTTTCTTCTGCTGCTTCGGAATCCGCATTCTCGACGTGTGGAAGAATTATTGGAGACCATCGAACCACTCTTAATCCGGATTCATTGTGCATGTTAACATGCCTTAAAGATTGGTTTGATGCGGAATTGCGCAATGTCGAACTTGGAATAGCCAATGAATTTGCTGATAATAATTCAAAAGAGGAGGAAGAAATTTTCAAGGCAATCCGTATAAATTATGAAGAGTAGAGAATAATCTTTTTTTTTGTAAATTATATGTAAAATTGTAAATAAGTTTAGTCATAGTGAATATTTTTATGGACTAAGGTCCTGTGGTTTTTACCCTTCTAACTTTTGAAGGGGTTTTCTACGTAAAAAATCTTTTGTCTCCTACTCTCTCCTTTTTCTCATTTGTTGTTGTTGTTGTTGTTGTTGTTGTTGTTGTTGTTGTTGTTGTTATTATTATTATTATTATTATTATTATTATTATTATTATTATTACATACCAAATTAATTAATGTTATACTTATATATGTTTAAAATAAATAAATATTTAAAATACAAAATGAATTAATATTTTAAAAACATATTAAATAAATGAATAAATAAATAAATAAATAAATAAATAAATAAATAAATAAATATTAAGTAAATGATATTTCAAATATAATAAATTATTTTAAATGCAAAATGAATATAATAAATGAATATAAATAAAGATATGCAAAATGAATATAATAATAATATTCATAATATTATTATTTGTATTTTGAATCAAATATCATTTTATCATAATATTATATTCATAATATAACTTTAATTTATTATAACAATAATTTTATTAGATAATTTTATAATAGTTTATTTTTACATTATTTTTACATTAATTAAATAAATTATAATATAACTTTATAATAAATTATTGTTAAATTAAACTATTAACATTATTTATTATAAAAATAAATTTACTACATTAAATTATTAAAATATATTTATATATTAAAATAAATTAATATAAATTTTTTAAAAATAAAAATTTTAAAAAGAAAAAAAAATAGACCTCCGGTTTTGAGGCGAACCGGGTCGGTTCGCCTCTTATAATTGATAGAACCGGTCCAAACCAGATCGGTTTACTACCGGTTCAAACCGGTTCTCTTTTGGTTAGGGCCGGAACCGGCTCGGTCCAGCCCGTAACCAGATCTACTATTTGGACTGGTTTTGAAGCGAACTTGTCCTACGAACCGGGCCAGTTTACAACTATATATAATGCAAACCGATTCGAACCAGTTTGCATACCGATTCAGACCGGTCCGACCCACTAACAGCTCTAATAATACATGACATGATTTTATTGTATTCTAACAAAAAAATGAATTCATATAATTTTACTTTGAATTCAAACTGTGACATTATATGTATGTTAGTGAAAAAAAAAAGATGTTGGAAGAGTTTAATGTTTAATAGAAATTTGTGTTTTTTCAAGATTGTAATTATTTATTTTAAATAGTGTAAGTGAATTGTAATTGTATTTATATTGTATTGATATGTGAATTTGAATGATTTTTTAATATTTTATTTTATTTTATTTTTATTATATTTATTTAAAAAATACTTGGCTTACGGGTCGGTCCGATTCGTATTAAAAATGAACCAGACATATAAAATTTAGCCCGTATCCACTCAGCCCCCACCACACCCGCCTTGCCCATTTTACACCTCTAGGGATGGAGGGATAAGGAGCCTTAATTGTGACAAAACCCCAAGCAGGATTAGTCATAGACTGTTTAAACGAATGAGGTTAGCTGTTGTTTACACCCAAAAAAAGTAAAATAATTTAAAATAAATATATAGTTAAAGAAAAATATAGATCACATAGTGAGTTGTTAAAATAAGAAAAATATTAATATTGTTTATCATTAGTTTTTTTATACTAAAACTAATTTTGATTTTATCATTTACAACTACAAGTGTATAATTTTTTTTCTGAAGTTAAATATGATTATATTAGTACAACAAAAATTACAATTGTATATAAGTTTAGAAAATAAATAAATATTTAAAATACAAAATAAATGAATATTTTAAAAACATACTAAATAAATGAATAAATATTTTAAGAGTTTATATAATACAATGACAATGTATAGTCTTTATACATTGACAGTGTACAAAAAATTGACACCTCATTAATAAGCAAACTGGAAAGAAACCTAGCCCTTAAAAATAAATATAAATAATTATTTTTCAATTTGCTTAGAAGGGCTTAACATCTTTTTAGTTTGCTCATCAATGAGGTGTCAACTTCTTGTACATTGACAATATATAGAGCTATATACTGTTATATACTGTCAATGCATCATATATAAATCCATATTTTAAATGTAAAATGACAAATTTACTTATAATTTAAATGATAAATGATAAGTCTAATTATATTTCAAATGTAATAAATAAGTTTAACATTTTCTAAAGAAATTAAAAAATTTTAAAAGTATTATATCTTTTTAAACTAATGGCTTTATTATAATATCATTATTTATTATTTTATTGTAACAATATCTTTATTTAATAATATTATAATAACTTTATCTTTGTTACAATCATTTTATCAAATAAGTTATTTATTATAAAAATAAATTTATTAGATTAAATCATATAAATATATTAAATAACTAAATAAGTCAATATTTAGTTTGATTAAAATTAATAAATAAATTTAAAAAACAAATTAAAAATTAAAAAAAAGGCCGAGCCCAACTGGTTCAAAGTAATTAAGAATTGAACTCGACCCGACTCGACCCAATTGTGAACCAAATTGAACCGGTTTACTAATTTTATGGGCCGAAACCACCTCGGTCTAGCCTATAACCACCTCTAGTGATGAGTTTTATGATTCACTTTCATACTTTTGTCAAAATCAATAAATTTTCCAATGCTTACAAGACACAAACTAACATTCTAACTTTAAATTTGACTAGTTCATATCTTATTAAGTATTTTGTCTCGTCATTTTATTTTAGAATAATCGTATTTTTACAGAGTGATATATAATAATTAGATCAATATAAATTTGAAAATTGATAAATAAATAAATTCATAATTATATGAAAATCTTACTATCAAATTAATAAATTATGAAATATTATTTCGATAAATAGGATGGCATATAATCTTTAATATACATTAAAAAAACTAATTAAAAAATTGAAACATGTGATAATTTCTTAGATTCATTTGTAAAATGAAAAAAAAAAAAACACAATCATAATATCAAAAGAGTGCTTATAAATTATTACATCACGGGAATAAATTTTACATTATTTAATGTGGTTTGATGATAGAGCTGATATTGGGCCGAATCAGGCCATTTTTGGGTCGAGACAAACTGATTCCGACCCAATAAACTTGAGAATCGGTTTCAAAAATCAAGCTGAGTCGAGTCGAATTAAGTTTGAAAATACCTTGAATCAGCCTAGCTCAGCAACCTAATTTAAGGGTTACCGAGCCAAGATGGGTTGAACTATGCTAGCACGATTTTTTTTTTCAATTTAGTTTTTAAAATTTATTTATTATTTTGAATCAAAATAAATATCGACTTATTCAATTATTTAATATATATTTATGATTTAATCTAATAAATATATTTTATAATAATTAAAGTGAATAGTTACTCTAATAAATAAAGTTATTATAACTTATTTAATAAAATAATTGTAATAAATATAAATTTACTATTATATTATCTAATAAAGTTGTTATTATTATAATAAAATAATAAATAATGATATTATAATAAAATTATTATAACTTATTTAATAAAGTTATTAGTTTAAAAAATTATAATACTTTTAAAATGTTTTATTTTTTTTATAAAAAAATTAAAAAATTAAAAATTAAAAAAAAGAAGGAAAGGGAGCAGTTGGCCCCCCCTCCCCCCATGCTTTGCTGCTGCTTGCGCATTATATAGGGTTGGACTAGTTCCAGCTTAGAACAGGTTTAGCATGGTAGGTCGAGCCGAGCCAAGCCGATACAGTGGAGTGCTCGAGCTCGAGCTCGAGCTCAACTCGCAAACTCAATGCTCGGTACTCAGCTCGAGCTTGGTCGAACCTTAAATTTTGAGCTCGAGATCGAAACCGAACTACTCAAGCTCCCTCGATTAGGCTCGTTTATCCCAGCTCGATTCTCATGCTTGAATTCAAGCTCGATTCTCGAGTTCGAACTCGAGTTCGAGTTCAAACTCGATTCTATTTTATATATATAAATATTATCAATTAAATACGATAAAATATAACATTTTTTAATCATAATAATAAAACAACATTAATAAACAAAAAATAATATCATCACATCTTTTACTGGTTAGCTCTACCGGCTGATTCATAATTAAATCTTCTTCATTGCAAACTAGAAGTTAGACCTTTTACCTACAAATGCAAAAGCACCAACCCATCATTCTACAAGTTCAAGAACTGTTTTTTTTTTTAAGAACAAAGTTTGCAAACGCTGCTTTTCTACTTAACTTTCTCTTGTCTCTGTTCAATTATTCTGAATACACATATCAAAACATGCCTTTTTGATCTTAATCAACATAGCACATCGCAAATTGAAATCTCAGTTTACAACCAGACAAAAAATCAAGCAATAACAGAAAAAATAAATATGTTGTAAATCAGCATATCAATTAAACCTTTAACCCTTTCCTAATCACATCATTTAGGCTGTATTACAAATGCGATTACTAAATCTATATTTAAAATCGATTTAAGCCATCATCAATTTAAAATCGATTTAAATTTTAAGCCATCATCAATTTTTTTTAAATCAACAACAGATGAAAATCAACACTAAAGAAAGAGAGCAACATGACAGTTAAACAAATTTGAAAAAAAAAATTTACCAACTCGCAAGGGGAAGGCTGGAAGGATGCGTGGCTGAAGTAGAGCCGGAGAGGGGCTTGGTTGCTTATTGCGTGCGTGAGGAAAGAGAGGCGTGAGTGTTGACTGCGTGAGGGAACGGGATTGTTGAGGAAGATGGCCAAGGGAGTGTTAGATCTAAGCGCAAAGGGCTCGTCGGCGCTAGATCTGAGAGTCGAAGGGCTCGTCGGAGCCAGATCTAAAGGCCAAGGGACTTGCAGCACCAAATCTGAGGGTCAAGTGACTCACGGCGCCAGATCTGAGTTTCAAACAGTCGATTGCACTTGCTAGTGAGGGGAGGGGGCTGGATCTAAAGGTGTCGCCGGTGTGTAATGCTCTGGACAGCTGTGGAGCTATGGGCTATTGCATGGTTATGGCCTATGGGAGAATAGGAGAGACGAAGAGTCAGAGGCATGTGTGGATGCAACGCGGTCTACTGAGTGGAATTGGAATGAAAACAAAATGAAAATAGGTTACGGTTTAATTTGGGCATATATGTAATTTTATGATAATATAATAAAATATATATTAAAATATTAAATGCTCGATAAGGCTCGCGAGCTACTCGAGCTGAGTATCCTACTGCTTGAACTTAGCTCGCTCGATAGCTCGAGTAGCTCGAGCTCGACTCGATAAGAATCGAGTCGAGTTCGAGTTTTTTTTTAGTCGAGCCCGAGTAGATTGTGAGCACCAATGTATCGTTTACACACCTATGGCATGGCTTAAGACCGATCAATCTGGGGCCATAACGGGCTAAGCCCTTATCGGGCTCAGTCCTTAAAGCCATGAACCTGTAATACCAATTTCGATTAATGGGCTCGGTTAATCCAATCCAGTTTTCGAACTGGGCTAGTTCAATTTGACCTATTAACAACCTCTATTTGATGATCATTGAGTTGTAACAGACTCTCATTGCATTGCAGCGTTTTTTATTTTAATCATAATTTTAATATAATGGGAATGATTTCATTACATCTTAATTGATTCAATTGATTAGTAAACTAGACTTAAATATAACAAATATCTTATTTTTTATTGTTAATTTGTTTAATAGTACATTTTCATTTAAAGTTATAATTATAGTCAGCATATTACATTGATGAACCAATAACTAATAAATTGATAAATACGAATAACAACAACAAATAACACAAATAATAAACTAAGCTTAATCTCACATTTAGTAAAATTCAAATATGAAAAGTTAGATGCTTATCTTAAAACGACAAACTCACCCTTATCAATTTTAGGTGTATCTTTGCCATTTGAACAAGAAAAAGAGTCCATAAAGCCGCTTTCATTAACTACCTTGTTCTGTTCATTTGTGGCCACTATCCCATTATTGCTTTCTTAGATGTTGCAACAATCCCTTTGATAATGAAAAAGCTTAATGCCCAAATATACTCTCAATGTTTACCATAAAATGGAATTAAATTTTTTACATTTAATTGCATGAAAATTGTAGGAAATCAAAGTATTGTATTGAAAGACTTAAGATAAAACTGTACATAGGTACCCTATTTATATACAAAGAACTTCTAACTAAATAGGAAAGTATATCACTCATAATCCTAGATATTATTCTAATTAATAGATTCTATAATCGAGTGATTCTCTAACCCTAATGCTAGGGATACACATATATACTGATTTCCTAAAATAACAAATTAATTAAAACAGTAGTTGACTTTCCAATAATATTATTGACAAAATTCAATCCATTATGTTTTATTTTAAGCAATTAAAACCTAAACGTTTCAAATAACAGAATTAAATACATTTCCGTTAAGTTCTTTTAACTACCATTAGGTTTTAATTGCTGTGTAAGGGTAACAACAATTAAATAACTTAATGAAAATATACTTAATTATGTTATTTTGAAACATTTAAGTTTTTATTGCATAAAGTAAAATTTAATGGACTGATTTTCATATAATTAAACGTTGAGGTCTTAATTTTTTTTATGATAAACATTAAGGACACATAAAGGTATTCACCCTAATGAAAATGACAAAATATCCACAATCCACCACATGTTCTACGTTTGGTTGAGTTGCTTTTTCAATTGCTCTTCTAGAAGCATTATTTTATGAAAAAATATCTTGTATCATACTATTTTTTTACTTAATAGAATATATTATAATCAAATTTAAATAGGATTCAGGTATATAATATTACTACTTATCATAGATACGAGTAAAATTTGAATAATAATTTTAGAACACTCATTACCGAATCATATTATAAAAAATAATTTTTTTAATATTATATATTTATTTATAAATTATTTATTCCTAATGTCAATTCAATTAAATTAATTTATTCGTATTCTAATTGTAGTTTTTAATTTTAATTTACTTTTATGAATTAATTTTAATTTATTAAATTTTTTAATAATATACATTAAAATCAATTATAAAGTCAAATTTTAATTTAATAAATAGATATTTAACAAGTCTGTGTGGTATTTTTTTATATTATATGAGTAAATTTGAATAGCAAAAAAATTTCAAATAATTAGTTGAAAATTGAAATCGATTAGAGTATCGTGAAATATAATCAATTTTAGATATGAGTCTCCAAAAAATAACAAGCAATTGACATTTGTGATTATATTTTTTTCAAGGGCCCAAAGGGATAATATTTATTGAATAGCCTAGTATTCTTGGACCACAAAATTGAATCCGTTTTCAGATGGACCTATCATTTATGCCATGATAAATTCTTTTTCTACCAGAGAAATATTAAAATAACTTAGAATAAGAATAACGTTGTTTGGATTCAAATCTAAATTTTATAAGATATTATAATTTATTTTTAACTGCTTGATCAAAACATTGTTAGCTGTCATAATAAATTAAATACTACCGAATTGAGGCCTACAACAGTTAAGAGCTAGGATGATACCTTTGCTACACATGGGTACTTTTTTCTTTAAAAAGTTATAAATAGTATTTATTAAAAATAATAAATCAAGATAACTATTTTAAAAATATTATTTTTTAATGAAAATGACAATATTTAATTTATTAATTAATCATCTTATTTATTTTTTATTCTTATTTTTTGAAAAAGGTAAAATAAAATTCTAACACAAAGTTAGAAAGTTACACCAAAATAAAAAAAAAAAGATAAATATTTTCATTTTTATTAAGTTTGACCCAAATTTACTAATATCAAGATAAATTCAAATTAGGCTAATCCTCCATCAGACCATCACACTCTTTCTTTTTATTTTTTTCATGGTAAAAAAGTGTTTAATATTGAAATTATATATTCATTACTTTATTATCTCTTTTACAACCTTCGATTTTCATAATTAAGGAAATGTTGTGAAAGTTTTCAATTTGTAGATTTATTTTTATAATTTTTGTGTTCATTTGTGTTTAATTTTTTTAAAAAAATGATCCCTGGAATTTTTTATTTACTATATAATTTTATTATTTTTTGAATTTTTATATTATTTGTAATATTTATTAGATTATTATAGTTTTTGCAAATTTTTAAATTTTGAGAATTATTCAAATAAAAAATGGCAGTGATTTGATTTTTTTTGGATATTTTGTTTTTGAATTTTTACAAACCAAAATTTTGAGTATCTGATTTAAATTTTTAAAAAATTTTGATATGTATTTTTGAAGTTTTTTTTACATGAATATTTGATTTAGTTCTATAAAAAAAAAATTCTTTGAACTTTTAATTTTTTGATTTCTATCTCCAGGTTTCATATTTTTCACTTCATATTTTTGTATTTTAACTTTGGACAAGTAATTATAGTATTTATAAAAGAAAATTTTTTGAATATTTGATTTTAATTCTGTTCAAATTTTTTTATTTGAACTTTTCATTATTTCTCTTCTCTTAGTAAATTCATAGTTTTTTTTTTCTTTCATATTTTTAGTAATTTAACATTAAGAAAAAATTTAAAAATAATATTTTTATTTAAATTGAAAAATATCACATATGAAACTAAAAAATATCACTAAATTTATTTTTAATATTTTAATTTAAAAAAATTAAAACTAATTATAAAGTAAAAAAAAAATCCCTCCAAAGGATAACGAGATGTCATAGCCATAGGATCGCTACGGCAAATTCTACAGTAAGGTCATAAAAATTGACCTTATTTTAAGGTTATTGAATTAGAACCATTGGATTAGTCAAATCTAATATAAACCGTTGATGAAATTTTAAAAATTAAAAAACTCTTTAACCTGGTAACCTGCTAAACCAATTATTAAAATTAACATTATTTATTAAATATTATTAAAATTATACTATTATATTACTAATATACCCTTGTTATAATTGTAGTACTATTCTTCTTCTTATATAAACCTTTTTATTATTTTTAAACCCTAATTCCTAAATCATAAACCCTAATTCCCAAATCATAAACCCCTTTATTTCAATTTTTGTCTATTTCACCTTTAATCCAGTTTGTAGCTGTCTCAATATTTTATAAATCCTAAACTTTAAGCCTAACCTCAATCAAATAGTTGTTCTTATTTATTCCCCTCTTATATTTTTAACAATGGGTAAGTTTGTGGAAGAGAATTGCATAAACGATGGAAATTGCGATGAAAAGTGCAAAGAACCAATGATTTACAAAGAAAGTCCTCCCAAGCGACCAAGGAATCATTATATTTTTTACTAGTAAGATTTTTAATTCTTGACATGTTTTCAGGCAGTTGACTGCCTAGTTTTATAAGTGTTTCGATAAAAAAATTTATCGGGGAAGTCGACTGCTCAATTGAAGCAGTCGACTTCCTAAGAGAAAATTTACTGCAGAACGTTAGAATGCGTAAGGCAGTCGATTGCTAAATAGCCAGAAGCATTCTGTTTCCAGAATGCATATGGGAAGTCGATTGATATTTTTGGGCAGTCGAATTCCCAAATTTTTTAAGCATGCTATTCTTAATTTATTTATAGAATGTCGACTTTTATTATTAAGAATTCGACTTCCTATGTATTTTGAACATAATTTTCACATCACTTGTGTAAATTGGATTGTATTTATCGTGAAAGTAAATAGATTAAACGTAAATTTGTCAATGATCATCAGAAATTAATAAAAAATTATCGTAAATTGAAAAAGGGTCATCGTAAATTTGAGTAGATTATTCGGAAATTTAAAAAGGATAATCGTAAATTTGGGTAGATTTTTCGTAAATTTAATAAGGATAATCGTAAAAATTTTGACATTCATTGTAAATTTAATTATATTTATCGTAAAAATGATTGGATTTATCGTTATAATAATAATGATAAATACAACCAAAAAAATAATAAATACTTATTAATAATAATATAATAATAAAAAATATCAGAACAACATTAATAAATAAAAATATATATATAATAACAAAATAAAAAAAAAGTTTCATACTGGGAGTCGACTTCCCGAGAAAGATAGTCGACTGCCCAGATGCATTCTGTTTCCATAATGCATCTGGGCAGTCGACTACCTTTCTTGGGCAGTCGATTTCCTAATTTTTTTAAGCCCGTTGTTCTTATTCAATTTATGTTAAGTCGACTTTTATTATTGAAAATTCGACATTCCATGTATTTTAAATGTAATTCTCACATCACTAACGTAAATTAGATTAGAATTATCGTAAAACTAAATAAATTAAATGTAAATTTAGCTAAGGATCATCATAAATTAATAGAAGATGTTCGTAGCTTTAATAATGTTCATCATAAAAATGATGAGATTTGTCGTAAATTTAAGTAGATTGTTCGTAAATTTAATAAGGATAATCGTAAAAATTATGAGATTCATCGTAAATTTCGGTAGATTGTTCGTAAATTTAATAAGGCTAATCGTAAAAATGATAAAATTCATCGTAAATTTAATAAGGATAATCGTAAAAATGATGAGATTCATCGTAAATTTCGGTAGATTGTTCGTAAATTTAAAAAAGATAATCGTAAAAATGATGAAATTTATCATAAATTTGGATATATTGTTTGTAAATTAAATAAGGATAATTGTAAAAATAATGAGATTCATAGTTAATTTAAGTAGATTGTTCGTAATTTTAAAAAGAATAATCACAAAAATTATAAGATTCATCATAATATTAATAATTTCAACCAAAAAAATAAATATTTATTAATAATACTATAACAATAAAAAAATCATAACAATATTAATAAATAAAAAATATATATAATAATAATTTTTTTAAAAAAATTTCATGGGGAGTCGACTTCCCGAGAAAGGAAGTCGACTCCCCATGTGCATTCTGTCTCCAGAATGCTTCTGGCGATGAAGCAGTCGACTGCTAATTAGAAGCAATCGACTGCTGCATCGCCAGAAGCATTCTGGAAACAGAATTCAGATCGAGAGTCGACTTCCTTTCTCGAGAAGTCGACTCCCCATGAAAATTTGGACTTCATACAGGATTTTTTAGGCAGAAAATCCCTAAACACGAGTAGTCGACTTTCCAAACTTTTCTGAGCAATTACCTTGTATTTTTTTAATATTAATGGGTAATATCGTAATTTAATTTTGATTAATGGTTAAAGATGTAAATATAAATATTTTCTTACCTTTTAAAGGATAAAAATGTAATTTAAATCTTTTTAATTAAATTTTGGTTTACCTGTTAACCTGTTAAGCCATTATTAACATATTTAAATAATTTTTAAATTTTATTCAATATCTCATGAGATATTGAATATCTCATGAGATATCATGACCTTACAATAAGGTCGATATTTTGTGACCTTACTGTAGAATTTCCCGCTGGCTACTCACCCAATAAAAGAATAACTTTTATACCTACAAGCGGCCTAATTAATTAGAGGACGAAGCCATGAACTCTGTCAATAAATGTTGAATGCTATAAATTATTAACACAAGCAAAACTTTCATTTTTAGCAAATTATACAGTGCCACAAAAGGAGTTGAAGGATAAAACTTGGAAGAAGGGGAAAAAATGACGTGGCAAATTGGGAAGAGCTAGGAAGACAACTTTATTAGACCATGATGAACCTGTTGACAATTTGTATGAAGACTTGAGTTAGGGCAAATGAAATCAATATCCAAAGATGTCGTGCCAATAGCCTCTCGATCGACTGATTAAAAAATAAAGTTTTAATGTATTATAAGATTTTAGTTCTTGAATCCTAAACATCCTCACCTCTTAAAAAAAAAAAAACCTCAATGCACAAAAACTTCCGTATTATAAGGTCTAGAGATAATCAGGTATATGAATCCTTCTCATTGTATTAATAGAAAGACTGTTTTCGTTTGAACTCGTGACCTTCGTATCACAAAAAATGCAGAAATTAAAAAAGAAAAAATCCTGAGATTTCATAAAGAATCAAGTAAGCCTTTATTCTAAGAAGAATTATCAACTATTTTCTTGATTATTTTTACAAACATATATTTCTCATCCTCTCCCTCGTCTGCTTTTGTTTTTGTTTTTTATTTTCTTACCAACAGGCAGAAGGAAAAGTAATCGACTTGAAATATTTGGAAGCATCTGCTAAACAATTACCTTGGCATGTGCATCAGCATCAGAAACCAATCAAATGCTGCACTGTTTAGCTGATGACTTGCTCATCCAGTTATGAGTTATGCAATCACCAGCAGAACTTAGTTCATCAATCAGGCGCTGCAGACTCATTTTCTATGCCCTGATGAAGCCATGAGAACTGCAACAGCCACAATGAACATAAACAACATGCTAACAAGCAAAACGTATGTTCTTCGAGACGATCTTCGGTACTCTCCAAATAACAGTATGCCCCAAAATGTGCTCACAAGTGGAAGTGCCTGATATCACCACCAAATCTAGATAAGCCAGGCAATTTAAGTTACACTAAACATGCCTATAAGCAAATCTTTTAGCATAGTACCGACAACGATCACAAGCATAGATTGATGTCAAGGATTTTTATGGTCTTAATGATGGAAATGAAGTACCTGAACTGCATCTGCTGCTGCATATCCTGCAGGTTGACCTCCCATGAACTGGAGACCATTCCCGAACCCACACAGAAAACCAGCCAAAAAGGCCCAGCCTCTACCGTTCCAGTCATTGAGATAAGCCCTGAATGATGATCTGGGCAAGTCTAATACAGGGCGGTAGAGGAACGTGATGTTTAGGATGAGGGCAAGTACAAAACAAGAGATCGAAAAGTAAAAGAATGCAGTATAGACAACCAGCTTAGGAACCCCTTCCTTCAAAGTGTGCCATTGATCATTTGTAGCCAAGTTGAACGCCGGTGAGAAGAGGGAAAAGCAAACACCAGCAAAGAAAGTTATGGCCAGCCCAATGAAAGTGCTCTTACCAAACACCTGCCAAGAGAGTCAAACCAATTGTTAGAGTTCTCTTCAATGGCTGTCAAATTGTATTAGACCCTTGAATGAAGAAAGTAGAACCTCCAACCTTAATTGCTCTTCGGTTCTCTAGCTCTACAAGGAAGTCAGCAGTTCCTGCCTTTGCCTTCTCTGCAAGGCCATTCCCATTCTCCATATCCTTTGCTTCTGTTCACCGATAAAAGGAGTCTTAGAAAAAAGAAGTGAGCAATAAGTAACAAGGCATAAGATGCTAGAGCTTTGTACCCTCATTTGCAATTGCCTCTTTCGATGTGGAGGTGTATCCAGTCCTGGGAAAAGAAAATTTTTTTGAAGTAAAAACAAGATAATTAGCAAGTTATACACAGGAGCTAAAGGTTTTAAACATGAAAAAGTACTGTATACGGGACATTAGAACTTATAGAATGTAGGAAAGGACGAGTGAATTCTACTTCGGGTGCGAGTCAAGTAACTGGATTAATGAAGTGTCTAATCTTTGGAGATGACACAGTGGCACACATCTTCTACACTACAAAATCTCGACTAGGCCCTAATAAAGGTGCACCCTAAGCTGCATATCATCAATTCTTATCCTTTATTCTAGTGCCACGATAGAAAACCTCAACTTTTCTCAAACTCAAAATGTCACTAGGGATGCTGCTCCAACCATGTCTGCAGGTGAGCTTTTTGAATGCAGGAACTTTGCAATCGAATCACAACAGACAGAAGTTAGTTGCTATAAGCTCAAGCAAATGGCATGGGTTAAAAAAGGAATTTGATCTTGCAAAAGAAAACCCAAGTATAAGTTCTATAGCTAGAGAAAAGCTATTCAACTGGTTTTTGCAAGCCAGGACTAGTTTCAGTTCTGATTAATATTCAGTAATCACATTGAGATATTAATTGAGAAGAAGAAGCATACTCTATCTTAAGTTTGTTAAGTTTTGCCTTATTATCTGCAGCATTGGATGAGTGGACAGCTGATGCAAGACAAACAGCTATCAAGAAGCAGCCGACACCTGGGAAAAGGATTTCAGCTCTATTGATTTTATCATCTAAGAAGTAATTCAAGGTTGTGCCTGCTCAATCAAAACAAAGGAACAAAAATCAAGTTCCATTGGCATAAAATAACAACTTATGCACGCATAGAAAAACAGACCTATGACAACAGTAATGCTTGCAGTGATCACTTCTGTCACTGATAAACCAACAAAAGCCCAAGCATACTGTGTAGACAAATTTCCAAGGCTGAGAACCACCCCACCGGCCATTGCAAACAAAACAGAGGGCCAATTATCCTGCATATTCACCATTGAAGATTCAAATTAAGCTATAAGTAACATAATACCATTGCTATTGATAATCAAGTATGCTATTAGGCTATATCAATCACTTCAGAAGCATCCATGTACCAGTTGCCAACTAAAAATTTAGTCTCTATTCCATCCTTAATATGGCGGAAACTCACCTGAGAAAGTTGAGCAATAAAATTTGGTTGCTCAGGCGAGCTCTTGCCAATCTCGCCAAACGTTAAAGCTATGATTATAGCAGCCAAGAGGTTTGTCAAAGTATAATCAAGATAAGTATGTTGAGGAAGGCGACCTCGTCTTTCTAGAAGTGTCAAAACAGCAGGCCAAGTGCCCAAAAAGAACAGAGCCAGCAGCATGCAAGCAATGGCACCTCCTTTGCTTTCCACCAGATACATTCTAAAACCACTAAGAATACTCCTCTCAGTTGTCGCAGAGATCAAGGATGCAATGCCTGGAAAATCCTGTAACAAAAAAGAAGCCATAGTGTCTAATCAATCTTTCATTTCGCCAAATTTAGTAAATTTACAAGCCTGTTAAGCCTTGTATGGACATTCTCTAAAATTAAGGAATACCAAATAGGGAAACCCTTTCATTCTATACCCCATGGCTCCAAGCAGCTGGCAATGGCATCCAATCAAGCTAACAACTATTGGAAAACAAGAAGCCTTCATACAAGCAAAAACACAGATATAGAGAGGACAGTCCACGCTCTACTAAGCAGATTGGCCAACTCAGATATGACCGGTTGAGAGCTCATATTTCAGAAAGATAAGGCAAAAAATTCCCAGAAAAAGAATTATAGAATTTGCAATCAAACAGACAGGAAAGTAAGCACAGACTCAGATAAACCAGATCCAGAGGAAGAATTTAAAAGTCTACAAAACCAAAACCCACAGCAAACTCAAATTTCCAAAGTATGAACATCGTACTCTTCCAAATCACTCACTCACCACATGCAAATAATAGAGCAAAACAAATAAAAAATCCTAAACGTAGGCAAGCTAAAAGCCAAAAGGGTACAAAAAGAAGTAACTAAAAGGAAAAAATCTGGCTGTTTCTTAGCATGCTAGGTTGTCCACCACCAAAAGCAACCGCACAGAAATGAAATCAACTAAAGTAACAAAGAAAGCCAGTAGGCCACACACAGTCACAAACCGCAATCAGAAAATCAATAATCCAAAGCAAGGATGAACTACGAAGCTTTTACCTTAACCAGTTTAATGGTCAGAAACTTTCAGACAGCTGCCTTGAAACAAAGCTGCAATATTTGAAGTTTGAGGGAGACGTTGGAGGAATGCAAACGACAAAGAAGAACAAACCATTTACAAAAGGAAAATGTCTTGAGTCAGCAAAAGGACGAGACGTCTTAAAACTAGACTCTCGGAAAGAGATTCTTTTGGATTCACAGTCAGTCAAGGAATTCCTGGATTATTGCACGTTGGTTTTTATTGGCTGGTCGGGTGGCGTAGTCAAATATACTTAAAGTCAATATCTCGTGAGAAATTGATGTTATTGGTGAATGATTGGTAGGTTGCGACGGCCCTTGCATAATGCATTGTTGAATTAGAATATGGAAGGATAAGCCAATTGATCATTGGCTCAAATCGCACCCCAAAAAGAGTTTGGTTGATAAAGTGTTAAATTTTTAGTATAAATAATTAAAGGATAATTATTTCATACATTATCAGTGAAATATTTTTATTTTACAGATGTGTTAGGATTGTGATACGTGTCCTATTTTATTTATTTTTTATTTTTTCAATATTTTTATAGGATACGGTCACGATCCTAACACCGCTTGTGGAATAAAAATATTCTACTGACGGTGTATGAAATAATTATTCATAATTAAAATATAAAATAGTAATGATAATGTCATTTAAACAATTAAATTATTTTTTTCATACCACGTGAAATGATTGCAAGATTATGAGCTTTTATTTTTAAAAAATAAAAACTTAAACTCAAATTCTTTCAACAATTAACATATACTTTAATCATTGACTAAAGTATTTATATTTAAACATTTATACCTAAGATTAGGAGCAAGCAATTAAGGAGGATAATTCGTTTTTATACCTCCACAAGTCATAAATATAGGAAAGATTACCAACAAAACAATTATAATCAGTATATCATACTTCATGAACGGTTATTATTAGGATAACTTACTAGGTAAATTAATAAATAACTTTAACTAATATTTGGTGAGACTTAAATTTGAAACCTCAAAATCTCATAATCTCTTTTTTACCACTAAACGAAAGTCTCATTGCCAATTGGACAAGCTCTTTTATATGCTTGACAATGGCTTTTATTTATAAATAATTACTAATAAAAATGACAGTATGAAATGATTTAACATTGTTCATAGAATCAGAGCAGAGAAACAGGAAATTGTTTTCGCCTGTTATTGACTTGGAGAAAATCGAATGAACATATGAGGAAGAAAACCAACACACTTTTACAGATTAAACAATTGTGAACAACTGTAAAAAAAAAAAAAAAATCTCTGCCTTGATTTTCTGGTAACAAAAAGGAATATCAAGTCTCCCTCGAGTATTTTATTAAAAAAATAATAAAAGGACTCCATCGTAAAGATTTGAAAAAAAAAAAGATGATTAACCAAAAATGTAGCTTGAAAAAATCCATTCAGCTGACTTTCTTCTTCCATGTTGTTTATAAGATTGACCGTTTCATTTGATGGAAATTGTTAGAACTTAAGCATCTGACTTTACTTGTCTTTCATAAGGCAACGGTCTCGACACATTCTGAAGGAAGTTACCAAGCAGCCTTTGATCCAAAACCATATTGGGTACCTGCAGAACAAATATAAGAGCCAGGCTCACAGACAAAGACACAGACAAAGTCAGAAAAAAAGCATACCTTGTCCCCAAAGAAAATTTTTGTGTTATAAGCAATGGCCTCGATAAACTTGAGCTCAAGAAATTCAGGAGTCAGCTTCAGTTTGTTTGCCTCAGCTTCTTTCATTACACTGAAAAATGCAGAAAGAGGAGCAATATCAACACGTCTACGACATCATTTCACATAATTCTTACTCAAAGTTTGAAAAATAAAAGCGAAAGTTGATTTCAAAAGATGATTTTACCGGTAAAAATCAGCATCTGCTAAACTCTTTTCACGAGCTATGTACATTTGGTTCTCAATTTCCTGCTGCCTCCTGGCACTCTCCTTCTCCATCAGCTTCTGTTCCATCAGGATCTTACTAACAGTGGCAGTCTTCTCAGCTTCACTAATAGCCATCTTTTTCTGTGTCTCTGCCTCTTTCTCAGCTACCTTTTGTCTCTCAATAGCTATTAAAACCTGAAGAATAACATTTTGGATTGATATAAATCATAAAATTATAAAAAAGAACCAGGCAAGCAAAACAGTAAAGTTATGTGCTTATAGAAGATTAGAAAGTATACCTTGGTGCGTTCCCCTTCCATTTGTTCATAATTTCTTCTGATGCTTTCAGGTATAGTGGGTTTTGTAACACGTACACTAAAAATTTCAATTCCTGGTGCATAGCGTGTGCAATCATTCTGTAGAGCATCTTTCATCTTTTCATCAATCTGAAACATCAAATTTTGATTTAGCTGATAAAACTTTAAGAAATATTATTACAAGAAGAGAAAGGCGAGGAAAGAAAAAAACAATCGTGCAGCACAATACTACAGACAATTCAAGACTACTAAGCAAGATGAAATTAAAAAAAAAAAGCTCAAGGCACTTTAAAAGGTGAATATTAAATATTTTTTAAGGGATCAGAAAGTATTCAACTCCCGTAAAACATTTCAATAGGCTCAGTATTCTGTGATGCCTCTACCAAAGAAAAAGAGCATTGTAGATTAAATCCACTTCATTTATCATGTAGTGCATTGGTAAATGGAACTGGCAACCTTAGCCTTAAAGAGTATGGTTCAGCTTGCGTCTTTTCTCACCTGATCAAACACATCTATGTAAACTTGTTGAAGAGTATGAGAGCTGCAAAACTGATTGATCTCATGATGAATCTTGTCATATATCCATGTGTTGTCATAATGCACACCGTAGTTCAGCAGTGTCTCATACACATAATCTTTTCGAAGTCGATTGACAACCTGAAGCAGATGTAATTCAAGCAATACCAATGAGGGAAGAAAGTCAGGCTTTAAGCAACGCCTATAATACGATTTAAGAATAGTTTAAAGTCTTACCTCTATCTTTTCAAAGTTGATCATGACACCCCCTTTCGTACCACATGGAATATCCCTCACCTACAATTTTTTTAAATGAAAAAAGAAATAGGATATTATTACGAAGGCCAAATGACAGATATTGTTCACAATTTGGACATAAAAAAATACCTGATCTGTTTGCAGAGTCACTAGAACAGGCTCATACTGGGTTATCAGAGGCATCTTCAAATGGAAACCTGATTACCGTAAACATAAGAAGGCTGCAGGTAAAACCAACACCAGCAGGCAACCAGCAATTCTGAATCATGAAAAGAAGACTCAAGCCTAACCTGGCTCCGTTATCATCTTTAGAAGAGCACCACCCCTCCAATACACACCAACATGACCTTCTGGGACTTGATGCAGAATGGATAAAGCATTTTTAAAATTCCAACACGATGGAATCATTACCTGAAAATCTCATTGTTAAACCTCATGAATTTCGGTGCTAAAGTGGTTTTAACAAATGATCTTGCATATTCATCAGAGGTTTCTACAATACAAGAAGCAAGAATTCTCCAGTTGAAGAGGCTAAGAACATTGTTCCCTTTCATATAAACTTATATTGATGCTTAGATTATTGCAATTCTCAAAAATAAATCAAACTAAGCAACCCTGTACCGTAGCAATTTCCATACAAGTTAAATGAACAATAAATAAAACTCTGGACTAAATCAAGCAGGTGCTTAAAAACAATCGATTTAATACCGAAATAAACGAGCTTTAAATTGTTAACTGATGTTAGATCACGTCCGATGAGTTTATGAATATAAGGAAGATTAAACTCAAAAATTGAAAAAAAAAAAAAACCTAAAAGAATTCAAATTACAATCCAAAAAAAAAAAAATTCTAAACATTCGATATTATAGCACCTTTTCACTCGAACTTCATTCAAATGAAGCGTGATTTGGAAAGAAGAACTAACAATGAAACTAAAGCATCCATAAACCGATAAGAAGCAATCAAAAGGATTATTTACACAGATAATGAGCGTATGTAGATTGAATGCGGAGAGAGAATACGCTTAGTTACCGAGGAGGCGATAACCATGAAAGCAAAGACAATCATGAGGATTGGAAAAGAATCGCCGCTTTGAGCTGGAGGAGGGGGTGGCGGTGTGGATGCGGCTCTCTGTTGCTGAGGAGGATCCATGGCGGTTAGAATTTAACACTGTTATTAGTTTTTATTCCAAATCAAATGAAAAATGAAATCGGTTATTACTCATGTATATAAAGGTGAAGCTGCGGTGGAATATTGGAATTTTCAAATACAAAAACAATGCTAATAAATATATATATATATTAAATTATTAATATCTAGTATTTTTTTTGTTATAATTAATATCTAGTATTAACAAATCTTAAACACCAAGTAAATAAAAAAAATATAAAATATTAAATAACATAGAAAGTTATTTTTAAATAAGTTCAATAATCTAATTAAATAAACATATTTTATTGTTGAATGAAAGAATACAAACTAGAGGATAAAACACAAAAAATTGATTAAAAAAATAAAATAAATAAAAAGTAAATGGATACAAATTGATACATACCTATCTAAAAAAATTAAATTATATGTAATTTTAAATCTTTCAAGTTTTTTCGAAATTGATATATATCATTTGATATGGTTGTACTAATATCTTTTTTTTTTTGGTGAATACAAATATCATTACCATATAAATATTATTTTTCAAATTAATATAGTTCGATCCAAAAAGGGAAATGGAGCATAATTTTATTTTTATTTTTTCGAAATCGATACATATTAGAATTAAGCTTTAAATGCATTGGAGTAAAGGTGGTTTTGATTCATTTCCTACTCTACAAGCAATGACCTTTAGAGGATAGATTTTTTTTTTTTGTGTGTAAATAGATTTGGAGCAAAGAAAAGGAAACACATTCATTTCCAGTTCATTTATAAATTTTATATTGTATTTGAATTTTAAATTGAAGCTTAAATAGAGTTTTAATTCTCATATGTTCATAATTATTAAATTTGGAACTCAAAAATTAATTCAATTGTTTTATTTAATCTTTTAAAAAAATTTTAATAGATCTAAAATTCATTTTTCCGTTCTCAAATTACAGTACTTTTGTACAAAAAAAAGTTCAAAAATTAAATTGATTTTTATATTAAACTTTAAAAATTTTAATTGAATTCGAATAAAAATATATAGTCCAGATAAGCTCAATTTAATTGCATTAATTCCCTAAATGAGATGATAACTTGATAAAAAAATATATTTATATTCTTGATCTTTTATATTTTTTTCAAATAATTATAATAAAATACTTCCATTCTCGAACATATTCTACTATTATTTATTCCAAGACTTGGATAATTATTCTCTGTTCCAGTCAGGCTCACCGGCTCAGCAAGCACAGAGAAATAACAAGGTAGACAAGGTAGAAATTTGAATATAATTTTCTATCATAAAAGAAGAAAACAAGAAGAAAAGTAGAAATTTGAATACAATTGCCCCATAAAAAAGAGGAAAAAATACAAAAGAAAATTCAAGTCGGACCCAGAATTAGCAGGAAATGAACAATGTAATTCAGGGCAATTTCCGAAATCTGTTTTTTTTCCAAGAAAAGGTAATTTTTTTTAATGGAATATAGGTTGACGGATTGTTTGAACTTTGAACTTGCCTCGTTTTTGCGCGGGATGTTCTGCGTTTGACGAAATTGACGAAGACGAAAAGCGTTTGTACACGCGCCATCGACTCGCGTGAGGCGAATGTTTCATTACAAAGATACGGTCTAAGTGCGAACACCCGGATTGCGCGGTCATCAGTTAATCAGTTAGGATCGGTTATAAGTATGCTCGAGTTCGAGTTCGACCACTCACTTCAGGCGATGCTAACACCTCTCGCGGGTGACGAAAAATGCTCGCCCTCACCACCAGCGCCTCTCCGATGTTGTTCTCAAACTGCAAAACCCAAATCCAGCGGCGCCGGTTCACTATTCAGGCGGCGGGTAATGGGTTCCCTTCGTTTCTACCAAAAGAAATGGAAGAAATCAAAGACCCTTTTGCTCGGAAACTCGCCACCCGAATCGAGAGAATCCCCGTTAATGTAATCTTTCTTTTCTTTCTTTCTTTCTTTTTTTAAATCGTATTAAGAAAATTTTCAGGTATGGCTGAGTTAAAATGGATTATTAATTTTCTTATTGAACATTAAACAATGCAGGTTGGGTTCTCAGAAAATAGCATTATGAGTAGTTGTGTGAAGCCGTTGGTTCAGAGCAAGCAAAATCCAGTGGTTCTCCTTCATGGCTTTGACAGGTTTTTCTTTGGTTTATTAACAATTTCTTTTAAGTATAGAATAATAGAAAGCAATTAGCAAAAGTAAGAACACTAATGGAGTTTACCAATTTTCTTATTATTGGTTCAGTTCTTGTCTAGAATGGAGATACACGTTTCCATTGCTTGAGGAGGCTGGTTTGGAAACTTGGGCAGTTGACATTCTTGGTTGGGGTTTCTCTAATTTAGGTTTGTTTTGCTTTCTTTGTGTGTGTGTGTGTCATATTGCATCCTTAAACAACTCGTGTCTCTCATTTTAGATCATTTTTTCTTTTGTTGCTAGAAAGACTTCGATCGTGTGATGTAGAATCTAAGCGCGAGCATTTCTATCAGGTACATCTTGAATGTCATAGGATTAAGCAGTCAGATAAGTGTCAGTGTAGTTCAACTGTATGCGAAAATGGGTTAAGGGATAAGACATGAGTGGTTGAGTTTATTTATACTAATACTATTGTTAGTGTAAAGAAGTCTATTGTTCAATTACTTCCTGTTTTTCCAACTTCCTCTTGTATATGCTGAGACTAAACTGGATGTCTCTGATATACAGCTTTGGAAGTCATACATCAAAAGGCCCATGACTTTGGTTGGACCAAGCCTAGGTGCTGCTGTTGCAGTTGATTTTGCTGTCAACCACCCTGAAGTTGTGAGCATCTTAGAGAATTGAGCTTTGATTTTTCTCCATACGATTATTTGGAGAGCAGAGTCATAGTTTGATAAAAGTTACTAATAAATGCCTTGGATGCTGAATGAAATTGACTACCTTTTGTTACTCTTTTTTAGGTTGAAAATCTTGTTTTGATTGATGCGAGTGTATATGCAGAAGGCACGGGAAACCTAGCAAAGTTACCAAGAGCAGCAGCCTATGCTGGGGTTAGTCTTCTTTGCATCTCATACAAAAGCCTTGAATCTCAATTGTTTGGCAATCCTAGCTTTTTATAGTTGTCGGTGCCCTTTATTTTCCTCTACTTTAAATCTGTCTCGGACCACCTTGTCTGTTATGAACAAACTTGTGTTGTTCCTCAACTAAATTGTCCTGGAATTTCTTTTTGATCATTCTGGCTCCTTTTTAACTGAATCCTTCACCTTTGTGGTAAAGACAACAAAAGGTTTTTGTACCTATACTTCTTATCTCTGTTGTTCGGGAAATAACAATCAGATGTGTTAAAGACTTCAATCTCTTTTTCCTTAACTGCTTCCACCTTATTTTTCATTAACTTTTTCAATTTTCATTCAATAGACAGTTATGCTAGAGCTATAACCATAGATTGTTATGCATTAGGTATCTCTATTGAAGAGCTTCCCACTACGCTTTTATACAATCTTTTTGGCTTTCAAGAGTGTATCATTCAGCACCGGCTTAGACTGGACTAACGTAAGTTTTCCTTCCAAAATGACGCTAAGCAAAGTAATGCAATGTCAATCGGGTTAATTTTTTTTCCATGAAGCTAGTACATTTTACGATTTTGCAGGTTGAAGGGGAATCTAATACCCATTCTGTTCTTGTGATTATGTTCAGATTGGTAAATTGCATTGCCTATATCCTTGGTGGGAAGATGCAACTGTGAATTTTATGATTAGTGGAGGTTACAACGTCAGCAGGCAGATAGATCAGGTTTGTTTACAACTTTCTTTCCTTCTGCTCCAACAAAGAGGCTTTTCTGTGGGGCTAAGTAAGAGAACTGACAGATTAGAAGTTTCAGTTTTATTTTTTCGATTAATTTCATTTTGGTAAAATTCTCAAATCATCTCCATGAGGCATGTTGAGTGACAGATATGACATATCACATTGATTACAAACTATGCTGATCATAGTAATGTAACTTCCTCTGTTGTCTTGTCATGTCTTTGATAACCCCCTACTCCAAAGATAATTAAATAACTAATTAAAGGAAAAAAATCCAATCAAAAGAAAACATATTATAGCTCTTGTGCAACATAATTTAAACCTATACTGGGGGGAATTCATTTGATTCATATGCCGCAGAGGATATAATTACTGCATAAGTGAAACCATTCTTGCTTTCTATCGGTTTTCCTTCTTGTATGTCGGATACTTCCACAGGTCCTCTAAAGTGTTACATGCATTTGACTAACCTAAAACTTAGTAATTTTCTTCATTTTGACTTTCGTAAGCAGAGGTTAGCTATGCCCATGCCTTGTATCACAAATAAATGCATTAAATCTGCAGTTTTTTCATGCAACTCTTAAATTTCTTCTACAGGTGAAGCAGAGGACGCTTATCATATGGGGTGAGGATGATCAGATTGTTAGCAACAAGCTAGCAGTTGTAAGCAGCTCAAACTTTTCTCAGAATGTTGCTCAATAGGCATGAGAATACTACAAAGAAGTGGCCAACTTTAATTACTTCTAGGACATGATTGAGTAATAATCAGTGTTAATTTACCGAATTATTTTTCCCGTGGAGTGAGCCTTTCTGCTGCATGACCACTCCTGATGCAGTTACAAAGTTAAAATTAACTTATTCATGCGGGTTTTCAATTCCATAATGCAGAGGCTGCATTGTGAACTGCCAGATGCAATTATTCGCCAGATACCCGATTGTGGCCACCTTCCTCACGTGGAAAAGCCGTATTCTGTTGCCAGATTAATCTCGGAATTTGTGCAGGATTACTGCCAGAAAAAGGCTCAGTTTGTCCCTAGGTAATGAAGGTGTATATTCTGTCTCCTCTCTAACTATATTTAGCTAGGATTTCACTGTATGCTTGATCTGATACTGCTTGTCGGCAATTTAATGGTCACAGTATTTATGAAATAGGAGAAATTTTTGATCATGTAAGAGGAATATTTTAGATATATACATGTTGTCAGTTATTTTATCATTGTGATTTTGAATCATATGACTTTGTTGGAACAACCTGCATGAATCAGAATGGAATAGTGCTATGTTCCCGAACCCTGGATCTAGTTATAGCTTTTTCCACCGTAAAATCAAAAGAAGGTTTTGCAGAATGCTTCTGCGAATGCCTCCCCTTTTGACCTATTTTTGCTTAATAAATTTAGGCTCGTATACAGAGAACCCAACGATCTCTTGAGTAAGTAAGTACTCAAACTTTTTCTGAAATTTCTTCTCCCCTTTTCCTTCTTCATAACTGTCTTTAAAGGACTTACAAAGAGCAGATAAGTAACTGCTCCTAAATAATAGCAGAACTAAACACCACTATTTCAACTAGTAATAACTGACACATGCTGAAAATTAAAATAGAAATACACCAACAACAACTGGACACAACATGAATAAAATACTAAGGACTTAGCTATACAACTAACTTTCTTTTTTCCATGGCCGAACCTCTTGTAAAGCTTGCCAGTATTCTCCTTAAGCTTGCTGTCTCATAACAAAGTGTCAAAATGTTTAACAATTCCTTCTATTCAATCTGAAAGTCATTCGATGGTCTCCAAGCATTCTGTAATCATTCATCAACCGAAAACAAAGATGCAACACATCTGGATATCAAGAAGGCTTGATATGATCATCAAAATGGTTATCTGCATTTCTATTGTTGCCAGTGGTTGTTACCTGTTGTTTTTAATCCATTTCTACACAGAGAAGATGAGAAACCAGCTGGAGTGCAAACCAAGAGCTACAATAAAATGTACAACATGGAATCAAAGTTCATTAATTCATACTCTCCGAAACCTGAAAAAGAAGGAACACCATAGAAATAATACAATGGGGGCTTCTGGTCTGGGAAGAAAAGAAAATGCAGATGCTGAAATTTCAATTTCAAATTTACAGAATTCTCACACTTTAAAGATGCTTGCGAAGTTGCTGCTGAATCAAAGTTCATTTATCCATACTCTCCGAAAGCTGAAAAAGGAGCACCACAAAAATAGTAAAATGGAGGCTTTTGGTACGAGAAGAAAGGAAAATGCAAAAATGTTAAGATTCGAATATCAAATCTGCAGAGCTCTTGCAACTTAAAGATGCTTGTGTAGCTGCAGCTGATTCTACTGCAATCCTGCAAAAATGACGCTTGCTATATGATCCTAACACCGTGAAAGATTTGCAACCATGCTGTCAATAGTCATCAGCCATTTTTAATTGTATCGTAGCTTCCACTCAAGCTACTGCAAGCTGTGATTTTGCTGGCATGGCTGCCGTTTGTCCCAATCCTACTAGCAGTTAATTATCACCCATTTTTCATTAAATTGCACAGCTTAGGGATATAATCAAGTTGGAATTCGACTCAAAAATTGCAATTCAAAAATGTTCCATTGATTTTAATTTTTCAATTCCTATACAGCTTTATATAAAAATAGAATTATTTGAATTTGAGTTTTAATTAAGAAATTATCATAAAAAATAAAAAGATATTAAAATATCTGAATTCTTCTCGCTCATAATTCAACTTATTTTATCGTCCAAACAAAAATGAATAACTCTGGAGATGAATTAAAGTAATTTAATGAAATTTCATAAGTACCCTCCGTACTAGGACAAAATTTTGTCTGAAATCATGCCCGTTGAAATGATAGTGATGGGACCAATCTGGAGCGCGTGTGAAAGGAGTAGTAATGGCAGATAACGTCAACTTGAGGACACTAAATCTAATTTCCCTCTCATCCTTTTCTTTTCATTATTCAAAAATTTCTTAAAATTTTATTAGAATTTTTATCTTTATCAATTTAATTAATTTTCATAATAATTTTTTAAACTTCATTAACAAAGTTTTTAAATTTAATCAAGTAACATATATCCTTCAGGATAATATTAAAAATAAAAAACTATTTAAAAAATGTATTTGTTTTTTTATTTAACCAATAGTAAAGTTACCAATGTGATTTTTTTTAAATACGTTTTTTTAAAAAAATCATAATCTAAAAATAAAAAATTTTAAGTACCTAAATTCAAACTATAAATATAATGAAAATCACCTAACTTGAGTAATCACTTAAACTAAACCCAATTATATTTATATATATATATATCATTTAACACTAAAAAATTAATATTTTTCTAATAAGGAGTAATAGGCAAATATATCTTCAACTTTTTATACAAAATAGATATAAATTTTTAATGTTTTATTATATGTAAATAAGTACATAAATTTTTATTTTACTGTAAATAAATTCGCAATCTTTTAGAATCATACAATTAAATATAAATACATTAAATGACATTAATTTTTGTTTGTATTGTACATGATACGTCAGTCAACTCACAAAGTTATCTACATCATCTCCCACATAAAACATCCAAATGGCAATTAATGTTATTTAATATATTTAAACTTAATTGCATGATTTAAAAAAATTAAAAATTTATTTACAATAAAAGAAAAAATTATAAACTAATTGCCAAGAAATATGGCTAGGGATGTAAACAGGATGAGTCACCGCTAATTTTGCGGTACTCGAACTTAATTTTATTTTAAAATACCCGAACTTAATTAAATTCTCGAATATATTTTTTACTACCCAAACCCTACCTATATAATATAAAAACTACATGTTTAACTACCTAAACCTATTAAATACTTGTTGAAATTTATAATTAAAATTAATTTGAATACATATTATTAAAAAATGAAATTAATAAATTTAAAATAACTTATAAAAATAAATTAATGTTAAAAATCATTATTAAAATACTTAATGAATTAATTTAATTAAATATTATATTAATATAAATATTTTATAAATAAAAATTTATATAATAATATTTAAAAATTATTATTTGTACTCGAATTCTGGTAGTAGGTATCTTAAGATCACTACCCAAATCCGTAACGGGTAGTAAAATTACCACTCGTACTCAATTATTAATTACCCTAATCCTACTTACTAGGGCTGTAAACTAACCGAACATGAATGAACATTACTATGTTCGTTTTCATTCATTTATTTTTAAGTTTGTTCATGTTCGTGTTTATATTCGTTAAACTTGTTCACGAACATTAACGAACATGTTCAGAAACACGTGTTCTTAAATATTAAACAAACATGTTCGTGAACATTAAATAAAAAATTTATACAAACAAATTATATTCACCATAATATATTTAAGGATTATTACAATAATGATATATATAATGGCAAACTAAAATATTCTATATAAATATATAATTTTAATAATTACATATTAAAATAATATATAAGTAAATATGTAATTTAAAAGTTTATTGTTATCGAATAGTAAATAAATACTAAATGATTCATTAAACGATCGAATATTAACGAACATTAAACAAGCTTGTTTGCGGCCAAAATCGAATAAACCATACTTTTGATCGTAATCGTTTGTTAAGAACTGAACATATTCACAAACGATTCATTGAACATTCTGTTCATTTATACCCCTTGTAATCAAATTGGATAATATAAGATATCCTTTTATAGAGTATTTATTTACATCCCTAAATATGACATTTATAGTTTATTTTTATTTGTGCAAAAAATTTAACACATATTTGTCAATTAAGCCTTTTAATAAAAACACCACCTACCTACATGTTTTTCCTTTTTTAAAAATATAATAACTGTCCTTTTTCGCTCTTCAGCATCTACAAAATAACACACTTCCCAAAATTTTCATAAAGATCCAAAAATTGACCCTTCATAAACGTCTTTTTATCTCTCCCATTGTCGGGTAAACCCGACCCGAAGACCTTCCCCTGCCCGTGTTTCCTTTTATTTTCATTTCGACCGAAAAAAATAAAATTTATTTCTCTCTCTACCACAATTATTATCTCTTTCGCAAACTTTTCACCCGTAGCTAGAGATGGACCCTTCACTCTCCTCCATCCCCATAGCTCCGCCTCCGCTTATCCCTCCGCCGCCGCTCATCCCCGTGGTCACCAACCCAACGCCCACCGTCCCTAGTGTGCCGCCTACTTTCGACCACCCTCCTTACTCGGACATGATATGCGAGGCTATTGGGGCTTTGAAAGAGAAAAACGGGTCAAGCAAAAGGGCCATTTCTAAGTACATAGAGTCAGCTTTCAAAGACTTGCCACCGACGCACCCGGCCTTGTTGACTCACCACTTGAAGCGATTGAAAAGCAACGGTCTTCTGGTTATGGTCAAGAAATCTTACAAGCTTGCTTCCACCGCTAGATCTGAAGCTTCGTTCCCGGATTCTACTCCTCCTAACCCTCCCGATGCTTCTGCTGGGCCCAAACGAGGCCGTGGCCGTCCTCCCAAGCCCAAGTCCGCGCTTCCTACTGTTGACCCCAACTCTCAGCACCAGCAGCAGTCTGTTCCGCTTGCCGATGGGCCCAAGAAGACCCCCGGTAGGCCGAGAAAGAATGGGCCCGTCGGTCAGCTTGGGGCTAGGCAGGGCCGTGGTCGCCCACCCAAGAGCGGGCCTAAGAAGAGTCCTGGTCGTCCGAGGAAACCGAAGACGGTGAGGTCAGTGGTGGGGGCTAATGCCATGAAAAGGGGCCGTGGACGGCCGCCTAAGGCCATGAACCAGTTGCCTCCGCAGGCTGTTATGTCGATCCAGGGTCAACCCATGGCTGTGCCTTATGCTGATGCTGATGCTGCTGCCACTACTACCACTATTGCTGCTCCGAACTTACCAAGGCCCAGAGGAAGGCCCAAGGGCACTGCTGGCGCTGTGGTCCCTGGAAAGCGGAGAGGCCGACCACCCAAGCTTGGTGGGGTCACTGCTCAGCCCATCAAGCCCAAGACCACAACTGGAAAGCCCGTAGGCCGCCCCAAGAAGGTAATGCCTCTTTATTTTTATACTTTTTGGTAAGTGTCAATACTCGGGCCGGGTTTTGGGCATGATCTCAAATCGGTCCAGCCCGGTTAAATAATAATATATATTTTTTTAATTTCAGAAAAAAGATAGAATATTGTTTGATATTCTATTTTTTACTTTATTTTTCATTTATTCGTGAATCATGATGCTAATGCAGAGGTTAAACAATTTGTTTTAAGTAAGAATGTTATGTGGAAAACGGATGAAGAAATGTAGAATTATTTTAAGGGAGTGGTACATGTTATAAATGTGACAATGCGTATGGATTGCTAAATATAGTGGTTGGTTCAAAATAGTTATGGTAATTTTATTGATAATTGAGGGTCAGGGACGAAGTTGCTTGGGTTCGGAAGTGGGTTCGTAAGCTTTAGAACATATCACAACTCTTCTTTAGCTATTCGGGCAAGAGGATGTTGGCAATAGTTGTAGTAATTTTATGTTAAGAACATGAGTAATATGATGTTGTGGTATAGACCTCTAAGTTTTGAACATTTCACTTTTGATGCTACTTTCTGCTGGATTTCTTTGTGTTAAATCTAATATTATTGTCCTTGGACTGTTTTATTTTCTTTCTTATTATGATAACAAGACTGCTGATGGGGCTGAATCAAAGGCGTTGGCAGCGGCATATGGTGATCTTAAGAAAAAACTGGAATTCTTTGTAAGTCAGATGATTTCTTTATGAGTTCTAGTTTGTTACAATCAAGTATACTTGTGCTTGGCCAAGGGATGTTATTATTATTATTATTATTTAAAATGATTATCATTATGTTAACAATGGAGATGACAAAGGTATATAGTTGTGAATACCTAAATTCTAGATAAGGTAGGCAAAATGGATTCATGGGTATAGATTTTTATCGACAGAGCTAAAGGCTTCGATCGGTAGGAAGAATGAAAGGTGAGGATGAAAAGTTTATCAATATAATGATTAGGTTTTGTAATAATTTTTTCATTTTATAGCTTAACCACTGGATTTATAAATTTTTCATCTTCATTTCTTTTCATCTTTTTTATGAAACAAGGCCAAAAAATCTGTAAGATATGGTGGTAGTGAAGTCTTTCAGAATCTAAGACATGTTGTGAGGGAGGCAACTAGGTCAAAACACAAAAGGAAGCGAAAATATCAGACACCATTGTTAGTATGGTGAATTTCATTTATGAGTGAATAATGTTTGATTGCAGCAATCAAAAGTGAAGCAAGCAGTTGGAGTTCTAAAGCCTCAGTTCACCAGCGAAAGCAACATCAGTGTCATCGGCGCAATCCAAGAGTTAGAAGGACTTGCAGCACTGGACATTAGCACGCCAGTTAAAGAGGATGCTCAGCTGCCACAGCAGCTGCCACCGCCGCCTCCACCACCAACACAACCACCTGTACCACAGTATGAATCTCAAGTGCATTAATTAATCCTTTGTTCCTGTATGTGTAGCAACAGCTGTAGAAAATGTTCTGACGTAGAGACAACAATGATATGTCTGTAGAGGGAAATAGGAAGTTGCAGATCTAATTGTTATAGTTGTTGGGGTTTGTTTGTGAACTTTAATTTATCATTCTCTGTACTGATTCCAAATTTTCAATGCGAATTTGAGTGCAATTCCATCGGCATTTCTAATGTCCTGAACCAGGCAATTATTCTCAGCTTTAGACAAGAAATGAATCTATTGTTAGTCTCCATATAATTGAAAAGATAATCAGCAGTCATCTGCTGCTTCCTTTTATTACACTGTTCAGGACAAAGATCGAATGTTGTTTGGTTAAAAGGTGTCCGTGGATTGACTTTAAGCAGTGATTTATATGATCGTGTTTTTATTTTTAAAATGTAAAAATTTTAAGGTTTGGAGTTAAATCCCAGCACTTATATTATTACTTTTCTTTATTAAAAAACTAATGTTTTATATATAAATATATTTAATTATTTATATAAAATTCGACGGGTTATTTTTTGATGTTTATCATTGAAATGTCAAAAAAATTTGGCATAATATAATAGTATTTTTGGGTCAAGCTTTTTTGTTTAAGTAGCCTAGGTTTTTTTGGATTAATGATTCGATAGTTTTTTTTTTTTGCATAAAATGAATATAAATCTTCAATTTTTATTACATATAAATCAATCCATAAATTTTTTTTTATAAATAAATTTCAAAACTTTCAAAATAATATAATTAAGTTTAAGTTTATTAATTAACATTGAGGACCGATATCTTATATGACAGTTGATGTGAATAATTTTATGAATTGTCATATTGCAAGACGTTTAATATAAACGTAAATTAATGTCATTTAATAAATTTAAATATAATTGCATGATTTTAAAAAATTCAAAATTTATATACAGTCAAATAAAAATTCATACATTGATTTACATATAATAAAACGTTAAAAGTTTATATACATCATATATATATATATATATATATTTATAAATCTTTTGCAATTCGAGTAAGTATGAGTTTGAATATTCTTGATTTACGACAACATATTATAAAGTTTATGGTTAGTGGTGGTTACAATCTCAGCAGACAGATTAAGATCAAGTTTGTCTACAGCTGTCTTTTCTTCTATCCTGGGAAGGGGTTAACTCTGCTGAGCTAAGGTTTCGTTTGGCAACAAGTAAGAAAGTTCAATTATAAGAAACAAATATTTCAAACTCAAAAAATTGAGAATATATTCTATTATTAAACCAATACAACCACCGGCGTGAAACAAATTTCCCTGGAATCAGATTCTTTTCCAACCCATTTGCGCTTTCTCTTCTCTCAATTCTTTCAGTGTGCATGTAACCGACAGGTTGGTCAGCTTTGTAGGTTGTTCACAGGTCACTGTCCAAGCTCCAGAGCCCCCCCCAACCAATGGCCTAGAATAATCTACAAATTCAATAATCCATGCATTACAGTAAACAACATAAATTTTACCACGAAATTTTGAATATAATAACAGCTGATTAGGGATACCAAATTTTCATTAAATTAAAAAAGTAGTGCCTCTCTTTAGATATACAGAAAGAAAGAAAAATATAAAAAGCAGTGATCAGATTCTACTACTGCAATAGCTGCCACTGAAACGGGAATCAAATCCCAAAGCTTTTTCACATAGGCAGGAGGAAAGAAACAAAACGGAAAAGCCATAGTGGGTGGATGAACACGAACATGAACATGGACCCTACATACACCAATGTTAAATTACTGTCATCGCAAAATCTCATCCCCAGCTCCTTTAGCTTTCTCTTCCTTTACTTTGCACTAGACCTTCAAATCCAAGACAATCCTATGATCCAGAGGGTCATGACAGAAGTGATGAAAATGTAGGAGCTTCTGAAGAGAGCCACTGCATGACCTGGATCATTGATGCTTGTGGTTCCTGTTGGGCCGAGGGTGGTGCCGGTGCCAGTGCCGGTGCCGGTGCTACTACCAAACACTGTTGGAGTCCCTGTGGTTGTGCCTGTGGTTGTCGTGGGTGTTGTCGATGGAGTCCCGGTTGTTGTTCCAGTTGTTGGAGTGGTGCTTGGGGTTGTGCCACTGCTACTGCAAAGTTTAGAAAAATAAAGATTGTTAGACACACCCGACAACTCTAAACAGGATCCAATGGATCGACACGCAAATAATATGCGTTCGAATAGGATAAAACTTGTAAATAGATAATAAAAATTTTAAAAAAAAGTTATATTTTACATGAAAAGCAATTTTGTTGGGAAAGCAAAATGAACATGGGAATTTAACAGATGTCCAACAAAGATTTGGGAATCAAAACCATTTTGATAAGAATGAAAACAAACAGCTTCAGAAATATCAACATCATAACAGCTCACAGCTGTAACAAAAATAATGCAGCCAGCCTCCTTCTAGGGAAATCAAAGAAAGATGATTTTTTTTTGGTGAAAAAAGAAAGATGATTTAGCTTTACTCAATTGGTCATCGTAAGAATCATTCAATGAAAATTGCCAGAGTGGTTGTATTCTGTAACTTGCTTCTGCAAAATCCAGTGGAAAATTTTCATTCAAAGTGGAAGATTCTAGCTTTAACAAGCACAAGGGTTTCTATGGAAAAACGGTTCACTGGTTCTGAAGCCTCACTGCAGAATCAACAAGCTGAGAGGTTTGATCTAATGGCCATACCTTGAGGGATAGCTGCAAGTAGAAGCAACATCTGCAAGTCACAAGAAAAATTGTGCCAAAGAATTAGGAAAAAAAAAAACCAAACAAGAAAAGGAAAGAAGAAAGAAATGTTAAGTAACAGAAAGGATTGGTTAAGAACTCACTGGAAGGAGGATTAGCACTAATGGCAGCAGTGCCAGAGAAATCACAGCTTCCTGTAGCTTGCCCTTTCTTTTGGAAATAACTATTCACAGCATAGTTGCAGTGATCTTTCACAGTGCTGGGATTATAGCAAGCACCATTTTGGAGGATTGCAGAACAATCAGCTCCAGCTCCACAAGCATAATCCAGGGCCTTTTGAAGAGTTTGGTCACTCACTCCATCTTTACACAAGCAATAAGTAGCACCTGAATAAAGAAACAGAACACCCCAAAACCAAAAACAAGAGTTAGCTTCTAACAGCAGAATCCATGAAAACATGAAAAGAATCAATCTTTAAGAAAGCCAAGAAGAGAAACTCAAGAACTTTTAATCCGAGGTTGAAAAGGAGGAGAAAAAGTTACTTAAAAGAGAGAAAGGAGCTTACTTGAATGGCCAGTCATGGCTAAGAAAAGCACCAGACAAATCAAAAGAGCCATGATTGATGCAGGAATTGGAGGGGGAAATATGGGAAATTAACTGACTTTTAAGATAATTGGTTGAACTTGACAATCAAAGAGAGCAGAAAGGAAAGGAAGGAAGAAAGAGAGAATGGAGATTTCTAGAGCAACAGTGAGAAAGAAAGTATGACGGTGGGGGAATAACTGGTGATAGTGGATGTCTGAATCTGGTATATAACCAAGGCACCTTTTACAATATGCCAATGTCTTAAAGAACACCCTGCTATTATTAGGTGTATATTTTATTGGATTTCTTTTTAAGTGTTCTGATAAACTGAGCAAACCCCTTAAAAGACAAGGGGTTTTGTCATGTATTGTACTGTTCTTCTTCCGTTTTTCCATGTACATATGTGTTTGTTCATGTGTTTCTCAAACGGTCATAAACTCAAGTAAGGATGAAAACTTAACCCAATCCAATCTGGTTTAAGTTGCAACTGTGAAACACTAAAATCGAACACATTATTTAAATTAGATACGTTGATATATGACACGAAAATCATATTAATAAAAAAAAATGAAAGTATAGTAAGTTTACATTTGATAAATTTATATATAAATACGGTAAAAATTTAAAAATTTTAGTTTTTGAAGAATTGATATTAATTTTAATATAAAATTATTGTATTTTATATTATACTAATACGAATAATATACAGTTGCTATGTTACTTTTCATCGAATGTGCTGTCACCATTAGTGTGTACTGTGTTTGGTGTTCTTGCTTTTCACGTTTATCAGATTGGGGAGTGAGAGTTAATGAACTTCAATTCAATATTGCACATTGTGTGCGGATTTGCTACCTTTTTTGTCATCTTGTCTTTGTCTGCATTATGTATATATATATATAAAAATTTTATGAAAATTATTTGATATATTATCAATGAAAATTTGAAATTTTATGGATGATTTAACGATATTAATAATAAGTAACAGGTAAACTTTTTAATAAATGACATACGATGGCTTTTAATGCACGCTTACTTTTTCTTTTGCAAATTGAGATGGGAAGAAGTGATTAGCTTTGCTGAAAAAATAACTTATGATATGTAAAAGATCAGAAATCTTTGAAAGAAGGCCAACAATACGCGTACTGTTTTACATTATAGAATATTTTAAAAATAACTTTTAAGTAAATTATAAAAATCATGGAAAAAAAAGAAAAAAATCATTGTTCATACTCATAATTTCTAAGAATCTTCAAATCTTTCATTATATATACATATATATATATATATATACACATATATTATCACCGTCCATATTTTTTTTTGTTACACACCGTCCAAATCTTGACTTCTTGATCATGTAGTGTTAATTTTATTCAAGGCTTAATACAAATCATGAAGTGGTTTATTTATTACAAAAAAAAATCATGAATATAATTAATTTCAGATTATAAAACAAATGAGAATATTTGTGATTACATAAAAAATTGTTTCTAGCATTTTTTTTTGTAACAATTGTTTCTAGCATTTAATTCAATAATAAGTGTATATATTTTTCATGTGAAATTTATTTTCTTGCTTCATTTCGAATTCTAAAATTTCGGCTAAAAAAAAATCATTAAAACATAAAGCTAAAGAGAAACCCAATAAGAAGTTGGAAGAAGTAAAAGTAGATTTTTTCTTCAGGTATTTAGATAGGGTTTGAATCATAGAGCTTTCATTATTGGGAGGGCTTGACCGTTTAACACTTCCGGTCTGAACAAGTTTAATCTTAGATCGTAAAACAAATGAAAATACTTATATTTACACAAAAAATAGTAAAAGTTAGAATTCAAATTTTAGAATTGCATATCTTTTGCACATTAAATACAAGCATTATATAGTTGTAGCCAATAGGATTGACATAAGTAATTAAAATTTAAACGTTGTGTGCAAAGTATTCAAATTTGAATATTCATATTTTTTTAATAGACAATTTATGAGTTTGAAAATTCAAAAAATATGTAAGTAAAAATCTAATAAATTAGTAAAAATAATGGGTGGATTGCGCTGACATTAAAAACAAGGTATTCTATTATGGATTATTATCTTATCCACTGTCAGTGGAGTTTTTTAATTCCACAAGCAGGATTAAGATGATGACATGTGTCTTTTAAAATATTAAAAAAATAAAAAATAAATAAAATAAGACACATGTCATCATCCTAACCCCGCTTGTGGAGTTAAAAAACTCTACTGACAGTGTATAAAAAAATTTTCCTTTTATTATACTCATATTAATCCGTAATACTTTATATAGTAATACGAAGACCCTAGAAATGAAAAAAAAAATACGAAGACCCTGGAGCAATTTTTTATCAATAGAATCTAGGCCTTAGCTAAACAAAGTTATTGACTTTTCTTTGAGGTTATATGATTAAAAGAATTATCATGTCGGTAATTTAATGGCAATTTTGTAATTTTATTCTAATTTAAAGATATGTAAACTAAATTTACTTAAATTATTATAAAAAGATTCTCATAATTTCACTTTTGAATTCTGTGGATGCTTTTTATATCACTTTACCGCTTTATTTTGATAGGCCTCAAAAGGAGTTGATCGGGGTATTGAATTTCCTTACCGGCCCAAAAGAGAATGATTGGACGACCTCAAGCACTTCTAAGCCATAGCCAAGATTCTCTCAACATCCATCTCTCTGGCCTGCCTTTGCCTTTTGGCTTTCCTTTTTCCACTTGTTCTTTTGTTTCCGCAGCAGCATCTTCATGCCCAGGTGGTTCTGCATCAATGGAACTTTATTGGATGAATATAAAATCGTGTTCGTATAGTATAAAACATGAAAAATTCACATAAAAATTTGTGTCTACTCGCTTTTGTCGTATTCATATACCAATGTTCACTAAATTTTAGTCTATATTACCGTGTTTTTTGTTTGTATCATTTTTATATTGTGTTATTGTGTCTAGCCTAAAATTATTGGGTTTTGATGATGACATAAGAACTACATGTTTCTTAAATCATTATGAACAAAACAATATCAGAAATTTAGAATGTTAGGACACATCAAACCATGTGGCTGATATTCTAATGACTAATGATTGTAGATTATTCCTAGCTTTTCAGCAAAGTATTTGGATTTAGCTAGGATTGTAGGGTAAGGTTGCTGGTAGGAAAACTAAGCTGTGCCAACCTACCAGCCAGCTAATGCCACTTGCATGGCCTTTCTAACCAATATAAAACTTTTAAATCACATAATTATCTGGTCTGGCTTGGTTAGTTATGTGTTAATAAACATATAATTTGCTGATATTTCTCTTTGTCAGGTAGATCTCTGAGTCATAATAGCAAACTCATGTTCATAATCCTGATTAAATTCAGCTATGTTGTATTAATTCTTCATTTTTCTTGACGTTACTCCATTTTTGACACACATCTCACAAACATGGTGTAGAGGTTTCAGGCTTGTAAAATCGGCATAGTGAGAAAAGGCGTCATAGTTGTACCTCCGATACATGCTCCAATGCTCGAGTCAATGAAGAACTTGAGAAAGGATGAATATGGTAATAGAAGATGAAAAGAGTAGGATAGAAACAAGGCTAGAGTTCTTAGGAGGAAGGTAGGAAGGGTAGATGAAGCATAGATTCAATGATTCTTTTCTCCAATGGTCTAGCCTGTTTATACCTGATTTACATGGCATGATTTGCTGTAAACATTTCTTCTCACGGAGTTCTAAATGTCAATCAAGTGACTCATGGGATTGTCAGATCAAAGGGTTAAGCCTCAAGGATATGTTTAATTGTCAAAAGTTTCTCCAGGGACATGCAAAACCTTTGAACAACTATAGATTCATTTCAATGAATATTATGTACAATTTTCAGATCCTCCATTGTAAACTCCTCGGTGTACAATACATCCAGCCTAGCTACTAGTATGGTTCTTTAAACACAAGCACATAAACGATGCAACAAATCGCAAAGATAACGACAAAAACATCAAATGTAAGAGCTGTCATTGCTTGATCACTGAGCTCCATGTTCTTTCCACCAAGCCGATCAACCATGTTGGGTTTTGGTTTATAGGTCCTTAAGTCTTGCTGGTATGGGTCTTCTAACCTCATCCTCAGCTTCTCAGCTTTCCGGCTTGCAGCCTCCTGAGCAAGTGTCCAGTCATAGAACCGACGGCTCTCTTCATTGCTTAGAACATCATAAACCTCTCTTAGCTTCATGAATTTCTCTGAAGCTGCTCTCAGTGGCAGTGAAGTTGTGTCTGGATGGTACTCCTTTGATAGCTTTCTGTATGCTGCCTTGATCTCCTCCGAATCTGCTTCTGCTGACACTCCTAAGAACCTGAATGATAAACAATGTCACTGGGAGTTAGAAATAATATTAACTGAACAATTTCAAGCTCCAAGTTTCCAGCGGTGGTTGCATCATGATAACCAGGAAATGTTAGACTTATCTTGTTTAGTGGATTATGAAAGTCAATTTGATTCGGACTCAATTTAGAATAACGTTAAAGTAATGAACAACTTAGTGAGATCCATAATAATATTCCCAAATTAAGTGTCGATGAAGTGTGATTCTGATATTATTTTGTGTTTAGATTCTTAATAGAATGGATCAATTTGTACTAGTATATACATGAACTTGATTCATTTAGTTTCATATTGAGTATAGTAAACAGAGAGCATTCCAAACTTGCTTCAACATCGAAAAAGTTAAGTATAACAGGATTTAGTTCTCGTCCGCATTTAAAACAGTCTTTACTAGGTATAAACATTGTGTTTGTGGCTTAGTGTTGGTGAGCTCTTGGTCGGTTTTAGCCGGAAACCGTTAAATATCATATCCCAGTTGAATCTATAGCTAAATTTAACAAGGTAAGGGTTTGTAAATAGCTTGTGAATTGAAAGAAAACTAATTGGATTATAAACAATACTCACTGGTAATGAGAATAAATGGAGTCATTGAGCAAGTCGGCAAACTTTTCACCGAGGAGATTCTCTTGCTGTTCTTCTGCATTCAGCTTCTCCTTTGTTTGCTGTGAATTCGACGGCCCTCCAATCCACCCTTCATCTTCATTATCCCAGTGGATTCTCGTGTCAACTCCCGGAGGAGCTCTTTGACGTTTGCTTGGCCCCTGCGTTGCAAAGACGCCGAGGCTTCTTCTGTAGTTTGTTCGTCTAGTTCTTGCTCTTCTTGTTGCTGGCCTCAGGCCCTGCAGCAGGAGAGTTGTGTTTTGGGGTTTGAGCAAGAGAGAGTATGAAGCTTTTAGAGTGGTGGCGGATGCCATGAGAAGGAACTCGACTCAAGATTGGTGGAGTTCTCAGAAATTGTGAGCTGCATAAGCCTTCGTTGGTCATCTTTGCCTCAAGATTTATGTGGCTTAGAATTCCGACAGCTATTTGGGCTTTGGCCATTTGTTATGCCACTTCAGTTGTAATGAGAAAAATCCAAAATTTGATCTATCAAAGTAAACCTAAGTTGTAATCTACTTTAGGACGAGAAATATTGAGGGTGAAGTAAACTCCAAATAGGATTAGTCTTAGACTGTTAAAATAAAAAAAAAATATTTATGATTTACACAAAAAAAAGAAATATTGAGTGTGAAATTTGAATTTTGTTGAATTTAATTTTGAAATTTGATTTAATATAAAATTTGAAATATTTAAAATTGACTCAATAAATTTGAGTTCATTTCAATAAACATAAGTTTGGTTTGTTATTTTCAATTATATATTATAAATATAAAATGATAAATTAATAATAAAATATTAAAATATTTAATAAAAATTCAATTAAGTTTATGAATTATTTGAATCGGATATTAATATATTTTGAATTCATCTGACTTGTTACTTGAACAATCTGAATTTAAATTAAGCTTTAAAATAAATTTGAATAATTACCGAATCATTAACTCTGGAAAAGTTTAGACATATTTTCTAAACCCCATTGGTCCTCAGTGCTACCCTTTTGGCACAATAAGGAGAATAGGCCTGGGTTTTGAAGCCCAAAATTAGCTTCGTAGTTCAGAAGCAGAACACCGGCGGAAAACGAAAGAATGGCAATGACGTCCATAGTATCTTCTTCGTCAGCTTTACCAACGCGGTCCCTCAATTCATTCACGACTCAGTCGGAGCGCTCCAACAAACTCACTTCTCTCTCATGGGTGTCTTCGTTTCCCAGCATCAATATCTCCATTAACTCATTCACACTCCCTCTTGCTCCCTCTCTGAACAAGGTATTCTTTTTCTTTTTCCTTTTTTTTTTTTTATCTTTATAGTGTATGGTTCCTGGGAAAGGAATTGCATGGGATAATGGGTTTTTTTTTTCTTTTTTTATGTTTAACATAATTTGATAGGAATGTGAAACTTAGCTGAATTAATATTGGGTTACTCACAAATGATAGACTTGGAAATATGGAGTTTAATTGTTTACTCAATGGTAAAATTGGGTTTGGTTTGCCTTTGCCTTAAGATTTCTAAACATTGTTCACTGCTCTTGGTTTCATGAAGCTAAATAAGCATGCTTGATTAGTGATTTCTATTGGTTTCATAGAAGAAGCTTCTAATTTCATATTTTGGAAAAGAAATAAAAGAGCTTCTCCATATGTCATTGTTAATTGTAATGGATACCATGATTGAACTTATTATTAGCTCTCTGTTCAACTACTGAGGACTGTCAAGATATCACAGTTTTTAGTGGTTATCGTGATATTGGGTATTTTTCTTGTTTGGCCATTGATAGTGGGTGTTCAGAGTCTTCAAAATGCTACTTAGGTATTATTGGCTTGGTGTTGAACTATTCAATACATAATTTTGCTAAATAATTTTTTTAATAAAGTATTGACTCGACTTCTTTTTGTGATCTTTGCAATGACTCTGCATTGCTGGTTTCTTGCACAAAATGATGTTTGTGAGAGAATCTGAATAAGTTCACTAAAATCGATCTTTGCAGCAATGCAGTTTTCTTGATGCACTCTTTTAATTGGAACTCAATAATGTCTTATGAACTTGACAAAAACTTTTCTGGTTGGAAGTAGAGGTGTCAAACGGGCCGAGCGGCCCATGGCACGACACAATTCGGCACGGTGTGGATTGTGCTTGGCACGGCCCATACTTAAATGGGCGGGCTGGTCTAAGCACGATATACAATTGTGTGCCATGCTGGGCTAAAGGTTTTTAGGCACATGGATTGGCACGACATGACCCATGAAGGGCTAGTGCTAGCACGTAGCACGCGGGTTAGCACGGCACGGCACCCAAGCCCATGTGCCATGCCATATTGGCCCATTTATATAAATAAAATTATAATTAACAAATCTAATTATGAAGTATTTCAATTATTGATATATAAATTTATAATATTTTCATTTTGAATATAAAATGTATGATATGTCACATATTTTGTATATAACTTTTTATTAAATACACTTCTAATAAAAACTCATCAAAAAATAAATTATTAAAGATTATTTTATTCAAAGATTGGTTAAATGTAGAAGTTGGAGCACTAGATAAACCATATTATATAAGTAAATAATTAGGTGAAGAGAATGAAAAATAAAATAATAATATTTTATGTTTTATAATATTGTATTTGTGTATGTGTGTGTGTCTGTGTTTTTAAATATTAGGATTGTAAATTTCAAAGGAAAACATTGGTACAATAGTAAATATTGTTCCTTTGTAACTTGGAGATCACGAGTTCAAGGCAAAATACTCTCTCGTAATGCAGAGAGAAGACTATATACCCACAAAGTGGAGCCTTTTTTATTGTGTTGCTCTTTTTTATAGGATTGTAAATTTCGATATCTTTATTAAGTAAATTTTATTATGTTTTCTCATGGAGATAGGCATTTTGCCTTTTAGGATTGTAAATTTCAATATTTTTATTTAATATTTATTATTATGTTTTCTTGTAGATATAGGCATTTTGTCAAAGTGAATTATGTGTCTTTTTATTTTATTTTTGTTTATCTTGCATGTTATTTAAATTAATAAATATTTAAAAATAATAAAAATGTAAAAATTTATTAATGGGCTGTGCTCGGCACGATAAGGCACGAAAAATAATGTTGGGCTTGGCCCAGCACAACCCATTAGTGCTATGGGCCATGTGCCGTGCTGGGCCACGTCTTTAAATTTCATGAACCGTGCCAGCACGGCCCATTAAAAAATAGTGCTGTGCCAGCACGAATCCATTAACACATGAGCTAATATTTAAATGGGCCGTATCGGGCCATTTGACACCTCTAGTTGGAAGGAACCATCTCTTTACAGTCTAGTGAAGAGATGTGTGCCACGACAATTAAAATGTCTAGAAATGCCAACATTATCGGTTGTCTTGAATATGCTAAGGCATTGAAGACTTTAAACAACTTCTGCCTTGTGGAGATTTATCTTGAAGCAAATGATGGATAATATTACACACTCTCTGCGATGAAAAGATCATAAAATCCTAACTTTCATGCTCATGTGAAAAATAATATCATGGTGCTTGTATTTTGATATTTGAGATGAGACAACATATTACCATGTAGTTGTTTTGTTGTTTATCTGCTTGTTCAGAGAGGGCAGTTTAAAGTAAATATTAAAAGAAAAGTCCAAAAAATCAATTGTTTTAAGCTTAAGTTTTGTTTAAATTGAGAGCTCAAAATCTCTCCTCATTATCATTCTAGATGTTCTGGGATGTGGGGTTTCATCATTGATCAATGATCAAAATATGTGAACTGGTGAACTTATATGCAGATTTTGTCTTCTGAGTATAGCAGAATGCATCTGATGAAAATTTCAATCAGTCTTTTGAAGCCACAGGAATCTGTGTACCATTTAACATTTGACTGATCCCAAATAGTGCAGATTTTAATTTCCATGCTGTAAATTCAGAAACGTGTTTGCTCTGGTTTGTTCTACGATGTTAAATAATGATATCCTGTTGCACATATTTGTTGCATGGATATGTTACATACTGACACTAGCTTCATGCAGCTAAATCTGTTGAGGGAAGAAAATACAATGCAAGTTACTTTGTTTGACCTTTATTTGTAGGGTTCTTTTGTACAAGCTGCCTGGACCAGGAGATCCCGAGGCGAAGCTGCTAAGCGACCCAATAGGAAATCATGGAAACAAAGGACTGATATGTATATGAGGCCATTTTTACTAGATGTTTTCTTTTCAAAGAAATTTATTCATGCAAAGGTGATGCATCGGAGTACAAGCAAAGTGATATCAGTTGCAACCACAAATGCCAAGGATCTTAGAAACAGTTTGCCATCACTCACCGATCACAATGCATGCAGAGTAATAGGGAAACTTATTGCTGAACGATCGAAGGAAGCCGATGTCTACGCTATGTCTTATGAGCCTAGAAAGGGTGAGCGGATTGAAGGTAAGCTAGGAATAGTTCTTGACACCATTAAGGAGAATGGGATCATATTTGTATGAGCCAATCACACATTGCTGTTACAAATTAGTTATCTATTATAATTTGTAAAGTTGAACCGTGAATGCAATCAATACTTAGAAATATACTTTGCTTTGAGCTTTACTTCCCCAATCTTGTAATATATAGCATCTTCGATGTTAGAATCATGTTGTTCATTGGAGTATATGAAATTTAATGATATATATGTAAAATGAAGACATCCGCAAAATTATTGGAGTGGTATCTATGGAAGGTAAGATGTGTGAAAGTCGTTTACGTTGGTTTGGACACCTGTTAATGCACCAGTTAGGAGAGTGGAGGTTATGAATGATGAAAGAAGGGTCAATTCTATAGAAAAACCGAAAAAGAATTGAATGAAGTGATTTTGAAAGATATGGAGGTATTAGAGTTGGATGAAGACATTGCCTTGGATAGAAATGTGTGGAGGAGGAGAATTCATATGAACTATTTAACGTAATTTCAGATATTAGTTCATGTAGTCTATCTCAATCTATTAGGATAAAAGCTCTGATGATAATGATGATGATGATATATATATATATATGTATATATATATACACACACACACACATCCCACATGTTTTATCTTGTGATACCACGATTGATATGTCTGTTTCTTTTTTGCTTGGATTGGACTATCATTTTATTTATCACATGGCTTGCCTTAATCTTGGGTCATCATGTTTTTAAGATGACATGTGCTGTTGATGTTATGGCAGATTTTAGTAAGAGTTTTTCCTTCTTAACTAGTTTCATGCATGCAAAATGTTTCATCTTGTCAATTCGCGTTTGTCAGATCGAGCTTTGTCAGTAACATTTTTGGTACCTTGAAAGATCTATGAATATCTAGGCAAACATATGAAGCTGAGTGCTGTGGTTTGAATATCTCTTCACCAGTCACAGGTTGGAAGTTTTCTTCAAGTAGAACTTAAACCAGGGAGTAAAATTCCTGTTTCTATAGTTCTCTAGTGGACATTGGTTATTCATTTTCTGTTTACTTTCCAAAAGGCAAACAGTGAGTTGAAACTAAAACTATGATTATCGAATCTCTATGTGGAAGCTCTATAACAGCTCTAAGCTAATATTGTGAGCAAAACTAAGATCAAACAAATTAAAAGACAAGAACAAGAAAGAAACAGACACAGCTATATACGAAATCAAAGAAAATGGCGGTGAAAAATCTGTGTATTAATAACCATCATGATTGGTCCTCTAGCACCATAACGATAGATACATTTAGTTTCTTCATTTGAAAAGAAATATAAACTCAACATTTTTTTAAGTGACAAGAGAATTTTAAGTTTCTTTTGGTACATTTTTCTTCGAGCTGGTTCAAATAAATTTATTTACAAAAAGTTTAATAAATTTATGAGAAATTAGCTTTCACAACTAAAAAATTTATAAAAAATATAAAAATAGTATAACACATAATAGTTAATAAGTATAACACAATAAGCTTCAATAAATTTTTACAAAAGACTAAAAAAATAAAATTTTAAATTGAAGTCTAAAAATTACAAATTCAAATTAAATTACATAAAAAATAAAAAAAGTAATGAAAACTATATTAGCATAAAAAACTAATAAAAATTATAATTATAAGATTAAACCGGACCGAACTTAAACTTAAAATAATTAATTTTAGTCATTTTTTTTAACAGATCTCAAATTTCAAACCCAATCTATTTAATCCATTTAATATTTTTGTTCAATTCCATTTAAAATTTGAACCGAAATTCGGATTTGAACAGTAACCCAAACCTTAACAAGTTCAGTGATAACCCAAACAGATCAACTTAACAAGTTCAGTTAACAGTAATTTCCAAATTGCCATTGGCGTTCTGAAATTACTATTGTCTCCTTCTAATCAAGATAACCCCTTTTTTCCGTCTCAAAAACCCTAACTCGGAGAGCTTCTTTTGCTTCACTGCTTCACTTCTGACAGTGAGAAGAAATGGCTACACAAATGGCGATCTTGAACCGAGCCCGAATCCTACTCCGACGAAATCAAACAAAGTCCATTTCCACCTTCCCTTTCCTCTTTCAAGAACCGCAACTCGCTGAGTCGACTCACTCCAGTCAAACAACCCCTCTCCCTCCCAACCCAGCCACCGGCAGCCCTCTCTACCATGAGAACTGGCGAAACCCAAACGCGGCCCAAAATACAGCCTCCCTAGCTCAATCCCTTATTCCCCTCGGCTTCCTGAGCCAAACCCCTGGCAACCGGATTCAATACCTCTCCCAAACCCTCAACGCGTCTGCTTTAATGGACTATTTCGCCGATTTGATGACTAAGCAACAGTGGAACGACGTGAAACAGCTTTTCGAGTTCTGGGTTCGAACGTTGGATAAGAATGGGAAGCCCAATAAGCCCGATGTGAATCTTTATAATCATTATTTGAGAGCTAATTTGATGACCGGAGCAACTGCCGCGGATTTGCTTGAGTTGGTGGCGCAAATGGATGATTTTGCGATTGTTCCCAATACAGCTGCCTTTAATTTGGTTCTAAAGGCTATGCATCAAGCTAAGGAAACTGACGCTGCTCAGAAGTTGCTTGAACGGTTAGTTATAGTACCACACTTTTTTTCGCTTTCTCTCTTTAAAAGTTGTATTTTTTTGGGTGTTTTTGTATAAATGTAAATTACCCTTTGCTTGAAAGTTTCATCAATATTTCTTTTTGAGTAATAAAAGGGGAAATAAAAAAGTTTTCACATTTTTTGTGAAAATGTGTTGCTTTGCAGTTCATAATTGTGAGCGTGGATTGAGTTGTAGTTTTTTTTTCTTCCTTAATTTATTGAGATTTTGATTCCTTTGTATTTGAATGTGACTATGCTTTAAAGAAACTTCTTTTGGCTACGATCACCTTTGTCATTTTACCATTTATAAGACCTGCATGAAAATAACAGTGATTTTCTAGGAGACCAGTGAAAACTTTTGAATCGGAGATTGTGTGGTTGTCCTCGATTGAGGGTTGATAGTTTCGGTTGTTGTTGTTTCGGTGAATTTACTGATCTTAGAGGAATTAGAAGTGGATGAAGATTGCAATTGGATTGTGAAGTGAGACAGAAATGGAGATGATACAATATTTCATTTTGAAGAATTAGAATCCTTTCTTTCATCAATTTACTTTTCAATAAGGATGTGCCTACATTTTCGAATAGGAATTCAATTCCATCAGTAAGATACTGGTTTAAGTTTATTGCTTATCTTTGGAATTACTTTCTAAGATATTAGTGGTATTTACCCTTCACTTTATTGCTATAGGATGCTGCAAGGTGGAAAGGAATCTCTGCCTGATGATGAATCTTATGATTTGGTTATTGGAATGATGTTTCAGACACAGCAGATTGATTCAGCCTTGAAATATATAGATATGGCCTTACAATCTGGTTATAAGTTGTCTATGAAAGTATTTGCAGATTGTGTGTGGTGCTGTGTTTCCAAGGGCCGGCTTGACACTTTGGTTACTGTCATTGAGAGGTGCAAGGTATATGACTCATTTTGTTGGCAATGATATTGTTTTGAGTAAGGAGGTTGCCTTTTGCTCAATGTTTGATTATGTAACTTTTTGTCATTGGTCTTATCAGACAACAGATCAGAATAGAGCTCTTTATCCAACATGGAATTTGTGCAACTATCTTGCAGAAGTTGCAATGCAAGCAGATAACGGCAAATTAGCATTTTATGCCTTGGAATTTATGGCCAAATGGATTGCTCGGGGCGAAAATGCAAGGCCACCTTTCTTGCTTTCTGTAGATGAAGGATTAATTGTCTCAGCACTTGCAACTGCAGGTAGGACCTACAGTTCAAACCTGATGGATGCATCCTGGGCAATACTAAAGCGCTCATTGCGTCAAAAGAAGTTGCCTAGCCCTGAATCTTACCTTGGCAAGATACATGCTCATGCATCATTGGGGAATCTACAGAAAGCTTTTGGTACGCTGCATGAGTTTGAGGCTGCTCATGGGAATTCCACTAATGAAGCAGAAGATTTGTTCTCGCCTTTCACCTCTTTATATCCATTGGTTGTGGCTTGCTCCAAGAACGGTTTTGAGACTTTGGATTCAGTATGTCCTTTTATACTTCAAATTATATGCATTCTGCTTGAATCAGCTATTATTTAATATTTTTGAGAAAAAGAAATTAGCACAAGTAATATAACATGCATGGATGCTACCTTTTAAAGAAAAGTCTAATTTTAAAAATTAATAATAAATAAATTTCTGGGAAGCTACTCCATTGTATGCTTGTTGAGCATTTGAACGAAATCTTTTAAATCACTTTTCTCTGTGCTGTGGAATGTGTTGAAATACAAATAACTTTTACTCCATTCTGTTTTTGTAATATATGCATTGTTGTCTACATGTCTTAGCAATTATATTAGAATTTGTGTTTAGTTCACTTTATTGGAGTTTAACACTCGTGTCTGTACTGACAATTTTGTGCAAGCAGAAATATGTTTTATTTTTTAAATTTTTTTGGAAAAAAAAGGGGCTGTTTAAGTTTGCAATTATTGTATTCAATTAATCATCTCTCTTTTAAAATTTTTCATAAACCTAATCCTATATATTCTGCTCATCAAGAAGGCTGTTGCTGATCTTGCAAAATTGAAATGTTGTACCCAGGTATATTATCAGCTTGAAAATTTAAGCCGAGCAGACCCTCCATACAAGTCTGTTGCTGCTCTGAATTGTATAATTTTGGGTTGTGGAAACATATGGGACATTGAGCGTGCGTATCAAACATTTGATGCAATAAGTTCTTTTTTTGGGTTGACCCCTGATATTCATTCATATAATGCTCTAATCTATGCATTTGGGAAGCTGAAGAAGGTATGTATCTGTTACCTCTCTCCCTTGTGTGCACATACACTTCCAACCAATATGTGTGGTTGCATGCATGAGTTATGTCGAGCTTGAAAAATGCATATATCTAGGATATTGTTAGAAATGCTTAGCTTGGTTCTTTTTCTTGTATTTTCTCTCTCGGGCCTTTAGCATATTCCTCTAGTCTAAATAACTCATGGAATCACTCTCTCCCCCCAACTGAAAGGTGCTTTCTTGGAGCTTTGAATTTAAGCCTAATTCTTCAAGTTAATGATTCCTTGCATGGCAGACTTTTGAAGCTTCAAGGGTGTTCGAACACATGCTGAGCTTGGGTGTGAAACCCAATGCTAAGTCATATTCGTTGCTTGTTGATGCTCATCTCATCAATCGAGATCAAAAAGCTGCTCTCTCTGCAATTGACGAGATGGTAACTCCATTTTTTCTGATAGTCGAGACCTCATGATATCCCTGTAGAAAAAGGTTAATGGCCATTCTTGTGGCAGGTGACTGCTGGATTTATACCCTCCAAAGAAACACTAAAAAAGGTCAGAAGGCGATGTATACGAGAGACGGACTATGAGGGCGATGATCAAGTTCAATCCTTGGCAAAGAAATTCAGCATTCGGATGGGCTCAGAAAACCGCAGGGGCATACTTTTTGATCTTGACTATGGCACTGCATATGCATCATAGGTAGGCTCTGCCATTTTTATTGTTTAAGTACATACATGAGAAGGTCCAGAAAGTTTTGTATATTTGCTTAGGATTGAGACAGTTCTCATAGATGATTTTTCAACATTGTTCTTATGATGATTTAAAACCTTGAATTTTTGCTATAAAAGTTCACAGACGGTTTTTTTACTAAGAATAAATCTCTCATTGCAGAATCAGATCTATTTCAGGTTGGAAATATCAATAGCGACTATTGGGGTGCACCAACTTCATATATTGCGAGATCCAATGAAGTATGGACCCGCTTGTCTGTAAATTATCTGATTTTTTTGTCGATTTTGAGCCTTGGAAGGATAAATTTCATGAGTGCAGCTTGTGAATATTTTCCTAGTTTTGCCGTTCTCTTTTTTTCTCCCTTTATATGCATTCTAAGGATTAGGAAGACAAAATGTTAATCAACAGGTATTCTTATATTAGAAATAAATGTAGAACCCTCCCATTTATTTAAGGAGCGAGGAGCATCTGTCTTTGTTTCACCATTTAATTTAGTCTGGCTATCGTGTTTATCTCACCATTTGCGGTATAATGTTGTCGATACCAGTTTACCAGAGCTGATTGTACTGTTGTTCAGATTTTAGTTCATTCTAAAGGAGTAAGTTGAAATTGTTTGAACTTACCACCATGACAGTTGTGCACAAGTCTGAACTTTTTCTGCCATTGATGCTGCTTCTGCAGGTCTAAGGGTGTTTCATGTTTGTCATCTCCTGGCCATGTTCTGCCTTGGGCAAGAAGACGAGCCTGACGGGCAAGCCAGGTTGAGCTGGCTGCTCTACAAAACTCGATTATCTACTCTCTTCATGATAATTAACAGAGTTGGTATTGCAACAAAAGGAAAAACAAACTTGGAAAAAATACTGGTAATTAATTCTCATTTAGAACTATTGTCATTAAATCCATCTAAGGCTTCCCATTAGACATGAAATTTTTGTGTTTTATACGACAAAAACATAAATTTAATACAACAAGAGTCAAGTATCAACTTTGCTCTTTTCTGTTCTTCCATGTCTGTCTTTAATAGAGAGCTGGTGGCAACTCCTGCAATTGCTATTGCAGAACCGATCCCAGTTTGGATGCAGATTATGTCTGTCTGCCATGTTTTTGTAGCCATAAGTAAACAAAAATGAATCATGGTTCTCACGTCTCGGTTCCACTGAAACTAAGTAGTTACTAGCTTGATCAGTTTGGATGGCATTCAATGGTACAATATAAAAATAACACAAAAAATATATTAAAGTGGTACATGTTAAATTTAATAAAATTTCATATAAAAAAAATCATATTTGACTTCAATAATTTTTATTTTTACATGACATAAAAATGATTTAATATGACTCAAGCATGAAATATATATGACAATTTTTATGTTTTATACGACTTTACAAATTATATATTTTACACGATATACAAACGATTTAAATATAAATACAACCAAAAGAAAATTTTTATCCATTGATTATAGGTCGGAGATATGGGCTAGGCCCAGGGATAGGATCAAACAAAAGAGAATTTGTATGGAATGGAAGTACATTTTGGATCAAACACAGAATCCCTAGGCAAGATCGACACAACCAATTTGTTTCAATTTTTTAAGTTTAATCTGGAAAATTAGACATTGTTTTCTCGCGTAGTTTTTACGAGCGAAAAGATTATTAAAGAAAAAAAAAAAAGGGGGGATGGAAGGTGGAGGTGGAAGAGAAAAAGAAGAGGAACAAGATGGCGTTTCCGTACATTCCCCTTGCAAAGCTCCGCCTTCTTCCGCCTCCTCCGTCCCTAAGGTCTCTCTCGGCATTCTTCTTTTCCCTGATTTATAAAAACTATTAATATTTTTGCTGATTTTATTTTATTTAATAGGAGCAGCAGCAGGTAGAATTGGAGCTGAGGCTATTGGAAGCACTTGCAATTTATCCTCCCGCCAAATTACGAGGCACGTTTATCTCTTTTGTTTTAAAAGAAATTATATTTTAGTTTTGTTTTTTTAATTGATTCTATAAGGAAGAAATTCGTTCGTATTTCAGATTAAATTTGCGAGGTTGCCATGAAAATTGTAAAGGAAGAGCAAAAGGGATCATCAATTCTTAGGAATTAATTGAAAAAAAAAAAGGAATTGCCTTTTGTCTGAATTTGTCTATACAATGCAAATTGTTAATTACTATAACATGCTAGTGACAGAGTGAGACATTTTTGGAAGTACAATCAGAGCATCCATTTCATGCTTTTACCACGTTTCTCCAGTAGTAATGGTGTGATCAAATCAAATGTTGATTTCTTTGATTTGCTGTGGTGGAAAATAGTTAAGGAATCTTTTCGCCAAAAGTTTATGTTTTGTGTTGGTCTTGGCTGTAAAAAAAATGAGCTTTCATTTCCATTTAGAATCTAACGGTGCTTGTCATGTTTGTTGTTTAGCGTTGAATCACTAGAGCTGGTGCAAATAACTTGTATGTGGTAAAGAAATTGGTGCATTTGGCAGATACTACATTTGTTTGGGATTCGTTTGCTCTCTAGCAATTTGTAACTACATGATTACATAACTGTAAACCAAATTTGCTTCCCTGCAGGCATGCATCACCATTTTGTTCTCTATGGCCTGATGGAGTTCCTGAGGCGAAGGTTTGTTCTGCCTCCTTTTCTTTGTGCTCCTTATGAATCCCCTCTTTGATGCAAAGTTTCAGGTTGATCTTTATTTTTTTGTTACATTCTCTTATCATTTGCTAAATATTGTCACAGCCTTGACCGGCATTTTTCTCCGGATGAGGTTTTGCAGTTGCTAGATCGTTTCTACAACTTAGAAGTGCTGGTAACTACTTGTTCATTAATTCATTTATATGTCCATCGATCAATTTGATATTCTATTGGAGATGAGGTTTTACATTGATTACTGTCTTGGACATTTCCATATTTGTATAAATTGGTAAATTTCTGAGTAGTGATGTGTCCTAAAAGAATGATTATGTAGTGATCGGCTGACTGCCTAGTTCAATCTTTTGTTTTCACTCATTGTGATTGGATATCGATGGTCTTAAGTCAAGTGTGGCTCACATGGTGATAATAGATGGAACCAGAAAGAAAAAAAATTTCACTACCCTGATAATGATTATGTAGTGAGTGGCTGACTGCCTAGTTCAATCATTTGTTTTCACTCATTGTGATTTTCAATTGATGGTCTTAACTCAAGTGTGGCTCACATGGTGATAATAGATGGAACCAGAAAGAAAAAAATTTCACTACCCTGATATTCCTTGTCGGATAATTTGATACGTATTTTTTTCTGCTTTGGCTTTTGACAAGTGGTTTTGCTTTTGGTAAAATCCAGAGGTAGTTGTTGCTCACCTATTGTTTCTTTTGTAAATTTCAGAAACCTGATGATGAAGAGATGGATATCCTAAATCATGAGGAAGACTTTAGCTTGCCGCAAAGTTTTTTTGTCAAGGAAGAATCTTAACTCAATTTCAAGGGTTATCCATATTGGTCCTAGACTATGTTCTTTACCTGATATGATACTTCTAACTGTGATGATCTTCCTTGATCATATCACTGAATATTGTAAAAATTAGGTTTCAATTTTTATGGGATGTAATTATTGGCTCTGGCATAGTTTGAGATCTTATTTCATGGTGAAATCCTTCCATAACTTGCTCTTACTCCTGTTCTGGGATGACAGTCACGAGTCAGTGATACATGCATTGCTTCAAAACATTTCGAAGGCTGTCCTTCACCGGAGCTGACAAAAAAAAGGATAATTCCGGTCAAGGGAATGAGTTCTTTTGTTTAGCTTATTATGGTTGGTTTTGAGAAGGAAGAGCTCGTCTATATTTCATTTTCCTTGACTAAGAGTATTTTTTATACAATGGAGGTCGAAGTTTGAGAATATGAGAAAGGTTTACATTTCTTAAGATTTTAATCCAAATTTGCTGAATGTCACTTTTTAAAGTGATTGCATAAATAATATGAACTAAGTTCTTTAAAAAAGTTCCTCTTTATTTGCATTGGAAAATCAACTTAAAAGTAAATTAATGATTACATTTTTTTAAAGTTTGACTTATGGTGATAAAAGAATTATGAATGATAGCAATACTTATGCATTTTGACCAATGATACAACTTGGTTATGCTAGGAAATGAGAATACAAGGGTATGCTTACAATCCAATCAATTATGATTCGCAATCCAACTGACCCTAACTAGATAAAAACACTTTAAAACACCAAAATGTATGCATATCTGTGTATACGTATGTACATAGGTGTATGCATACATGTTTGTATGTATGCCTGCCTGCATGCATGCATACATCTTCTGAATATTTTCAACTTTCCAACAGGCAATGATTTCATAAATCATCCTCCAATTGATCAACCTAAGTTTGAACCATAGAAGGTTTAAAACAATAGAAGCCAAAAAGCAGGGAACATTAAATAAAATTTAACAAAACATCCGTACTTTAAGCAAGTATTTCATATTAAACAACATTAAATAAGAGCGAAAGCAACAAAAATGGAAAATAACAGTGAAAGGTAAACTATGGTTGGATCAACTAATCCATTTCATCATCTGGCTTTGGTTGTACTGAAAATGGTCGTTTAGCATTGTAAAAGGGCTAAACTGCTTGATCCAATCCGTTAGTGAGAAATGCTATAAGAACCCAATTCTGCAGAGTACTGAAACATTGAATTGCTCCCATGCAGGCTTCCAGGTTCCTCATCAATGATTCTGCAAAAAAACCAACAAGACAATATTGTGTGAGGAAGGTAGAAGGGTAGTGAAAAGAACAAATTCCTAAAGAAGAAATCATGGCAAGCCCTTACCTCGCCTTTTACCTCAGCTTCGGCAGAAGATTTAGCATCTTCACCCTTTACACCCTCTTCACCTGCATTGATTCATGACATGTCTGAGACAGGACAACAGGGAGGAGAACTAATACTCTGCCTATAATGTGATAGGATGCAAAAAACAATGAACTATAAACACTAGGTCCTGAATCTAGACCTGGCAATCCTAAACATGATATGATAACACAACACAAAAGAGAGACACGAAGGTGACACGGGCATGTTGACATGAAAGGGACAACTCAGTACACAAGGCTCCTACAATGTAGGGTCGAGGGAGGGTCATATGTACGCAACATTCCCCCTACATTAACAAAGAGATTGTTTTCGCTTGAACCCATGACATGAATTTGGTAAAAACTAAAAAGAATGTTTTGTGTTTGGTGTGTTGACATGAATTTTGATACAAACACAATTTTGCATGACATGACAAGCACAACTAGCCAAGTCTACTAGTATCACTGCTACCATATATCCTGGCCTTTCTGCTCTTTAAAACTAATTATCAAGGTGAAGTTCCTCAATAACTATACAATACCTCCATCTTCAGGCAAATCAGAAGTCCACAGGGTGAGGTTGTCTCTCAGTAGCTGCATAATCAGGGTGCTATCCTTGTACGACTCCTCACTCAATGTGTCCAACTCCGCAATGGCTTCATCAAAGGCTTGCTTAGCCAAATGACAGGCCCTGCAAGTTTCAAATAGTGAAAGTCATGAACTGGTCAAGCAATTTGAATATAGAAAACCATTTCGATATAGATAAAGAGTTCAGACCTCTCGGGAGAATTCATTATCTCATAATAGAACACAGAGAAGTTAAGGGCTAGGCCAAGACGAATTGGGTGGGTTGAAGGAAGATCTGTGTTTGCAGTGGCAGAAGCAGCCTGATAAGTGAAAATAGCAAAAAGAAAAATGCAAGTAAGCTGTCTACAGAAGTGAAGATGTGGAGACTCGCATCCAACCTATAAGGTATTGTCCGTTTTGACTTACAAAACACGTCTCAATAATATGGATTCAAGTATCTACATGTATATATTATAACAGATCCTCATAATATCCCGATGTGCAATTGGGTGTTAGAGAAGAAAACTACAATCAAGTATCACACCTCATAACCTTTCAATGACTGCTCAGCAGCCTCTTTTCTGTCCTGATCTGTCTTGAACTCAGCAACATACCGGTAGTAATCACCTTTCCTGAATCCAAAATTACAAAACCATTAAATTTCCTCAATAAAAAGTATATCTTGGAAACTGAGAAGCAAAAACATATTCAGATACAAGCTGAGCTGATAATAGGAAGACAGGAATAACTAAGATAAATTATTTTTTGTAATTTTTATTAAAGTGTGCTTGGGACTGTGGATACAAAAATAGAAAATGTCCTTTATTTTTGTTACATTCACTAACTAGATTATTTCCAAACAATTACAATTCTACTCTTTATTATACGTTGCACTTGTCAATTCCTTAATCCACCTTGTAGAATTTGAGATTTTCGCCATTGAAATATAGGATAATCTTTTACCTTTAACAATTCTTGTAACAGAGTAAAAAATAAATAACCAAAGAAAAAACGAATTTGAGCTTAAATAGAGAGGTAGTTATATCTGTTACCAATCATTTTAGTGGGGATCATGGAGATCAAAAAAATCTCACGTCTCTTAAAAGACTTGATAATTTTTGTGTGTGTGTGTGTGTGTATATATATATATATATATATATTTCATATTAGTGTTGTGTTAAATTGTATTCATATCATGTAAAATATAAAAATTATCATGTCAAAATTTTTGTTGGCAAGACAAATCTAAAATATTTTTTATTTTACTAAATTAATACACAATTTTATCTAATTTTAACTCGTGTTTCGTTCGTATTTCTTTTTCCATATCGTTTTGTCATGACTTGCGTCATTTTGCTAGGCTTTCATACATACATATGACAAATCAAATCAAGATCAGATTTTTGCCACCAGACCCTAAAGGATGAGTATTCCTTGAACTCCAAGGAAAGTGTAAGCACACAATTCATAATGACATAATCCATATATATATATATATATATATATATATATATATATAACGAACTGTATATATTTAATTTTAATAAGAATTTGGATCCAAAATAATGCTAGTGATTTAGAACGTAGCATCATAATGACATAATCCATAAGGGAAAGAAAACTTACATCTTGTAGTAAAAAACAGTGGCTTCACTAGAGGAAGAAGAAGGGATGAGATGCTTGTCAATGATGCCCAAAATGTCGGTGCAAATCTTGGACAACTCTTCCTCAACCTTTTGGCGGTAACCTTTGATCAGTTTAACATACTCTTCATTTCCTTTCGACTCCTCCTTCTGTTCGATCGAAGACATGATCCTCCAAGAAGCTCTTCTTGCACCAATCACGTTCTTGTATCCCACGGAAAGAAGGTTCCGTTCTTCCACGGTCAGCTCGCAATCAAGCTTCGCCACCTGCTTCATACTCTCCACCATTTCTGGTGAATTTCACCAACCAAATCCAAAAATGGGCAATTCAAATTACGCCATAAAAACAAAATCTGAAACCAATGGTGTGTAGTTTTTGATTACCTTCATATCGTTCAGCTTGCTCGGCGAGCTTGGCCAAGTAAACATGGGTTTCTCTCTCCTTTTCTGTATTGGACATTGTCGATACAGAGATTGAAAGGGAGATCAGAAGAAGACAGGAAAAATGAAAAAAAGAAAAGAAAAAGGAAATAGGAGAGGAAAGGAAAAGAGGGTTAGTTCTATTATAGAGGAGAGTTGAAGGAGGAGCAAAGTTTGGGGGAAGACTTTGAAAGGAGGAGCGCGCGACTCGTTACTCTTTGTTATTTTCTTTAACTTTGTTACGAATAATTATAAATATGGATGTCCATTCATCTCTCGTGATTTTTTATATTGATACATGAATGAGTCCATTCATCTCTCATGCTCTTCATATTGGTATATGAATAAGGAACTATTCATCTATCCCTTAATTAAGTTTGTAACTACCCCTTCATTAAGTTTATAACTTCCCATTATTATGGTAACAGATAGCTGTTACGATATTGAATGCAATAGTAACAGATGTATTTGTGAAGCCTATAAATAGAGGCTCACTGTATTGAATATAGTTGAAGAACATACTTGAAGAATAAGAGAAAATCTCTCTTCTTGCTCACTCTCCTTGTGTTCTTTCTATAATTTCATAACACGTTATCAGCACGAGACTCTAAAAAAACCTGTGAGAGATTTGGAGAATAGGCCTCAACCAAGGATCTTCATCAACCAGACTTGAGATACTGTCTCCTTTGTGCTAAAGGACACAGAGGTACGAGCCTATAGAACAGATCCTGTTCAAGTAAGGTCATTAATCAACCACAATTATCTATCATTTTTTTTACGGTAATGAAACTATTTTTATCTAGCTCCTCCGTAATTATCTATGCTTGTGCACGTGTTTTATTTGCTTACTCAAATCTGAGATTACAAGATTTAAAATCTGTAAGTGAATATAACTCAGCTATATTTAGAATTAGTTCTCAATTAAAGTCATGTGGAGAAAAGATCACTGATGAGGATATGTTAGAAAAAAAACATTCTCCACCTTTCATGCATCTAATATGCTCCTGCAGTAGCAATATCGTGAAAAAAGTTTTAAGAAGTACTCTGAACTGATTTCATGCCTCCTTGTGGCTAAGCAAAATAATGAGCTATTGATGAAAATCATGAGGCCCGTCCAACTGGATCTGCTCCATTCCCTGCAGTGACTGCAGCAACATATAATGAAAAAAACAGAGGTCATGCTAGTAGTCATGACCGTGGTCGTGGACGTGGATGTGAACATAGTAATTATCAAGGTAGTCATTTCAAAAACACATATACCATCAGAAGTGGGAACATAGTGATGGAAAAGATGAGACAAATTTTGTTTGTGAAAAATGATGATTTTGATTATGGTTATGTTGATGCCACTCATTTAGATGATATTGGACTTTATTTTACACGTGCTTCTTATTAATAGGATTCTAATTATTAAGTATTTGTCATGTTTAGATGCTTCATTATGTTTTGATTATTTATGAGTGTAACTGCCAATAATTACATAACCGTCGTAACTGCTACTCACTTAATTATATATTTAATTATGTAACTGCCCATTTAATGAGTGTAACCGCCCACTTAAATACCTATATAAAGATGTAGAGACATAGGAAGCAGGTACGAGCACACTTTTACTCTTTTCCAATTTTGATATTCTTTCTTGAATGCTCTACATATTTCTTATTTTCAATGAAGAACATAGATACTCTCCTGGTTCGATTTGCAATGAGCAGTGGAGATATATATCTCACAGACAGTGCCACTACACATACTATATTAAAGAATAAGAAATATTTTTCTTATTTGATAATGCAAGAGGCCAATGTTAGTACTATATCAGGTAGTGCAGAATTTATAGAAGGCTCCAGAAGAGCTAACGTATTCTTGCCTGGAGGAACAAAATTTGAATCATTATACTCTCCCAAGTCTCAAAGAAATTTATTGAGTTTTAAGGATATTCGCCAAAATAGATATCATACTGAGACAACAAGTGAAGGAGACATTGAGTACCTTCACATTACGAGTATAATCTTGGGTAATAAAATTGTATTAGAAAAATTACCAGCCTTTTCCTCCGGTTTGTACTACACAAGAATTAAAACAATTGAAACAAATGTGGTCATTAACCAAAAACTTACAAATCACAATAACTTTGTTGTTTGGCATGACCGGTTAGGCCATCCCGGATCGATAATGATGCGAAGAATAGTTGAGAATTCATGTGGACATCATTGAAGAGCCAGCAGATTCTTCAATCAAAAGATTTCCCATGTGCTGCTTGTTGTCAAGGCAAGTTAATTGTTCGACCATCACCAGCTAAGATAGGGATTGAATCCCTTATTTTTCTGAAACAAATACAAGGTGATATATGTGGACCAATACATCCACCATGTGGACTTTTTAGATATTTTATGGTTTTAATTGATGCATCAACTAGGTGGTCACATGTATCTCTATTATCAACTTGCAACTTGGCGTTTGCGAGGTTACTTGCTCAATTAATCAGATTACGAGCACATTTTCCAGATTATCCCATCAAGACAATTTGTCTTGACAATGCTGGTGACTTTACTTCCCAAACTTTCAATGATTATTGTATGTCTGTCGGGATAAGTGTTGAACATCCTGTAGCACATGTTCATACACAAAATGGCCTTGCAGAATCATTTATTAAGCGTCTTCAATTGATTGCAAGACTATTACTAATGAAATCAAAACTCCTAATTTCTGCTTGGGGTCATGCTATTTTACATACGGCAGCACTAATTCACATCAAGCCAACAAATTATCATAAATCTTCCCCTTTACAATTGGTTTTGGGTCAGGAACCAAATATTTCCTATCTAAGAATTTTCGGATGTGCTGTATATGTTCCAATTCCTCCACCACAACGTACTAAGATGGGCCCTCAAAGGAGGTTGGGAATATATGTTGGATATGAATCCCCATCTATAATTAAATATTTAGAACCATCAATAGAGGATTTATTTACAGCTAGATTTGCTGATTGTCATTTTGATGAATCAGTCTTCCCAACCTTAGGGGGAGAAAATAGGCAGCTGGAAAAAGAGATAAGTTGGAACTAAGATGGGCCATCAAAGGAGGTTGGGAATATATGTTGCATATGAATCCCCATCTATAATTAAATATTTAGAACCATCAACAGGGGATTTATTTACAGCTAGATTTGCTGATTGTCATTTTGATGAATCAGTCTTCCAAACCTTAGGGGGAGAAAATATGCAGCTGAAAAAAGAGATAAGTTGGAATGAATTATCATTGTTTCATCTTGATCCTCGTACAAAACAATACGAACTAGAAGTTCAAAAGATAATTCATTTACAAAGTTTAGCAAATCAATTGCCATACGCATTTACTGACCCAAAGAGAGTGACAAAGTGACATAAACCAGCTGTTAATGCTTCAATTAAAATTGATGTCCCAGAAGGACAACCTTTTGTTGCCAATGAATCTAAAGCACGCCTGAAGTGTGGTAGACTAGTCGGTTTCAAAGATAAGAATCCTCGAAAAAGAAAAGGAGCAAAGATTCAAGATGGCCAGGTCGAAGAAATTGTAACTCCAAAAGAGTCTACAGAAGAGCCCCTAGACATGATTAACATTACAGTTCCAAAAGAAAGTCATGTACCTGAAATTACTAAAAATGAAGAGATCTCGATAATTATGTCATGTCAAGAAAAATATGGAACTGAAATAAAATCAACGTTGATGATGTTTTTGTATACAATGTAGCGCTAGATGTTATGAATGATGATGAGGATCTTGAACCAAAGTCTATCAAGGAATGTAAGCATAGACATGATTGGCCAAAATGGAAAGATGTAATTGAGGCAGAATTGAAATCTCTTGAAAAGAGAAATGTTTTTGGACCAGTAGTTCGTACACTTGATGGTGTAAAACCAATGGGGTACAAATGGGTCTTTGTGCGAAAACGAAATGAAAAGGGTGAAATTGTGAGACATAAAGCACGTCTAGTTGCACAAGGTTTTTCACAAAGACCTGGCATTGATTATGAAGAGACATACTCTCCTGTGGTGGATGTGACTACTTTTCGATTTCTAATTAGTCTGGCAATAAAAGAGGGACTCGACTTGCGTTACAGCCTATTTGTATGGTCCACTTGATAATGACATTTGTATGAAACTCCTAGAAGGATTTAAATTGCCAGAAGAATGTTATTCTAGTTCTTGAGAACATTACTCAAACAAATTAAACAGATCTCTATATGGATTAAAACAATCTGGTCACATGTGGTATAACCGCCTTAGTGAATATTCGTTAAAGGAGGGATATAAGAATGATCCCGTTTTACCCATCCATTTTTATAAAGAGATCTAGATTTGAGTTTGTTATCGTTGCGGTATATGTTGATGATCTGAATATCATTGGAACTCTTGAAGAGATTTCAAAGGCAATAGAGTACTTGAAGAGAGAATTTGAGATGAAAGATCTTGGAAAGACAAAATTTTGTTTTGGGTTTTAGATAGAACATTTAAAGGATGAGATTCTTGTGTATCAAACAACTTATATAGAAAAGGTGTTAAAACGATTTTATATGGACAAAGCACATCCGTTGAGCACCCCAATGGTTGTGAGGTCACTTGATGTAAATAAAGACCTGTTTCGACTTCGGGAAAATGATGAGGGGATTCTTGGTCCTGAAGTACCATACTTGAGTGCAATTAGAGCACTAATGTATCTTGCTAGTCATACACAACCTTATATATCATTCTCTGTTAACTTATTAGCGAGATATAGCTCTTGCCCAACCCGAAGGCATTGGAATGGGATTAAACATGTACTTCGTTACCTACAAGGTACAAAGGATATGGGTTTGTATTTTCCTAACCTACCCAAAACAGATTTGATTGGTTTTGTAGATGCAGGATACCTATCTGATCCTCATAATGCTCGATCACAAACTGGATATGTATTCACATGTGGTGGCATCGCCATTTCATGGCGTTCCATAAAACAAACTATAGTAGCCACATCTTCTAATCATGCTGAAATTTTGGCAATACATGAGGCTAGTCGTGAATATCTTTGTAATTCAGCACATACGAAGAGCTTGTGGTTTATCTTCAAGAAAAGAGGCACCAACTGTCTTATATGAGGATAATGCAGCATGCATCACCCAACTGAAGGAAGGATATATCAAAGGTGATAGAACAAAACACATTTCATCGAAGTTCTTTTTCACTTATGACCTTCAGAAGAATGGTGATATAAATGTTCAACAAATCCGTTCAAGTGAAAATTTGGCAGATTTATTAACAAAGGCACTTCCTACCACTACATTTGAGAAGTTAGTCCACAATGTTGGATTGCGTCGACTCAAAGATCTCAAGTGATATAATCATGAAGGAGAGTAAATTCACGTTGTACTCTTTTTTCCTTAACCATGGTTTTGTCCCACTGGGTTTTCCTGGTAAGGTTTTTAATGAGGCAGCATCTCATGTGTATTTTGAAGAATAATGTACTCTTTTTCCTTCACTAGGTTTTTGTTCCACAGGGTTTTTCCTAGTAAGGTTTTAATGAGGCATATTCTTCAGTAATGGACATCCAAAAGGGAGTGTTATGAATAATTATAAATATGAATGTCCATTCATCTCCTATGACTCTTCATATTGATACATGAATGAGTCCATTCATCTCCCATACTCTTCATATTGGTACATGAATAAAGAACTATTCATCTACTCCTTAATTAAGTTTGTAACTACCTCTTCATTAAGTTTGTAACTACCTCTTCATTAAGTTTGTAACTTCCCCATTATTATGGTAACGGATAGCCGTTACGATATTGAATGCAATAGTAACGGATGTATTTGTGAAGCCTATAAATAGAGGCTCACCGTATTGAATATAGTTGAAGAACATACTTGAAGAATAAGAGAAAATCTCTCTTCTTGCTCTCTCTCCTTGTGTTCTTTCTATAATTTCATAACAAACTTGGATTTGTTCAAATCACTTTCTGTGGGATTGGGCTTTTTTTTTTTGGAATTTAATAATGCTACTTTTGTGGAGTTGAGTTATAGGCTTGCCTCACTTGCAACTTGCAAGTAGACGTGGGGTGGTGTTATAAGGCTTAAAAATCAAATATATCTGTTCACCAAAAAAAAAATCAAACATATCTTTAATTTTTTTGTACAAAATCAAAATGGTGTAATTATAGATATTTTCATTTATTTTACGGTATGAGATTTTATTTTATTGTGTAAACCCCCAACATTTCAAAGTAATACAATTAAATCCAAAGCAGTTATAATTTTTGCAGTAAAATAAAAAAGTTGGGGGCTTATAAGAGCTTAACATCTTATTTGTTTTACTTGTATTTTTTTGAAAGGTTGAAAACTTATTTGCAATAAAATAAAAATTTATGGATTTTTACGATAAAATTAAAGATTAATGGTTTATATCCATTTTATATGAAAGGTTGAAAACATATTTAGCTATTAAGCAAATGTTATAATTGTGTCATATAAATAAACATATTTTTATAGTATAATTTTTTATTAAATTTTAATGTTTATTTTATTCATATATTTTATTTGAATTGCTTTTGTTTTATGTATTATGTTTAAGATTGTCAAGTCTACTTATAAATATACTTAGCAATTCGTGTTTGTGTTTTTGAATTTTTGAAAGAAGACATATTCGTGTTATTTAAAATAATAAAGTTTTGTACAAAATTTGTATAAAAACATTAAAATATAATATTATTTTTTAACTTTTATTATATTCATATATAATTTTTATCGAATTTTAATATATGTCATTTTCATGTTTTTTGTTCGTATCATTTTTTTATTGTGTCTACAAATAATTTATCTATGAGATTGCCAAATTTATCCATAAGATAGTAATTACATCGATCATTTGAACATGATATAATAATATAATATAAAAATAATAAAAAATAAAACCAATTAAAATTAAACAAAAAACTATATAAATTAAAAAAGCTAAAATAATATTTTATATTTAACACGCTAATACAATTCTTTTTTTTTTGGTGCATAATACAATTCTTTTTTTTATTACAAGAGAAAGTAAAATTATAAATTTTCATAGCTAACATTGCATGAATACAAAAATTGCCATTTCCTTCCTTCATATTCTTTGTCAATGGATGGAGCATAGTTTCCTCCATTTTTGTATTCTTTGTCCTACCAATTTTATGGATGAAACTGAAACCTGGTTTCTCTGACTGAGAATGTTGGCAAGAAGATTGAAAACCCTGCTTAAACCCTTGTCTAACCCTCATCTCTGTTTCTTAGCCACAGCGTCAAGTCACCCCCAGCTCGGCAGCCCCCCAAGCCCTCCCAGCCGCATAACCCCAGTCGACCAATCCGTTCTCCTCAGTGTCTGCACAATCCTATTCCAACAGCAAAACTCACCTGACTCACGCCTCCACTCTTCTCTTGCTTCTTCCAATCCTTTTATCAACCCTGAATTCTTCCTCCAGGTTTGCAACACTTTCCCTTACTCATGGCGCCCCATGTACCGTTTCTTCCTCTACACCCAGAAACTCCCTCACTTCACTCACAACTCCCTCACTTTCAACAAAATGTTGGATGTCATTGGAAAATCCAGAAACATTGACCTTTTCTGGGAAACTTGCCAAGATATGGGAAAGCTTGGTTTGGTTAATGATAAAACTTTTAGGATAGCTTTAAAGACTCTAGCTTTAGCTAGGGAGTTGAAGAAATGTGTGGAGTTTTTCCATTTGATGAATGGGTGGGGGATTGGATACAAGTTGGAGACTTTAAACAAGGTAGTGGAAAGTTTATGTAAAGATAAGCTTGTGGAAGAGGCAAAGTTTGTAACTTTCAAATTGAAAGAGTGGGTTAAACCAAATGGGGTTACTTATAAATGGTTGATATGTGGATTTTGTGATGTGGGTGATTTGATTGAAGCTTCAAAGATTTGGAACTTGATGGTAGATGAAGGGTTTGAGCCTGATGTTGAGGCTGTGGAGACAATGATGGAGACACTCTTTAAGACCAACAAGTATGATGAGGCAATGAAGGTTTTCCAAATGATGAGAGTCAAGAGAATGGATGATTTGGGGCTTTCAAGTTACAGGCTTGTTATCAAGTGGATGTGCAAGAGAGGCAAGATCGAGCAAGCCAAAGGGGTGTTCGACGAAATGTCCCAAAGAGGGATTCAAGCTGATAATTCAACCTTGGCTTCCATCATTTACGGGCTTCTAGCAAGAGGGAGGATCAGAGAGGCTTACAGGATTGCAGAAGGGATTGAGAATCCGGATATCAATGTTTACCATGGACTAATAAAGGGGTTTTTGAGGTTGAGGAAGGCAAGTGAAGCAACACAAGTGTTTAGGGAGATGATAAAGAGAGGGTGTGAGCCTATAATGCACACTTATATTATGTTATTGCAAGGTCATTTGGGGAAGAGAGGAAGGAAAGGATTTGACCCATTGGTGAATTTTGATTCAATTTTTGTTGGAGGTTTGATAAAGGCTGGGAAGAGGCTAGAAGCTACCAAGTATGTGGAGAGAACAATGAGAGGAGGAATGGAGGTGCCTAGATTTGATTACAATAAATTCTTACATTACTTCTCAAATGAGGAAGGTGTGGTCATGTTTGAGGAGGTGAGCAAGAAATTAAGGGAAGTGGGGTTGTTTGATTTGGCTGATATATTGGAGAGATATGGGCAGAAAATGGCCACTAGAGACAGGAGAAGAGAGAAAGGCCAGTAGAAAGAACCATGAGAGTTGAGTCAAAATGTAAATATGAGAATTCGCTTATATATTTCGTGTTCATATTATGTAAATTACGAAATTTATCATGTCAACATTTGTATCAACATTCAAACAAAAATATATATTTCTAGTTTTTACCAATTTTTGAGAGAAATTTTGATGCAACGATAAAGGTTGCTCTTTTATGATTTAGAAGTCATGGATTCATGCAGAATCAGTTAAAGCAAAGAAAAAATTACATTCATATAATCTTCCTCAGATTCTATAATGTGAAAACCTTGTACACTAAGTTGCTTTTTTTTTTTAATCATCACCAAATTCAAATCCAAATCACTTTTGTGTATATTTTTTTCATGTCATTCTTTTATCTTGTTTAAGATGACTAGATCTATCAAAATGTTAGAAGCACAGTACATTTGAGGCAAGAAAACAAATTATACAGAAACCTCAAAAATCCATTAGAGAGAGTGACAGAGATATTGGTTGATCTACTTGTAATTATCAGATTTCCTGGCCATTGCACAGGAATGATGGTTACATACAAGGAGTTCAATATCAAATTAATCAAGAAATCAACAAACACAAAATTAAGACCAAGGGAAAAAAAATGGATGAATGAATTGCTACAAATGCCTTGACAAAAAAAAGGTAGAATGGAAAAGAAAAGGAATTGCATCTACTTTTGCGGCAAAGCTCTTTTCTAGTCTACAGCCCTCCATCATGCTCCTTGTTCAGTCATTAATATCAAGCCTGCTGAGAATCCAGAACATATCTCACATTGTGATGCTGCCTATGGTTCAACCCAGTTCCAATGTCATCAGATATCAAACTAATTTAAGGCCCTACAATACGTGACATTTTATTTTGACCTTGCATGAGTGCGAGTCACCTTCTGGTATTTTGGTGGATTATTTGAGGATTACCGGATCAAAAAAATTTTACACATCCATGTTCTCGTGATCTGGTACTAGATCAATCATTTTCTCACAAACGGTTTCTGACAAACAAGTAGCCTCTGATCACTACCATTTTGAAGGTCAATCACCCTTGCATCCCATCTTACCTGTGTAGCATGTGCGCGTGCCAACTCTATAGCTCCCAATATATCAGAAAGCACAACCCAACCCTGCAAACACTCACAAATTCATTTTGTGAAGATCATTAACTTCCAATGATCAGTTGTTTACTGTATGCGATAACTATTTGATAACATATTCTACGGCACAACAATTGAAGTGGTATTGTAGGTCAATGATTAAAAAATATCAATTTTTTTGGGAGAGGGGCTTGTTGAGGAGGATTAGGATGTCAAGTATAAAACAAAACACAAGCAAAACCAAGAAAATGGTGGTATTCCCTCAAACAATCTAACAAACAGTTGAGGTGTCAGAGCTCAGATGCCATTCCAGCATAAAAATGGCATAAAAAAGGGACATTGCATCGAATTTAGAGCACAAACCCAGAAAAAGTGAAAATACCTCAGGACGCAGAATTCGATCCATCTCTGCAAATAAGTCCATCAAACTGCACCTCTCTGAAGTGAGATGTGAGAGGAGCCCATTTCCATGAAGCATGTCATATGTTCTAGGATATGTCGGGAAGGGTTCACACCTGAAAACCACAAGATATATCAGATAAAAGAATTTTCTTCAACAATTAAATAGAATTATACATAGCTTCACTTCAGAAAAGACTAATGTTGAAAAAAGGAACTTTTGAATATTAAACTGGAGCTCAAAGGGAGAAAACAGTAAATACGGACTCCAAATGTAAATTTTGCCAGCAGTCTACTACAAGTTAAACATGTCATTACTTGCCACCATAATTTAAGCAAATAAGTCAAATTTAGTTCTCAAACTGAAGATTCACTGATTCAGTATATACAGAAAAGCTATAGGCAACAGTAATATTCAATTTTAAAAATGAATCCAAACTAAAGCAAACTATTTTAATAGAACCTTTATGACCCACAATCTTTAAATATCTTAATCTGGGAACAAGTTGAGCAAGTTCACTCCTAAAAACTTGTGAAGATATCTATATCTAAAACAAAGATGTTAAAATTTAAACTCCAAAGTCAGCCATAACTATCAACTTAAACAAATTACTTTCAAGAAATCGTAAAAATCTAACCAGTCATGCAAAACACCAGGAAAACCTCGGTCAAGAATGAGAGGAAGGGTATTGTGTGTCCCAATAGGCACAACATTCATCACCCACACAAGTTTCTTTTCCTCCAGGAATGCAGCATTTAAACCCCCATAATGAGCATTCATGTCCATCACATTGCGTACCATATTGAATGGAGGCAATGGATCTTCATCGCCTGGTCTCTTGGGATGGTCAGAGAAAATTAATGGTGTAAGCAAAGACCAATAGTTTTTTAAAGCTAATTTCCAAACTTGCAAGTCTTCAAAGAAATCTTCAGGACTGACTCCTGCAAGGATTAATTTACATCAATATACTAGCCAAATAAAGCTATTTACTGCATAAACTGTGATTGCATTTTACAACACAATAGGCAAATAAGAATGCAGGTGCAGGGAGAAAAAATGCGTTGGAACAATACTTTCCATGAACTTCAAGCTCTGCAGAGCTCAAATGTGAGCTAGAAGACCTGTTTTGAATAGGAACCCAGCGTTTGCTGGAAGTTTCAGAAATACATGGCATCAAGGCCTGATAATAGGGAGTATCAAGTCCTTTGCAAAGGGGTACATCATTCTGCTTGCTATACTCAAGAAAACCGAAAGTTAGAAAAACATCAGCACAGGTCCGACTATTAAAAGTTAAGATGAACAAATACAATGAATTCAAAGTAAAAGCGTAAGACAACCTAAAAACCATTTTACTGAATTGAAAGCCTGTTCCTTAATGCAATTGAATTAAGAGTTACTCAGAGAAGTGTGAAAATTATCCGTGTATACTCACCGAGAAGAATAGCAATGAGTATCAGCAGTTTTCTGCCAGATGAAAGTCTCATCCTGCTGAGCAATAAGACTCCAACAAATTTTTTCAGTGAATTGTTCCAGTGGTGTCAAGATGTTTCTTTTCTTTGTACGTGCTGCACTTCCATGTGCCTTACTTGTGGGTGAGGTTAAGACAAAATAACCGCCAGGCTTGAGTAACCGATCTACTTCTATAAGAAAAATCCCCTCTGCTTTATAAAGTCATGATTAGAAAGTGAAGCATATGTAATTTATAATAGGCAGCTACACTTGCCCTTTATTGAATAAATATAGGTACATGCACAAGCCCAATACATTAAGATCATACATGCATCTATCAGTAAAACATTAGACGATTCAGGCTACATGCATTATACTTTCTCTTTTTCTTTTGATTTTGTCTTTTTTCATCAAGGTTTGTAAGAGGAAGTTTCAGCACTCGTACATGTCAAGGCTTGCAGTACTTTTAATCTTAAAGCACTGTTAACAGTGTGCTACACTGTGACTTGGTACACAAAACAACTCTAGAATGAAAAATGACATGGAGATTATCAATAAAAAATTATAAGGAACAGAATAGTGGTATAGCTATGACTTTCCAAAAACCTTTCCAACGGTAAAAAAGAAGAGTAAGTATCAAGCCTACTATTAAACTCTGAAAGTACCTTTCTTGTCCCAGGCAATACCGCACTGAGCACAATGAACCATGTCATAAGACAATGATGGATATGGCAGTTGTCTTGATATGAAATTTCCAATCATTGCTGGAAGACCTCTCTCAAGTGCTAATTGAACTTGGCTTCCAGTTGCCTCATATGCAGCAATACAAAGTGCCATCAACTTTAGGGAAACTAAATGAGCACCAAAACTTCCAAATCCACAACCAATATCAAGTACAGTGCGTACCTGTAATCAAAGTAGGAGTATTAAATACCATATAGTTCAGGTTGTTATACTTCCCCTTGAAGACCATACAATATATTTCTCATATTTGTAAACATGACAAGCTAAAATATTTGATTCCAAAAATACCAAACTCTCAAAGCTCATGGTACCCCAAAAGGTTAAAAATAATAAGACATTATCATACAAAAAAATAAAGACTTACACCAGCTTGAAAAAATTCAGAGTCACTTCCCAGTCCCATCATCTCTGCAATCCGGCGAGAATAATCTTTGACATCATCAAAGATTAAGCCCTCCTCAGAGTGAAAAGTAATTTGATTCTCTTCTAGCAACATCATTCTAGACAGTATGTTAAATGATTATGAAGGTCATTTAGAAAGATGTTATTGATCGCATTATGAACACAGAAGAAAGAATACATAAGCTGCTAAAAAGAGCAGACATAGCAAATTCTAAAAGGAAAAGTTTGTAACAGAAGGAGATAAACCAGATACTTTCTCTACTTTTGCTAAGCATCCAAAGACATTAAATAAATACCTCTTTGTCATGCTTCCAGAAGAAAGGAATTGATCTTTGGTTATCTTTACATTTCCACTCCATATCACATCCCTTCCAGCAGGCCAATGGAGTGGAATCTTATAATCCCTTGGAGGGCGAACTAAACACCAGTTTCCTTGCCTTGACACTTCACAATGTCGATCAAACTCCTCTCCATCTTTAAATCCTGATAACAAATTTGCTGTCACATTGTAACAAGGAACGTAATTTTCTCTTTCTTTGGCACAAAGGCCAAGCTCCCTTTGACGACTGGCTCCAAAGGAAAGAGTCCTCAGCTCAAAATAACCAACTGCCGCTTGTTCCTTTAGCCTTCTATAGTTTGTATAAATCTCAGGTACCGGAGTGGGAGTTACAGAGTCAAAGGAATTAGAAGACGACGATCCAAAGACTGCAATCAGCGCAATCACACTGACAAAGCACAATAACAGCCAACTGACTCGTGGTCTAGGCCCGAAAATGACAGATAGTTTATTGAGCCAACGACTTCTCATGTCCAAAGCTTTAAAAGATTGAAGCTCGGAAAACCACTAAATAAACAATCCCTTCAGCTTAAATCTCCAAAAACTGCGTAATCTATAACCTATCATAACATGAAAGCTTCTATATATGTTATCGTAAATCCGGATATGTCCAACAAGCATTGAAACCACCTCCTTTACACTCCTCCCCACACCAATTGTTCCCCAACCATCACATGCAATCCAAGTTTACTATAAATTCACCATAACCAGTTCAGAGAAAAACCACGAAAATCAAGCTGAATTATAATCCCTGATTTGGATCAATGATTCCACCGAAAATCGAACAACCTAGAAGCTAACTGCACAAGCACAACTCCCAATCCAAACCAAACCGAAATTTACCGCAGTCGGAACTCTGTTCTGAGCAATGCGAATTTTCAGACTCCAGCAAGCGAGCAATCGCATCAAGCTGCAAATGATCCACCAAAATCAACATTCAAAAGAAGGAAATTATGATTCTTAAAGGTCAGTTCGGTAGATGAAATGACAATTAAATCAAACAACAACAGTTTTCTTAAGCTTAAAATGGAAAATCCAGTACACTCCAAATTCGAGAATTCCACCTAATCTTGGAAAAAGAAATGCGAAACTTTCCGTTTTTAGAATCCTGTAAAAAACAAAGTCAGATCTCAAAAAGGAAAACACAGCAGATCAAGATCACCGAAGCAATTAGGGGTTTACGTGTGAACATACCGTGGAGATTCAGAATCTGAAATTGACATGGAGAGAGCGACAGAGCGAAATAGAGGAGTTTTTGATCAGTAAAAAATGAAGAAAGGCTTTCTTTCGCATTTCGGCCAAATAAAGAAAGCAAAGCAAACAGAAAACAGAACATTTAATATGAAAATGATTTTAATTAACTTTTAATCAAGGAAGAGATTACTTACGTCAATGTAAAATTAATCACATTTTCATACCTTTTAATATGAATTATATTCATTTAATATGACCATAAAATTATATATTTTATTTATATAAAGAAAAATTATCCTATACACTGTCAGTGAAGTTTTTAACTCTACAAGCGGGGTTAGGATGATGACATGTGTCCCATTTTATTTATTTTTTATTTTCTTAATATTTTTAAATGACACATGTCATCATCTTAATTCTGCTTATGGAGTTAAAAAATTTCACTGACAGTGGATAAGATAATAATCCTTATATAAATTGTAATTTTAAATTAATTATTGAATTATTTATTTTATAATAATAAAATTTTTGACTATTAATATGTTGAAGAAAATATTATTTTTTATTAAAATAATGAATGTATTGAATTGATTTAAAATTTTACTTATGTAACAAATATGAATAAATTATTAAATTTATGTTTGTAAAAATATTAATTTTACATAAAATTATAAAAATATATAATGAATCTTATTAAAATTCCGTAATTAGACGGGTTTCAACGAAAGTAAAGCCATGATGAAAGAGCTCCCACAAAATCTCCTTGCACCACTTTTTTCGATTTTGTAAAAAAATAAAATTAATATACATTAATGTAATTTGATGTGATATGTAACTTTCATTTGCTCAAAAAAAAACTTCATTAAATAAATGATAATTATTACATACATTGATAGTGAAATTTTTTTATTTCACAAGTAATTTTAAAATCGTAACACATATCTTATTTTATTTATTTTAATATTTTTATAGGACACATACTATAATCTTAATGCTGCTCGTGAAATAAAAAAATTTTACTGTCAGAATATGTAATAATTATCTTTAAATAAAACTAAAGAAATAATAATTGAGATTTATTTTTGGGACTGTTCGGTCTATGAGAACACTACCCTCGTGTAAGAAAGCCTGGAATGACAAGTGGTGATGATGTGATTGCTGCTGATTGATCGGTCCGTGAACTGATCTACATTTTGTGGGGCCAGGTGGAATTAACGAATCGGATATAGCCGTATAAAAAAGAAACCCCTTTTCCACTTTCTTGACTGTGTAGTTTGAAGTTTTTCTCAGCAAAAATAAGAAAATAGCCTGTATGTTTCAATCACTTTTACTGATACATTGTATTAGTCATGTATTGATGAGAAATTTTAATAATAAAGGAAAGTCTTTTGACCAAAAAAAAAAACTTGAGGGGAGGTGTAATGGATTCGAATCCCAACGGTGTATAGTTAAATTTAAGTTGGATTGGATTTGAAAAATCAAAAATTAAAAAATTGGTTCGAGCTTAATGGAATTTGATTTTTGCAGTTCGAGTTTGATTTAATAAAATATTCAAATTATTCGAGTTTAATTTGATAGATTTGAACTTAATTCGGTAAGTTTGATCTATTAATTTTTAATCATATATCATAAAAATAAATTGATAAATTAATAATAAAAAAATATATATTAAAAAAACTTGATTAACCTTGTGAGTTGCTCAAATCAAGTATTAAAATTATCGAACTTGGCTTGACTTATTAATTGAGTAACTTGAGCTCAAGATTGATTTAAAAATAAACAAATCAAATTTAAATAATTATCGAATTGAACTTGAATAACTCATTAATTGCTTGACTCATACAAACTCCAAAAATGAGTGCCAAAAGGAGGCTATCTTCTTCCTTGCTTAAATATGGTAATTTCCAATATTATGTTTGTTTTGGGTCATAGAATATATGCATAAAACGCGAAACAACAAAATTTGAAGTATGTGTAAAAATTAAATTTGATAATTTTTAATAAAAGATATAAAAATTATATAAATAAAATTTAATAAAAATTATACATAAATACATCAAAAGTTAAAAAAATTATATTTAATATATCCTTATTTGTGTTTTACACAAATATAATTAGCGAATTGCAAAATCTACTAAAAAACATGTAAAAGGATCCCAGATGATCAGTATGATAATAGCTACGGGACATTAGTCATTTCAAAGGACTGTGAAGCCCATTAATTCAAACAGAATTCCCTGTCCGGCTTCATTGGCAAAAGCTGTACGTCCATTGTACGTTGTGGAAAGAGAACTAGAGAAGAGAGCCATTTGTTCATTAATATTTTCCGCAATAATTGGTATTTGTTCAGCAGTCACCACGGGTGAATAGAACGGCAGAGAACTTGATGCATCAAACCGACAGACTCTGCAACTCATCAGAAAATTCAATCCATTCAATTTTAGATTGCAACGCTGAAGTTCAAAGTACTTTGCTACTGTTTTGTTTTCAAACAGTTGACATCAAGGACATTAACGATTCCTGTAAAAGTGAAGTGTTTTCGTCATGAAACTCAACGCCAAGTCTAAGAAAATGACAGTAGAACATTCATCAGTAACCCTATAACCATATTTTTTTCGTCATTTGGAATTGTCAAGAAATCTGAACCTTTAAAAAAAACCCATACATTATTTATATGAGGTTCAAAATTAGTAATTAAATCCCACTATGATTACTATATTTGTGTTTTTTATGCATATTATCTTACTTTTCAATAAAATTCAATCATTTCAATTAAGTCTGTTGATATTTAAATTTAAGGTAATCTTTCGATGACAATCAACAAGAATTCGTTGAAAATAAAGAAAGTCAAGAACTGCCAGAGTTAATATTCCAACGTGCATTTTGACATCTAAATCAATATATTTTCATTGAGAAGAGATCCAACTAAATGAATAAGGATAATGAGTGAAGCCAAAATATCTCCCAAGTCTTAAGGCTTAAGGATAATGTGTGAAGCTAATAACTTTGTATACAAGGTGCGTAAAGCTAAACTGTTTTCCTTCCTATGGAATTTTCATGCGTTGGAAACATGCACGGACGTCAAGCAAAGCTGGTAATACAATCACTTTGCTTAGTTTAAGGATCAGGTTTTAACTTATGTAGGCAAGTTTGTCATGGATTAAATTAGTTTAATGTTTAAGGCAGCTTTGCTTGGAAGATAATTATCAAGAGCTTGATCAGTTTATCCTTAGCAAGTAACTGACCACCTGTACATATCTAGAATGAAGAATATTACTCCTTGATTTGTCTTATAACCCATAAGATTGTGGATCCAAAAGTCTAAACACAAAGATCGGATTACAATCAGGCCCAAGAACTGTTAGCATATATCCTTAAACCAGACAATTGGCTCGATTGCCATTGGCTTAGGCTTAATTGTCTATTTGTGCCTCCTACTTGCAAAACCAGTTTGAGAAGCAACGATTGTCAGAGCCGCTACAGCTTCACAACCGCCTATGCCACTTGATTGCTCTTAGTTGCATGAGTCAATTGGTTGATATTTTGTGAAATCTCCAAATTCATGTAAATTCCCATTATTGTATAATGTTTCCAGCTTAAATGATGTAAATAAATATGAGAATTATAAAGTATGAATGATGTATGAGACATGGAAGAGATAATGGAATTGATGGTCAAATAGTCAAAGAATTAAATTGATGTTGTAAGATTATTGGAGTATGAAAAGAATTTATATAAGATTTTGTGCAATTAATAGACATGTGTCATATGAAGAAGAGGAAGTAAATTGGTCAAAGGTTCAAGGGAATTATGGCTGATAAGGGAAAGGGATTAACATGCAATTAATGAAGCAATGAGTCATCATCTTCTCCCTCTCCAAGTCGGCAGCAACATCCAGCCCCTCTCGTTCCCTCAATTTCTCCAAGTTTCCTTCCATGGTCACCTTGTAGAACAACCCTATTCTATTATCGAATCGTTAAGTTTTCTTAACGGAAAACGTTCCTCATCACTAGCTCAAGCTATACCTGAAATTTGAAAAGCTGAATCTAAGTATTTGAGGAGATCTAAATTGCTGTCAAATTTGGTTATTGACAAAGGTAAGGATAGAAGTTTATTCCTTCAATTCTATCTATGATTTGGGTTTACGTGATGATAGTATAGTATGCTTATTGTGTTAGAATGGAAGAAAGTTAAAGGTTGAGTAACTATGATGTTTGCAGCTCGGAAAAGTCGCAAGGCAAGGTGTTGGATTTCAGCCAAGCTTGTGGATTATTGGCTATTGAGGTAAGGAATTTATGTAACGGACGTAGGGTGACTATGTCCGCATGATTTTAAGTGTTTTGGAAAGAAGTACCAGTTGATTTAAGAATAGGAAATGTAAATTTCGGGTTTTACACCTAGTTACCAAAATGCTAGGAGTAGCCGACTGTTTTAAGTAGTAGCCGACTGCCTAGAGATAACCAAAGCGTAGATTTCCTAAAAATCGACTCAAACCAGTCGACTGCTATTTTCCAAAAAGCATTCTGTTTCAAACCAGTTGACTGCTATATGGACTAGTCGACTGCTATTTACGTGAAAAGTATTCTGTTTCAAAACCAGCCAACTGCCTATGGAACCAGTCGACTGCCCTATTTTCAGAAGCATTCTGTTTGTGAAACCAGTCGACTGCCTTTTTCTCGAAAAACATTCTATTTCAAAACCAACCGACTGCTATATGAGGCCAGTCGACTGCCCTATGTGTTTTAAGAATTTTAAAATATCGAAATTTTAAAAGAAAATAATTTCGATAAAGCAAGATATGTAATAGCAGCCAACTGCCCTGTGAAGCCAGTTGACTGCCCCCTTTGAAAAAGAGGTTTTAAAGCTTATTTCAGAAAAGTATGAATGTCATTGCAAAAAGCTATATGACAAATGTTTTGAGAATATGAAGTACTTAATGATTATACACTTCTGTATATGTACATGGCTGAGGAGCTCTAGTCCGGCCCTCAGTGCCGCAGATGTCACTTGACTAGTGTTCATTGTGGCCTACCGACATTTGACCAATTGTCCCTGTTATATATTTGGCTAAGGGAGGATTCCTAGTCCCTACGAGGGTACGCCACTTGTTTATCCAGTGCATAATTCCGTTAAAATGCAAATAGTCTCTCTGTTATTTAAAAGTATCTGAAGTATGTGAATTACTCGGAAGTATAAGGATTTCTTATATATGATATTTGAAGAAAGTATATGATGTATGTATATGTGATTTCAAAAGAATAAGGAAATCGAAAGTATATGATAATTTGAAAGAAGTATATGATATATGCTTTATAATGATTTTTCATGACATTATAGAGCCAAGCAGGAAAATTACATATAGAGGCATAGTACGCTCTTTTACATATGTTTCTTACTGAGCGTAAACTCATTCCTTTACAACTATTTTTCATACAGATTACCTGAAGTAAATTCCGCTCCAAATAGAGGAGCTTTCTTTTGAGATATCAAAGTGTACCTTCGAGATATGCTTCCCAATAACTATTGAAGGTATACTTAGTTGAGATGTAATTCAGCTATTGTACAGTACACTGCTACAGAAATGTTTATAAGATGTTTTGGGGATTTAGGTTATGTAAGATATGTAAGATCCTGTGGTATGGAATGATATGTATATATATCATTATTCTGCTTTGTTTGAAATTAAAATATTCATATTGAGCTATTAAATATCAAGCTTGAGAAGAAGAAGAATGAATGACATTGACGGACGAGTGTAATTAAGTCATATGAAAAAAGAAAAAGTTACAGGTGAATGTATAGTGACGGGGATGTCACATATTTAGAATCCGTGAGTAAACTTAACAACTCTATACACGATACAAAAATGACATGAAAAAAAAACAAGAAAGTGATGCGGGCTAAAATTTGATAAAATTGTTTATGAATTAGGAAAAAACTAAAAAAAACATGTCTTGTATTATTCAGTGTCAACACAATTTTTATACAAAATTTTTGTATTTTACACGATATGAATACAATTTTACAAACACGATAAACACGAATTGTCAAATTTACCTGTGGAAAAGACATCTATGACAAGTTACCCAGACTGTCAAAATATATAAAGGGTAGAACCTGGTAGGTAAGGGACGAATACTTCTTCCACACCATAACTCAATACTCCCTCTATTGATTGATTATTTATGGGATCTTTCACTGACTTCAATGCCAGAACAAGACTCAGACACCTTTCCTTGCAGAACTGATCACACCAACCAAGGGTGACCAGGATCTTCAGCACTCCCATATCTGTTGTTGAAGACATCAACAATTTGTATATTATAATTAGACAGAAAACGAAAGTAAACTCAATCTTTGTCTTCACAGACAGAGAAGGGAGATAATCCCTAGCCAAATTGCTGGTTGTTGCTGGATTTTGGAGCTATTGGCCTAGGGTCGGCCAATCGGATAGGTAAAATAAAAACCTGACAGCCAAAAACAAGAACATCCTAGAACAAGAAAAAGCAATATATAAACATAGACAAAACCAAAATTCAAAAAACAAAGAGGTAATTAAGCAATCCTCTAACTGATTACAAAAAATTAGGCAGAAAACAAAGGCCGTGAACTTAATTATTATTACAAAAGGAGTTTGAAAAACATGCATCTTAGGGAAGGCATTGCTTTGGCTATAGCATCGGTGCTTCTTGGAATTCAGCCAGGCTTGTCAGAGATTAGCAGAGCCAGTTTTCCAAAGGACTTTGTTTTTGGAACAGCCTCTTCTGCATACCAGGTTGATCTTTCTTTTAATATTTCTTTTTTCTGTTTATTACCCTTTTCAAGGCAAACTCTTCAACTAATTCACATACTTCATTTTCCGGCTTTCAATGACAAATAAATAAATAAACTCATTGCACTAAAGTTTTCCATAGAGCTTTGTGTCAACTGTTCATGATGACTTATCCAAAGAAAGAGAAACAAAAAGTAAATGAAATAGTTTAAATTTGCATATCCTTCTTATAATCTTGAGCTTTGTTGATTTTCTGAGCTTGTGAAAATTCAATGATAAAAAGTTCTCAAGCCAAAGCAATTAGGACTTGTCAATACACAGATAAAAAAACCTAGGATGTTGGAAGTAACACTTTGAGACACGTTTTGATGCTCAGGTTAATAAAATACCTGGAAAGATGATTTATGGAGAAAAAAAGAAAGAAAATAATTCATAATAGATGACGTAATAATGACGTGATTGTTCTTCTTACGTGACATGGCCCTTTACGAATCCATATAACAAGCTGGCATCTTAATTTTTGCAAGAATGAAATATGAAACCTTGGAAAAAAAAGTTGGCTACAGATGGCCAGGTAAATTCTTTCTTATATGAAGGGAATAAGATAAAAGGGCCGCAAAGCAAGATTCCCCTCTGCAGTTTTACCTTTTAATGGTAATGACAAACCAACAAGAAGAATTTCTGATATTAGTTTAAACTCAACTACAAATTGTTTGCTGTTGAAATCAGTGCCTCCAATCAATGCCTGTTCTGATGCATCTGATAATTCTTCTGCTGCACTGTGCAAAGAAGTCAAACAAGAAGAATGATAATGACAACTTGACTTGCCCAAGGAACTGGTTGATATGTGATTACAGGTTTTTTTTTAGATGATTGGGATATTGGATGAAGTTGTTTGGGTTCGAACTCAAGTTTTATATAATATGTTACAACTCTTTCATAATCACTCAACTAAGAAGTTATTGACGATGATCGTTTGGTTTATTATATTAGTTTTGTTTATTTATTTACTTTTTCCAGTATGAAGGAGCAGTGAGGGAGGATGGAAGAGGACCAGCTATTTGGGACACATTTTCGGGTAATACATTTATGATCTAATTACAATTAATAATTATTAATAACTATACTCAAAATATCCATGTTATAATTAGACTAAATACCTTAATATCAGTTAGAAACTAAGAAGAAACCCGATTGTCACAATCTGATGTATGATGTATCTGCCAATGAAGTCTCAACGTGAAAGAACAAGATTTCCAGGCCAGTTAAGAGCTTGACTTGCATTGTTTTACAGGGCTAATATTAGATGGCAGTAATGCTAGTGTTGCTGTGGATCAGTACCACCGCTATACTGTAAGTGATGATGATCTTCATAACAGATCCATTTTCCAATATTCAATTTCCTCAAAGATACTCATTTTCCAATGATTTTCCGTGTGATTTTGGTTTCTGGGAACTAACAGGAAGATATACAACTTATGAAGGACATGGGCATGGATGCTTATAGGTTTTCAATAGCTTGGTCTCGGATATTCCCTGGTAAGTTTTCATGTCTCGGATATTCGCTGGTAAGTTTTCATTGCCAACTGTTATTTATCTTGTGGTGTTTTACTTATGGTCAAGCTTGTATATGTAAGAGATAAAATGTGAAAAGTCTAGCAATTTCCTTGGAACAGATGGTGCGGGAGAAATCAATCAAGCAGGTGTTGATCATTACAATAATCTCATCAATGCTCTACTTGATAAAGGTAGTGTTTATATTGCCATCTTTGTCCGAGATACTTTTTGTGAGACAAAATCGTGAGATTTTTGGATCAAATCAGATAATTTCTGATGCAGGAATTGAACCATATGTGACCCTGTACCATTGGGATCTCCCTCAAGCATTGGAGGACAAGTACATTGGATGGCTTGATTCCCAAATTATGTAAAATGATCATTGAAATTTGTGTCTCTCTCTATATTTCCAGTCTTTTATGTTCAGGAGTGATAAACATTACTTTTGGTCATTTGCAGAAAGGACTTTGCTTTGTATGCGGAGACATGCTTTGAGAAATTTGGTGACAGGGTGAAGCACTGGATCACATTTAATGAGCCTCATGGTTTTGCCATACAAGGGTATTATACAGGATTTGATGCACCAGGGCGCTGCTCAAGCAGCTCAATCAGCTTCTGCAAGTCTGGAAATTCTACAACTGAGCCTTACATAGTTGCTCATAATGTTCTCCTTTCTCATGCAGCAGTTGCAGATATTTACAGGAAAAAGTACAAGGTATACATTGGAACAACTGTTTGGTTCACTTTGGAACATGTCAATCAAACGTCGAATCATCAAGATTCCAATTAGTACAAAGAGATTGATTAACAAATTATCAACTAACGTCCTTGATGAATTGTGGGATGCTTGCATTACTGCAAAATAAGCAAAATCTAAGGCCAGTTGTCTCCATGCAGGATAAACAAAATGGATCAGTTGGAATGTCATTGGATGTTAAGTGGTATGAACCAGAGACAAATGCAACAGAAAACATTGCAGCAGCTCAAAGGGCCCAAGATTTTCAGCTTGGCTGGTAACTGCAATCGTCTTCACTCTCTGACCATATACTACATTAGCATTAGAATCCTCTGAACTTTGGTTTCGTTTTATATCTGATAGTTAGGCTAGCATTGTCAGTAGGTTTTCTTCCGGTAGTTATCGAGTTATTAAAGGGTAAGTTTTGGTATAATGTTAAAAATTGTTCATTTGTAACTAGAAAGTCACGAATTCAAGTCATAAAAATAACCTCTTACTGTGTATATTTGACTTTTTTCAAATCTCACACTGTGACAACTTTGTACATTGAGTTTATCTTTAATTATTGAGTTACTATGGCCATGTTACACTATAATTCTTGCAGGTTTCTTGACCCATTGATCTTTGGAGATTATCCAAGCTCTATGAGAAGCAGAGTAGGAAGTCGGCTGCCTAATTTTACTGAATCCGAGTCATCTCTTCTTAAGGGGTCATTGGATTTTCTTGGCATCAATCATTACACTACATATTATGCAAGGGAAAATGCAACTAATTCAATTGTTGATTTACTTAACGACTGTGTAACAGACGCCGATGCCTACACTATACGTAAGTAAACTGCATTTCTTCTATATACAAATTCTTTTCTGCTTTTTTTTCTTAATCTAATTTTTGTCGTCTGGGGTTGTATGGCAAAAATAGTTATAAGAATGAAGATTCTCTTAATAACGAATCTGATAAATAAACAAAAATAAATAAATACACACAAAATAAGATTTATGCGCTTTGGTAATTTGTTTACATCCATGGCTGCATTGGGTTTTTCTTATTAACTTTTTGTAATTTTTTTTTTATATATACAAGAAGAAAGATTAGGGGCTAGTTTAGATATATGGTGTGATTGGTTTTAGTGAAATTGAAAAAGTGAAAATGATCATTAAAAATATTAAAAACAAAGGGTGGAAGGGTAATTTCCCTTCCACCCAATTTTTGTCTTTTTTGTTAAAAGAAATCGCATCGTGACTCATCGGTGCCAACCCAGTTTTTGTCTTTTCTGTTAAAAGAAATTAATTGCAGCGTGGCTCATCGGTACTAACCAGTGAGCCAAATGGGCTTTACATATTTATAATATAGTGTAACTATGATGATTTAAAGTAATTGAGTTTCATTGAATCTATATATTAGACCTTTGCACCATAAATCTTTCGGGAGCTCCATTTCCAATACCCACAATGGGCTTTGCCCTTTTGGCTTTCACTCACTAATCGGCCAATGAGATCGTCATACTAGCCCCGTATAAGTGTTTTTGGGCTAGGCCCTATCAAACCCACAAACTTCAATAGACATATTATGTTCATTCAATTGAGCTGATTGTTAGTGTGTTGTTACCGTGCTAGCCACTAACTGAAGATACTGCTTTGCTCTTTATGAATGCAGCTTTCAAAGATGGGAAACCTATAGGAGATAGGGTATACAAATCAGAACTTTTGTCCATTGTTTCAGAACAAACTGATTCCGATAGATATTCTTCTTACCATATTCTGTTTTCAACTGATGTCAAATTCCAGGCAAATTCTATATGGCTATACATAGTACCTCGTGGCATGAGAAGCCTAATGAAATACATCAAGGAGAAGTATGGAAATCTTATAGTCATTATCACAGAAAATGGTAATATTCTCAATCCCAAAGGGAAGTCTATAGGATGTTAATGTAATGTAACCATAGACGTTGAGTTTCTTCGAACTTTCATTTGTTGAGGTTATTTTGTGTTTCAACCATTATTCTTTAGGGTCATGAGCTAAATAATAAGGTTGGATGATTTTAGTTCTTGAAAAGAGAAAATACTGTGGAGACACCAAAATTAGGATTTTGGAACATGTTTCGACGTTCAAGTCAATATTTGCCTAAGTGGGGGGAAATTAGGAAAACAAGAAAGAGCTTAGAATTAGAAGAGAACCTAATAATCAAATGGAGATAGTTCATGCTTTATGTGTGTGCGAGGCTTTCCTCTTTATCTTTGTCCTTGTATTGAGCCTCGTAACAGCGAAATTGAGATGTGGATCAATCATTGTGACAGCCGTTGTTGATCAACGTGACAGTCAGTGTGTCACAATCTGTCATGAGTAGTTACAACCTAAGCTTTAGATGGTCATGAACCTATTAATGAAGTTGCTGTCTTTTAAACCCAGTAAACTTCACAAGCTTAACACCATTTTTATCAAGCTACGAGAACTTTGACTTCTCACTAAGAGCCAAATTTTCCTTTTTTGTGCTGCTCAGGTATGGATGACCCGAATCTTTTTACTCCCATTAAAGATGCTCTGAAGGATGAGAAAAGAATCAAATACCACACTGATTACTTAACCAACCTGCTAGCTGCAATCAAGTACGTTAACCCTGCCCTTACGCATACCTATCTTCGAATTTACCGGTGTAAATGCCAGAATCATGATTCTGTTTTGGCTGACACAATGCAGGCAAGATGGTTGCAATGTTAAAGGGTATTTCGCATGGTCTCTGCTGGATAACTGGGAATGGGCATTTGGGTACACTTCAAGATTTGGTCTATATTTTGTGGACTACAATGACAACCTCAAGAGATACCCCAAGGACTCTGTTACATGGTTCAAGAACTTCCTGGCATCAGCTTAGTGAAGTAATTGAGAATTTAAAAAAAAAAATACAGTTTTACAATTTCTAAAACATAATTTTGTTGCCGCTAATAAATAAAAATTGATAGATCAATAACGTTCGATTGAGTATGTCAATAATGCTACATAAAAGTTATACTTTGGATTTAATCTTTCAATCTAGTTTTAAGTATCTAAGAGTGAGCGGTTTGGTTTTTTCTCAATTCTATTTGAAAAAATTGAAAATAGATTAAACCAATTTTTTTTATATATAAAAAGGATTGAACCAATTTAATTATACAGCTAAAAAACCTAATCGAAATAAGTCAAGTTCAATTCAATTGAAAATCAAACTCCTACATATGTGATTTTTTTTTTCAATTTGATTAAATAAATGTATTTAATTATTTATATTATAAAATATATCTAAATAAATGATCGATCGATTCGGTCAATTTAATTAATAATTTTAGACACAGAAAATTGATCCATTTTATTGACTAGATTAACTTCAAAAATTGACCTAAATTCAAATTTGTAATAACCAAAAACCTTAATAAATTTAATTCAATCTTACAAATATCAATTGAGCTTGACCTAATCGCTAAATTCTCATAAATTATTTAATAAAGATCTTAATTCCCATAGGTCGCCATAGTATTGCTCATTACAAATTGACAATATAATACAAGAAATTTAAAGGAAAAATATCAGAAGAAGCCAAACCGAATTACTTGCCAACTTGATAACAACAATCAGAATATCAATTTTCCGTTGGATGTTTGGCTTAAAATATCAATACCAGATTTCGGAAAATTGTTCAATTCGGATGGCGTAACGGTCACGATGTAAGTGATGTTGATAAACTTGTCATGCATTCTCTTGCTTCAAAGTTTAAGCGATCTTTGCTTTTAAGATAACTAGAAACAGAAAAAAAAAATCTGATTACTGACTAGATTTCGAAATGTTTTATCTGTTACATTCCAAAAGCTTTCGTTTTCCTGCTTGGCTATTTGCATGCACAGCTTGTTCTTCGTTTTGCACGATGTTATCATCCGAAGATATATTTGGAAAACTGAATTCTAAGCCTTACAAAATTCTAGACATCATGTGAAACGATGGCGTTAAAGTAATACTAATTAAATTTTGATAAAAATCATATACGAATGCATAAAAGTTAAAAAAAAATTATATTTGATACGTAAACATAGATTTGTATACTAATTTTTGTACTTTCATTATACGAATGCAATTTATTGAAAAAAGGATAAAATTATTATTCTATGTAAATACATATATTTCATTTAGATTATGTTACTTTATCACGCTATTAGAAAAACCAATTATTATTTCACCAAAAAGAAAAAATCAATTATTTATTATTAAAGTTATTAATGAATTTATTGAAATAAATATTTACTCTTTCTCTGCTCTGAACATGTCTCATTATAAGCTTTCGCGATTTAAATTTTAAGTATTAAAGAAAAATCGACAAATCTAATTTGCTCTTAAGAATCACCCCGGAGAAAAAAAAAAGTGGGTCCAAAAATGAGACACCTTAATTATTCATTGTGTTCACAAATTCAGAGACGTGAAAGGGAACTAATTGAATCCCTGAAACAATTATTACTGGATTTTACTTGCCAAAATTATCAGTTTCTTGAATAATTTGTGTGGTTGTGCCCGCTTCTCAAATCATCAAATTCATATTAATTCTTTATATGAATTCGATTTTCTTCCATGTAAGACTTCTTCTTTTTTAATTCTAAATGCAGGTTATATTATATGCAAGATGAGAGATTCGAATTTACTCTTTGAACGGAAATATATCATGCATGCATTGAATCAAATGCTTAAAGTCAATGTAGTTAGACATCGATTTTTACTCCTCTAATTATTAAATCCTATTTCTTAATGAAAATATATAGGATTCGATCAAACAGATTTGGATTCTCTAATTTATAGGACATGTTTATTTTTGTAGCATCAAATATATCCAAAGACTCAAGCATAGACATGTCTATATTGTCATATTAAATGCATATTTTTGTATATAATTCATGTTTGCATCGCACAAAATACGAAAAATTTTATTCAACATATCAAACACCAAATTTTTTTGTCAATTTGTATATAATTATTATTAAATTTTAATTTATATCATTTTTATGTTCTTTATTCATATTTTTTCGTATCGTGTATAAAATTATCATGTGTAAGTTTGATAAACTCTTCCCAGTCCAGAAGTTGCAATTATCACAGCCGAAATTAACGTGCTGACCTAGAGAAGTCGGCATCCTTCCTGGCTGAAATTATCATGTGTAAGTTCGATAAACTCTTTCCAGTCCAGAAGTTGCAATTATCACAGCCGAAATTAACGTGCTGACCTAGAGAAGTCGGTATCCTTCCTGGCTGAACCGCTCTTCAACTCCACCATCATTCAACAAGCTTTGCAATGCCTGTTTCATCATTGAAAGTTTTCCTCTTCCCATCAAATGTTGCCATGTGGAGCAAATATCATCATTAGCTAGTTTTGGCACATCATATACCTAATTCATACTCGTGTCATATAAAATATGAATATTTTGTGTCAAAAATTACATCAACGCATCAAATACAAAATTATTTATTTTAATTTTTATCATATTTATATACAATTTTTATTTTTGGTGCAAACTTTTTATTAATTTTTAATTCTTATAAGTTTTATATTTTTTTTTTGTATTGTTTCATTAGTTATGTCAATGATAGATGATCATGTTTATGTGGCTTCTGGAAGTACACGTCTGCCAAAATTAGTGGCCAAATTGCATATCAGAGTCCTGAGAATTCTCTTATAATCAACTTTGATTTATATCGAATGATAATGAGATTTTGTTTCTGATGATTTGGACAGCTTTTATAGGCCAACGGAAGGGGATCAATCTCCTTTGATTTCCATATCTATTTGTCTCCCATTTTACTTGACAATTATAGAGAATATGAAAATAATACAAATAAAATACACATAGAATGACATAAGTTAAGATATGGTAAAATTTTCTTTTGATCATCTGGCAAAACTAGATTTGATGATCATTTAGTTTCATGTCACTAGACTTGATAACACCAGCAAATTCCATCACAAAAGCGAAAACAGACGCATGAAAAAGGCAATTCTCTGGAGTTCGACAACGCAATAGTAACTCTTTCGTTGCAAATGGTAAGACAATGATTCAGGAAAAGACATGACGTGACTTAAAAAGACTGGAAACAAAAAGAATTACAATGAGCACAGATTTGCAAAGGAATTTTTCTCATCTTTATTCACTGAAAAATCATTATCAGTTGAACTGAACTGACCAATGATCCAACTGTCAAAAATACCTTAACTAGCGTTGTTCTAGACATAGCTAGATCAGCCTCTCACACGCTTTCTAGGATGTTTATAACCAGACAGATCCTTCTCGTTTGTCTCAGATAAAGCAGGTAATAATTGAACAGATTATTCAGTTCAAGGGCAATGTTTTGATGATTTTACAGTTAGAGAATAGGATATATACGTGTGTGAATATATATATATATATATATATATATATATATATATATGTTAGAAATTGATGCAAACAATTATTAATTTAAGTTGAATAAGTCTTCCACTATGTGTATAACATGGAAGAGTGGTTTCTAGATTTTAGGAGTTAAGTTCCCACTAACCCACTTTATGTTTGTGTACTTAGTGGGTGAATATCATCCCATGAAGTGAGAACATGGGGGTGTGGCTTTCATTTCAGTTCATCTATTTATAGTGTTGCAAATTGAGTTTTTTAATAAATGTAGAAGATCCTTTGAATTCTTAGCCAATATTCTTTCTTCTGTCCTTTTTCTTTGCTTACTCATACTTTGCTCAATATTTGTTTGTTCTTGTCAAACTCACCCTTATTCTTCAAAACCAACATTTTTGGTATCCGAGCCAGGTTCGATTAAATTGGGTGTTATTCTGTTGTGTGATCTTTGCTGAAGCAAGTGATCTTTAGTTTGTATTCATCATGTCTAATGGTATGAATACTTTGAATGTTTCTCAATCATTGGTGCCCATCTTCAATGGAGAAAGTTATGCTTTTTGGAGCATTAAAATGAAGACCTTTTTCATTTCTCAAGATTTGTGGGATCTTGTAGAAAATGGGTATACAGAATCTGACAAGGCAGAGAAGGCAGCAGAGATGAAGGAGTTTCGGAAGAAGGATGCAAAGGAGTTGCTCGTATTGCAGCAAGCAGTGACAGACTCAATTTTTCCTCGAATCTCGAATGCAGCAAAATCGAATGAAGCTTGGACCATTCTACATAAAGAGTTCCATGGAGATAACAAGGTAACTGTAGTGAAACTCCAAACTCTTCGTAGAGAATTTGAGAACTTGTGTATGAAAAGTAGTGAGTCGGTTCAAGATTATATTGGTAGAGTTTCTCTCATTATTAATCAATTGAGAACTTATGGAGAGAAAATTGAAGATCAAACAATTGTAGAAAAAGTTTTGAGGAGTTTACCTCCTAAATTTGATCATGTTGTTACTGCTATTGAAGAATCAAAGGATCTTTCTAAGTATTCTCTTAATGAGCTAATGGGTTCACTCTTAGCACATGAAGATAGGATGAACAGGTCTGCAGAGAAGAGTATGGAGCAGGCATTTCAGACAAAGATGGAGATCTGTAGCAAGGAGAAAAGCAATGACAATGGTTTTGCAGGTAGAGGTAGAGAAAGAGGTAAAGGTGGCTACCGTGGTCGTGGTAGAGGTCATGGTAGATCAAATTCAAGTCGCCAAGAAACTGAGAGTGGTGACAAAGAGAATCAAAAGCAGAACCATAAGGACAAGCAGTGTTACTTTTGCAAAAAGATGGGGCACGTTGAGGCGAATTGTTGGAAAAAGGCTAAGCAGCAGGCAAATTTCGTTGAAAAAGAAGAAGATGGTAACTTGTTTCTCACTTTTATGAATTCAAAGGAAAGTAACAGTGATCTTTGGTTTTTGGATAGTGGGTGTAGCAATCACATGACAGGTGTTAGAAGTATTTTTCAGAGTATGGATGAATCAGTAAAGTTGCAAGTCCGTCTTGGGAATGACAAACAAGTGCAGATTAAAGGTAAGGGAACAATAGCAGTAAGGACCAAGTCAGGTAATGAGAGGTTGATTCATGATGTTTATTACATTCCTAGCTTGGCACATAATTTACTCAGTGTGGGTCAATTGGTTAAAAAGGGATATTCAGTTTTATTTCATGATGGTGTGTGTGAAATTAAAGGTAAAAATTCTGATATGCCGTTTGTAAAAATTCCCATGGCTGAAAATAAGATGTTTCCTCTTGAGATTTCTTGTTTGGATGATTGTGCACTTGTTGCTAATGTTGAAAGTGATTCGTGGTTATGGCATTTGAGATATGGGCACTTGCATTTTAATGGGTTGAAGTTGTTGTGTCAGAAAAATATGGTTCATGGTTTGCCTACAATTCCTTTTGCTAATGATTTGTGTGAAAGTTGTATTTATGGGAAACAGCATAGACAGTCATTTCCGGTTGGGAAAGCATGGAGAGCAAAGAAGCCTTTGGAGTTGGTGCATGCAGACATTTGTGGGCCAATGAATACTCTGTCTTTGAACAAGAGTAGATATTTTTTGTTGTTTACTGATGATTTTACTCGTATGAGTTGGGTGTTTTTTCTTGTTCAGAAATCAGAAGCACTTGATAAGTTTCGGGAGTTCAAGGCCTTTGCAGAAAAGGAATCTGGTCATCAATTAAAAATTCTTCGAACTGATAGGGGAGGAGAATTTTTATCCGATGATTTTACCTTGTTTTTTAAGCAAAATGGAATCAAAAGGCAGCTAACAGTGAGAAGAACGCCAGAGCAGAATGGAGTCGCTGAAAGGAAGAATCGAACAGTAGTGGAGATGGCCAGGAGTATGTTGAATGAGAAAAGGCTTGCAAATGATTTTTGGGCTGAAGCAGTAGCTACAGCGGTTCACCTTCTCAACATTTCTCCAACGAAGGCGGTGCGTGGTATGACTCCTTACGAAGCTTGGTGGAACCGCAAGCCTAATGTAAGTGACTTGAAGATTTTTGGTTGTATTGCTTATGCCATGTTAGCTTCTAATGATCGGACAAAGATGGACAAGAAGAGTGAGAAATGTATTTTCGTTAGGTATAGTGATGAGACAAAGGGGTATAGATTGTATAATCCAGTTACTAAGAAGCTAATCATTCGTAGAGATGTTATTTTTGATGAGAACAGCTTTTGGGAGTGGAATGCAGACAAAAATCAGCACTTGTCTTGTGAAGAAAATGAATTAATTGAGTCACAAGATGACGAGAACAAAGTGGCTCAACAGGTTTCCCCTACACCTAGTCCTTCAAGGTTGTCACCACAAGCTTCACCAACTCCTCAACCTTCAAGGATGATTACTAGAAGTATGTCTGGGGCTCTTCCCAGAAAGGTAAAACCTTGGGAAGAAGTTTATAACTCTAACGTGTTTGCTCTTTTAGTAACAGAACCCATGAGTTTTGATGAAGCATGTGGAAAAGATGAATGGGAACATGCCATGGAGGAGGAGATTGCTTCCATTGAGAAGCATGATACTTGGGAGCTAGTAGACAAGCCGCAAGGAAGAGATACAATTGGTTTAAAGTGGGTTTACAAGGTGAAGTTTAATGCGGATGGGAGTGTCCAAAAATTCAAGGCAAGGCTGGTTGCTAAAGGATATGTGCAAGAGTATGGTAAAGATTTCTTTGAAACCTTCTCTCCTGTTGCTAGATTTGAAACTGTTAGATTTTTGTTAGCATTGGCAGCTCAAATGAGGTGGAAGGTTTATCAGTTTGATGTCAAATCTGCCTTTTTGAATGGTTATTTGGATGAAGAGGTATATGTCGAGCAGCCACAAGGTTTTGTTGTTGAAGGCAAAGAGGATAAGGTGTACAAGCTCAAAAAGGCCCTTTATGGACTCAAACAAGCATCACGAGCTTGGTATGGTAGGCTTGATTCTTACTTGTTTGAAAATGGTTTCCATCGTAGTAGTAGTGAGCCCACTTTGTACGTGAAGGAAAAAGGTGATGATGTTCTTATTGTTTGTGTTTATGTGGATGACATTATCTATACTAGTTCTTCTGAAGTTCTTATTACAGAATTCAAGAAGAGCATGACTGATGAATTTGATATGTCAGATTTGGGGTTGTTGCATTATTTTCTTGGCTTACAAATTTCTCAAACTGATGATGGTGTTTTTGTTTCACAAGAAAAATATGCTCTGGAATTGTTGAAGAGGTTTAACATGCAGAATTGTAAGACATTTTCTACTCCCATGAATACAAATGAGAAGTTGACAATGAATGATGGAACACCAAGGGCAAATGAGAAGTATTTCAGAGGCTTGGTTGGTGGGTTGATGTATTTGACTCATACTCGTCCAGATATCATGTTTCCTGTCAGTTTGGTCTCAAGGTTCATGCATAATCCCTCCTTGCATCATCTTGGGGCAGCAAAACGAATTCTTCGCTACATTCGAGCTACAAGTAACTTTGGGATTTGGTACAACCCAGTTCTTAACTTTAAATTGTTTGGTTTTACTGATAGTGATTGGGCAGGTTGTGTAGATGATAGAAAAAGCACAAGTGGTTTCATTTTCAACTTTGGTTCGGGTGCTGTGTCATGGAGCTCAAAGAAACAAGCAAGCACGGCATTGTCATCTTCGGAAGCTGAGTATATTGCAGCTACATCTGCTGCTTGTCAAGCAATTTGGATGAGAAGAATCATGGAGGATTTGCATCAAGTTCAAGGAAAGGCGACTGAGATTTTCTGTGATAACAAAGCAACCATTTTAATGACCAAAAATCCAGTGTTCCATGGAAGGACAAAGCACATTGAGCTTCGCCACCACTTTATTCGAGATACTGTTGCTGAAGGACTGATCGTGATGAAGTACTGCTCAACAAATGATCAAATTGCTGATGGTTTTACTAAGGGACTTGGTTATTCAAAGTTTGCAAAGTTTCGATTATCACTTGGAGTTGCAGATTTTGCATCAAGGGGGGATGTTAGAAATTGATGCAAACAATTATTAGTTTAAGTTGAATAAGTCTTCCACTATGTGTATAACATGGAAGAGTGGTTTCTAGATTTTAGGAGTTAAGTTCCCACTAACCCACTTTATGTTTGTGTACTTAGTGGGTGAATATCATCCCATGAAGTGAGAACATGGGGGTGTGGCTTTCATTTCAGTTCATCTATTTATAGTGTTGCAAATTGAGTTTTTTAATAAATGTAGAAGATCCTTTGAATTCTTAGCCAATATTCTTTCTTCTGTCCTTTTTCTTTGCTTACTCATACTTTGCTCAATATTTGTTTGTTCTTGTCAAACTCACCATTATTCTTCAAAACCAACAATATATATATATATATATATATATATATATATATATATAAAATTGAGTTTTCCGGTATATGTCAATATATGTTGTGTTGAATATTTTCATGTTGTGTAAAACATAAAAAAATTATTATGTAATTTTTGTATCGTTTTTATATTATATTTTCGTGTTGTATCCAACCTTCTCATGATTAAAAATTATTTTTTTGTGTAATGATTGAGAATTATTAATTCCCTAAGAATTTGATAATAGGAAGATGCATGGTCGGCCAAGCCAAGCAGATTAAAAAGGACAAAACAAAATTTCCAGAGCCATAAAAAAGCCACCCCATAGCAAGAAAAAAACAATGTAGTTATACAAACTTAGACAAAACCAAAACAAAAGGAAATGGAAGAAATGAAGCAATCCTCAAACCTGCCCGTAATGCTATGCACAAAAAGAGTGTGAACTCAGGACTTTGAGTTTGCTGCAGGCCACCACCACCATAGCCATCTTATTCCCTTCTCAACAACCCATTTTCCATTCTCAACTTTTCTTTCCTTACAAATAGAAAACCCAAATCCAAAATCTTCCTACGTATCTCTCTGCTATCATCGGTTTCTCTTTCTTTCTCTAACTGTCACTGCCCCACTGGTGAAAACTATGCTGTTTGGAAAAGGCATTGCTTTGGCTATGGCGTTGCTGGTTTTGGGAATCCAAGCAGGCTTGTCACAGAACATTACCAGAGCCAGTTTTCCAAAGGGTTTTGTTTTCGGAACTGCCTCTTCTTCTTTCCAGGTTCTTGTTTTCTCCTTTTTCTTTCTTCTTTAGCTTAACAAATAGCAATTGTGTGTCAATTCACAGAGTGTAAAAAATATCAAACTATCAAAATATTCCACCATTAGTTCAGCATCTAAAGATTAAGGGTGAATTTGGATGCCCAATTGCAACCGGTGCAATGACTCCGGTGGTGATTGGACAGAAAGGACAAAAAAAATGTAAAAAATAAAAAAAAACATGTAAAATTATTTTTTTCTTATTTTTTAAAATATTTTATTATAAAACTTAGAGTAAGGATGATATTTTTTTTTTAATTTTACCGAAATCAAAAACACCGATTCAATCAAAATAGTCTTAAACCAGCTATGGAAGTTTCAGTCTTTTCAGATGATATCTGTTACTGTTTGTTATGATTATCTGTTTCAAATTTTCTCCACCACTGGCCACAGCCATGGGTCTTTATAGTTGAATTTGTCTGGTTTCGATTTTCTTTTATGTGTATATATATATATATATATATATATATATTATATCAATGCAAAAGTTTTCGAGGGATGGTTTTCTGACAGGGTCAGTTCGCTCATGAACTAGGGAAGTCGTTGGGCATACAATAGATTTCATGTTTTCGGATTTTGTGAAGAAGCATTTTCCATATTGGATATCTCCCTCCAATTTTTAATATTTAATAAATTAATTTATTATTTTATCTCAATCAAAAAATTAAATCAAATATATTGAACTTCAAAATGAAATTTTATCAAACTTTGATTCAAATCGAGATGGAACCTAATACTAAATTCTCTCTATTACACTTGTATATTCTTAAAAATATGCTTTCTTTTTTTATTATTATTTTTTAATTGACCATGAATTTTTTTTTCTGGATTAAGATAGCCAGGTCTGAACAAAAAGGAAAAGATGCTGATAAAGTCTAATAATAATCTACGATTTACACTTCTTCTATCATGTTGAGCTGTCACTGCTTTTTCAACAGACAGCAGTTCACACATAAATAAGATTCTCGTCTACAATTAAATCCTTAACGGAAATGACAAATAACAATCAACTGGGGAAAATTCTGGCAAAAGTTGGACTAAAAGACAAAGTATTTGGTTTTTTTTTGGGTTGTGGAAAGACAAAGCATTTGTTGCTGAAATTAATTAATGTCCAAACACGCCAGTTGCCAGTTTCTCATCTAAGATAAAATTCTTCTTAAGTTACGGTTTTTTTTTTTCTTTTTTTCTCAGTTTGAAGGAGCTGTGAAGGAGGATGGAAGGGGGCTATCTATTTGGGACAAATTCTCACATACTTTTGGTAATACTAAACTCTTAAACAGTGCACTCTATATATGAAACAAACCTATAATTAAATATGGTAATTTCAAATCTCGTGACATAAAAATGATATGAATAAAAGATATAAAGATGATACAAATTAAAATATAATAAAAATTATATATGAATATGAAAAACATGTCAACAACCTCTTGACTTAATGGTTAAGAATGAATTGTGACATATTGTAAGTTTTGACTTCGAATTTAAACACCCTCATCCTAATTATTTAATATTCCTCTTGTAACAAAAAAAAAAGACAAACATTAAAAAAATTTATTTGATTTGTCAATACGAAAATTAATATAAAATTTTTATATTTTACACTAGATGAATATAATTTTTAAGATGAATATAATTTTACTTAATACGAATTACCAAGCCTACCAATAATTTCATCAAGAACAGCTTGAATTCTAAACCAACTTCGGAACAAACTAAAGAAGAATTAAATCCATTGTGTTAGCCAAGGGTATATGTGAAACAAGATTGCCAGGATTAGTAACCATTTGACCTTATGTAACAGGGAAGATAATTGATGGTAGTAATGCTGATGTTGCTGTGGATCAGTACCACCGCTATGCTGTAAGTGATCATCTTCACAACTGATCATTTTCCAATACTCGATTTCCTCATCAGATGCCTTTTTTCCAATGATTTTGGTTTCTGGAAACTAACAGGAAGATGTACAACTTATGAAGGACATGGGAATGGATGCTTATAGGTTTTCAATATCTTGGTCTCGGATATTCCCTAGTGAGTTCTTACATTGTTGACACCAGTTATTTACCAACTTTTTCTTCAGGGAGATATTGGTTTGTCAATTGTACTTGTTTAAGAAGAAGAAATGTGAGAAGCATTTCTGACATTTTGCCTTGAAACAGATGGCTCGGGAGAAATAAATCAGGCAGGTGTTGATTATTACAATAATCTCATTAATGCTCTCCTCGCCAAAGGTATCCTGAATTCTGGTTTATCTATGACTGTAACAGAATAAAAGAAATCTGATATCCGGAGTCTTTATCCCAATACTGGGTAGACATTAACCGGTTCATTTCATTTGAGTTGACAATCTTTATAGTTGTTTACCTTAACTTACCACCGTCTTCCTTTATATGGGTTTCGGACTGGCTGCATTGTCACATATATGTAGAGGCAATTTAATTTGCATGTTACGTATGCAGGAATCGAGCCATATGCGACACTTTACCACTGGGATCTTCCTCAAGCATTGGAGGACAAATACAATGGATGGCTAGATCCGCAAATTATGTAAATAGAAATCTCATACTTGAAATGACTATTACAATCTGCTGTTTTCTATCTTCTTTCTTTCCGCTTGTGATCTGTTTTCCTGTCTTTTGCTTCTTTTCTTCCGGTTGTTTCAAGTTGAACTCTGTTCTGGTTTATTCACCTCATTAATAAAACATTTCTTTGGCTGACCAAAAAAAAATTATCGTCTAAATGACTCTCTTGTTCTTCATTTGCAGAAAGGACTTTGCAGTGTATGCTGAGACATGTTTCCAGAAATTTGGTGACAGGGTGAAACACTGGACTACTTTTAATGAACCAGATACATTTACGGTACAAGGTTATGATGTTGGTCTCGAAGCACCAGGACGCTGCTCCATCATTCTTCATCTCTTCTGCAAGGCTGGAAACTCCGGAACCGAGCCTTACATAGTTGGCCATAATGTTCTCCTTTCTCATGCAACTGCTGTAGATATTTACAGGAAAAAGTACAAGGTAAAATTTAGAACATGAAAAGACACACAGAATAACAGATAAGAGAGCTGTTTGATTCATACTAGAGTTTATATGACTAAGAGAAATTTGTCACTGTTCAGGCAAAACAACATGGATCAGTTGGGGTATCATTTAATGTTATCTGGTATGAACCTGAGACCAATTCAACGAAAGACATTGAAGCAGCCCAAAGAGCCCAAGATTTTCAGCTTGGCTGGTAATTGCAAGTTTGTAATCATCTTAAAGTCTTTGCACCCTTTGACAGCTACTAATCAGTTAGAACTTGAGTTCTATTTTGCTTTCCTGTGTGATGCTTTGATGTCTGCAGGTTTTTGGACCCATTGATCTTTGGAGATTATCCAAGCTCAATGATAAGTAGAGTAGGAAGCCGACTGCCAAGGTTTACTAAAGCTGAGTCTGCCCTTCTTAAGGGGTCTTTGGATTTTGTTGGCATTAACCATTACACTACATATTATGCAAGAGAAAATGTAACTAATGCAATTGGTATTTTACTAAATGACACCGTAGCAGACTCTGGTGCCTTTACATCTCGTAAGTAATCGAAGATCCCTCGAATTAAAGTTTCTTTTACAACAAAGGACATGCAAAGACATCTAGTTCATCGTTCAGAATTGATTGTTTTATTGTGTTCCTGCGCTTAAACTTAACCACTAACTGGGGTTACTGCTTTGTTCTTACTGTCTGCAGCTTTTAAAAATGGAAAGGCCATAGGGGACAGGGTAGAGAAGCCGAATTCTTGTCAAATGTTTAGGAACAACTGTTTCTTATAGATATTCTTCTTGTTAAATGAATCTGATGGTTCTTTTTCTTATGTTGAATTGCAGGCAAATTCTATATGGCTATACGTTGTACCCCATGGTATCAGAAGCACGATGAATTACATTAAGAAGAAGTATGGAAATCCTCCGGTCATTATCACAGAAAATGGTAAAGGAAGTTAGTAGGATGTTAATGGAGTATTGTACTGTAGAAGTTAAGTTCTTCCATGTCTAAAAGATCTAAAGTTTCCTTCTTTATGTATTGTTTCTACAGGTATGGATGACTCAAATAGCCCATTTACTTCCATTAAAGATGCTCTGAAGGATGAGAAAAGAATCAAATACCACAATGATTACTTAACTAATCTGCTGGCTTCTATCAAGTATGTAACAATGCCTTACATCAATTGATCTATGTTCAAATATTACATATTCTATGATCATGTCTTAAGGTGTTAAAAAAAAGGCAAACTCCATACACAAAGCTTTCATATTGTGGGGTTTGAGAAGAGTCATAAGTATACAATTTTTTCTCTGCATTCTCAAAAGGACTGTTTCCGTGATGTATCTTAGCATGTAAATACCGAAATCTTAATGCAGGAAGGATGGCTGCAATGTTAAAGGGTATTTCGTCTGGTCTCTACTGGACAACTGGGAGTGGACAGCCGGGTACACCTCAAGATTCGGTCTATATTTCGTGGACTACAAAGACAACCTCAAGAGATACCCCAAGGACTCTGTGAGATGGTTCAAGAACTTCCTAGCGTCTGCTTAAATTGCAGAAATGAATTGCAGCTGTACAACTTGGACTGTATAGAACAATTCTATGAATTGATTCTTTTACAGGATACATTGTTGTCACAGAAGATGTTTCAAGAATATCAAAAAGAAGAAAATTCAGTTCTTAACTGTTCTGATTCTTATGGGGACAACTTGTTGTCACAGTTTTGAGAAATTTATTTCAGGCTACATCAAATTTGCGCCATCACACTAATTTAACATTTCTGACATAATTTATGTCTATGGACACTGAATTTACATTTATTATCTTGTTTATTGTGGTAAGCACATAAGAATAACTGTAAATACATGAAAACAACCTAATATCAAAATTTTTTAGCTGATAATGTAGAATTTTCTGAATAAAATTACCCATCGTCTTCATAATCATTCCCATATATTATTTAACATAGATCTCAATTCCCATAGATCGCCATGGTTGCTTTTCCTTTCTTGATTCTTGGATTACGACAAATTAACAATAAAATACAAGAAATTGGACGGAAATCTATTAGAAGAAGCCAAACCGAACTACTTGCCAACTTGATAATAATAATCAGAAAATCAATTTTCCGTTGGATGTTTGGCTTAAAATTATCAATACCAGATTCCAGAAAATAGTTTAAATTCGGAAAGCATAACGATCACGTTATCAATGATGTTGATGGACTTGTCATGTTACTCATGTATTCTCTAGCTTCAAGGTTTAAGCAAGTTTTGCTTAGAAGAATACCAGATTTCGAAATGTGTTAAATATTGTAGTCCGACAAAAGCTTTCCCTTTCATGCTTCGCAATTTGCATGCACAAGCATTGACAATGCACAAGTTTGTACTGGTTCCAGATGATTAGCATCGTCCGTTAGTTTTGTTGATGTTATGATCCGAAGATGTTTACTCAAAGTAAAATTTTATCTCTTTCATGCTTCGCAATTTGCATGCACAAGCATTGACAATGCACAAACTTGTACTGGTTTCAGATGATTAGAATCGTCTGTTAGTTTTGTTGATGTTATGATCCGAAGCTGTATTCGGAAAGTAAAATTTTATGCCTTATTAACAATTCTAGACATGACATAAAAGAAGGTTGGTGAAACTTCTTGATTGAGTGGTTAAAAAAAAATTTAGTAAAAATAATAGATGAATATAACAAAAGCAAAAGAAAAAAGTTTTCGTTTGACATGATTTTACATAATACGAGCACGGATTATATACATGAATTATCAAGTCTAATTTGAACATTATTATTTAAAAATATTATATGAAATGATTATTCTATATCAGTATATATTATTCAAATTATGTCACATTATTACATTATTAGAAAAAAATCAGTCATTTATTATTAGAATTGTTAATGAATTTTTTGAAATAAATATTCACCTTTTCTTTATTCTTAGAACATATCTGGATGCAGGCTTTCATGATTTTAAATTTTTTAATTTCTTATGTATCAAAGAAAAATCTACAAATTTAATTTCCTCTTAATAATCATGTTGGTGAAAAAAATAGTGTGTCCAAAAATGAAGACAGCTTAATTATTCTTTGTGCTTACAAATTCTAAGATATGAAAGGGAAATAATTGAATCCCCTAAACAATTATTATTGGATTTCACTTGCCAAAATTGCCAGTTTCTTGCTTAATTTGTGTGGTTTGTGTCAGCTTCTCAATGTTGGGGTTTGTCTTGAATCCTACATCGAAAATATAGGAGAAGTTATAAGGGCTTTTTCCTTATAAATGATGTGTCAGGCTTGGTTTGTAAAGTGTCCCAAAGAGTTGTAGACACCGATAGAATAGCTAGAGTTTGGGCTATTAAAAAGGTGTAGTTGGGCTTTGGGATCTTTGTTAGGAGTTTGCAATTTTTCTCTCTAAAAATTGCATGGTTGGGTTTGTAAGGAGTTTGCAATTTTTCTCTTCTAAAAATTGCACGATTGTAATTGTTTGATTGGTTATTAGATTAGTTGGGTGGTTGTAGGCCAATTTGGTTGGGCCAAACCACATTAAAAATTATTGTGTTTGTTTTTTGTTTTCTTCCTTTTTTGTGGGTGTTTGGTTTGGGGGATATTTTTTCCAACAAGTGGTATCAAGAGCTAAAGATGTAACATCCCAAATCCACAAAATACATAATATTCACTTACCAATTACGCTCACTTACTGGTTGGGCTGTCTGTGATGCTTATCAACTCCTATCACTTTTATAAGAGTTATTAAATTATTTCCTTAAGATATATATACATTCCCTTCAATTTAAAGTAGTATTGTACCATTTTACTGAATATATAAAAGGATACAACATACCTTCGATATCAGATCTCTGGAAGGTAATTCGCTTAGCCCAAGTTCAATAATCTGTGAAGTGGAAAATAGGGAGTGAGCGATAACGTGCTTAGTAAGGAAGGTGTATGCTGCTTTATAAAAATAAAGACTATACTCCCAAAACATCTTATTTATCCAATTATTCAAACCCATTTAACATTAAACAAGATTCGATAGATCCTTTCAGTAAACAGAAGTCAATAAGTTGAGACTAGGCAACAAATACATCATGCTCTCATTGTTCCCTCAGGAACACAAGTCATCTGCTTTTGGGGTGCACCCGTAGGCCATCACCCCCCACGGCTATCTCATCTAGATCTATGGCCATAATCTATAGATGGTCCTCGAGTCCACTTGCCAAGTGACCTCGAGACCGTTGATGACTTGACGGGTCCATCAGTCTTGTGACGCCCTGAGGTGCGCCCGTAGGTCCATCGACCCGAGCCACCACCCCAGGTGGGTCACGTAACTACATGAATAATACTGCATGAACTCAGGGCCTAAAGTCTCAAAATCACTTTTATATCTCATGAAAACCCTTTATGGAAATTATCTCTCCTTTATTATCATTTTCTCAAAATGATTTGATTCCCAAAAAGGTTTAGGTTTTCTGTTTACAAACACCTTGAAAATAGTCCGAAAACTCAATATTTAAAACTTGCTCGCCCATGTCAGCTCGCCCAGTGCGGTGAACTTGTGTTCACCCACCTCCCTTTTTAAAACAAAACACTGGCTCACTCATAACGGCTTACCAGACGACCAGTTCGCCCGTTATGGCAATTTCCATGGTCAATTTGCCCAACTATGGCATTCCATGGTCAACTCATCCGAAAGAATTTATATTTTCTGTTTTCAAAAATATTAAAAATAGCTAATTTATCGTTGAGAAAATGTAAATAGAAACCTGTTCGTCATGGTAAGTTCGCCTAGTCCAGCTCGCCCATGGTCAATTGGAATAGGGTGAACAAGTATTCGCCCGCCACTCCTTACTTTTAAAACATTAAGTAAAACTGGCTCGCCCTCATGAGCTCGCCCATCATTTTCTCAACAAAAAGGGATCGCCCGCCCTAATGCATTTACAAAAGGGTTCGCCCATCTGTGGCTTGCCCGGATTCTATTTAAAACAAGGTCACTCGCCCAACTTTCATAGAAGGGCTCGCCCGTCTAAAACAACATAGCAGGTTTGGCTCTCCCGCCAATACCAGTTCGCCCAAATATCATAGGGCCAGCTTTATAGCCCGCCCAAAATCAAAGCAATTTATCAAAACAACGCATGTCATAAACCAAAACAGTTTCTCAGTAATTTCATAAATTTAACTCCACAGGACATGCATTCTTTTTCACACATATCTCCCTTACCTGGTCTCTTCAAAGCTTAGCTTCCCGCTCGCCTTTATCAACTCTCACTTCTCAGCTGCAAAGTAAATAGTAATACCATTAATATTTTCTTTTCGAGTTATTTCCTAAAATGATTACTATTTTTTCCTTTCAACTATTTGCGACACTTAGGCGAGATTTTGAGACAGATCTACAGCTCGCCATTCGCCTAACAGAGCTTGCCAGTTGTCAATGGGCTTACACATACAAGCTCGCCCAATCCTACTCGCCATTCAATTATTGGCTTATTCTGGCCCACAGTTCAATTTGCCATCATATATTGGCTTTAAATATGGGAGTTCGCCCACTATTTCAACTCGCCATTCCTAGTGGTTTATCCGTTGGAACTCGCCCAACATGGGAGCTCTCCCCAACTTTTGGGCGAGTACTTCTTGCTCGCCTGTTTGGCAAGCTGTTGATAAGCCCGTTCGCCCATTGTTTTTCTTAATCATTCTTGATTATTTTTCATCTAATTTCTTATATATTCCAACAATATTTAACTAAAACCAGGCTATATCTATGTTTATCACGTTATAAAACATAGAAATCTAATATGGAATATCAAGAGAACCATGGAAAATATGAAACTCACCTTAACCCAGTTGCTCTTCCAAAAACAGAATGTTTTCTTGCCTCACTTAGCTTAACTTTGCTTATTCCTCAGCTCTTCAACTATGGAGTAAAAGTTTGGCTACTACCAGATGAAGTTTCATGGCTCATATATGGGAGTAATGGAAGAACTAATTGTGAACTTGAAATGCAAACAGAATGGGCGAGAATAATTTTGAGGAAGATGAAGTTGGCTAAATCAGCTTTCCTCATGTATTCCTTCTTATATACTCATTCACATCTACTTAGAACCTACCACCTGTTCTTATCCCGTTTTCTTTCATCATTTCCTGTATTAAAACCAAAGAGCAAAAAGGAACGGTGGTAAAGTCCTTACTGCAATCCGTTCTTGACTAATTTTGCTTTGCCATTTATTGCCTAGCCCAATTTTGTCAGGAGAGGCAAAGTGGCGAGAAGTCCACTACAGCCCCTTTCCTTGACTTTTCTCTTTTCTTTTCTTCTCTTCTCCACGCCAATTCACTTCCAGCCAACGTTTATTGGCTATCTTCTTATTCTTTTCTTCATTTTGTCCTCTAGCTATTAATCCCTTCTTATACTTTCCATTTCGGTTTCAACTTTAATTCTTCACATTTGTCCTCACTTCATTTAATGCTTTCATACCACTATCTTCAATCTCTTTACCAAGATTAAATCCCATATATTTCTTGTTACAATTTGATATTTGTTTTTCTTCCTTTTATACACCATATTATAAATCATAACTCAAAATGAAAAGTGGATATTCATATTCAATTGTTTTCTTTAATTTTACTAAAACAATTTATTTCCACTATCAATCATGTACAAATATGGTATATAGTATAATAAAATTCGGGTCTTACAAAAGATTCATGATCCTGCGAGAGGAAGAAAGCTATGAAGATGAAGATGAAGATGATGATTTGGAACAAGATGACCATGATGAGTTTGATGATGATGATTGAGAATGGTTTGTATGTTATCGAATAGTTTGTGGAGTTTGGGATTCAAGTCAATGGAGGATTTGTTGGGGTTTGCCTTGAATCCCACATTGAAAATATAGGAGAAGTTATAAGAGCTCTTCCCTTATAAATGATGTGTCAGGCTTGTTTGTAAAGTGTCCCAAAGAGTTGTAGACATCGATAGAATAGCTAGGGTTTGGGCTATTAAAAGGGTGTAGTTGGGCTTTGGGATCTTTGTTAGGAGTTTGTAATTTCTCTCTCTAAAAATTGCATGGTTGAGCTTGTAAGGAATTTGCAATTTTTTTCTTCTAAAAATTGCACGGTTGTAATTGTTTGATTGGTTATTAGATTGGTTGGGTGGTTGTAGGCCAATTTGGTTGGGTGTTTGGTTTGGGGGATATTTTCCCAACACTCAAATCATCAAATTCATATTAATTTTTAATATGAATTTGATTTTCTTATACGTATAACGTATGGAATCTCATTTTAAAAAAAAAAAATTCTAAATGCATGCATGCATGCATTGAATCAAATTCTTAAATGCAAGATAGTTAGATATCGATTTTTACTACTCTAATACTTTTGAATCTTATCTTTTAATGAAAATATGTAGGATTCGATCAGATTGATTTGGATTCTTCACTTATGGAACATGTTTATTAATTATTAATGTCATGTCTAAAGCATATTTTTCATTGATATATGAATGATAACTAAGAGAGGCCAAAGACTCAAGTATAGATGCATGACAATTTTCCTCTAATCTTTATTTGAAATTCGGATTATTTTGAGTTGGAGTCATATCAAGAATCCAGCAATTTATGCATATAATGTATAATTACGTTGTATAAAATATCAAAATTTCATATTGATACCTTAAATACAAATATTAGATCAAGATTCAGTGAATTATGTATGGATCATTAGTTAGATTTGATAATTTATGTATATAATTCATATTTATATCATATAAAATATAAATATTTTGTGTTAAAATTCGTATTAATATGTTAAATTTTTTAACTTTTTATCATATTTATATACAAATTTTATTAATATTTAATTTATATTGTATCTATTCGTTTTTATATTGTGTTACTCAATCATATTTAAAACTATTGTATCTATCATTACGTCCTCATAAATGATCAATAATCATGTTTAAGAGGCTTTTGGAAGTACATGTCTGCCACTATTAGTGGAGCAAATTGCATCTCAGAGTCTTGAGTAAATTTCTGCTAATCAACTTTGATTGAAGTCGAATGACAATAAGATCAATACTACTTTTGTTTATGATGATTTGTACATAAAATATTAGTGTTTTACATCATATAAATATAATTTTACGCAACACAGCTTATCGAATCTCTTCCATGTGTACTTTTACTGACAACACAAGATTTGATCATGTGACTTGATAACACCAGGAATCTCCATTACAAAAGCGAAAACAGGAACATGAAAAAGGCAAATCTTAGGAGTTCGGACAAGCAAAAACAACTCATTTGTGCGTGGTAAATGGTAATACAATGATTCAAGAAAAACATGACGTGACTTAAAAAGACAGCAAACAAAAGAATTACCATGAACAGAGATTTATAAGGGAACTTTTCTTTTACTTATTTTTATTCACCAAAAATCATTATCAGTGGAACTGAACTGACCAACATTCCAACTGTCACAAATACCTTAACTAGCATTGTTTTAGTCTTTGCTAGATCTTTTTCTCACACGCTTTCTAGAATGTTTATGACCAGACTCCTCTTTTGTGTCAGTCAAACCGGGTAAAAACTAAAAATCAAATAGATTATTCAGTTCAAGAGCAATGTTTTGATGAATTTACTGTTAGAGAATAGGATATAGATATATATATATATATATATACACACGGGAATTAAGTTTATTGTTACGTTGAATCGTATTTGTATCATGTAAAATACGAAAATTATCGTATCAAAATTTATATTAATGCACTAAACACAAAATATTTTTAAATTTTTATCTAATTCATACAATTTTTTTTTAATTTTAAATCATATCACATTTTATTTTTTTTAATATCATTTTATTTTTTTTTCTGTCTCGCGTCCAAGATTATCAGATTCGAGAATTATTAAATTCTCAAGGAAACTGATAATGGGAAGATGCAAAGTCGGCCGAGCCAAGCTATGAGTAAAGCCGAAAAAAAAGAAAAAAATTTCCACCACAGCCATAAAAAAGTCACCCCAGAACAAGAAAAAAGCATTATATTTATACAAACCTGGACAAAGCCAAAACAAAAGCAAATGAAGGAAATGAAGCAATCCTCAAACCCGCCCATGATGCTATGTACCAAAAACGTGTGAACTCAGGACTTTGATTTTGCCGCAGGCCACGACCACTGCGGCCAGCTTGTTCCCTTCTCAACAACCCATTTTCCATTCTCAATTTTTTCTTTCTTAATAAATAGAAAACCCAAATCCAAAATCTTCCTACATATCTCTCTGCCATCAACAAATTCACTTTCTTTCTCTCTCTAGTTGTCACTGCTCCACTGGCGAAAACCATGCTGCTTGGAAAAGGCATTGCTTTGGCTATAGCGTTGCTGGTTTTGGGAATCCAAGCAGGCTTGTCACAGAATATTACCAGAGCTAGTTTTCCGAAGGGTTTTGTTTTCGGAACTGCCTCTTCTTCTTTCCAGGTTCTTGTTTTCGCCTCTTTCCTTCTTTCTGTTTAGCTAGCAAATAGCAATTGTGTTTCATTTCTCACATATCAAACCATCAACTATATCAACCATTTGTTCTGCATCTAAAGATAAACTATCCGTGGAAGTTTCAGTCTTTTCACGTGAAATCTATTACTGTTTTTCCTGATTATCAGTTTCAATATTTTCTCCACCACAGGCCACAGCCACGGGTCTCCGTAGTTGAAGTTGGCTGGTTTCAATTTTATATATGTATATGTATGTATGTATGTATGTATGTATGTGTGTGTGTATATATATATATATATTCAATGTAAAAGTTTTCGAGTGATGGTTTTCCTGATACAGTCAGGATGCCCGTGAACTTTGTGGTAGAACTAGTGAAGTCATTGGACTTTCGGTTAGTTTTTCCTCATCTTTTCAGATTTTTTTTAAAACCTCTTAATTTTTAATATTTAATTATTAACTTATCATTTTACTTTTTAATAGGAAAGGATTGAAAAGGAATAGTCAAGCACATGGGATTGATTTTGAATTTATTTCATTCAATTTTGCAATTTAAATATTTTTTTAAATTGAACTCAAATTTCACAATTAAACGTTATCAAATTTAAATCAAGTTGAAATTACATTTGATATTAAATCTTTTGATTCCATTAAAATTTTATTTTGAACGTTGCAATTTTTTTTTTATATATTTTTAAAAATATTCTCTCTTTTTCCTTTGCTAATATTTTTTTAATTGACCATGCAAGTTTTTTTCCAGATTAAGATAGCCTGGTCTGAACGCAAAAAAGGAAAGAAAAGTATGAAAAAGTCTAATAATACTCAGAATTCTGCCTTTTGGTCATGTTGAGCTGTCACTGCTTTTCCAACAGGCAACAAGTCCTACATAAGATTCCTGTAGGCAATTATTTCCTTAATGGAAATGACAAATCATAATGAACTAGGAGAAATTTCTGGCAAAAGTTGGACTACAAAGTATTTGCTGCTGAAATTAATTAATGCCCAAACATGCCAGATGCTTATCCAAATTAAAATTCTTAAGTTACTTTTTTTTTTTTTTTAATTTTCAGTTTGAAGGAGCAGTGAAAGATGGTGGAAGAGGGCCATCTATTTGGGAGACATTCTCTCATGCTTCTGGTAATGCTATACTCTTAAACAGTACTTGTAATAAGATCCGGTAATTATAGATATGATATAGTAATACGACACGAAAATAATACGAATAAAAAATATTACAGTGATATAGATTAAAATTTGGAAAATATTGTACATAGATATAGTAAATATTAAAAATATTTTTATGATTAATGTGTTGATACAGATTTTAACATAAAATTTTTAATGTTTTATACGATTCGTACACGAATTATGTACATGAATTACCATCTCGGCTTGTTATGTTACAGGGAAGATAATTGATGGTAGTAATGCTGATGTTGCTGTGGATCAGTACCACCGATATACTGTAAATGATGATCTTCACATCTGATCCTTTTCCAATATTCAATTTCCTCATCAGATGCTCATTTTCCAATGATTTTCCATGTGATTTTGGTTTCTGGAAACTAACAGGAAGATGTTCAACTTATGAAGGACCTGGGGATGGATGCTTATAGGTTTTCAATAGCTTGGTCTCGGATATTCCCTAGTGAGTTCTTCCATCGTTGACACTGTTCTTCAAGGAGATATTGGTTTGTCAATTCTACTTGTTTAAGAAGCGTGAAATGTGATAAACATTTCTGACATTCTGCCTTGAAACAGATGGTTCGGGAGAAATAAATCAGGCTGGTGTTGATTATTACAATAATCTCATCAATGCTCTCCTCGCCAAAGGTATCCCTTATTCCGGTTCATCCTCACACGGTTTTGTTAAAAATGAATTTGACAAATAAAACAACTGAGAAAAAACAATCACGTACACAAGATAAAATTTACGTGGTTCAATAATTTGTTTGGCCATAGACTTTAGTGATTCATTGCAAGTTGCACATGCAGGAATCGAACCATATGTGACCCTTTACCACTGGGATCTTCCTCAGGCATTGCAGGACAAATACAATGGATGGCTAGATCGCCAGATTATGTAAACAGAATTCCATACTTTAAATGAATATTAAATGATTCTCCTGTTCTTTTATAGCGGTGAATATAAATCTGTTCATTTGCAGAAAGGACTTTGCAGTGTATGCTGAGACATGTTTCCAGAAATTTGGTGACAGGGTGAAACATTGGACTACTTTCAATGAACCACATTCATTCACAGTACAAGGTTATGATGTTGGCCTCCATGCACCAGGACGCTGCTCCATCATTCTTGGCCTCTTCTGCAAGGCTGGAAACTCTGCGACCGAGCCTTACATTGTTGCCCATAATGTTCTCCTTTCTCATGCAACTGCTGTAGATATTTACAGGAATAAGTACAAGGTAAAAAAATTTAGGACATCAGACTAGAGTATTTGTATAAAATTGTCATGGGGAATTCACATTATGAACAATAAGTAACTGTGCAGGCAAAACAACATGGATCAGTTGGGGCATCATTTAATGTTATTTGGTATGAACCAGAGACTAATTCAACGAAAGACATTGAAGCGGCCCAAAGAGCCTTAGATTTTCAGCTTGGATGGTAATTGCAAGTCTGCAATCATCTTTAAAGTCTTTGAGCCCTTTGACAGCTACTAATCAGTTAGAACATGAGTTCTATTTTGTTTTCCTCTGATGTCTGCAGGTTTTTGGACCCATTGATCTTTGGAGATTATCCAAGCTCGATGATTAGCAGAGTAGGAAGCCGATTGCCAAGGTTTACCAAAGCCGAGTCCGATCTTCTTAAGGGGTCTTTGGATTTTGTTGGCATTAATCATTACACTACATATTATGCAAGAGAAAATGCAACTAATGCATTTGGTATTCTACTAAATGACACCGTAGCAGACGCTGGTGCCTTTACATTACGTAAGTAAACTAAGATATTTAGTTCATCCTTCAGAATTGATGTTTTGTGTTTCGGTGCTTAACCACTGACTGAGAATTCTTTTGTTCTTAATGTCTGCAGCTTTTAAAAACGGAAAGCCTATAGGAGACAAGGTAACAGAAGCCGAATTATTGTCAAATGTTTCGGAGAAACTGTTTCTGACAGATATTCTTTTTGTTAAATGGATCTGATGGTTCTTATTATCTTATTCTTTTTTCAATGTCGAATTGCAGGCGAATTCGATATGGATATACATAGTACCCCGTGGCATGAGAAGCCTAATTAAATACGTTAGGGAGAAGTATGGAAACCCTCCAGTCGTTATCACAGAAAATGGTAATGGAAGTTGATGTTAATGTAGTATTGTACCATAGAAGTTGAGTTCTTCCATGTCTGGAACTAGAAGATCTAAAGTTTCCTTCCTTTTGTATTGTTTTTACAGGTATGGATGACTCAAATAGTCCATTTACCTCCATTAAAGATGCTCTGAAGGATGAGAAAAGAATCAAATACCACAATGATTATTTAACTAACCTGCTAGCTGCTATCAAGTATGAAACGATACCTCACCTCCATTGATCTATGTTCAAATCTTACATATTCTATGATAAAAAAGCAAACCCAGTGCACAAAGCTTTTAGTAAGTCTTCCTGCATTAACGGAAAGACTATATCTGTGATCATATTTTAACGTGTAAATACCAAAATCTTTTAATGCAGGGAAGATGGTTGCAATGTTAAAGGGTATTTTGTCTGGTCTCTACTGGACAACTGGGAGTGGACAGCCGGGTACACCTCAAGATTCGGTCTGTATTTTGTGGACTATAAGGACAACCTCAAAAGATACCCCAAAGACTCTGTGAAATGGTTCAAGAACTTCCTAGCGTCTGCTTAAAAATGGAGAAATGAATTGCAGCTGTACAACTTGCACGTTGTAGAACAGTTGTATGGAAATGATTCTTTTACAGGGATACATTGATTGTTGTCACAGTAGAGATTTCAATTCTCAACTGTTCTGATTCTTATGGGGAAAATATTTTCTGACAGCTTGAGAAATTTGATCCAATTAGTAACAAAATATCAATGTTTTTGGAAGGCTAGAACAGTGTCTATAAGCAAGTTCTCATTATTAAAACGAGGTGGATTTGATAATTTCTGATCCTAAGAAGTCAAAACTAGGGTTACATTGAGCTATTTGAGATCGACTTAATAATTACTTAAGTTTAATTCATTTTTTCTAACCGAGTTTGAATTACTTAAATAACGAGTTGAATTAAGTTCGAGTATCTTAATACCCGATTTAAATGGCTTGCTAGTAGACATATTCAAGGGCCAAGCTACTTGCCACTCGTTTTTTTAGCAGTTTGGACAAAAATATTAAACTTGTTAAATGAGCTTGGGCTTGAAAATCTAGGCTTGTTAAAAAATGGATTGAGCTTTGGTTCTTTATTTCAAACCCAAGTCCGGCTCAACCCGACCCATTTTACTATAATTTTTTATTATTTTATATTAATATATTTTAAATTATTTTTGCTTTCTTTGTGCAATTTATTTTGAGTTTGTATTTTTGTATACTTTAATTTAAATTTTCATGTTTCTTTAACATTTTTGTAAAAATTTATTCAAACTTATTATGTTATTATACTTATTCAATATTATATGTTTTAATTTTTTTATATTTTATTATAATTTTTTAAATAAATTAATAATATTTGGGCGGATTTGAGCTTATACATTATATGTAAAAGAAGTTTGGAGAAAAAATTAGGCTCGAAAAACGGGCCAAGCTGTGCTTAGTCTCATGTTTACTTTTTTAATACCTTGTCTAAGCCCGGTCAAATCCGACTCGGCTCATAAACAGATCTACTCGTGAGCCTAATTTAGTTTTTTTAATTTATATTTTTTATATTTTATTGTAAATTTATTATTTTACTCTCATAATGTGTAACGACCCGTTACCACATTTTTCATCTTATTTCTACACAATTTACCCGATTGGGCTGTCTGTGATACTTCACTTTACACTTAATGTTAAACAATTTCATATAATAATTAATATTATATACATCCCCTATCTTACTCTATAAGTAAGTAGTACTGTACACATGTCTAAATAAAGAAAATAAATGATCGTACCTCATAAATCTCAGTCGGTCTGTCACATTATCCATTAGGTGCAGCCGTAATCCATAAATATTGGATCTCACAATCATCAAAACCTGAAATGTTAATATTGGGGAGTGAGCAAACCACGGCTCAGTAAGAGAGTTATATGTCACACTTGATATTCAGCTATCTATATGCTGAAAATATTTTTTTATTCTTTTTAAAATCTTCCTAGCTGGCTCTAGACTCACATGTAGGAAGGATACTATAGTCGGCTAGGGATCCAGATAGAGTAAAGCAGGTATTTTAAAATACCTGACTTGTTCCGGAACCTAGAAGCAACTGTAGAGAGTATTAAATCCATTATTCTCAAAACGATATGACTTTCGTTTTTCCCACAGAGCAAACCACTTATTTCTTTTCACTTCAGTATCCTTTAAAACACGTGACAGTACAGTGATTTGTAAATATCCAATCATTAGATAAACACTTCTTTGATTATTTCTATCTTAGAAATAATTCTTATGATATTCTTTTAGAATAAACATCTATTTCTCTTTTCAAATCAGTAACCGTATCGTACAATTCAGTAAAACAATATATTCAGTATTCAGTAAAACAGTATCTCGATACGGTTCAGTCAGTAACAGTAAACAGTAGCTACCAATTCAGTAAATAGTATACTGTAGCTTTCCGTTCAGTAAAACAGTAATCAGTGGCTACCATTTCAGTGCATAATACAGTTCTGTAAACACAGTATTTTGGTACGATTTTTCATCAGTAAACAGTAACCAGTGATCAGTACAGTAAATAGGATTTCATATGGCTACCATTTCAGTGCATAATACAGTTCTGTAAACACAGTATTTTGGTACGATTTTTCATCAGTAAACAGTAACCAGTGATCAGTACAGTAAATAGGATTTCATAAATCCTTTCAGTAAATAGTAATCAGTGTGTGAGACCAGGCATCAAATAAATCATGCTATCATCGTTCCCCCTCCCCCTTGCGAGAACGGAATTTACCGCTATTAGGGTGCACCCGTAGGCCATCGCCCCTCACGGCTATCTCTGCTAGATCTATGGCCATAATCTATAGGTGGTTCTCGGGTCCACTTGCCAAGTGACCTCGAGACCGCTGATGACTTGGTTGGTCCATCAGCCCTGTGACGCCCTGAGATGCACCCGTTGGTCCATCGACCCGAGCCACCGCCCCAGGTGGGTCATGCAATTACATGAATAATAATGCATGAACTCAGGGCTTATAGTCTCAAAACAGTATAAACCGTACCATAACCTTTATGGATTTTAAACATCGTAAATCAAATATCCATAAGGCTCACATGTAAACATAATCACCTTTATGAAATTTATAAAATAAATAACATTTTTCAAATTATTTCATAAAGGTATATATCATGTTTTTCATATGATGAAGACAGTTTGAAAAATCATCACTGAAAGTATAAAAGGGCAAAACTGTCTTTTTTTTCCACAGTAAAACACATATGCACTCTTTTCCGTGTATTCAATCGAAAACATGGTTTTACAATTATCAGAATTTCAAACAAATCATTTTTATAATTTACAAATCATTTTTATAATTTATGAAAATAAATTATTTATTTTCTAACTTTAAATTCTCATCACCATGTTTTCTTCTAAAACACGTGTAGAGACCTCTAGTCTCAAAATCATAGTTTTTCTTCATTTCTTAACCTTTATGAAATTTTCATAATTAATTATTTCCATAATTAACATCATAAATGTTTTATGTAAAATCAAGTGAATATTTAAGAATATTTATAAAAATATTCACTTCAGTCTCTTTTTCATTTTCATCTCGTTTCACGTGAAATATCACCTACCGGATGAATTTTCGGTGATTTCCTTTTCACCATTCTCGAAAACATGAATATTTTAAATTTAAATATCACTATATTCATGTTTTATGAAATTTACTTAATTTCTCAATTTTCGTACCCGAAAATCGATTCACGTGAAATCAAATCTTTTATTTTGGTTTTCGGTGATTTTTGGTAAATTTCAGTAATTTTTCAATAATTTTTCGGCAATATAACGGCTGTCGATTTGGCTAGCCTCCTGCACGAAAAATACAGTTTATATTTCTCAACCGATATTTCACCACAATTAAAACCGATAAATCACAACAAATTTCAAAACTAATCATTATAAATTGCATTTATAAATTAAATGTATAATTTAAAACATAGTCGAATATCCTTACAGGCGGCACATATCTCCCTTAACTGTTTCGGGTCGGAGACTGCCTCTCGAGGTCGCGCCCGTGTTCACCTCGCCCAATTCCATCGGCTCGGTTATCGAGGGAATTTTTTGAAAATTAAATTCTAAATTTTAGAATTTTTTCATAATTATTTAAATAAATAAATTATTTAAATAATTTAATACTTTCCGAGATTTCTTACCGATTCCCGTAATTCTCGGGTTTTCGAATTCTCGGGATTTTCCGTAATTTCCGAAATTCTCCTTTTTTCCTCTCTTTTTCTTCCTTTTTCTCTTTTCTTTCCTTTCTCTTTCTTTTCTTTTTCTTTTTCCTTTTTTTTTCTTTTCCTTTTTCCTTGGCTTAGACCGGTTCCAGACCGGTTGCCTTCCTTCCTTGCCGATTCCTTGCCGGCGGCCAGTTCTCCGGTGGTTTAGTGGCTCAACAGCTGGCTGGCGTTAAGGCGAACCTACCGGTGGCCTAAGCTAGGCCTAGATCGGCGGCACGACGGCGGATCTACTCGGTTTTTCCTCGGTTTCTTCTCCTCCTCCGTCGGCTTTCCTCCGTTGTTCCCCGCCTCTCCGGTGGCATCCCACGTCTTCCTCTTCCTCCGGTGGAGCTTTGGTGGCAGTGGCGGTGACCGATTTGGCCGGCACCGCCACTTTCTCTTCCTTTTTTCTTCCCGGCCTTCGCCGGTTTCCGCCCCTATTTCCGCTTCCGTTTCTTCCTTTCGACGCCGGCAACCACTTCCCCCTTCTGGCCGATGGCATCCTCTACCTCTATTTGGTCTCCTCTAGCCGGCGGCGGCAGTGGTTGCTGCCGTCGGGATTTGGCTGGAAAGGGGTCGAGGTCTGTCTCGATCCCTTCTGTTTTCTTTCCCTTTTTGTCTTCTTTTTTTTTATTCATTTAATTTAATTGTATATCCATATATATACATATATTATATATACATAATACATATAATATTACTATTATATATATTATATTACTATATAACTATATATTATATATGTATATAAAGATATATATATATTATGTATTATCAAAATACATATTTAGTATATATATATATATATATATATATATATATATATTTGTTTGATTTAAATTGCTTAACATTTATATATTTCTTTATATATAAATGTAGAAAATTCCATATATATTGTTTTTACAATATATATATATATTTTTTTTCCTCATTTTCTTATTTAATTTGGATTTCCATTTATCCAAATTAAATTTCCTTCTCTTCATTATTTTCCATAATTTCCAATTTATCTATTTTCTTCAATATTTATTTCTAATATTTTTAATTTTCAAAAAATAAAAAATTTACGGTTATCACATAATGTATTGTTTGGAAATGATAAATCAAGTTTATTAAGTCGAGCTCGAACAATTTGAATATTTTATCGAATTAAACTCGAATTTAAAAAATTAAACTCAATCAAACTTGAGGCGAACTTTGAGTTTTAAATTTTTAAATCCAGTCGAGTTGAGTCAAGTTTGAACCTGATAGCGAATCATCTCAATTTGACTCGATTGCATCCTTAATAAAAATTAACAGCTGCTTATTAAAAAAAGAAAGTATTAACTATGTTAACAAGCTTATATTGGGCTGGGTTCGTTTAAAACAATTCATTTCATTGGAAACCGAAACCTAAATTGGCCCAACATTAAGAAAGGTATAGATTTTGGCAGCCAAGCCCAAGCAAAGGCCACCGGCAGAGCACTGAAACACGTTCGGGCGTGGTCTTTGTCTCTTGTTCCATCAACTTCTTTTGTCTAACTTTTGTAATTCGTGTTCCTTTTAGGACATTGCTGTCTTATTGTTTCTTCACGTCTTTTGGAAATTTATGTACGAATTATTAAAGGGCATCTATGTAGTCCTTTTAAAATCTTAATGTCTTATTGACTGTTGTATTTTGAAGTTAACCTCTTTTCATGAAGATAACTTGCCTCACATGTTTTTTATTGGGGAATTCTGACAAATGGAAACATATCCAATATTTGTGACTGTTTTATTTGCGATAACTTTGGTTGTGATGGTTTTGTGTTTGCATTTGTTTGATTGTTGCCATTGGTTCTTGCTTAATGTTTTTCGGGATAAATTGAGCTTCTCTTGAATCTTACCAATGCAAAGAGATCTCAAATTCAACTTTCAAGTTTTATAATGTCAGTTGAATATTCAGTTATATACTAATTTGTTTGATTGATTTATGATTACAATTCTTGGTTATGATTGTAAGCTCTCTTGTAAGATATTCTTTTTAGTGTTGTATTTTTGTGAGAATGGTGACGTTGGTGGATTACGATTAGACGGCCTAGCTATCGTTAACACAACATGAAAAAAAATATGAATTAAATTTTGATAAAAATTATATATGAACTTGATAAAATTGTTAAAAAAATATATTTTGTATTTTGTGTGTTGATATGAATTTTATGACAAAATTTGTGTATTTTAAACAATACAATAGATACAAATCCGTCAGATCTAGCTACAATCATGCGTCCATTCACTCAAAGACTATGTGAGCCCCTGCCTTATAAATCACTCATTGGCCTTGAGTTTGAGTAAGCCTTTTGTAATTAGTCTTGGATCCATAGCCACAAAAGCAGCTTTGCCAACATTGAACGCATGAAGAAATCCATGCATCTAGCACGTGCAGTTTGGCTTCCACAGCAAGAGAACCAACCAACTTTATTATGCACATTGTTTAGATTGATTTCCTTGCTTGGGATGATAAATAATTTGCTTAAAATTTTGAGTATGATTAAGCTTTTGTTTTTATGTAAAAGAAAAAATTTCATTGTTAATCTTGTCGTTATTGTTTTATGTCTTGATCTCTATCATACGATGTAACATTTTGCCTGAACCAATGCAGCATTTCTTAGAAACTGTGCCAACATTCCTTGCACTTTCATCGTATTCCAACGTGGGTTGAGGTTTACTTTCACTTAAACTAGCTGTAAACTTGGTTCTTGAATCAACTTTCATACCTAAATTACCTAAGTTCCTCCGTTTTGGCTTTAGTTTAAACCAAAATTTGGGATCTGGTTTGTCTTTCTTGGAACGAAAACGATTCCCCAGCTTACAAACTAGGAGCCTAATCTGTCGTTGATGTTAGGCTCCAAATCAATTTCAAGGCCAGCTTGCTCTTCATTTGACCTGTCAAATTATTAAGTTGCTGATATGTTGTTGACATCATAAAACAATCATTTGTTAAATTAGAGTTGTTGAGGTATTTTTTTATGCCCGATGGGCGAGTTAATCTGATTTAGAAAGAATGATCATATAGCATCGGAATTAAATTTTAACACGCGTTTTAATATTCAAGTTAGTGTCAAAAAAATATGAAATAAATGATTGAGAATACGAAACTCAATCATTTATTCTAATATTCTTATGATCTGTATCTTTTTTGGATTTATTTGAGGCTAACAAGAACATCCATATTTCTATGTATAGTTTGATTTTTCTAGTACAAATGTAAGTTAGCATGCAAATAAATACAATATATGCATGAGAATAAGACTATCCTTCGACTCAATCTTCATAATTGAAGTAAAATGATACAAATTTGAATCAAATCAATGGCATGAAAGTGGTCCCTAAGATCGGTACCAACTTTATACAAGGCAATTTCTCTGTCAAAATCTCTTGTTTAATATTAACAAATCAAACTTTTAGTGTGTTACACGTCTGGCCAAGCTTCCAAATGCTCTGAATATTCCCACATTTGTATATTAAATATCCTTCCATTTGGAGTGTCTGACTGCCATTTTAATTTTTTTCTTCTCTTCCATCTCACTCCAACTCTCTTTTTTTGGTGTAAGCACAAATTTTTTCATTTGTTTTACGATCTAATATTAATTCTGTTTAGGCCGGAACTAGTTAACTGTAATCCTCTCATAACAATGAAGACTTCAAAATTCGAACATTGTTTAAGTGCCTGAGAAAGAAGTTCACTTTCACTTCTTCCAATTACTTGTTGGTATATCGCTCCAACACTCTAAACGCCTTAAAAAATTATAGGTAATAATTATGGCTTGATAACAAAATATATATATAAAAAAACATAATTTCAGAGCATTTCAGAATTTATTTGATGATATGAGTTTATATTTGATGTATTTACAGTATATTTTTTTTATGTTTTGCTCATTAATAAAGTAGTATATTTTAGTTGATTGACAATGTATAAATAATAAATTATCAGTACATTAAATATAAACCCTAACATCAAATGTATGTATTATCTTTCAAAAAAATTAAATTTAAATTCTCTTTTTTGTTTAAATAAAAAAAAATCTTGATCACATCTCATTCATTGTCAATGAAAATTTTGGATTTCATTGAGGAAATTAATAGTACATTTGATAAATCGTGTGTTTATATTGTATCTATTTTGTGTCAAATACAAATAAAACTTGAAAATTATTATGTCACAATCATATCGATACTACACTAACTACAGAACATATTTTTTTAAATTTTACTAAATTCATATATAATTTTTTTTTATCAAAACTTTAGCTCATCTTATTTTCGCATTTTTTTAGGTTTAATAATCAAATATACATCTATCCTTTTACACAAAATGGGTAGCCTTTCAATGTTTTATTGCATATAAATTAGTTTATAAATTAATTTATTTTTTATAAATAAACAACCAACCTTTCTTTTTTGGTACATAGGAGCAGAAAGTTTGCTTAAATTACACAAGATGGAACCATTTCAATACCCCTGATGTCATATTGCATCCATTGACCAAACATCGTGTCTTGTTAGAGTCTTGTTAAATCAAATGAGCTACCATCTAATCTTTTAAAATTATACAATTCAATTTAAATTTATTAAATAATATTAACTTTTAATTTTATTACACACATAAAATATCACTTGACAATTTATAAAATTATTTATGTCAACCGCCATTAAACAATGGATAATATATAAAATTTATGCTCATTTTGCGCAAAAAAATGGACAATATTTTGGTGTTATGTTATATTCACCGAAAAATGAACTTTTATCGATGTTTGTTGAGCCTAATGAAAAAAGTTTGATGTTTTTTAAGTAAAATCTCGAATTTGAATCTTGTGAATAGAAAAAATAGTATTGAGAGAGCTCTCTCAAATAAAGTCTGACTCGATTCGATTTCAAATTAATTGGAATCCAAAATGATCTTTAGATATCGAAGGGTGTTTTGTACAAAAAAAAAATGAACTTTCAAATTTTTACCCTTTTGTTTCCACGTGGAAAAACTTTGTGATTTAACTGCGGTACGATCAAAATCGCTTTCACCAGATCTATTGCCTATTGGTAGTTAAGTCCTGAGTGTGCGATTTTGATGGGTTATGAGAAAAGGAAAACGTGTAAGAATATTGTTTAATAAAAAAATAACGTAATTATTGGCCGTGGAAGCACCTCAGTGGTTGGATCTTCGAGGCAATGCTGGATGGTGAAAGTATATGCTATATAACCGGTTGAAAGGTCTTAGATCTCCTCATTCTTCGCCTGAAGAACTCTTCACATTTCCCTCCTTCTGCCTTTCTTCTTCTGCACCCGGATTTTCTTTCTTTTCATCCATTTTCTTCTTCTTTGATCTCATAGCTCAAGACTAGCTCAAGACCCAGGAAGGTAATTTGATCAGCTGATCTCCACTTGTTTCCATTTATTTTGGTTTGGGTTTTTGCTGTCAGCGCTCTTTTTTCTTTTGGTTTAAGTTTTGGCTTCATTCATTTCGGATTTACGGTGTTTGGGTTTTGATGCATGGTAGATCTGCGGTTGTTTCCATTGGTTTTTTTGTTAGATCTCATGTTTGCTGAAATTCTTGTTTAGCCTGTTTACGTTTTGGATCTGTTGTCTTTGAATTTGCTATTTTTCATTTGTGAAACCATAGATCTGACTTCTCTCACTGTTAAATCAATATTTTTCTTGTATTTTTTCTTGGAATTAAGCTTGAGAAACCCAGGTCCTATTTATTGAAGCAATTCATTTTTGTTAATACGAGAAAATTGATATCAGCCAAGTAATGCTTTGCCGACATCATTATTTGCTAATTTCGATGTTCAATTAGTCGTTTAGAGAGCAGTTCTTTTGACAAGTCATGTGCTTACATGCTTCAAAAATTGGAATGAATTCAATAGAATGTATGTTGTTTTGTTTTGTGTCTTAAATTGGATGTTTTATGTACCAAAAAATTGGATGTTTTATGTTGTAGGATATCGAAAATGGTGAAGATCTGTTGCATTGGAGCTGGATATGTCGGTGGGCCTACCATGGCGGTCATTGCACTGAAATGCCCAGAAATTGAAGTGGCTGTTGTGGATATTTCTGTGTCAAGAATCAATGCCTGGAATAGTGATGCACTCCCCATCTACGAGCCAGGTCTCGACGAAGTGGTGAAGGAGTGCAGAGGGAAAAACCTTTTCTTTAGCACTGATGTGGAGAAGCATGTTTCTGAGGCTGATATAGTGTTTGTCTCGGTTAATACCCCAACCAAAACGCAAGGTCTTGGAGCTGGGAAAGCTGCTGATCTGACCTACTGGGAGAGTGCTGCTCGTATGATTGCTGATGTATCGAAATCTAACAAGATTGTGGTCGAGAAGTCAACAGTCCCTGTTAAAACAGCTGAGGCAATAGAGAAAATTTTGACCCACAATAGCAAAGGAATTGACTTTCAGATTCTCTCCAACCCTGAATTCCTTGCTGAGGGAACTGCAATTCAGGACCTGTTCAATCCCGACCGTGTTCTTATAGGTGGCAGGGAAACCCCTGAAGGTAAAAAGGCAATTGAAGCTTTGAGGGATGTTTATGCTCACTGGGTTCCTGTGGACCGGATCATATGCACCAACCTCTGGTCTGCTGAGCTTTCGAAGCTTGCTGCCAATGCTTTCTTGGCACAGAGAATCTCTTCAGTTAATGCTATGTCGGCATTGTGTGAGGCAACTGGTGCTGATGTGAGTCAAGTGTCTCATGCTGTTGGAAAGGATACAAGAATAGGACCCAAGTTCTTGAATGCTAGTGTGGGTTTTGGTGGATCTTGTTTTCAAAAGGATATTCTGAACTTGGTCTATATCTGTGAGTGCAATGGCCTTCCTGAGGTAGCAAATTACTGGAAACAAGTCATTAAAGTGAATGACTACCAGAAAACTCGTTTTGTGAACCGGATTGTTTCCTCAATGTTTAACACAGTTTCAGGAAAGAAGATTGCCATTCTTGGATTTGCTTTCAAGAAGGACACCGGTGACACTAGGGAGACCCCAGCAATTGATGTATGCAAAGGACTGTTGGGTGACAAGGCTAGATTGAGCATATACGACCCTCAAGTCAATGAAGAGCAGATTCAGAGGGATCTTTCAATGAAGAAGTTCGATTGGGACCATCCGGTTCATCTTCAGCCAATGAGCCCTAGTTCTATCAAGCAAGTTAGTGTTGTTTGGGATGCCTATTCTGCAACAAAGGATGCTCACGGGATTTGCATTCTGACAGAGTGGGATGAGTTTAAAACCCTTGATTACCAAAAGATTTATGATAACATGCAGAAGCCTGCATTCGTCTTTGATGGTCGGAACGTTGTGGATGTAGCTAAGCTGAGGGAAATTGGGTTTATTGTCTACTCCATTGGCAAGCCATTGGATCCATGGCTTAAGGACATGCCTGCTGTGGCATAGAGCATATTCTGGAGCAACTTACGGGGGGATTGGGCTAGAACTGATAATTTTGAGAGAGATAAGACCCGATAACATATATTTTTCGCAATTACATATTGTTTCTTCTAGTTTTAAGATTCTGTCATTTCTACTTATATTGGGTTACTTAGACACAGTAGTGTCTGGATCTGTCTTTAGCCGGTAGCATATCTGATTTGTTATTTGCTTAATGTAATAAAACATTTACCAGTGAATTTTATAGCAGTTATTTCGCGCAACATACATGTTTATTGAGTTGGAGATTTCCTGATACTGGAGTGAATTTTTTAATATGTTGCATGGAGATGTTAGATTATTCTTGGTCATGAGGCGTTGGTTTCGATGTTGCAGTTATCTTTGACCAAGATTAAGTGAGTAAATACTAATTAAAGTTCTAGGTAGGCTGAGAGGAGCTAGTAACGTAGTAAAAATGGGTTTTTATTTAAGTTAGAAAAAGTTTAAATTTAGAGGAGGTTATTTAATTGCCAAGGTTAGGTTAAGTCCTCAATCTATTATTGGGATTTACAAAGTCAACTTTTACTTGCGGATATGCTTACCGCATACAACATTTGAATCTCAATCACTTGTGTCACCGCATAGGCCATTGGTTTTCTTGATTCTACATTTGTTGAACAGTTGAAGTTCTTAATTATGCTTCAGTCCTAATCTTCCTCCTCCCCCCAACTATGCTCCCCTAATCCCTTGTCTCCCTTGTTCGCCCAAAATTGGCTGGAATAAGGGGCAGTTGTAGGACTTTGTGTTGGTAGATACATTAATCAAGATTGATGTCAATACTCAATAGAATCCTAATGTTATAGCCTATTGGAAACTCCATTAATAAGGCTAAAAGAGTTCCCTTTTACCTTTCATGCTTTTAGGCACAAGCCATTCTACCCCAGAATATGGATAGTTGAATTTGGAGATTCATTCAAATGGTTGATAAAACCACTCTTAAAAAATAACCTCTAATATATCTAAATTCCAATTCCTAATTCTTGTAAATTTTTTTATTTTCAAATTTTTATTTTTATTTTTTGTAAAAAAACCACTAAATATCTTTGAGAAAAGAAAATTACAAAATAATATTTTGTGATAATAATTTTAAAATAATAATCTAATACCTCAAACGATGGTTTTTTTTGTAACATTATATATTTGTGGTTTACATATGATAATTTTGGTATTATTATTCTAAGGACGTTTAGGTAATTTCAATGGGAACCGGACCGGTTTAGCTTAAATAGGATCCAGGAGGTAGTAAGGCTCAAGGGCGAAAGACGCAAATAGCTCACTAGGTATCAAGATTAAACCAATCCGGTTTCCTATTGAACCGCCTCGTATACAAAAATCCCCCGAACCGTATCCTCTCTTCCCCTTATATCGTATGTTTATCCCTCTTTCTCGATCCCCAAATTGATCCGAAAATCGATCTCTGGTTTTCTCCTAATTTCTTCCTCTAATCTGTAAATCACGTAAATATCTTGTCGATTCTCGTTCATCTCTTTCGATCGATCTCTCTTTCTATCTGAGTCGTTGATTTTACGGGTTTCTAGGGTTAGGGTTCTTTGATCTCCTCGATCGAGTCCTTTTTGCTCCTCGATGTCTCATGGGTTTTAGTTTTCTCTTTGATTGATGTTGATTTCCCTCTTTGATTTCGTTTAATTTTGTCCAATTGTTCTCGGTTCGCTTTCCTTTTAGGGTTTAGATTTGTTCGGCACGTTAGGGTTCGTTCCTCTCTGTAATTCTTTGAGGGTTTCGCTGTTTTACGTTGCGGCGTGACTGTTTGAAGGAGTTTTGTGCCGTGATTTTGTCGTTTCCTTGGCCAATTGGGAATTTAGGCTTAGGGTTGGCTTGTAAATTTAGGGTTTCTCCCACTATTCAAATTAATTAGGGAAAACGCCTGATTCCATAGTGAAATCAATTTTAGTTTGTAATTAAGTGCTATTATCATCTCAATTGAGGCTTCTTGGGCTTTTAATTGATCCCCGGTTTTTTAGTTCCAGTTCTAGTAGCTTAAAGTTTCAATTCCACACAATTTAGAGGTAATTGAGTTTACGTAATTTAAATTTATCGTCTTTTTCATCTTTGTCGGGTTATTATATTAATTATTGCTTTTATCATTGATAATTGACTTTTTTTTCGATTTATTATCCTTTATAGCTCACCATGCAAAGTGAAATTAGTTAATTATAAAAGGAAAAATACCCTTTTTTCTGTTATGTTATTCATGTATAATGAAATGGCTTGTGCATTATAATTAATATTAATATCAGGGTGCTATCAAGCTGTGGCTATATCAGAATTGTCTTAGTTTAAATAAGTTGCAGGCTAATTGCTATGCTTATTGCTTGTGTTAAGTGCACTTAAACATGTGCTTAGTCTTGAAAGTGCTCCTTTTTTTTTTTGCATATACTTTTTGTCTTACTAAGTGTCACTGTGCATTGCCTATTAAGCTCTGTGATTGATTGCATATTTATTTATTTTACCTTCTGTTCATAATTAACTGTTCCTCCCACAGGTTGTAAATGGGATTTAAGCGGCCTTTTGATGATGAGGAGCTGCAGGAACTTCCTTTTAAGAACCCAAGACAGTTTGACTCTAGCAACAAGCTGACTCAGTTTGCTGATACACTTCCTCATAGCAATACTCGTCAGAAGCCTCATATTTCAGGTAATTTCTTCTCTCTTCTGTGACTATTCTGCTTGTTTTCATGTGACTGATTCGTATTCTGCTGCATGGTTTTAATATTGACATGATTTTCCTGTGTGATGCAGTAGAGGGTGAGGGTGGATTTCGTAAATACCAATGCGAAGAAGCATTTGAAATGGATGCTCTTAATAATGAGACACATTTGGTTGACAAGGATTTTGAGACTAGTGCTCCCTTGTCTTTGGTCGCCAGTGCTTCTAGCGAGGAAGATACAGGTACTGGGGCAGCAGCTATTTCTCTTGTTTCTTCAGAAAACTTTGACTTTGATTTTCCACGAAGAACATCTGCTTCTGTCGAGGATGCCTATTCTTTGCTCTTGGATCGGTCTCCTCGAAGACAAGTTTCACTTGGGCCAAATCACCAAGCCAATGTTCCATCATGGGGTAGGCACATAAAGACGGATAAGTTTGCTCAGAATGATACATCAAACGCCACTGATAATGACAATGAAGAGATTCTGATGGGGACATGTGTCATTCCAATGCCTGACCCAGATTTGTCTGCAGACAACAGTGGCAAAGTTGGTGCTGGGAGAGCTGACTGTAGCTGCCTGGATAGGGGATCTTTGAGATGTGTGCAGCAGCATATCATGGAGGCACGGGATAAATTACAAAAGTCCCTTGGGCATGAAAAATTTTTGAAGCTGGGGTTTCATGACATGGGAGAGTATGTAGCATCTAAATGGAGTGAAGAAGATGAAGAGATCTTTCGTGAGGTTGTTTATGGTAATCCTGCATCATTGGGGAAGAATTTCTGGAATCACTTGGCAGTGGTCTTCCCATCACGATCCAAGAGGGAGCTTGTCAGCTATTATTTCAATGTCTTTATCCTTCAGAGACGAGCTGTTCAGAACAGATCTAGTATTCTGGACATTGACAGTGATGATGATGAGTGGCATGGAGGTCAATGGGCTAATGAGGTTCAAGCTTCAGAGGAAGATGAGGATTCTGCTATTGAGTCTCTTGATGATGAGGAAGATCTGTTACATCATGGAGTGGAGTGTCTTGAAGATGATGATGATGATGACAATGATGAGGATGATGATGATGATGGGAGTGGCGACTCTGATGGTGATAGTGGCTTTGGAGATTATTACAGTGCTGCTACAAGAGAGGATTATGGTGTAAATCCTTTGTTAAGAGGACATGTTGCAAAGTCATTGGATGAGAACCGGTTTGATCCTTTTTTTCAACAAACAGACAAGGTTTCGGGAATGGGGGAGGATTTCAGTGTACAGGATGACTCATGCCTGTCTTTTGAGTTTCAGTCGAATATGGTTGACTCTCATGGTCTCATTGACACAAAGGCCAGTTTGCATGTTGGTGAGGGGAAGACTGACCTTAACAAGTGTTTGCAGGGTAAACTAAACGGGTCTAGTGAGATGGCAAGCCATGTTTATTTATTGGATAACTGTGATGCGAAAATCTGGGACGCTAGGTATCCTACAGCTTCAACAAAAGGTTTTGATCTCCAGCCCACATGCAACATTATTGAAGAGATTTTTGGACAAGACACTTGGGACAACAAGACGGGAATCGAATAAGCATCAGATAGTAGCTCTTGAGAAGTCTCAAATCTTCAACTGAGAGGAGGCTAAGATTTTGGTTTTTAACTTTTTTTTCTTTCTTTCTTTACCCTATCAGTTCATTTACTAAATGCGTTTTGCTTCAGCATGCTAAAGTCCTCTTGACAGGATCATTCTGCTTTTGTAAATTTCACAGCAGTACAGAACTCTACCTCTCTAAGGGGTCGAAAGCTGCGGTTGGTCTTTTCTTGGATTTTTTAGCTCAAATTTGTTAGAATCTGTGGATAAAGCAACTGATTGAATGGCATTGACGTGTATAAAAATACTGGAGATAACTTGTATAAATTCCTGACTCTTGTACAGATGAATTCATAACCAAACGATAGGTCTATTAGAGGCTTTCTTGTTTATCATTCTTTTTATCTTTAATTTTTTATGTACGATGGTGATTATAATGTCTTGCTTGTGTTAATAATCATGGAGTATTGTATTGTACTAGGTCTAACTTAGCCCTGGTTCTTCTTGACTGTAACCTCAAAGCAGCTGACTGATAAGTCTGCCATGGAAAGAGGTTCCGAGCTCTAGTTATGGTGACAACTGATTTTGGGACATAAGCCAAAGGGAGAACAAAACCCTTCCCATTCAGAATAAACCGCAAGTTCTGGTTTTCAACCCACTGTCTTAGCATTGCGTGCACAATGTGGTAGCATTGTGTCAACTAATCCTGTCAAAGTTTAGGAAACCAACGACAGTAGAAATTTTGCCTAGTCTTTTGATAATCATCCATCAGGAGGCCAGTGTATTCATAGTCATGCCTTTGAAACTGACTTCCTTTATTGGCCTCGGTGGAATCATCTTCTTATCTCCAAACTCCAAAGTCAAGCTTTCAAAGATGGAATTGACTTCCAATTCTGTGAAGAAATTAACTCGGTTTTGGCCCATTTCGGTCAACTGCAAAATTGATTTTTATTTTGTTGGCCAACAAGGTGATTATGTTTCTCCAAAGAATAAGACAAGAAAAGGACCCAATGCCTCACCTTGATTCCAATTATCCAGTGTGAAAGAAATCGACAACTTGGTAAAAGAAAACCTTGGATATAAAAAGAAATGACAACTCTTTTTACATTGAATATTAATTTAAACAATCATGTTTTCTTATTTAAGATGTGAGAATTTTACAAGTATAATGTTCGAATTATAATATTTACATTTATTGAGATTATTTTGTATCTCAATCATTGTTCTTTAATATTTGGAGTTGGAAGAACAAATCATTTGAATCCTGATTAGAAAAAATAAAAATAAAACTAGAGAGCGCCGGAATTAAGACTTCAAGACATATTACATACTTAAGTCAATATTTGTTTGAGTAAAAGGAAAAAGATAAGAGAGCTTAGGATTACAAAAAAAAAAAAAAAACGGAGTTGCGAATGTGTATGAATCTCTCCCTTGTGCGTGTCTGGGCTTTTTCCTTGTATCATTATATTGAGTTCCATATATACATATATAAATATATATATAGCTCGAGTATGAGTCCCATATATGTACAGCTCAAGGCGTAGGTTAACCGATAGTGTGTGGACTAAGTAGTGTGATAATGACAGTGGCCTTTTATGAGCGGTTACAAGACTGGACTGTAAATAGTCACAGACTAGTTTGTGAGCCATTGTCTTTTAAACCCAATAATATTCGTGAAGTAATAAATAATAACTAACCATTCTGTATCTTCCTCTCTACATGTGGTACTTTAGGCTTGAAAATTATGCTAGAATGATTTTAAATCTTAGAATACTACATTCTCGTTTCTTTAAACCAGAAATTTCCGTTGTAAAAGAAAAAGATGACCCTCTTCTGTCTTCTTCTCTTTTATCTCCACTTTTTAGAAAACGTAAAAAATGTGGAAGAGAATGGTTGACACTTCCATGATCAACTTTTGCATTACTTTCCACCTTCTCGTGGAATTTATGGGGCAATAAATTGTTGGTCCAGGGTGAGCTGAGCTTCTTAGTGAAAAAACTCAAGTCCTTCAACCTCAGTTCACACTAAAGAAAAAGAAAAAAAAAAACTAGTCAAGGGAAGTTGCACTGCATGATAGACACGGGGGCAGAGAATACTAAAATGAAGAAAATGTTGAAAATGGATTGCGACATCACATTCGCACTGGAGATCGACACAAGAGAGCCTTGACTTGATCATGGATGGGATTTATTCAGCCATTTTTAAGGAATTTGGCTGTGAATGAAATTGCAGCCTGAATTCCCAAGGTGGTTTAAAGTTGTTTTTCAGAGTTTGGTGAGATTTGGCACAGCTAAGCATGAACACTGTGCTTTTCAAGTACATTATTCCCACTACTCCAAGCTTTGGATTATCAATTTTCTTGTTGGGCACATAACATGGGTAATCATTTTGCTATCAAATCTTCTTTTTCTAGCAAATATCCTTTCTTTTTTATGAATGGGTTATAGTTTTTGGGATTTGGTTAGGTTGGAATTAATAGATAATGGAAACCAAGAAATAATGATGACTTCGATTTGGATTATTATTTAATATACTAAACAAGGTTAAGATAATTAAACATATCAATATTAAAAAAATAAAAAATAAGTAAAATGATGTATGTGTTACTATCTTAAGGAGTGCAAAGTGTATAGGATAATAATCTATATGATTTAATATCTAATACCTAATCCGATATTTAAAAAAATGCAGAAATTGAGGTACAATTTTCACACTTACAAAATTTCCATAAAGAAAAATATCATTTAAACTGATATTTAAGTTGACGCAATTTTTCTTAATATCATTTTTATTATAAGTTTCAATGCAATAAACATATTACATATTTTGAACGGATAACTAAAAAAATCATTTTAATTAAAATAATTAAACTAGTCAATAATTAGATTAAATTCAAATTTACACAAGATAAGATTTAAATTTAAGATCTCATCATCTCAAACCCTCCTTGTCACTAATGCCAAACTAGCTACCCATTCTTAATCAAAGACATATGCCCAAAATTAAGTTAGCACTACATTTTCCATGTAAGTTGTTAGGAAATTAGTAGGCTGTTTGATTATGTCAAAGTAGCATAGACATGGAATTCCAAATATATAATAATACAAACAAGAAATGCAACAAAAAAAGATAGGAGGGAATAAAGAAAAATGAAGAGGCCAACCACAATGTAACATCTTTGCATATGCATGATCCCTTTTAGTGGGGGCAAATGGTGGAAGGTGAAAGCCAAATAACGGGTTGGAGATTCTGACCTTTCACTTGTGTGAGCTTGCAAGCAAGACAAAGTAGGGCATAGTTTGGATGTTGAAGAGCAGCAGCAGCAGCAGCTTGAGTTTGGGATTTGCTATGTAAATGTAATCCAATGATCTAGTACTCCACACTCGTTGGGATCCTCAAAGAGAAAGAACCCAGAAATCTTGACCGTTCAATCCATCACCGGATGGTTCTCAATTCACTACACGTGCTGCCTATCTTTTCTGCCCTTTTTAATCTTTTGCTCCCATGCATGGAATTCTCCTCCAACTACAACACAAAAACAAAGGGGGGAGAGGGAGAAAGAGTCATGGTTTTTGGCTTTGATTGTTCTTCTTATAGACCTGTTCATCGCCATCATTAGCGTCCCATCTGCTTTGAAATTCTGATTTTTCCATTTTGGAAGCCATTAAAGTTTTTTTTTTTTGGTTTAAATGTTGGAAGTTGTTGTGTTGAGGTGAAAAAAATGGGATTTAAAGAGTCTCCTTTTGTGGGTCGGATTTCTTTGCTGTACTTAAAACAAAGAACAGTCACATCTCAACTCCTGATTCTCGTCTGATCATCTCCACTGAAACAAAAGCAAGAAACTTTATGATCTGTTTTCTCTGCTCTTTGATCTGGATTTTGATTCTTGTTTCCTATGCTTCTCACCGTTCAAGGTGTCTTCTTGGTCAGAGCAAAGATCATGAAAAATGCAGTCTTTTGAAGATTTGAGGTAAGAAATGAGTTACTAATCCTATTTCCTTTACTGGGTATTTTCTGTTTTTCAGTGGTTATTCTCCATTGATTTTTAATGGAGCAAAATCAAGAGAAGAGGTTTGTTTGCAAGTTTTGCAACAAGAGGTACCCCTGTGGAAAGTCCTTGGGTGGTCACATAAGGACTCATATGAATAATGAGAATTCTGCTGAAGCAGAGGATGGAGCAGCTGAGCTCTCCATAAACAAGCTTCTCTCCAGCAGTAATGGAAGAAATGTCAAGAGAGCTGCTGAGGCTGAAGCCGGTGGGCAATCTAGTTATGGTCTGAGGGAGAACCCCAAGAAAACCAACAAGTTTTCTGATTCAGGCAAGGCTTCTGTGCTCAAAGAGATGATTTGTAAAGAATGTGGTAAGGGTTTCCAATCATTGAAAGCTCTCTGTGGTCACATGGCTTGTCACTCAGAGAAAGAGAGGAACTTTCATAAGTTTGAGGATCATTCAGGCAATAGTGAAAAGCAGAAGCTGATAATGGATAATCAGTCAGATACTGAAACATCGGCTCCAAGTAGGAGGAGGAGATCCAAAAGAATAAGGTACAAGACAATTGGCGTTTACTCTAACGATTCAGTTTCCATGGCAAATGGTTCTTCATCTGTGTCAGAGATAGAACAAGAACAAGAAGAGGTGGCTATGTGTTTGATGATGCTGTCCAGGGATTCTGGCTGTAAGAAGGGATTGAATTCAGTTGCTGACTCTTCAGATAACAATTCTGTTGTTTTGGAAGCTAAATCATCGTCTATTGATGTGAGGATTACTATTAAGAATGACATGAAATGTGTTTCTAACGGTGGTGAGTTTGTGAAGATGAAAAAACAAAAAGACAGCAAGCTCAAATCTACTGAGTCTGGTGCTTCTTCTGAGAATACTGATTCTGGGTATTTTAGAAATGGACCAAAGAAGGTGGAATCAGATGTTTCTGTAGATGGGTTTCTCAAAAATGCTGAATTTAAGAAACTTAAGTTGAAATCTGGATCTGGGTTTGAGGACTTTGATGCAAAATTTGGGAAGAGTTTGAGTAAAGTCAGATGTGTCAAAACTGAATTCCGAAAGGAGGTGGTTAGTGAAGTAGGAGATAGAGCAGATAGAGCTTTGACTAAGTATGATTTGAGAAGAAGTGCCAAGAATGATTATTGCAGTCCTGAATTTTTCTGCAACAATTCTCCAAAGGGAAGCAAATATGAGTGTTTGACCTGTAACAAGACCTTCGATTCCCATAGGGCTCTTGGAGGACACAGAGCAAGCCATACAAAGGTCAATGACTGCAGTGAGTCTATGCATGAGAGTTGTGAAGACAGCTTAGCAAATGATTCGTCTCTTGTTCCAATGGCTGATAGCATAGTTACCAAGTCCTCACATGGCAAAAGCTCAAGAACTGCTCGTGGTTCATCTGGCAATGCTGAGAAAAGATTCGGATCGAAGAAAAACAAGGGACATGAGTGCCCATTCTGCTTCAGAGTTTTCAAGTCAGGCCAAGCTTTAGGAGGTCACAAGAGGTCCCATTTTGTTGGAGGTTCCGAGGACAGAACATTGGTGATCAAGCAAGACTCACCCGAGATGCCAGGTCTAATCGATCTTAACCTTCCAGCTCCTGTTGAGGAAGATGCAGTGGGGACTGCTGGGTTTGTGCCATGGTAGACTGGAAGCACTAGGAGCATCACTCTTGCTGCTGGCATGGTGGGTTTGATCTCAAAATGAGAAAATTTTGGCATGGGCTGGTTGGTTCATCATGATGCAAGAGATTTAGAGTGTATAGACAAGTAAATTTTTTTTCTTTTTTGTTTCTCTCCTTGGCTTCAGATTCAAGTTGGTCTTTTGCTAAGGTAAATGTTCCCCATCTATTGCTCTTGAACTGTTAGGAAAGTTGTTTTATTTTGATTCTATCTATGTTCTTTGGATTATATCTTCATTCTTACAACTTTCAATTCTTTCTGTCTATATCTTCAACTATGTTTCCTCTTGCAAATTCCCATGTTAAAGTACTCTTAGCTCTGGATTACCTCAAATCTGTCAAATAGCTTCTTCTAGGAAGCAAACTCAAAGAGCCAGAGGCTTCTGTTTTTGAACTTATATGCTAAAACTTTTACCTTTTAAATCTTCGATATCAGGAAATCATATCTTGTCCTTGATATAACCAATTTCACTGTTGAAGTGTTGTTTCAAAAGCATCAAGGACCACCTGCTTTATGTGGAAACATTAAAGAAAGTGTCATTCTATGGAGTGGATGAGAAGTTTCCTCTAAAATTTACATGCCCAAGAACTGTGCACTCACACTTAATTGCTGCACATATATCTGTTAAAGCAAATCCAAGATGCATAGTTAAGTCCCTTTGCGTGTTCACACTCTCTTTGAAACATACCCTTAGGCAAATGCCATTGGATCATCTTCAATGCTCTCATTTTCTTTGTAACAAAGGTATTCTCCTTCCATCCACATCAAAATTTGCCCAAATGAACTTGTTTACCACTTTTTTTTATTAAGGATGCCGAAACTCAGGAATAAAAAAAAAGGTTACAAGTGTTAAAATTTGAATTTCAGACTACTACATAGACCAAGATTTGAGTTAAAGAGATTGAAATCTAGAAATAAGAAAATGGGTTGTAGGTGTTAAGATTTGAACCTCAAACCTTCAACATGAACCAGGATTTGAGCTAATCCGAAGGTTCATATCACATTGTTTTCTTCCATTGAATTGAATTCTAGACTTTAGGTCAGCCTCCATACCGGCGTGGAAAGTAGGCAGCTTGGTTCACTTTGTGAAATGAAAATGTTCCTTGTTAAGCTATTGAGATGGCATTGAAAGAGGGGGAAATATGAAGTGGTTGGACTTACTCTTGAGTTTGAAGTCATGTTTGAAGATAAACGAGTTATTGTAGGAATCAGGAGGAATCAAAGCTGATCTTTCACTTTTTATTATTCAAGAAGAAATTGTGGCTCAAAGGTGGTTGCATTGTCAACCACCATTAAACAAAATAGACCCAATCCTCAATTGCTTTGTTTCTTGTGCTTTCTATCCTCCAATTTGACAGGGTGGTGGAAAAAAAAATTTTCTTTATTCCAGCACACCGTGTCCCTTGGGTTTGTTGCTTACTATTGCATTCTCTTACCCTTTGATTGTGTCTGCTTGAAAGAGAGAGAACATTACTCGAATTGGATGGGTTTACTTTGATGGACGTAGCCATTGAATTTAGGGTTCTATAAAAGAGGCTCTCTTTTTTTGGGTCACGATTCTATGCATAGATGAGCCCATTAGGAAATCATAGAAAATCAAAACCAAGCTCAAATGTTCATTGCTATCTTGATATAAACTTGTATTGGTAGGGTTAAACCAAATTCACAAGTTTGGATTTCTTCAACTCAAATGTATACTATCATGTGAATAACATATATAATTGATTTGTATGGAAAAATAAAATATATGCGAAAATAAGATTATCTTCGATAATCTCACAAGACCATGTCGTTTTTCTCCTAAGATTGTCTTTTTAAGAACTTATGAATCCAATCAAGGATTAAAATTTATATATCTTCAATCTCATGTATAATTGAGTGCATTTTAAAAACTAAATTGAAAATTAATGAGAAATCTAGCTAGCTATAGTAGTTGTTTTACCAAACCTAGGAGTGTTAATCTATTTAAGGTATAATTCATAATCATGTTATACTTTAAAATCTAGTAGATATTCTATCAAACCTATAATACGTAAATGACACTCAAATTAAATGATTTGATTCTTGTGCGATCTCTTTAACAAATTATATTTAGTAAGTTCAAAATTGGAATTTCAATATCCGTAATTTTCTTATCTTTAGTTGACTGCGATTTCTTTTATATAAAAAAATATTAGAAGTAAAATTCAAGATTTGCAAGCAGTGGGATTTTTGTGGTGAGCATATAACTAGATAATGCTTAGGCTTAAAAAGTATTAATTTAAGAAATTAATTTAGGATATATTTAATTATCTCTGTTATATATTTATCATTATCACGGTTGATTTTATTTTGAATTGTTTACTGATAAATTATATTAGAAAATTAGAAGCTTAGAGTCCATATCCTGGAAAGTATGAGTAGACTTTTACTAGAAGTTGACTTTTCTTTAAAAAATTATGTACCTTAATCAGCTCAAAAATATTTTTTAAAATATATTCACTGTCTTTTTAAATAAATGAATATAATGTAATTTTTGAAATAACATACATAAACAAATTAATTTAAAAGATTATCACATAATCATATTATATTTTAAAATAATAATAAATTATAATACACATGATCAATATACAAATTTCATTTGTAAAATTTAAAATTATATGGCGAGCTTATATAAAATAAAATAATAATTCGAACGTCTTATCAGATTCGGTATCTTGATGGATCACCATTACCAAAACAAACAAGCACCGGCAAACATCAAATAGTTAGCATGAAGGACAAATGAAAACAAAGCAAACCATGAAGTTAAGGATTGAACTCCCCTTCGCTCTCCCTTGAGTTGTGTGAGTCATGAGTGGGTGGCTAAGGTTTGCCATGTTTAGAAGGGAGTTGGAAATGAGGAGGCCTCTCTCCTTTAACCGCTTTTGTACTGTGAACTGTGATTGATGGCTTAGATTGTGGACCATGGAAATCCAGCCCTTGTGATGATTTTAATGGGCTTTTTTGCCTTTAGATTTGTACACTTTAGGAAATTGCTTTATGTTGGTCACTCTGGTATAAAATCATGACCCTCGTGTAGACTTGACTATCTAAAATATTATATAATGATATGATACGAAAATTATATAGATTAAAATTTAGTAAAAATTATATATGAATTTAGTAAAACTAAAAACAATTGTGTTTGATATATTGATTCGAAGTTTGACACAAAATTTTTGTATTTTACCTTATACGAACACGACATATATCCACCGAATGTCAGTTCTACCTTTGAGTACTAGTTTTGAGCTATGAGAACTATTCCATCCGACAAGAAGACAGATGCAAAGAAAAAGAAGAGAGGAATGGACACCACTTTTTCCTTGTCGTAGAGGACGGGTTAGTCTTCTTTTTAATTTTGTATTTTAGATCACAATTGAGGTTTGGATTGGAGACTTTTGACTTTGAAGCTGACTCTAATACCAATAGGTTAATATCTTTTACTTCAAATTTTTTATAAATTTTATCTAACCTGATTGTGAAATTCATTACAGCTTGGATTCATGAAATTATAAGATTGAAAATTGAGGAGATAAAAATTGCTACAACAACAATTATGTAGTATTTTGAAGTTTTCTATTGAGACCATTTGCTGCGTGGATTTTAAATATAATAATTCAAATGATGTTTTGTTTCAATGAAAAGGAAAATGCTCTAAAACTTCTAATTCTTAAGTTTTAGTTTCATCTACTCCTTAAAATTTGCTATTGCACCTCTATTCGTATTCAATTCTTTTTATTTTTTTTGTTCACCATGATATTGGTCCACCGTCGAAAGCAGTAACTAATCTCCGTCGGAGATCCTGAACGCACACAAGATGGATAGTTCCCTCCCAGCATGGTCTGCTCCATACCCAAGGCTAGGAGTCGAACCCTGAACAGCTTGATTAAAAGACACAAACCGCTACCACTTGTGTCAACCAATGTTGGTTATTCAATTCTTTTAATAAACAAACATTAAAATGTTATTCAAAATTATTTGTTAAGTTTAATGAATGAACAAAAATCTAACTTTTTTTTTTACAAATGGAAAAAATTAAAAGAACTACACAGTCTAATTTGAAACCACAAGTAAAAGCTACTCCCCGGGGATTTGCTAGTCATAAATAACTGTCTAAGGATCTTTGGAGGATTTCGAGATGTTCACAACCCAACTTTATCTCACATGCTGATTTTGCTAATTTATTTGCACAAAAAATTTTCTTCTAGCTACGCATACTGGAAAGTGTAAATTATCCATTTTCTATCAGCAAGATCCCTTATACAAATTATAAAATCGAACATATTTATGAATTATTTGTTGAACGTTTCATTCATTTATACCCATATCTAACCATTTGAAGAGTACCATTAAATGGTAAAACATGAGATTTGAGAAAAAGAAAAACACATATGCTATAAATCTACAACTCGAATCATAAATATTGGTTTAAATTATCAAATTTTTACTTTTAAATGTGAAAAATTTGTATATCCATTTATATTACTCTTTTCTTTAAAGTAGATATTTTCAGTATACAAAAAATTTAAAAATTAGTTAATGATATTACTTTATCATTATACATTTTTATTTAAAAAAATCTAAGTAAACAATCATTTTATTTTATAAACTATTAAGCTTAAAAAGAATTTTTTTTTTTTTGCTAATTCTTTTTATCCTAAAATTGGAAGAAAACAGACGGACAGGCTCAGCAGTGGCAGAAAGAGAGGTCCACCGCATAAAAGTCCAACTGATACGAATGACGCCTAACAAACTTCACCTAACTTCCTAACTGCCACGCAAGGAATCGGCATAAGAAAAAAGATATCGCCGATGAATGAAAGGTCAGGGAACCAGCCCCCGAGCAAAGCGGCTAATAAAGCGGCACTGATTCTGACACATCCATACCGGATCATCGTACGATGATCAGTCTTGGGGCACAGAGAAATACCACAGGACACGTGTACGGTTAAGAGAGGCCGGTTGAGGTCCGAAAACTACACCACATGTTAAAAAGGTCAGGGGAAATAATTACGTTCACGCGCGCACATTAAATTTTTGACAAGACTGCCCTTACTAATTTCCTTTGTTAAAAAATAAAGATATTTTTTAAATAATATTTTGAATTTAAATTTTCAAACAATATTATTAAATCGAAATATGTATTATAAATTAAAATTTTATTTTTATAAATTAAATATCGAATATCGTATCGTAAGATATTGTAAATAATTTTAAAATTAACTATAAATAATATATACACATGTAAGATAAAAAATAAAAAAATATTATACATGCTAATAAGATTAAGTAAGTATATGATAAAAATAAGAAGTATGATTGTTTTCAAACTCTTAACATACTCATTAATAGCATATGTTTTTAAATAGTATTTTTATATATTCTTTATTTTTAATATACTATCTAAAAGTTTAATTTTTTTTCAATATTTCAAGATTAAATTATATAAAGAATATGTTTTTTTTTAAAGGCACAGAAATATATTATTAAATATTAGAGAATAATAAGACATCAAAGCCAACGCGGGCTAGAACAGACAGAAAACTGGGCGAGCAACAAAAGAATGTCCCAACAGTCGACACTGCGCACAAAAGAGAACCAATCGCCCAGAGAAACAAAAACACAAACAATTAGTGGGCAATACCCAATCTACAGAGAACCAATAACACCATCGACTGAAGACCCGGCCAAAAGAACAACCATAAAACAACCAAACAGAGGACCACAACAAACCAGGACAAAGATAAAGAATATGTTTTTCAGGTTTTTGTAACGAGACTTTGGCTTAGTGACAAAAAGAGGCCCTCAAATTTTTCTCACATCTGTTTTCTCTTCTTATTATGGTATTCTTCAAAGTTTCTTGTTCCTTGCAAAGATAAAAGAATATGTTTTTAAGTGTTTTTTAGGTTAAAAACTATTAAAATTGTATTTTTAACTAATTGAATTAGATCAGATTTTTATTGGGCTTGGTCCAATTCCACTATAAAGTGTATCGATGTATCATAGATACGTATTTACTTGTGTATCGATAAATACGCTGCCGATTATGATAAAATCGATTTTTTGTATCGACACGTATCAAGTTTGTAGTAAATTGAATACATATCTCGTATCGTACGGTTTTATAACAATGTTTTTCAAGTAAATGTTTAATATTAGATATGATAATTTATATCTCTATATTATATTTTGTTACAAGAATTATCATGTCATAATTTGTATTCTTATGCAAAATATAAATTTTTTTTAAAATTTTTATAAATTTATATATATAAATTTAATAAAATTTAATCCCTTCATTTTCATGTTATTTGTGCATTAATCATCATGTATCTTGCTTAAAATTATTAAATCTACGTAATATGTTAAACTAACTTAAACCAGACCACTGTATTTTTTCATGTTGAGGGAAAAAATTACTAACAAGACTTCTTTAAGACTCGTTTCTTGACTAAGGAGTAGGATATGTTTTATTTTTGCAGTTCTAGGACTCGGAAGTTTTGGCATTATTTTTTATGGCATTATAGTTCCTTATGTTAAAGTAATTTTCTAGTCTAGGTAGTTTTTATCTAAAAATAAAAGTGTAAATGAATTTAATGTGAATGAAGTCTATTTATATATATATATATATATATATATGTATATATGTATGTATGTATGTATTAGTTCATGTATTTTTTAATATATTTTGTGTTTAGATAAAAAAATTGTATTATATTTGAGTTCAGTTCGTTTAGATATTAAATGAGTTCATATGTAAATGTTTATGAATATACAAATCAACATGTTCAAAAATACATAACATATTTGTGAATACTAAACAAAAAATTTAAACAAACAAATTAGATTCAACCCAATATATATAAGATAAATATCTAATATACCGTCAGTAGAGTTTTTTCACTCCACAAGCAGGGTTAAGATATTAACACAGTACATAAAATATGCAATTTTAATAATTACATATTAAAATGATTTATAGGTAAATATGTGTTTCCCTATTGTAGACTTATTTTTAAATAAGCAGCATTTAAATGGATTAAGTATTTCTTTTTAGAGAATAACTAAATGAACCTTGTTTTTTTTCTTTATACATCCTATCTTCTTTATGCTTTACCGTTTAAAAATACAAATAACAACGGGTGTAGGAAGAAAAAAATGGGTGTGCCTAGACTCTTTCTTCTTTTCATTATGATCAAAGTCATCTCTTCGATTGTACTATTGTTAAATATATTGATATTCACACACAAACACACACGTATATTCTATATGAGTTTATCTATGATACACTGACAGTGTATAATTTCTATACACTATCATTCAACCATATAATAATACTTCATTAATGTGCAAAGTTTAAAAGTGTATAAACCTTTAAAAATAAATTTAAAAACTTTATTAATATTTATCTTTAAGGATCTCTATATAAAGTGTCATCTTATGATTGACTGATAGTGCAAAGAAATAATACACTATCAGTACATCATATATTTTTTTTGAAAGCCAAAATTTTATTTCTAAAGCCAAAGGAATACAAAACATTGTGTCAATCAAAGCAAGACTTCACGCAACAGGAAGACTGAGACAAAGCAACGGAAGACTCCCGAGTGCACAGTCAGACTACTCAAGCCAGCTAAATTCGTAAGACAAAAGCACAAACACTTGGGGTGCATTAGCGAAACCTTAAGGACCGATACACCATCAACACAACCCAGCCAAATATGATAAAGACACAAAACCAAACCAGACACAAAACAGTCACAAACAATAAGTCGAACTAAAAAACGATCAAACCAGACACAAAACCAAACAGTCAGTACATCATATATAAACTCATTATATATATATACACACATATACACACACACACACATATATATAAAGACTAAGATAAATTTGTAAAGGTTGTGGTAAAAATATAAAGAAAACTCATAAAAACAAGCATCCTTATTCTCACCGTGCTTTTATTTTGTGCAAATACAGATATCATCATCTGTTTTACGATATGAGATTAATCATATTCGGACCGAGAGTAGTAAACGATAAAACTCTCTTAACATTGGAGACTCCAGAACTCGAACTCTGTCCAAATACTTGAAGAACAAGTCCACTTTTACTTCTTTTAACGTCTTATTAGTTTATTCTCACCATACATACGCATTAAAGAAAATGACAAATGTTTTAGCTATTGGAGTTAAAGTGGCTAGACAGGTAGAGAAGATAAATTAATGCCTTGATTAGTTAATTGGTATATGGGCTAACTATACTGTTCATATTTCTTGATGAATAATTGAAACTGATAAAGCCAACAATTAATCGATAATTGCACATTGGGTTAAGCTAAAGACACCACGAATCTCGTTACCTCTAATATATAACTTACCTCTCAAATCTAATATATAACTTATAAAAAGAATTATAAAAATCATTTATTATTTAAATCATTTTCGAATCTATTTTTTGATATTAGAAAAGTATAGCTGATTTGGAGAGGCTTTCCCAATCCAAGTTCAAGACATACTGCAAGCTTCAATGAAGACTTGCATTGAATTTAAAGATATAATTAATTTTTCTAATAATATAAATGATGTCACATTATTTGAATAAAAAATATATATTAATATAAAATAAGATTATTATTTTATACTTTATTAATGAAAATTTTTTAAATTTTACAAGTGTGATTAATAAAATAATATATACCCTTTAAGAATATTAAAAATAAATAAAATAACATATGTACAACTTTGTTAGATCAACTTATAAAATCTAAAAATTTTATCGGTAATATATCAAATAATAATTCTATGAAACAACTCTTTCATACCATTTTTCCAATTTAACCTAACCCTAAAGGAGAAGGGTTTAAAAAGATTGGTGAAAGAGAGTCGAGTTTTTTTTTTTTGGTTCACAAAAGAGAGTCGAGTTGCAAGCTGAAAAAGGTGAAAACAAGAGGAGGTTGGAAAGTAGCCTAGGGAGGAGAGAGGTTTAAAAAAAAGGACAAAGAAAAGCAATGTCGGCTGACTGCGTAACTCTGCAGCAACATTGAAATCCACGCAACTGAGCCATAAAAAACTAGTGGCCCAAGGTACTGCTCATCTCTTTTTCTATTGATATTATCGATTCCCGCTGTCCACAGTCACGTACGAACCATGAAGAGCTCTCCAAAGACTGACCACCCAATAGCAAAAACAAAGAAATAAAGGCAACAGAATTGATAGATCCGATTCTTTTCACATTTTCCATGAATATAATATATACTTCAACTAAGAAAAACACCAAATTCTAGTACTACTATAATTTAATCTACGAAAGATCTTTTTGCAGCTAAACCTAATGAACAGGAATTCCAATACTTATGCATACAAACTATATAATATATAATCTTGATTAGAATTGAAGGCCTGAGGTTAGATAAATCCGCCCATGATAGAATGAACTCATGTGAGCAATACCTGAATAGTTTAAGTAAATATAGTGATACGGAGGTTTCTGTCTCCAGGTAAAGGACTCATTTCCATCTTCAAAAAATTGCCTTGCCTGCCATGGCTTGGCTTGGCTCTTCTGATATATGGAGCTGGTCATCAGGACAAGAGTAAGCTTTATTTCACACCAATCACTGACTGCCACTGGCCTGTATGTACAAAACTATAACAAGGGTTACTATTATTTTCTATAATCTAAATTCCAAGGCAATTACAATGTAGTTGGATTCTCTTCTTGATTTATGCTTTGTTCCAAACCGACAGGCATGATATTCTGTAAGCCAAAGTGCAACCAGAATTTATATTTCCACTGACGTGGCAAGGAAAGTTATCATTTTGTTACTACTGGAACTTTTATTTTTTTTGCTTTGCTTTGTCTTTTCCCAAGTGTTGAACAAAGAAATAAACTTTCTTTTTCTTTTGTCGATAAACAGGCATGTGTTTTAATTTTTTTCCCACATGGTATAAACCGAAAGTTGTATTTCCACATGTAATGATCGGTTAGCATAATCATGTTGAAGAATTTCCAGACCAGGCATTGAAAATACACTACTACTGGTGCAATCCAGAAAGACCCAGAATCAAGCAATGGTTATAATTAGATTTAGATCCCCATAAAACATTTAATTACAATACAACAGTAAAGTAATCATTTTCAGCTATCATTGTGATATAAGATGACCGAAGTGTAAAAGCAACCAATTTCTTAATCAAACTCGAGCAACTCTCGGTTCTTCTTCAACTTCACTAACTTAAAAACAAATCTTAGCCATGAAACCTACTTTCAAAATCTCTTGCCGCTGCGTATATTTACTAATAACCCTTTATCTCAACTTAGGTACAACTTTACAAAAGAGAACATCTAAAACGTCAATCCAGAAGAGTCTTCTGGTTATTAAAAGTCCTTTCACTAGTACTAAAGTTGCAATATATCAAGTCCATGTCTAGAAATTAAAGGCCTTTCAGAATCCCTGATAAGCAAGAGAGGGCAACCTCAGGAGATATCAAGGAAGTCCACAAACACTAAATCTGAAGAAATAGTAGCCAATAAAAACAAGGCATCTATATTATTGCTTTTATTAAATGTCAATAAAAACAGTGGCCTACCATATCACTATACATAACATTACATCCATCGGCACCATTCAGGGTCACAATCAGTCCCATACGTTAGTGCTTCGTTTAAGTTTAGTTGTTCCAAAATAGATTAGGACTTGTCAACAAAAGAGTGTTCTCTAGAACTCATGCTTGTGGGGTTAATTAAATGTCAAATATTAATCACAGTGGTCCATTAGCTAGTAGCTGAGAAGCTCTAGTCCTGTGAATGAAGACCTCACTGATTAAGCTTATCAATAACTAAGCTGAAGCCATAACCAGAAAGTGCTCACTGATTAAGCTTTTTTTAGTCAGCCTGCGTACTTGACTAGGAGGAGGTGCATCTTCCTGTCGCCTTGATAATTGACCATTGGTTCCAACCTCCTTAAGTTACGAATTATGATCACTGTTCTTTGAGTTAAAGCAAAAACATTGATGCTGTAAGCATCAATCTCCCTCCCCCTCTCTCAACGGTCAACATACAAGAAGCACACATACACATTATAAAAGTAAGCGCACATAGGCAAATGAACAAGCAAAGAGTTACATTATGACAAGTAGACAGTAAGCAAACTCAATTTAGTTTAAGGAAGCTATGCATACCATATTTTCTTTCTCATCTGTTACGCATTCCGGAAGGCACAATATCTCCAAGTAACCCTTCATCTGTAGGGAGCTGTGGGGCTGGTTCTGGCAGCGCACGAGATTCTCTTCCTTCAATGGGTACTTGGTGCGACTGTGTTATGCTTGGAGGAATTTCCCTATGTAACTGTACCGCTGGATAGTAAAATTGTGAGGCTGCAGGAGTCAATTGACCAGCAAAGGCAGCTTCATGGCTGATGAGTCCACCACGGGGGAACCCGATACTGTGATGACAGTGTTGCCCTTCATATGTAGTAATGACAGTGGCGGGATCTTCAGAGGAGCGTTCTACCCTCTTCTTCACTGTGCATTTGCTATTTGTGCAACGATAGTAGCTCCTGCATATGAAATACGTGCGTCAAATTTTGCACAACATTCTGAAATTTTCCCTCCATTAATGATTTTAAGAATGAAATCATAATTTTAGTACCCTCAAGCATATGATTAACCCTATTAAGAGTTTTGCTACTGTACAAGTCCAAATTGGAAAAATTCATTTCATGACCTTTTTTGTTTGAATCCTATTTTCTATATTCCTATAATTATGTGCTTTACAAATTTGACTTTTGATAATGAATGGATAGATGCCTTTCACATAAAATATGACTTAAGCAAAATATTTATGCAGCTAAAAGTTAAGATCAGGGGTTTAAGAAAATGGAGAGTCAAAATAAAAAGGACTGAGACTCCATTTGGTATAAAGAAAAGAAAAGAAAGGGAAAATTTTAACAAGTGTTATTTTGTAACTCTGATCATCAGACTGAAATATTTTCGTATTTTCTTTCCTTTTAGTATAGTAATGAACTGATGGAATCTCCCCATATATAGAAATAGCAACTGTGGTTAATGATCAATATTTAACATAGTTGAAGAATTAAAGGTGTAATTAACTGTAAGTTATAATTACTTGCTTTCGGGTATCTTTTGTCTATGAAATGATGGAATATCTCCCTATAACAAAGAGCATAGAAGGTAAAACTCATACACAGGCTCCCTGGAAATAAGTTCATTATATAATAGATTGAAAAGTGAATATGGTTTACAATGTTTCACTTTAAATTCTAAATTATTTAACAGAAAACAGGCACTGAATCAATTCAAAAAGCGGGTAACATATCAGTTTTCTCTGAATTATAATAGAGAAATAGAAACAGACCTAGGAAATGGACTATTTTTAACAGCTTTTTGTCCATATTTCCTCCATCGGTAGCCATCTTCAAGATGATCAACTTCACTCCTGGTCATGAATGCAAACCGTGGCTGCCGAATTCGCTTTTGCCCCTTCTTCCTGATCACCTTACTCCTACAAAAATATTTCACCTACAATTATCAAAATTAAAAGCAAATTCCTAAACATTAAATGATTTTGTTCGGAAAAAAAAAGTTAATACATGTGTTTCAATTTGCATCAAAAAGGAATACATAGAGACGGTTCCTAGGAGGAAATAATTACAAGTATTAATGTAAAATTGAATACTTGCAAAATGATTACTTGTTATCTTTCCATGCATCATTGTTTCTGCTTTAATTTCCAAAGCAGAAGGATGTATCAAAGTAAATATCACTACTTGGATAAGTTTCCTTCTCCAACTTATTGACAAATTGTAGTAAATTTTTAGAAAAACAAAAAGAATAAAGAAGCTATAACAAATTTGTCAGGGACAGTCAAGCAATTACATTGTATGCACTAATAAAAGACATTAAAAAGTAAAGAACTAAGAAACTTGCAACTACTAAGGTAGATTGATCAGAATAAAGAAAGTATTTGAATCTTGTACTTCAAATAATATACAACCATTAATGATGTGATGACATTAAAAACAAGTTCACTTGATCATTTTCTACAAGCATATTCTTAGTAATACAAAAAAAAAAAACAACTTTCTTAGAACCTGAAATGCATTAATGTGGAAGAAATCCATGATTTCATGAGATGTCTGAATGCCCATTTGCAGCATAGAAAATGTTCATAAATTTTTCCAGCATGCATTTCAAAAGCTAGCAAGTAAAATCATTAATTGCATTTCAAAAATCCTAAAAACAATGGAAAACCCACGTCAGAAATGACACTGGAATCTCACAAAATTAATGAAATGCAACACCCACTTTATCTGAGGGGATGAATTCATAAGAAAAAAAATAAAGGAAGAAAGTACTTGTTAGCAGTGTATTGGCTCTTCCCTCCCTGCTGTATTCCCTCTTTTTGCCTTTGTATTAACGTAATTAAGACGTAAAAAATAAAAAAAAAATGATTCTTCAAAGCACCACCATTCCCGCCGCAATAACGGCGGTGTTCAAGGCCACTTTCGTTAATGGCCAAAAAGCCCCTTTTGTTTTTCACCCCGTATTCCCGAAATTGCACCTGTTGTTTCAGTAGAATTACAAAACTACCTTAACCCTCAACTTGCATGAAAACAAAGCTTTGACAGTTTCAGTGTGTACGGACAACGAAAATTGCACCGTCTCTCCTTACTGAAAGACTCTCTATTGGCTTGTACAATAATCTGTCATTTTTGCCCACCGAAATTGTACTTAATTACGACTCAGTCCCATAAGACAACGAAAAAGAAAAGAAAGATAAAGAAAGACATTTTCTGGCCATTTTTTAAATTTTCATCATTGGTGATGGATGTGTGTTCACTATTACTCACGGTATCTCAAGCGGTTTCCCGCCGGATCCCGTTGATTTCTCCGGCGGATCCTCACTAGAACTCGACGACACCGACGGATTCGATGTCGACACATCAGCTGACCCGCCCGGATTCGACGCCGCCCCTGAACTCGAACCAGCAGCAGTAGCAGCAGCAGCAACTGCTGCACCACAGCTCTGTGAGCCGCTAAACTTTCCCACCAAATCAGACCTGATGTCGGTCCGTTCAAGTTCACCGAACCGCTCAATCTCTTCGGCATGGTCAGATTGTAGATTCCACCCGAAATCCCTCAGTATACTGCTTTCCCTATCGAAGAAGTAATTGACGCAGTCGGAGACCGAGTCAGCTCCACCAAGTGTCCAGCTGGAGTCGGATGTAAACTCAGTCCCTCGATCGGCCCCCTCTTTATCCTCCATCCTTCAAAGGCTTCAGCGATACAAAAGAAAGAAAATAAATGAAAATCAAAAGGATTCAAAGCATCCAAACAGAATCTAAAAGAAACGCGGATAGAGAAGAAGTAAAGAGAAAGGAATGAAGGAGAAAGAGAGAGATAGCTCTAGCTCTAGGGTTTTGGCGTCGAGTGTGAGCTTTAGTGCTGGGAAAGTCCCGTCAAAACACGAGAGAAAGAGCGTTAAAAAGGGAAACTGAAAATAACGCGCGAGTAACAGAGAAGGGGAATAGAAAAAAGATAAGTTAGAAAAATCGGCGTCAACCGAAAATAGTCACTGGAGATTTATATTTAAGCAAAGAAGAATGAGGGCTGTGGGCCCAGGCGCATGAATTAAAAATATAAATACTCTCCGACATGAAGGAGCACCATTTTTAAAAAAATAAATTTACCATTTAAATCTAATAATTCTTGTATAAATTTTGTAAAATATAAAAATTTTATATTAAATATATATTGATATGATAAAAATAATTTTTTATTTTTTATCATATTTAAACATATATCTTTTTTATCAAATTTTTGCTTGTAGCATTTGAGTATTTATTATTGAATTTGTATATGATGCACTGATAGTGTATAATTTTTATACATTGTCAATGCATCAAAAGTTGATATCTCATCAATTGATAAATTAAAAAATATACCAAGCCCTTAAAAGCAAATACAAATAAATTTTTTTAATTTGTCCATAAAAGCCTATTGATGATGTGTCAACCTCTGGTGCATTGACAGTGTATAGAAACTATACACTGTCAGTGCATCATATATAAATCCTTTATTATAACTGTCTTTTTTGTTTGTAGTAACTTTTTTTAATGATAAAAGATTTTAAATTTTATGAATAATATTTTATAATTCTTTAACAAATTCGATTGTAAAATTAAAAAAAAAATTCTTTTAAGGATTACCATTTAATATACAAACAATAAAATTTTTGGATTTGACAGGATTATATAAAGCACGTATCTTACATTATTTTTTATTTTTTTTATTTTGAAATATTTTCTAAGCTTCAGAAAGTGTTTTTCAACATATCAATTAATTGGACCGTCGTCTCTTAACATATTCGGTAAACACAAGAGGATACTCGCTTTAGACTAAAAAGGCTCTAGTCTCTCAATTTTGTATATATGTATGAATTGGTCATTGGTGCTTTAATTATTAGCCACTTAATTGAGTCAACTTCATATAATTAAGTTTATCCTGTGTTAAAACTCTTGAAGGAAAACTTTTTCGTCCTTTGGGTCCTGCTCGGTTTGAATTCAGATTAGTCTTATATCAGAATAATGTGAGGATATCGAATGGTTTTGACCAAAAAGTTTACCCATTGTTCATCAAAAAAAAAGTTTACCCTTTTTCTATTGAAAAAAAAGAAAATAATAGAAAACAATATTATGAATTTAATAATAAAATTAATAAAAGAATTAAGGAGGAGAGTTTTGTGGTACAATTAAAATCTCTAATCCTAAAAAAAAGTGAAATATAATTCATATTTACATAATTTTCACATTTTAAAAATAAAAATATAATCATTTGAATCAAATTTTAAAATCATCAAGAAAAGTGAAAATAATTATTTGTTTTGTCAAAGGTCTTGACACTACAATTAAAGCTAGCCAAGTGGTGCATGGTGGTGGTTAATATAGATGACTAGCACGTGTTTTGAATATTAGTGCTATTAATAACTTTTTTTTTATACTACTATTATAACAACTCTATGATAAAAAAAAAAATTTTCATCATAACTTTTTTCCTGCCGACTTGCCTATTGAAGCCTTTTATAAATTTCAAAATTTTCATACAAATTATATATAAAAGGTAATTATAGATATAATTCGGTCAAGATATCATCAAACTCACATTAATTTGTTGCATTCAAAATTTTATTTTTGGAATGCTCCTTACAAAAGTCGAACCTGATTGACAAGAAAAATATGGATATTAATATTGTTATATTTATATTTTCGATATATACATTCCAATATTGGGTGGCTATAGCATACATTAATTCTTAGGATTTGTTGGAGAGCCCATTTATCAAGTATATGATTTTCCAAAAAACCAATATATGATTTACTCTATCCTAATAATGTAAAAACAAAAATGTAAACAACATGATATTTAGCTTTAATCTCATAAACTAGTGAATCTATTTAATTAGCATGGGATTAAGTAAAGCTTATACCTAGTTTTAAACAAGAAATTTAAGGAGTAGTATTTTAAAAAAAAATATAGATACAAACTGTAGAGATGAAATAATTAGAATTTTACAAATTAAATGAGAAAGACTAATTTTTTTATTTTTTTAGTATAAACCACATGTATCCTCATCCGTTTTAACGGTCTGAGACTAATCATGTTCGGGGTTTAAACTAATTTTTTTATTAGTATATTGTCTAAAGCTCAATTTGCTTGACTAAAAAACAATACGCTTTCACATATAGTAAAAAATTAGATATAAAAGCGATAAAGAATCCATCCTAAATATTTAAAAAATGAGTAGATAAATGGAAACGAGTTAAAATTTCTTTTTTCCATTTTAAGAAAAAATATAATTAAAGATTGAATAAAGATATATCTTGATTCTTAAGAGAGTAAGTCACTATCAAACTAGTGGAGCAATTGGAGTTAGCATGTGTTTCCTAAGCATATAGTAAAAACATTATTATTATTAATGAATTTAATTAAATATTATATATGCCAATGAGGCCTTGGCTTAGTGGCAAGAAGGAGGCCCTGAGATTTTGAGGTCTCAGGTTCGAGTCTCACCAAGTGTGAGTTTGAGTTAGTCTAGTTAATTATTTACTAGTTTGTTTAGTTTGTTATAATTATTTACTAGTTTACCTAGTTTGGATAATGTGATTTTCATAGTTACCTATTCATGGAATGTAATATGCTGATTGTGATTGTAACTTTTAATGAAAATGTACTACTAAAAAAAATTAAATATTATATATATAATAAATAATTTATAAATAAAAATAAGATTAATATCTAATACACAGTCAGTGGAGTTTTTTGACTACATAAGCAGGGTTAGTGGAGTCAAAAAATTCCACTGACGATATATTAAATCATTATTCATAAAAATATATATAATAATGTTTAAAATTTATTATTTGTAATCGAATTTGAATCACTATTCAAATACTTTTAAATTCATAACAAATAATAAAATTACTATTAAAATCTTACACGAATCTGATTACTAACAACTCTATTCTTACTTAATCAAGCGGAATAGTGCAAGATATATGTTTTTAGAGTACAATTTACATACCTGATTATTATTATCATCGTGATGACAATTTGGCATAAGCTGGCTGATGCTGATGGATAGAGCGGAAAAGCACTCGTGTCTTTGTAAGTTGATTAGGTTCCATGATCGATCACAAGGGGTCAACTCTTGGAATCTTCTACATTTCAACCCATTGGCCTACTTAAAAACGAAATAAAATCATCTCATGATGGGAAATAAAAACTGCTTGCTGCTTTGCATTGAATTTCAAAGCAAGCAAACCCACAAATAATATATTACATACATACGTACATATGAGAGTATCAAGCTATGTAACTGTAAAATAATTTGTTTTATACGTTTTTTAAGATTAATATTTTTACGAACTATTTGTTAATTTTAACAATCTAGTTATATCCATTATGTTTGTAAAATTTTGAATCAATCTCATATCTCTATTATTTTGATCGATGATATCTTTTTTTTTCAATTTAATTATATAATTATTGAAATTTTATAATTATCAAATTAATAGTTAGATATTTTTGAATCATTTAAAATTTGGATACATGAGTAGAGTATAAAATTTAACGTTGGATAAAAATATATAAATTTTTACATAAGTATAAATTGATCTCCCCTTTATATGTACCCAAAAAAATAATTTCTTCTTTCTCTCTATATATGCGTGTCTATGAATATAGAAAAAGGAATCGTAAATAATAAAATTTGAATTTCAAAACTTATTGAAAGTTTCTTCAAAAGAAGATTTTATGGATTCTTTTTGAGTTTCTTCCATGTTTCATGATTTTGGACTTTGGCTTAATCGATTAGTCACCTTTGATCTTGCAAAGTCATTTGATTTGGCTCCATCTAGATATATACATCTTCTTCTTGCTTTCATGATGGAACCCAAATCAGTTGAAATTTGGTATAACTTCAATTTCCTTGTCTTAGCTTCCATTTCCCATTCCGAAAACATGATTGATACTTCTGGTTTCAAGATTTTAGGGCACAATCAAGAGGATACTGAATAATTTTTGAATATAAAAAAGACGTTATACCTTTTGGACATTGGTCCCCAAGCTATGCATATATAATAAACTTTTGAGTTGGGACCCCTTAGGGATAGGAATGCGATTTGATTTTGATTGATTTAAAAATATTTACTTACATCTAAATTATATGGATTAAAATAAAAATGGGAATAATTTCTAGTTTTCCAATTATCCTTAAATAAAATATATAATTTTATCGATGTCGGCAAATCAGATATATTTATTTAATTTTTTTATATAAAAAATCGCAGTAGGAGATTTTATTGTCATGAATTGATGCTGTCTTTAGTATCAATTAAACTTCTCTCTTGTCACCTTTGGTCAATGAAAAAATATAAAAATAATATTGATCAATCATATATATATATATATATATATATATATAATTTTACTTTGATACAATTAAGTTGGTGTTGTCAATTTCGGAGAGATGGGTCCAATTAAAGCTAGCATGCCTCCAGCCAAGCCTTGGGTCAAGGCATTTGCAAGCAAGGCAATTTGAATATATGTGTGGAAAATAGTTTTAAGCAAATATTAAATTCAATGATATTGAATCAAATCAAACATATATGCATTTTGCCCTTATAATTAATAATTTATATTGGACCAACTTGATTCTGTCAAAAATTTCTTTGATATTAACTGATAATAGCTAGCCAGCAATTACTTAAGTCGGAATATTTTCTAAGTTAATTTATAGAGTTCGTTTTTGACCATAAGTGTGCATGATTAAAATAATATTACATGTATCAATTTTGCATTGTATTACTCTATTAACTTGTCAATAAAATATAAAAGCTTTATGGGCAGTATATTCCTATGCAATATAATGATTTTTACAAATTAATTTACAGAGTTTGCTTTCACATATTGACAGCAAAATTTTTAATTTTATAAATGAAGTTAAAAAACTATCATATATCTCATTTTTTTAATATACTTTAAAAGATATGTATTGTGGTCCTACTAACCTTGCAATGGAATGTAAATCTCAGGTATGTGAGACAATTTCTTTAATTTTACATCGGTAAATTTGAAGAGGTCTATTTATTAATTTATATATAATACTTGAAATGCTGATGTTTATAGAAAGAAACATATGCTAAAATATGACTACCATTACGAAAAATTAAAGACTAGATGATGTTTAGATTTTTTTGTGACCCTGGGCATTGGTAAGGCAAAGAGGTTGGTACGTTTCTTCATTTATATAAATAATTTTGAAAGAAATTACTGATACATTAGCAGAAAAAATTATAAATCTCACAAATAAAATTAATAGAGTGACACATAACTTTTAAGATATATTTAAAAATAAGATGTATATAAAATTAAATTTATTTACTATCAATATATCAAATGCAAATTTATAATTTAATGAGTAGAAGAGATTTGAGGCAAAATAAGAAAGAGGGATTTAAGATCAAACATGAACCTCACATTATTATTAAAAGGGATTTATGTTATCTAATTATCATTCGATCATTTTCAATGTGATAATGATTGCATTTAGGACCTCTTTGGTTAAGTACTTTACTATAATCCAATATATGTATTCTCATATTCACATATGGTTGCTGTTTTTCATCATATCTACAACTATTTCCTACTCCATGACCTTTAGCAATCTTCAGCGTAAAACTTGAATCCTTTCCAGGAAACACAGATACCTTTGGTGGATAAAACATAAGGCTTGTATCAAGATCCTTCTCCTGTTAACCAATTGTGATTAATTTACTTTATTATCTTATTAATCAACATCGACACACGTAGATTTAACATGTAATCCCATTACAATCCTGCGTTATCACGCTTGCATCATCACACTTATCATTTATGGTCTTGAGGGATTGAACAAGTTGCCCCGTTCATGTGGTCATCAAGTCATATAAATTTTTCATATCAATCATGTTGGAAGCCCCAAGTGAAGATCAAATTAATCAAGAAAAAAGAAAAATAAAGGGCCATATTTGCAATAGTATTTAATCTCTACCCATAAACAATTGATGCATACAATAGAAATTATAGGCAATAATTAGTTGCTTAAGTACTTATATTTCAATGTTTGATTAAGATTAGGTATAATTCGTTATAAGTATTAATGATGCATTGATTACACCTAACAATGACCCAAACTGAATTTCCAGGCTCTTTAGGTTTTCCTCAACGGCTGATTACTTAAGTTGCAATGTATTATCTGTTTTAATTTAAAATTTTCATCTTTTTTTTAAATCTCGTAAATATAAATATAAATTTAAATCTTTGCATATATATATATATATATATATATATATATATATATATATATACACACACACACATACATATCATAATAAGTTTTTAAAAATTTTAAAAGTAAGGTTGGAATGTTACAAAAATATGATTGAAAAAAAGAAATAATAATCTTGGCTACCGATATATATATTAAAAATATTATTTTCAATCGAAATAATAATGATATCAAATCGACTAAAAAATTTACATGCATGATGGATATAAATAGATTGTTAAATCTACGAGTTGGTTTGTAAAAATATTAAACCTAAACAAAATTATAAAAACATAGCAAACAAATTACTTTTTATTGGTATATATAAAACAAATTATTTTACACAATATAATTTCATCCCTTCTCATGTGCGTGTGTGTATGTGTCTCTATATTGCTGGTAGGTTGCAAACATGCCTGAGTTTGAAGGAAGGTCTAGTTTAGCCTGCAGGTAGCTGCCGTCAAATTCAGGTGCTCGAGGACCACGTTTATCCTTCCATCTCGTTCTCTCCCAGCTGCCAATCACGTTGCAGATTTTAGCCGGTGGATCCTCAATGACCTGTGAACTGATCATCAGAATTTTCCAGTAAAATATATGATAAAACCAGTGGACCAATCCCTCTTTGCTTTCCCATTTTTGGTTTACCTTCGCTTTCATGAAATGACGGGCGTCACAACCGTAATCCTATTGCAGATGCTTTGGCTATAGTTATATTCCTGCCTACATAATAAAGCAGTTTGTGTGCCGACAGTCTTACTAATAATAATGCTAATCTGGGACTTAAAGCATTCAAACCTGAGATTTGGGTTCTGTTGCTTCACTTGCTTGTAAATTAATCAAAAGAATTAATATTTTACTCTGATATTCCACTTTTATGAGTCAATTTTGCGGTTGAGATAGAAAAAGTTGGGATTTACATGTGTTAAATTTGTTTTACCTAAGGTTACAGGTCATTATTAAAATTTATTTGTGCAGATTTTCATTAAAAGAATGTATTTTTTTTATAATTCAGGATTTTTTTTTTATAATTCAAGATAAAAGGTGAAGTTGCTTAGGTTCAAACTCAAATCTTACTACAAGTCATCAATTAAGAGATTGTTAATTAAAACATGTCTCTTACATAGTATTTTTCAAAAAAATATGTAAAATTTAATTGGAAAGCAGATCTGGTTGATTGATGTTTATAAATGTTGATTTAAGATACTTAAAATATTAGTTAAAAAAATATTCTTATAAATAGATGATGGTTAACATTTTTGTTTGCTAATTACGGACTAAAATTTTAGTTTACAGTCTCTATATATTGTCAATACACAGGATATTGGCACATCATCAATAAGTCTTAAGAGTAAATTAAAAAAATTTTAGTTGTATTTATTTTTAAGGGCTTGACATCTATTTAGTTTGCATATTGATAAGATGTCAACATCTTATACATTGATAGTGTATAATCCTTATACACTATCAGTACATTAGGAATATAGTAAAATGATCTTGACCATTTGTTCAAGATGATCATATTTTTATTTTTAAGAAATTGAAATTGTGCGATTATGAAATTCAAATTTTAACATCTAAATTCTCTTTCTTTAGTAAAAAGATTTTTTAAAAAAATTCAAAAAATTGAAACCGACCACAACGGCGAACTATAATCTGATGAAGCAAAATTGGTCCATCTGGCATTGTATTATACCAAAATACACCAAAATATATTATACCAATTTTTGATGATGTTATTGTTTCTTAGGATTGTATTGGAACTTTGATTACTAGTTATTGCGCTAGCTCACTTTCTTTTGATTACTTAATATTATCTTGGTTTAGAAAAAAAATATTATACCAAAATAAGAAGCATATTGAATCTGAATATATTTTCTGTTATTAGTAAATCATAATCATGATTATTAAAGAAAATGGTGGAAATGGCAAATTGGCAATGCCATGATTCTTGAAACAACCATCGACCATGTCAGAAAGAAAAGAAAGCTAGTATATTTGAAAGTGACATTCACTGCAGCCCAATTTGCTTGAAAAATACAAAAGAGTTTTATTTCACAGAATCTCGACTGCTCACACTATGGCCTAAGATGGCAAATGAAAGGAGTTCTGCAAGCACTCCGGATAAATACTCTGCAGAAGCAACATAATCCATGTATAGTGCATGAACCTAATCAATGCTTGCTTTGCATGCAAGCGACCGTTGATCAGTGACCCCCTTTTAACTTTAGCTTTGCATTATTATCTATTGAATCGATCTTAATTAGATAGGTCGTCGCTTTCCTTTATGGTGAATCAATTTCTTTGCCCAGAGTATAAGTTCCCTACTATAATTATAACTGGCTTGACAAGATTTAATCATATCTGAGTGGGATCAAGAGCTCAAAATGCACGCACTAGTTTAAGGACCAGGTCAAACTCTTCTCAAAGTTGAGATTCTAAGTTGTTGACTTGTGGTTCGTGACCCGAATTCAGTTTGATCCGATTCGAATAGTCTGTGGATGCAACAAGTGTGATGAAACGATTATTATGAGTTTTTCTTTAAGATCTCTTCAATTCATAGATTTTTTTTTTTTATGTGTCAGAGATTCTTCACGTCTAATTGTTTGTGTGCTGTTACGCGTTTTCTTAACTGAAGTAGATGCAAAACATTATACCATTATGTCTCAAGAATGGGATCAAGAGCTCAAAATGCACACACTAGTTTAAGGACTAGGTCAAACTCTTCTCAAATTTGAGATTCGGAAATGTCCATAACTAAGTCTATGCTTAAAGTTGTTGTTCTTGACTCAAATTCTGTTTGATCCTACTCGAAGAGTTTCCAGAGTGATAAGTGTAGTAAAACTATTAATATGAAATAATTTTCTTTAAGATCTTCCCTTTCATCCATAATTTTTCTTTATATTCAAGATTTTTCACGTTAAATTATTGTGCACCATTACGCATTTTCTTAATCGAAGTAGATGCAAATCATTATACCATTCTGTCTCCCCTTGACTTTAACTTTCTGCATGCTTAGTTTCTTGGAGTGGAAATGGACCAAATTCCGGGGTCATACCTAACTCGAAAAAGATGAAAGACAGAGTGAGAGAAAAGGGGATTAAAGTAAGCAATCTGACTTTTTATCTGTTAAAAAGTGGTGTTAGTTGCATTGCCGAGACTTCCACAAACTCTAGCTAGCTATGTCCTAGGTGACAATTATTCATGTTAATGTGACATTGAGAAGCTGATCAGGTCGTCGATGGAAAGCAACTTCTCAAAAGGAGTTATTCCAAAGTATTTTGCTAAATATTATATGCATTTATATCTTAATGGAATGTTAAGATAGTTCAATTCGATCCCACTTTAATGTCGAACACAGATTTTTTTAGGGTTCTAAAGGAGCTTTAAAGGGTATCCATGAACTTTAACAACAAAAGTATATGGAAGTATTCTTCAAAGTATGCATATGGTTTTGCGGTTAGAATTGTTCGATGAAGCAATCAACAGGCTTTAGTCTACATCAAACGTCTTCTAATCTAGAACGAGATTCTCGCCATGATGCAACTGGATGTAGAGAGATATCAAATGGAAGTTGATCTTACATAAAGTAAAATCTTTTTGATTGGTGAATGTTTGGGTGAGGATATTATGGCTGGTAAGCAAAACCTTTAAGACTTGGGTTGGTGTCGTGACAGTATTCTCGTTGTCTGATGGAGATATGCCTGAGATTTAAGTCATTGGCAAAGGGAAAAAGGTAAGGGTGTGAAAGCTCTCAGTCTCAGGTCTATTGATAGAGTTATGGTAGTATTTATTTGCTTCTAATTAACTAAATAACAAAGTGCCAGCTCAGGTTTTAATATAAATGGAGTCATGTTGCCCTAAAACCATGTTAACAGGTTTTCTGTTTCATTATTTTATCAAGCTGAGGTTCAAAGTGTAGGAGAGCCGACGATGGTTGACATAAGTGGTTAAAGTTTGAATGTAGAGTGTAAAACACTTAGATTTGAATTTTCACATTCTTTGTTGATAAACCATTTGTAAATTTTGAAAAATATGTAGATGAAAGTCTAATGCATCTATAAATTTTGAAAATAAATTGATAGTTTGCTTTGACTTTGAAGACAAAATATCAAAAAAGAGTCCAGGAGACTTTCATAAATAAAGCAGGCTAAATGGTTACATATAGAACCACCAGAACAGTACCAATGATATGATTGATTGGCTGGCTGGAAAGTTTCTATGAATTTGTCCTCAGAGATCTTCTGATTTTTGGAGAATCCTAGAATAATATGTTATGTAGCTAATAATAAATCACATGAAATTTTGATTCAAGCTTAAACAATTCATGGCTTTTTTACTTTAGCTTCTAAAAATTAACAGCAATGTTACTTTAATGACCTTGCTGCAGGAAATTACGTGGGAGTTATTGAATCTTGAAAAGAATCTCTCACCGTAAATTATCACAGCAATCGACTGTTTGCATATATTCTTTGGCAGATCTCAATTCCTGGCTTTCCAACTTCAGTTCCTATGGTACCTGGCATATTCATGAATAGTACAGTCTGTCAGTTCTGAACTTGTATGAACTAAAGCAGGACTGGTAGCAATATTTGTACAAGTATATTTGACGATGGACATTAAAAGAAAAAAAAACATTTTCTTGTTTGGGTTTGATTTGAATAATCATGCGCATGAATTTTTTTAATTTAAAGTTTCACTATAAATTTTCTGAGCCTGCTAGGGTTGCTAAGACTGTGCGGGTGTTGTTAATTCTTACATAGATTAACTTCAAACAGATCATATTAGCTTCAGACATGTAGAGCACTGATGCTTTGAAAGGCAACAGTAAGTGTGCAGACAACCATATGAAGGTTATTGCAATCAGTTTTCTTATTTTGTTTGATCTGTTATCACAGTTTGTGCCAGACGCAAGGTTTGAAGAAGTAAAGGCATATGTCAGAAATGGTGTTTTTGGCCCCCAGCACCATGAAGAACTGATCTGATTCTTGCAAAAACAGTATCTTCTTCCATAATTTTATATGTAGCTACAACAGAGTGAAGAAAATGATTAGTAATGGAACACTCCATCGGGATTAATAATCAAAGCTTGACATAACTGGTTGTTACTTTTCTTAAGAAATATTAGATTTAAATTTTGAATTCTCCTTCTCCCTTGTACCATATTGGGAAGTTTTGGATCTGGCTGAATTGAAGTCACCTCATTCTTCTTCTCCATGTCCTGTTCCTCAAGTTGGTCTTCCTCATCAGCAGGTTCAGTATCTTCATCATAAATATCATCTTCTTCGGTTGAATCAATAGCTGAATTTTCTTCTGGTTTAACAAACATTTCAGCTATGCTGACTCAGGCAAGTCAATGTGAGTAAGAGCGGTTGGGTGCTATTGAGCCATTTCTCGATCCCAGAAGCCAGCTCAAGAAGTAAGGTTTTCCTTTGTATTTATAAACATGCATCCAACCCCTTGCATAACCGATTTAGAAACCCCAACAAGAACCTGGTGATATTCCCGGGTTGTTCCCAGCTCAAACCCTTCACATCCATGAATATTTGTATCAGCTATGGAATGCAGAGTGTTGGATGAGTGTCATTCATCTGAACTGCAGCCTTGCCAGGGAAATTTTTTCCCAATTCACAGTCTCCTCTGATCTCTTTTCACAGCATGCGATAGTATCTTGGAGAGAAGCTGAGCATTAGCAAATCTGATCATAACAAGATATAGAATGACTATTTGCGACAATAACAGGATCAATATGAAGAAAAGAATCCAGATTACTGCTGGTAGTGTAAACATGTTTATGAAGCCAGCACAAATCTGTGCTGCAAAGTACTCTAATTCGGTATAATTGTCCTGTTTGTGCCACCATTACAAGAACTACTTGGCTTTCAAGATCATCAACAGTATGCAGAAATTTAGACATTGTTCTATAAGGTTTAAAGAATATCTGGAAAAAATCATAGCAAATACCAAATGAAAATTGACAAAAAAAAGAATCAATAATATGTCAGATATTCAAGTATTCAAATCCTGCCGCCTCATTGCTGTGGTCCTGTGACCAAATATCAAAAGCTTCCCTGCCAGTATAACCTTCGATTCAACTTCTTGTACAGACAAAAACGTGGGTTTCAAAGTTCAAACAAGAAGGTAACAACTATGGAAGCAAAATTAAAGTGAACTAACCTTCTTCAGTGACTTTGAGCTTCTTTGAGTTCCTTGCTCTATAGTTAAAACCAACGGAGGCGGAGTCAGAACAGGTTGCAGAGAAAGGTAGAGACGCCATTGTTTTTGGTTTTTCAGTTGGTCTCCATGGTCTCCACTACCCTTCCCTTCAGTTGTAGAGAGAATTAGAGAGTGTGATAAAAGAAAGAAATTAAGTGAAAGAGAGAGTGTTGCTTTTGTCTCTCCTACTGTTCCATTCCGTCTCAGTTCTCATGTTCTAAGGAAATTTCCAAGGATACCTTGTTTTCTGTGGGAACCGTACTAACATTTTCTTTATAAAGACTTCCGCTTGTCATTGGCCATTGGGTACTTTGATTCTTGTTCAGAAACTACCATTTTTGCATTTTTGCTTTATTTTAGATTGCAAGTAGACCAGCTTATTTGTGTCCAAATTTTACGTGCATATTATGTAAAATTATATTTGTATAATATAAAATACAAAAATTTTACGTTGATATATTAAACATAAAAATTTTATATCATTTTTTATTTTATTTTATCTACAATTGCCATATTGTAACTATCATAACACTGTGTGCTTATTTAACTTAGAACTTTACAGGATCAGATTTTTCTGACAAAAGCAAAGATTGCGTTGAGTTTGGGCAAGCCAATTAAGCAAGCACTGTCCAATCAGGCCGTACAAAGGCAAAGCAGGAGATCTTGGTCACATGGGGCATTTGGAGATGTGTTTGTTGAAAGGCTGAAGAGGGGACCATGTCAAGTAGGCTTGTCCTAAAACATTCCGTGCAATACTGACTAAACCAGTATTGGTAAAGGCCCAAATCAAAACCCAGTTTCCTCTCCATTACTTAGAGCAAAATCCAAATCTGGAGAGCATTTAAAAAGAAAAACAAAATATAAATATCTTTCTCAAATTGGGAAAATGTAACAGAAATTCAAACTCCAACGGTCTAAAAAAGGAGCCATCCTGAAGTTTTGGAGGTTATTGCAAAATTTGCAAAGGGTATGCTCTCCTTTTCCGGGAGGCCACCCATCTGTTTGATCAAAATCACAATATAAAGGAAACTCTCTCCCTCTCTTACTCTTCCCCATTTGCAAAAAGTCCTCCCTCTGCACACAAACCCAATTTTGTTTCCTTGGGTTTGTGTACCATCAATTTCTTTTTTCTCTTCATTTTTGTTCAATCCCAAGCTTTTCCAAGGTACCCTTTCGTTTTTTTTTTGCATGCGTGATCTCTTTGAATGTTATACACTTGAGCTCTAGGTCCTCTTTATAATGTAATTCTATTTCTTGTAATTGGAACTGTGCAGTAAAGACTACATTTCACTATATAAGGTTGTTAATTTATCCCAGTTTTCTGTGCCATGTTTGTTTGCTCCACTGTGTTCATGTTAATTGAAGGTTACAAATTTTGTTTGTTGAGAATCACTTGCTTTTATGAAACAATTGCTTGTTTCTCAGGTACCAGTTGTTGAAGAATCAACATTCAAGGTGTTCCTGTCATTTTCCTTTATTGGCTTTTAGATTCCTGAACAGAAAATTTTACACTTGACAAAATGTTTGGATTTATGAGACCAAGGCAGAAGTCAGTGGACCCACCAGCTGATCCTGGTTCTGCTTCCAACCAAGTTGATTCAAATACTACACATGCTAGAGCTTCTTCTGAGCCCGTGCTCTTAATCCCTGATATTAATGATGATGACCATGGAAGAAGAAAGCAAACTTCAGCATCTATTAGACCATCAGCAAGAGATAGAGAAAGATTTAAGAATGATTTCAGCGACTCTGGAGGACTACAGAGCCAGACCGTGGAAGACCTGGAGAAATATGCTGTCTACAAGGCTGAGGAGACAACAAATAGTGTTAACAACTGCTTGAAGATTGCTGAGAACATCAGAGAGGATGCTGCAAGGACACTTGACACCTTGAATCAGCAAGGAGAGCAAATTGAAAGGACCCATGCGATGGCTGTTGATATAGATAAGGATTTGCATAAGGTAAGTTCTATATAGCCTGGATTTTGCTTCAAGTTTGCAAACACAGACAGGCAGGAGAGTAGGAAACTGTAGTTAAACTAATGAATACCTTTTAACCTGTTAGCCTATTTGTTGTAGGATAATTTTGGTAATTGAAATGAAGCAAATCTCTCTGATAATTTGCATTGAAATTTTATCATGGTCTAGATGTTAATCATTATTGGCCTCTTTAGAATCTGTTCATACCAGGGCTTTAAGTTAATGAAATTTTCTGAGATTCACACATAGAATTTCTATGGCTTAAGCGTGTTTTAATGTACAGGAAAATGTATACTTTTGATGCTTATAAGCTATTCATATTTGCAAGACTTTAGGTAAGCATGTTTCTTATCTCCTGGTTGATGTTGCTGGTGATCCAAAAATTACAAAAGAAAAAGAAGAGTCGATTTAGACATATTTCCATGTTATAATCTTCTGGTCTTATCTACCATATAATGTCATTTGATTTTCTTATATAGAAAGAGCCAAGTTTTTGTCATTTTCTTTTTTGTTCTGATTATATATAATGATTTGTTATTTGTCATTTAGAATTAAAACTATACCGGCACTTTTTCTTCTAAGAACTTTCTTCTTTTTATCACTCAAACTCCGATTTGAATTCATATTTTTGTTCTTGTGTTCTAAAATTATTTTTAACTAAATTCTATAAACTTTGCCAATATTAGGGTGAGAAGCTTTTGAATGGCCTAGGCGGCATGTTTTCTAAGCCTTGGAAGCCAAAGAAGACCCGGGAAATTAAAGGGCCTGTGATCACCTCAGGTTTTCTTCTAGTACAATCTCTTCACTCCCTCACTGCATTAATTTATCCAAACACTTTTCTTCTATTAGTATTGAAGCTTCAAAAGAGTGAGCTTGATGTAATGGTAAATATTGTTCATTTGTGATCTGGAGGTCACAACTTCAAGTCATAAAAACAACTTTTCTGTTAATACGAAGGGAAGGCTACATACATATAACCGTCTCTAGATCCCATAATGTGGGAACCATGTGCACTGGGTTTGCCCTTTCGTATTGAAGCTTCAACTGAAATATGGGAACCTTCAAAAGTTAGTTGGATTTTTGTATGATTGGTTGTCTATTGCATTGGTTTGGCAGATAATTCATCCAAGAAAAGTGAAAACCATAAGGAGCAGAGACAAAAGCTGGGTCTGGCTCCTCCTAAAGCTCAGCCAGGAAATAAGACACCTGCTCCTGAACCAACTAATGCCATACAGAAAGTTGAGGTTAGTAAGTATTATGATTTGTAAACAAAATTTGAGTAAAATTCTGCTTGTGCCAAGATTAATCGATTATCTAACTCCAGCTTGAGAAGGCAAAGCAAGATGATGCACTTTCAGATCTTAGTAATATCTTGGGTGATCTTAAAGGCATGGCTCTTGACATGGGATCCGAGCTTGATAGGTCTGTTATCTCGCTCTTAGCATGTCCAAGTACAAGTAAACTTCTGCACTGCTTGAAAATCTGCAATTCCTAGTGACCCTTTTCTGAACAGGCTTCCCTGTAGTATTTGCAATAATCTCTTTCAACTTTTCTTTTAAGGAATATTTTCCTATCTTCTGAAATGAACTACCAAGGAAAGCTAATATAGGAATCCTTGCTTTGTATTTCTTCCTTGGTTTCATGCTGTTGTTTCTTTATTAGTATAATTACACCACATAGCAGAACCAGATTGTTTGGCAATATGTTATAATAGATCTTTCTTAATTGTTCAATGATTTGGTGACTGCAGACAAAATAAAGCTCTTGATCATCTCAGTGATGATGTGGATGAACTGAACTCTCGAGTGAAAGGTGCCAATCAACGTGCACGCCATTTGCTTGCCAAGTGAGAGGTTGCAGAGCATACCAATCTGCTTCACATACCTGTAATTAGAAGTTTTAACATTTCATTTTCCATATTTTAAGCAGTTGTCATTACCGATTTACTCCATTGGTTTAAGTGGAATAATACAATATTTTCCTTCAGTGTCCTTCACATGTAATCTTTCATCTTGTATTGTTGCAATGACTCAAGTATGTGCATTTTTGAGCTGGGACGATTAAATGAGGTCTAGAATCAAGGCATACATAAATGGATGAGCCATTTTGGGTAGTAATTTATAGTAATTCTAGTTGAACTCACAAGCCCTTTAGCCATTGTAGACTTGACGATTTTGGACACGATACGATGATATGATATGAAAACAAAAAGAAAAACGAAGAATTTTTAGCAGTGCATTATTTTCCAGAGATGCATAACTTAGCAGAGGACTTAGTATCTCCAGTATTAAAACATTCCTTGTGGTATGAGCCTGTAGGTTTATTAACATTTTTAAAGTAACAAGGTTGGCTGAATTCTCAGACACGGATGCTGTTTGTTTGCACCAATCACATATTTTACTATTGATTTTAATCTTATCGTCATAGTACCCAACCATACTACTTCGTTGGTTTCATTTCAATAAAATCAAACTAATTTCATCTCCCATTCAAATGGATTATAAAATCATGAAAGTGTGTGTATATATATAATAAATTTTTATTATGTACATTCCATTTTTCACTTTTTGATCTCCTAATCCACTTAATTATAATTCAAACAAAGAAAAATAAAGACTAAATATAATTTCCTAATTGAGAAAGAAAAAAAAATTGTCATCATTTCACTTAAAGATCTTGAAGGTAAAACAAGAATATCTTGTCATCAATGGTACCCACATACTACTACATGTTCATCAATTTAGCCAAGATATTTGGCAAATGTCATCAAGGATCAAAAAGGGTAAGCATCCTTCTTTGGCTACAAGTTCAGATTACCATTTATACATATTATTCCTCTGCTGCAGTTGTGTGTCTGGCAAGACAATTAAAAAGACTGGGAGTTTACAACCAGTGAAAGTTCAGATCCTGTTTCCTCCATGCATATTTCTACTTCCCAATTCATTTTTCAATTTTAATTTTAAGTGTATACATAGCTAGAGCCAAAAACATTTATTACTTTGTTTTATCTCTGCAGCAGCAGCACAAAAGACCTCGGATAGTCAGCACTCAGCCCAAGATTGAAAAACTATCAGGAAACTTAAACATTCTACATCAATGATTCAATGAACATAAACCCTGTCTGATGATAGTTACCGTTTTACAGAAAATACAACCGTAATGAGATTCTGAAGCTTAACTCAAATGGTTCATGTAATCACTCTTAAAAAGTAATATTCAACAGGTCAGAGGACCTACAACCCTTTCGCCTAGGCTTCAGGTGGCGAAAATATGGTAGCAATGGTTCATATAGCAATTCTTAAGAAGTAGCATTCAGACCCTTTCGCCTATTCTCAAGCTTCGGGACTTGGCGAAAAGATAGTAACAATGGTTCATGCAGGCACTTTTAAAAAGTGGCATTCAGTAAGTTTGAGAATTTGCAACCCCTTCGCCTATTCTCAAATTTTGGGGACCCGGCGAAAACATGTAAAGGGGTAAAAAACAAGATCTTTTTTCCTGAAAAGTGTTGCAATGGTTGTACATGGATAAGTTATAAGTAGATTCACAGGGGGTTCAAAGATTGTGCGGCATCCCAGTTTCTGTCGCTCGTACACCTACAGAAATACGTGACTAATTTGATGAGAAGTAATGGAATTTGCCCCCTCCTATAACTCTCTTGTTTTCCCTTGTCAATTATATCCTTTCATGTGTGTCTTGCCTTGCATTAAAACCCTCCCTTCTATCACCATCTTTCCTTCTCTCATCTCCAATTGACAATCACTTTTTCTTCATTCTCTCCGTTGTACCAAAGGCTGAAACAAACCAACCGCCCGCCATGGCTTGTCACCGCCTCTGGGTCTTTGTACTTCTCCTCCTCCTCGTCCAGCCTTCTACCTCAAGTCTGCCTCGAGCTTCTCCAAGAAACCACCCGAACCACCGTCCCCACCGCCCGCTCCGTTCTTGTGATCCTTTCTCTCGCGCACAGCAGCGTTCTTTGTGTGTTCAGCTTCAAAGAATCCACAAATTCCAACCTTTCTTGTCATCATTGCCGCCACCGCCACCACCCGAGCACGATGAAATTGATCCAAGATATGGCGTGGAGAAGAGGCTCGTCCCCTCAGGACCCAACCCTCTTCACAACTGAATAGCTAGCTGATCGTTCAACTCAACCCACCATTTTGTCTATACACACCATCTTTTCTATCTAGTACCTATATTTTCTCCAAGATTTTGGTTTCTTTGCGATTCTTGTCACCTCTCGTGCATGGAGTTTATATATATACAACTGCCCTTTCCATTTCCTTTAATGGATAATTCAGAAGCAACAAGCAGGAAAGAACCAAGGCGGTGATGCTCAATTTAGTATTAGACATCAGCTTATAATTAATTTCTTGTTATGTTTTTCCCACTGTTTCTTTAGTGACGATTGCTATTTCCATACTTGTTTTTGGTTTTTGGATTCTATTCTATTCCATTACTTTTGGTGACGAAAAGCGATGTATGCTACTATATTGTTGTTGCCACTAAGATGATAGACAAATTTTGAGAAGACCAAAGACAGCAAAAACAAGCAAGGAAATGGCGTACCGTGGCTGTTTCTTAATTACTACAATATGGTTCAAAGGGTGAAGGATAGGCAGTGGCGGTGGCGGTGGCTGCTGCAGCGGTGGAGGAGGAGGAGGGGAGTTGAATTCAAGTGAAACCCATGAGTTTCATTAATTGAGTTTGGAACTGTAAGCAGATATTGTTAGGTTTTGGGCAAGACAATATGACCCCTATGTGGAGCCATGTAGGTTTGCAATTAATATGTTTGATGTAGTCCTGTGTTGCAAACAAGGTTAAATATATGACTATATGGTTTAAATTTTCCTTGTTGAAAGTCTATTATACTTTTTCAATTTCTCATTTGAAGCTTATCATTTTTCTTTATCATTATTATCATCGACAAATCACGTTAAATTGTATCATATAATTATATTATTAAAAAATAATAATTTATTTTCGGTGAAATTTTTTAAATTTTAACATCAAAATTAGTAAGATGACATAAAGTACATTGAAAATAATTAAAATTTGTATAACAAAAATGACACATATAATCTATTAATCCTGTCCGTAAAGTTTAAATTCTATAACAAAAAAATTCTATAACAAGAAATTCTAATTTTTAGGCCAGTAAATTGGCTAATTAATAGGCTGGGTAGGAAATTAAGGGATGTAGAAAATTGAAAAAAGGCTAAGTGGTTAGCATGCACCTTTTGCAATTTTTTTCTTTTAACTTTATTATTAGAGTTTATATATGATACGTTGACAGTGTATAATAACTTCTATACACCGTCATTATACACTGTCAGTCAATCATAGGATAACACCTTATTAATGAGCAAAGTCTAAAAATATATAGGCCCTTAAAAAAATTTAGAAACTTTGTTAATATTTATTTTTAAGAACCTCCATATGAGATGTCATCTCATAGTTAGACAATGAATAAAAGTTATACGCCAACAACCTCTTAGCCTAGTGGCTAAGGATCAGTTATGGCATATTGTAAATCTTGAATTCGAATCCAAGCACCCTCATCTCCAATTATTTAATATTTCCCCTATAACAAAAAAAGAATAAAAGTTATACACTATCAGTGCATCATATATAAACTATATTATAAATTACACATTTTTACCAAGTGCATCTCTAAATCTAGGAATCACAATCGAGGGTTCAAGTTCAAACTTTCACTTCCTAATTCATAACCAAAAAAAATTGGGGAGAAGCAAGTTTTTGTTGGAGTTTGCTTGGAATCCCACATCGAAAGTATAGGAGAAGTTATAAGGGCTCTCCCCTTATAAATAAAGTGTTAGGCTTGGTTTGTAAAGTGTCCCAGAGAGTTGTAGACACCGATAGAATAGCTAGGGTTTGGGCTATTAAAAGGGTGTAGTTGGGCTTTGGGATCTTTGTTAGGAGTTTGCAATTTTTCTCTCTAAAAATTGCATGGTTGGGCTTGTAAGGAGTTTGCAATTTTTCTCTTCTAAAAATTGCACGGTTGTAATTGTTTGATTGGTTATTAGATTGGTTGGGTGGTTATAAGCCAAATTGGTTGGGCCAAATCACATAAAAATTATTGTGTTTATTGTTGCTTTCCTCTGTTTTTGTGAGTGTTTGGTTTGAGGGATATTTTTCTCAACAAGTGGTATCAGAGCGAAAGGTTTGTGATCCTGCGAGAAAAGGAAAGCTATGAAGATGAAAATAAAGATGATGCTGATGATGATGATGATGATGATGATGATGATGACGACGACTTGGAAGAAGATGACCATTATGAGTTTGATGATGATGATTGGAAGAAGATGATGAGGATGATGGTGATGATGATGATAGAGTTATTCTTCAATTGGAGAATGGTTTATATGTTGTCGAACAGTTTGTGGAGTTTGGGGATTCAAGTCAAGGGAGGATTTGTTGGGGTTTGCCTTGAATCCCACATCGAAAGTATAGGAGAAGTTATAAGGGCTCTCCCCTTATAAATAAAGTGTTAGACTTGGTTTGTAAAGTGTCCCAGAGAGTTGTAGACACTGATAGAATAGCTAGGGTTTGGGCTATTAAAATGGTGTAGTTGGGCTTTGGGATCTTTGTTAGGAGTTTGTAATTTTTTTCTCTAAAAATTGCATAGTTGGGCTTTGTTAAGAGTTTGCAATTTTTCTATTTAAAAATTGCATGGTTGGGCTTGTAAGGAGTTTGCAATTTTTCTCTTCTAAAAATTGCACAGTTGTAATTGTTTGATTGGTTATTAGATTGGTTGGGTGGTTATAGGCCAAATTGGTTGGGCCAAATCACATAAAAATTATTGTGTTTATTTTTGTTTTCTTCTGTTTTTGTGAGTGTTTGGTTTTGAGGGATATTTTTCCCAACAGTTTTGTGATCCTTTTTGCTACCCTTATACAAAAATACACAAATTTAAAATCCCATTTTATGTTTTTAAGAAGAAAGAATAATAAAATTTTACTCGTATTTGATTTTTGTTGGATCCAATAAGTTCGGTCCTCAAATAAAAAAATAATTATCTCCAATCATTGTCGTTGATTGATATTAACTAACACCTAAACAACATTTGGCATTAAGAGATTATCACATATGAGATATTATAGTAGACCTGAAGAGTGCCACTCTCAAGCATAAAAAGTACATGTAGATGATAGAAGGGGATTCAATATTCTTAACCCAATTTCTAAATTCAGCTTCTCTTTTTTTCTCTTTTATTTTTTTAAATATTAATTTTAGCATCGAAATGTGTCTTAAAATTTTAGCGCAATCATTCAATAAATTTATGTCTTGTCTCCGGTATCTGCAGTCTTGTAGATACAAATGCATATAAGATTATGAACTTGTCTTCATAAATGTTCTTATATTTACTCTTTATTTGAGCTGCCAGTCCAGATCACAATCATTTTGCAGTATGAATTCCGGAAGCACTCTATAAACATCCATTCTTCAAAGAAATGAAAGTTTTCAATACTGTCCAGCAAACTTACCACTCTTATAAAGTCTGTGAATTGACGGTTTATTAAACTTTCTTTACAAGTACATTGAAGGAAATTCAGGGTCAACATAAAATTTGATTTGACTTAAAAACTTGAAACTTGATTCTAGTTTGATTGATTTTAATTTTTAACACTTGAATTCAGCTTAACAAAATATTCGAATTATTCGAATTCAACTCGATAGAATCAATTTTGACTAGATAAATTAGATTTATTTTTTTCAACAACTATAAATAAGGAAAGAAAATGATAAATTCATAATCAAATATTAAAAATGTATATTAAAAAAACATGATTAAACTCGATTCAAATATTCGAATTAGATTTGATTCGTTTTTGGAGTTGTTTGAGTTCGAATTTAGCTTGAAAATTAACGAGTTAAATTCGAATAATCATTGAATCACTTTTGAATAATTCACGAATAATTTGACTCGTTTACATTCTTAGCAATAATGTACTAAAACTAAAAATATATATTATAAAAAAAAAGTTATCCTTACTGTAGACAAACCCTCTTCTGAAACCTTTTGGGAAAAGAAACCTTCTTAAAGATATTTAAAAGATTAAATTATAGAATTCTTACCATTTAAAACCAAAAGAATGGAGAAACAATGCGATTCTTGAATCTTGACTGCTTGCACCTTACGAATTACCAAACCAACCATTGCATGCAAAGCATATAACCAAAGCTTGTCAGCTCGTCTTTGCCTATGACCAACCTTGCCAATTCTTCCTTTCTCTAGGCTTTACCGTTTATCCTTTGGTTATAAAGGCAGCCCCCTCTTTGGCCCACCAACTCAACATTGCTCACAAAAGTTGAGATTTCTTTCAGGAAAGAATGGAGAATTTGATGAAGCAGATGAGGTAAGTTTATTCAGACCAACAGCCGATTAAATTCCACTGTTGTTCTTGTTTCAGACATGGGAATACAGGCAATGCTCTGATTTTGTACAGAACATAACTCCATGTCTAAGATCTTGATGTCCTTAGGATCTCCAGGCAGTTCTACATAAAATCGTGTTGTATCATGTCATTTTGTCGTGTCTGGTATTGGCAAGTCTCTTTTGTTATTCGACTGATTGGTTGTCGGGGTAGATTTTCTGGTGCTTGAGGGTCCTTAAGAATTTCCTGACAATTTGTGTTGGTATTATGCAAAATAATGTTCATGTCATATCACCTTGTCGTATCTAGAAATGGTATGTCTCTGTTGTCATTGACTGATTGGTTATGCCAGGGGGAGATTTTCTGGTGCTGGACAAGGAAAAACAGAAGAGTCAAGCAGTGTTAGAAACCAAAGGATTCCACCACAAAGAACTCAATCTTTCAAAGGAGGTAAGAAATCAAATTCTGCATCAATAGAGAGAAAAGACATGAGAATTGAAGCAACAAAAACGGGCCTTGATTTTGGATTTTGCAGAGAAAAGAACCCAGAACTGGTTTCAAAAACAGTTTTCTGGCAAAACGACGAGTTCCAATCATGATTCAAATCATGACACAGAGCTAGTAGTTGCAGTTGCAGCTGCTGCAGCTGCCATTAACTTGATTGCAGAACCAAGCATCCGTGACCAAAAGAAGACCAGTGTGGGAATTGTCTCCGAACAATTCACAGGTGAAGGAAGCAAAGTGCCAATGACAAGTGCCACAGATGAAAAGGCAAGTGAACGAGCTCCATCGTTTAGAAAACCTCTTAGTTTTGCTGATCGACTGGGCAGCAGTAGCAGCACAAAACCCAGAAGTTCTGCAGAACCTGATAGGCCTTCCAGTCAGCCAGGAAGTGCAGCACCAAAACCTGAAAGGGCAGCATCAAAACCCGATCTCTCCGCCGTAAAACCTGTAAGCACGGCACCAAAACCAGAGCATCCCGCCATTGAACCTGGAACTGCAGCAACAAGACCTCAACAGCTTCCAACCATTAAGCCTGTGGCTCCGGAGATGGAAGCCAGAAGACAAAGTTCAGCAAGGCTAGGGACAGAGCTGACAAAAGCAGAGGCTTGGGAGAAGACTGAAATGGCCAAGATCAAAGAACGGTAATCACCCATTGGAGCATATTAAATACTAATCATTTAGTACTAACAGTTAAAACTGAATCTAATAAATAAACAAGAGAGAAAGAATAATCACGCACACAAGATAAAAATTTATCTAATTTGGTAATTTACCGGCCGCACTAAATCTTATTAATTTTATAAAACATTGCATATTTATAATATGGTGAAATCAGAGGGATCCCCTACGAGGGGCTTTACCTCTTGGACCCCAATGGCTAATGAGACCACCGTACTAGCTCTGCATAAGTGTCATATGAATTGATTCCTATTTTTTTTTTGTGACATTTTTATTTTGGTGTAAACACCCCTGGTATCTGAAAGCCACTTTGGGCCTTGATTAATCCGAAAACGAGCCGGGTCGGACGCCATTTGGAGGAGTTCTCTCAATACTGTTTTCTCCATTCACAAAGCTCGAACTCAATACCTTGCTTAAGGGACACCAAGCTCCTTCCACTTGGCCCAACAACTTAAACTCTGTCTGGTTAATAGCAATGCATTAAAGTCAGAAAGCAACTCAACTACATTTTGAAACAACAATTGCAATGCCAACATGAAAAAGTCCATCTCCAGTTCAACAAGCAATTATTATTAAATCATCTTCTTGACTAACAGATAAAATTACAGGTATGTGAAGTTAAATAGCACTATACTTGCCTGGGAGGAAAAGAAGAAGAAGAAAGCCAGAAACAAACTGCAACAAGCGGAGGTCAGACTTGTTTTCCTTTCTTAATTCGTTCTAATTCTTAGAAACTAATGGCTTATTTCTTTAGAGCAGCAGAGTGGATTGGAGCAAAAGAGAGCACGAGCCTTGATAAAATTCAGGAATGAAATGGACTACATCAAACAAGTTGTCGATGGAGCAAGAGCGCAGGCGGAGGCCAGGCTAAGAAATGAGGAGCTTAAAGCGAAGGCAAAGGCAAATACAATTAGAACAACAGGAGAGCTTCCGAAAACATGCTTCTGCTGTTGAATGCAACTAAGAATGCAGCATTAAGTTTGAATACAAAGCAGAAGATCATTTTCACAATACTGTGACCAACTCAAGAATCCCAAGCTCCCAATCACAAGAAGGGACATCATTGTTTGAATCAATCAACACTTGTTTCAACGACAAGTTCTTCAAGAACCTTGAGTAGTTTTTCTAGAACTGACGTTTATATAGCAATCCATGCAGGAAATCCTATCTCATTGTCTTTGGAAACGACTTTGTTACTCAAAATTAAATGCTAAGAATATGGTGATAAAATGCAGAATTTGTTTTCTCTTATTTTGATTGTTATGGTGAGTTCAGATAACATTCACTTAAAGATTATTACAGCAGCCGGTTGATTTTGCAGAATTCTAAATCACTTGTTTACAGATGCAAATTACACACGAAATTGCATAAAACATACAGGAAAGAAGAAATTAAGGAAAACCAATAACTACAGCTGCTCTACTACAGAATTAATTAGTGTTTCTTCAAGAAACCTTGAGCGATCTTAATGTAATCCCCATAGCCACCACTTCCAGAACCATGGGCATCGCCACCGCCGGCATGCGACTCCGAGTGTTTCCCAGGTTTGGTCGAATGGGTGTCGCCGGAATGAGTGGTGCCGGAGGTTGAATGGGAAGAGTGGTAATTGTGCAAGTAATTCTCCGCCTTTTCCACATAATTCCCAACGCCCTTCTCCTGATCCAGCTTGCCATAGTGCGAGGCAGCGCCTAGCAGATCAGCGGCTGCACCGGCAACCTTTCCCTTGTCGACCTTGTCGCTTTCATGGTGCAGAGTGTTCTTTGCAGCCTCGGCCACCAACTTGGCACTGGAGAGGAGCTCGGAGGAAGATTTGGCGTGCTTCTCGTGGTGAGAGCTAGGTTTATTGTGAGAAGCCGACTCCATGGATGAATAGCTTGAAAAACAGGGTAAGCAATGACTGAGATGCAGAGAAGATGAGATAATATCTTCTCTTCTCCCATTGGATATATAGAATATGGATTATTACGCCCACCATGAACCTGCCTTTTCAGCGTTGGTAGCGCGTTCCTTTCATGGTACAGGTCAGAGGGTTTGAAAATTCAAACCAGTCTCCATTATTTATCAATTTGTTTTGGTTGAATTGGTCAGCGTGAACACTTGACCTGTAAGAAAGTGGGTAATATCTTGAAAGCAGAATTTGTTGTACTTTGCGGAGTTTGATAATATCAGATCGATTGACCTTTACGTAGAGTATAAAGGTATAATAGAGTCAAATCCAAATAATCCAATATCATGTTTGAATTTGACAAGAATTAAAAATTTGAAGTTTAAAATTTGATTTAAATTCGATTGAATTTAATTTTTGAAATTTAAATTTAACTCGATAAAATATTTGTGATGTTCAAACACGATTTGATAAGTTCTAACTCGATTCTTTAAATTCAATTTATCATTTTTTAATTATATAAATCAATTAATTAATAATACAATATTAAAATTTTTTTATTAAGCTCACGAGGTGCTTGAATCGGATATTAAGATACTTAAATTTGGCTTAACTCTTTACTCAAATAATTTGAACTAAAACTCATCTTGAAAATAAACAAGTCAAATTCGAATAATCATCGAATCGAATTCAAATAGCTTATGAGTAGCTTGACTCGTTTATACCTTTACATGAAGCTAATATGATGTCTTGTTGGTCAATCAACAAGGGAGGTTAAGAGGGCAAAATTTCTTAGAAGATATCAAGGCTTAACTTCAAAAAAAAATTATAATATATAGGTACAGTGAAATTTACTTACTTTAAGTTGTCCTAGATTCAAAAAAAATTAAAGAGAAAAACCTAGTATGATCGTGAACTAAGTAAATTATCGAATCATGTAAATCTTATATTATGTGATTATTTTTCTTTCTTATTTATTTACCAGATGCGTTCTCAGTAGGATTGTGAATAGTACATTAGTAGTAATTTATTGCGGCAATTAGAGTCATAGGCCATACAGCATACGAGAAAGAAAAATGAAAACGAAATTCTAAAACCATGGACTTAGCTTTTCAAGTAATATAAGACTAATCAGTTTTATTTGCTCAAGAAACCTTGAGCCATCTTGAAGTAATCCCCAACACCACCACCACCAGCTCCAGAATCCTTGCCATCACCACCGCTTGCATGCGACTCTGACTGCGCCTCAGGTTTGGTCGGGGCGCCAGTGGTGGGGGCTGACTGGCCAGAACTCTCGTATTGCTTCAGGTATTTCTCTGCCTTCTCAACATATTGCCCAATGCACTTCTCCTCATCCAGCTTGCCATAGTCCTGGGCAGCACCGAGAAGATCAGCAGCTGCACCAGCAACCTTCTGCCTGTCAACCTTGTCGCTTTCATTGTTGAATGTGGACTTTGCTGCCTCGGCCACCAGCTTAGCACTGGAGAGGAGGTCAGAGGAAGATGGCTTGGGTTCTTGCTCTGACGCCATTGTTAGTCTGGAGAGCTCTGGGAAACAAGGTGTAGCAATGATATCTCCATCTTCCAAGTAGATTTATAGACTCATTGCCCATCAGCATGAGTAGCGCGTGTCTGTTCCCTGGTTTCAGTCCATCCAAACGGCCAATATTATTATTATTAAGGACTCGAACCACACATTTTCTTTTGCATTTTGTCAGTTTCAGATTCTCGATTGGCTCCACTATTGATATTTTCTTGGCACCAAGCAGACGAGTTTTGGCTTTTGTATGATATCCAACCAAAGCTGTTGATATTGCAGTCTTACCCTTTCTGGCTAGGAATTTAAGCTGATATTTTCGCTTGCTTTCTCAACTGTATCCATTAAATTTTCTTGCTCTCCTCCATTACAATCCAGCCAAAAGTCTAGCCATTAAAAGACTTGAAGGATGGAAACGAAAAGAAGTTATCATCACAAGCAGGAAAGCAAATCCTAATTAAGGCTCTACCAAAAACAATGCCCGTTTCTTTAATTCCTTTATCTGGAAAGGATATGATTTGATGCAGTCCATATTCAATGAAATAATACTACCGTTCATGGAAAAAAAAAATAGGTTTCATGGGGCCTACAAAAGATGACGACATTCATTTGACATCAACCAGCAGAATGACCACATTGTGTCATTATGCAAATTTTCTCAAACCCCCTTCTATTAAAAGGGAGAATGAACCCTGGGAAATGAAAACCCATCCTAAATCTTAACCCCTGGGCCTGCCTGCTGTCTGCAAGCCAAGATGGTTCACCCCGAAGGGGTGCCGCCTAAGAACACAGGCGATTAGGCCTAGCTAGGCCTTGCCAAGCAGCTATGGAAAAGAAGGCTAGATACTACTGCAACAACAGCTTGTGTTCTCAGGTCACCCCTTTGGGGTACATCTATCTTTGCATGTTTCTCATTGTGCTTTCTTTTTGCACCAAAGCTGAACCACTACCAGGTAAAAAGACATGCTAATTGCTCTGCATTTTGCAATGGAAATCCTTAGCAGAAGCTGAGATGTCGGATAAATCTAATTTAACATTGAAGTTGAAAGTGATTTTCTCTGCCTTTCTATAATTTGCAATGAGTTTGAAATTATTTGATTTTATCTTATCCACTTGAATAAAAAATTATTGATTTTTCTCTGCATTTTTATATGATTTTTTTCCAAATGTAACAGTAAATACATTTCTGGTAGCGGGTTGGGTGATTTGTCACTGCCTGTTAAAACAAAGCGGGTTCAGATAACGGTTTCGAATATCCTACCATACCCGGTAAAAAAATTAATCGGGTTTGGTTTAAGGATTCAAAGAGTATTTCCCGAATCCGATAAAAGTAATAATCACTGTCCTAATCAAACACACAAGCCCAATATAATCGGACCCGGTATTATTCTAAGTACCCGATTATCGGTACCCATCGCCATCCGCGCCAAAACGAGCTTCCCGCTGCCGCTAGCTCATCGACACCGCAGTAATTGTTCCCACATTAAAAAATAAAATATAAATCAAATCAAATCCCGAATTAAATTAAAGATCAATCTGGATTCCCAAGCTTCTGAATTGCGGGTACGTTCTATTCACATTAATCGAACTCTGAATTGTGTTGGGTTTCTTCGAATTTTAATTTGGTTTACTCAGTTGTTTAATTTTATACGAAAACTTCGGTGTTTAGGTTTCCCAGCACGTAATTGCTTATTTTTTCTAGACTTAATTTGGTAATTGTTGCTTGTTTTTATTAAAGATTTATTTAATTTTGGGTGTAAGGGATTAGGATTTCTTGCTTATTCTTGCATTTTCATGGTATCAAATGAAGAGAATTTGATAATTCGGGAACTTTTGAAAGTGGGTTATATCAATAGGCTATAAAGTATTGAACTTTGTTGATGAAAATTAAGCTGTCCTTTTGTGGTCAAATTATAAATTTTCTTGCAGGGGATTCAGTGTAAATTACTTTTGCTTTGTCACAACAGAGTTGCTGAAGCGCTTCGGATTCACTTCTGTTCGGGACGCTGATTGGTAGCTGTTTCAATGAATCGAACAGTGGCTACGGCCACAACCAGGGGGAGAGTCCCGACTGACAATGGGAACTCTGTTGTGACCTTGGATCAAGTCCCACGGTGGAGTGATTCAGAGTATAGGTCTTCTTTGGAGTATGAGAATGAAGATTCTTCATTTTCGAATTCATATTTCCCTGATCTTTTAACCTTTCCTCTGGAGGAGAGTAGTAGCAATGGGATGGTATCGAGGTTTCCTGTCAATCATGAAATAAACTCAAAGTTATACTTGTGGAGGGGACAGCCGTGGAACCTTGAGGTTGATGCTGTTGTTAATTCTACAAATGAGGTAAGCACTAAGTTGTTCGTGCCTTATCTGATCCATACAGATGCAAATTGTTTTGATGAATCATATGAATTGCTTTATCTTTGGATATGCTGAACCAAGTGAGTTTTTTGTTTTTAAGTCCTTTATGACTTGAACTTTCTTCTTTGTATCTCTGACAATGTGGAAAATGTTGTAAATATTGTTGGACTTTTTACTTAACTTTTGCACGACTTTTGATTGGGTAGTTTTGATCCTTAATTGTTTTGATACGAGGAACTCAGTTAATGTTTTGATCCCATTAAGGATCAATGTTCCTTACTCCGGAACAAATCATTAATTAAAGATGTGAATATTCTGATTTGTTCTTTGCATGCTTGGTTGCAGAACTTGGATGAAGCACACAGCAGTGAAGGTTTGCATGCAGCAGCTGGACCTGGTCTTGCAGAAGAATGCAAAACATTGGTATGCTAAATACTAATCAGGACAAAATGATATGGGGACTGTTTCCATGGATGCATTTCATGATCTGTTTCACCACATTGATAGCTTTGTTATAAGCTTTTCTATGGTGTATGACAAATCTTTATGATTCTAAAGCAAGTTGTTGGAATAAGTAATCCTGAAGCAAGAATGACTTATTATACTTTTTGTGGACAGGGTCAATGCAGAACAGGGACGGCCAAAGTTACTAATGCTTATGATCTTCCTGCTAGGTATGTATAACATTTTTGCATTATTTGAGATGATGTGTTTCAACAAAGATATTATCAGACACTTGCATCTGCTGCACTTCAATGAAGTTCTCCAGAAATCAGATTGATAATGCATTTTTGTTTAAATTATGAAATATTAACTTTCCTTTATAATATTTCTTATAACCTTATCACATGCCTTTGTTGATTACTTCATCAATTATTGCAGAAGTCTGAGGCATATGATAGCATGATGTCGTCATTTTGTTTTGATCATGCTGCAGGAGCTGTGGTTCATAGCTCACATTTGACCAGCCATGCTGACCTTCTTATGTTTTTTATTTTAGAATTTGAGTATTCCATTGGATTCAGTTTGCAAAAAAACTGCTATATGTTGAATTTTAGTCTTGAAATCCTCTCTTGGCTGAAAACTATTGGTTTTATGTATCATATTGTTAGGAGAGTCATCCATACCGTTGGTCCCAAGTATGCAGTAAAGTATCACACTGCTGTGGAGAATGCTCTGAGTCATTGCTATCGGTCTTGCCTTGAACTTCTCATTGAAAATGGTCTTCGGAGGTTGGTATATTGCAGATGCTATAATGTCCTTGAATTTGTTCATCTATCTGTTGTTTTATGGGTAAGATATTTATTATTTGTAACATGTATCAATGCAGTATTGCCATGGGCTGTATATACACAGAGTCTAAAAAGTATCCCCGTGAACCAGCTGCGCATGTGTCTATAAGTGAGAAAATTTCCTATGTGTTACAGCTCTCTGTCTGATTCTGTTGACGTTTTGTGAACTAAAATATCTGGAATTTCAAAGTTTTTTTCTATAACTTTCTTCTATTTGATTTCATTATTGTTATGCTGTTATTAATGAAAGTGGAAAATAAAAATCCAGGGGAACTTTTAAATGCTTTTCTTATCAAGTGAACAAGAAAAATAATATTATAAGAAGTTATATTTTGAATATATGCAATGGAATGATGCCAGTTTTGGCTCTAATTTTCCTAAGTTAACTCTTACAATGTCCTATAGAAAATACAATGCTTTTGGGGCCATTGATGTTTGTGTAATGTTCATTACTTTTTTAATTGACATGCATGTCATCTGAAATTTTGATCACTGATGCATGGTTCCGATTAGGGGTAAACCTCTTAAAAACATCATTCTCTATTTGCATTTACATGTCTGTGTTTCATATATGTTATAGAAACTGTTTTGGAGGTTGAATGTTTCTAGATTCAAACTTTTTCCTATTCTTCAGGGACTGTTCGGCGATTTCTTGAAAAGCATAAAGATAAAATCACTGCTGTTGTTTTTTGTACTAGCACATCATCTGATACTGAGATCTATAAGAGGTATCATACTATTATTATTCATTTCTACTGCCTTGCAAAGATGGCTTGCTTCTTTGGATGCATTGTTGTAATGCCTTTATGTATTGAGGAATTTGATGATTATTTTTCTTTCTGCATTTACTTAAATGCTATAGACCTCAGGTGTCTTCTTGTTTAATTTTGTAAATTGTAGATTGCTACTGCTTTACTTTCCTCGAGATAAGCATGAGGAGGAAGTGGCCATATCTAAACTTCCTGCTGATGTTGGGGATGAGAATGGTGAGACTATTATTGATGAGCGCATAATCAGAATAAACTCGTTGCCCAAAAAGACCATCCCAAAGCCTCCCCAAGCTCCAGTTGAACTCTCCGTAAGTGATGTAGGTTTGGTACGAAGGTCAGTTAACTCTATTTCATGATAAAATCTTCATCCTTTCCATATTTTTTCAATATTTTCTTCTTGATCTTAGATTGATCAATATGATTATGTGCACATATTTTAATGTAGGTGTATCTATATATGACCTTGTTTATTTGTTGGTTTAATATGCTCTTCTTCCAAATATTTTATTGGTTAATATATCTAAGTGACTAAGTAGTTTTCAATGTTTAATAAATTAACAAGCTTCTTGTGAACATGAATTTAAGTTATAACCAGAGTAGTTTCTATTCAATATTTATAATTCCCTTTGGGCATACTGTGGGCAAGTACTACTTACAACTTTAATTGTTTTTAAGAAATTTAAAATTTCTCAGTTTCTCTCTTAACCACTCAGTCACTCTTACATATATGCATGCATTTGCGTACATGAACTTATTCAAAAGACATGGAAACTCAAACAAGCAAGAGTTACTTATGTCTTTGCTAGTGCAGTGTCTCAAAGTCTTGCTTCTCTGAGTTTTCACGTAGTATCATGGTTGTTTTCATGTATTCTCTTTCCATTATCATGTTTCTGTTTTGATTATGCTAATCACAGTCTATTTGGATTTCAAGTCATGAAATGACCTTATTGGGTGATTGTTATCCTTTCAGGAACTCAAATTGCTTGGATTCATATCTGGATCCCGCTTTCTTGTCCTTGATCAAAGATCCAGATCAGAGACGCCAAGAACAATGGGAAAAAACTGCTGAAGCACAAGGCGGTTGGAATTATGCTAAGATGCTTGGATTTGGTGACCTCGGTGGGCCTCCATTATCTGCTGCTGAAGAATACTCACTTCACTCCAGATACCTTGCTAAGGCAAATTCTCTTAATCTTTCTGAAATCGCTGAGATGAAAATTGTGTAAGTGTATCATGCAGATCTCATTCATTTTTCCCATCTTAAGTTAGGATTCCTTTTTATTATTTTCATCATCTTTGGGATTGATTAAACTTTAAGTTTCCCTTGAATAATTGGGTTCTTCGCATTCAATATCACTGGAAGCACATTATGATAATAAAAAAAACAGCTGAGTCTTGAGACTGTTTACTCTCCCTGCCATTTTCTTGATGTCCCATTTTTATGTCCCTTTTTCTTAATGTGGGACCGGACCATGATTCATTTATAATATGAAACTCATCAATTTCATACGTTTTTAGATTGGTCCTGGTCTGAATATGATGTTTAGATTAGTTTATCTGTTTTATGTCAGTTATCGTGGGGGAGTGGATAGTGAAGGTCACCCCGTTATGATTGTTGTTGGAGCACATTTTCTGCTGCGGTGTCTTGAGCTTGAACATTTTGTTCTCTATGTTGTAAAGGTATTAGCTTATTAGTTGCTTTGATTGGACTTTTGAAATTATAGATGTATTCTCATTGAATACACTGCATTTAAACTGCTTGATTTTGGGAAAAATTTTGTGGTTATGGAGACTTAAAAGTATACTTTTTTCTGAAAACTGGCTTTTGAGCTAAGATCATGTTTTGCTTGTTAATTTCAGGAATTTGAACCCTTGATACAAAGGCCTTATACTATTGTATACTTCCACTCTACAGCATCTTTACAAACGTAAGTATTGTATGGTTATGAGAAATTTGGTTTAATTCAAGCATGTTAAAGAAATTACCAGGGGTTATTATGGTGAGTTTGGTTAAATGTTTGAGTTCTTTGGGGTAGGAAACAGTGCAACAATATAGAAAAATTGAACTTGTTGTACAACTGCATGGGTTTTTACTTAACAATGATTAATAATTTCTTTTACATTTATTACAGCTGATCAATCTTCAAGCTTCTCACACAAGCATTCTCCGAAATTGCATATAAAATTTTCTGATATTAGAGCAATTCCTAGGTACCGACAGAAATAACAATACGAGGGCTCATAAGCAATTGCATAATTTAAGAAGCAAGCAAAACAAACTAATAGGTTTTGTCTTGTCTTTCGAAAATATAATCTAGATTGGGGAATTTTCATTATAATGAATGCCAACCGCTCTTGGTACGGCTACAGCACCATTATATAGTCTTTGTATTAATGCATTTTCAGAACAGTGAGTATGAATGTGAATTTTCTTTTTGTTCCCTGCTCATGTTACATTTTTTTTTCTGGAATAACCAGCCAACCAGACTTGGGATGGATGAGAAGATTACAGCAAATACTTGGTCGGAAGCACCAACGTAACCTGCATGTATGCAGCACTAACTATTCCATGTAATCTGAATATTCATATTAGCTGCACTTTTGATCATCTTACATGTTTTGCATAGGCAATATATGTTCTTCATCCCACCTTTCACTTGAAGGCTGCAATTTTTGCTCTGCAATTGTTGGACCATGTGGTATGTCTTAATTATTTCTCATTGAATAATAATGTTTTACCTGTTGAGGAATCTTGCTGTGACTAGATGTTCTTGGAATTTACCCACAGGTCTGGAAGAATGTGGTATATGCGGATAGGCTTTTGCAGCTATTCAAATACGTTCCTCGTGAGCAATTAACCATCCCTGATTTTGTGTTTCAGTTGAGTGATCTAGTTCGATCTTTTTATTATTTCAAATGAAACATGCCATCATTTCTAATCTGTGGGCAACGATCATTCTTCTGCAGCGTTTGTAATTGCTTAATCCTAATAGCTGTGTCAATGATTCTAGTTCTCTGTTGATATGATCATTGCAGGCACGATTTTGAAGTGAATGGTGTAAAGGGTCTTATCATAGAGCCTAGAACAAAATACGTATATCATCGACCATAGGCCTTAAATATATAGTTCCGCCAGTTGATATAAGCCTTTTATTCTTGGTTTGATTTTTCTTCAACCGTATTTGGTGATTGTTTATCATGTACAAATGGTATATGGTTGCCTCTTATTTTCTTGAGCAACGACATGTTTGTTTAGGGACAAAGAACATAATATTCTTTCCCTTGTATCAATCTTAAATGTTCATCAATAATATTTCAGTGTGATCTGAGCTTCTGTTCGAAGTGTACGGTTGTCTCTGTAACAATGTCTTGTTCTCTTTCTAGCAAAAACATTCATAAACAGATTTTTCCTCATGATTTCAGCAACATCCTTAAGTTAATGAGGATTATGTTTTCTGATGACTGGTCTGGGATCTTTCTGAGTTTGGTTAAACTTAGTTCTTGATTGAAGTTAACAGTAAAAACATGTTTACCTAAAGGCAGTTACCTTAACGTCTTTCAGTATTTGATTTCATGTTTAGGATTATGATACGTTTAATTAATCGTGTTATGTTCAAATTTGCTTGACTAATTTTGAATTAATTATGTCATATTGTGTGCTTGTTTTAAACACATGACACGACATGATAGATCTAATAATTTTAGATGTAATGTTGAAATATGATATAAGCATGATACTAAAAAAATATAAAAAAAGAAAGTTAAAATTATATAAAATATATATAAATATAATAAAAATAAATTATTTTACCAAAAAAAAAAACGATTTTGTACTACACAAGCGTGAATCATGAACACAAATGGTCAGATTTACGACAAGATTACGTTACACAAACAGGAGCCTGTAACCAAAAAAACACACGAGTCAAGTTTCTGTCAGACGGTAAACTAAAGCCACAAGCCCAAAAACAGGAAGCCACAAGCCTTCTTCTCTCTTTCTAGCTATTCTCTGAAGCCTGAAACAGAAACTAGTGTAGTTTCTCTCTCTTTTTTCATAAGATAAAAATCTTTAATTTTGTGAGGACGAAATTAACCAGCGGAATTTCTTTTCCCGGTGGTTTCTGTCACAAAAGCAAAAATACTTTTTCTTGGAAAAAAATGGTGCAGACCCTTTCATTAAGCAGTGCCTTAACAGCCTCTGGAAACACGGCCGTTTATGGAACAGAGGCAGTGGGAAGGCGGCATTTTGAGATTACCGGAAAAGCCCATATGAAATCTGGGATTGATGGGCAATCTCTCTGGCATGGGTATGTGCCAAGCTTTTACTTCAAAGGCAACCCCAATTTGGTAAGGAAAAGGAATTTGAGGGTTATAGCTGGAATTGGATGGCCATTTAAGGGAGGTGACAAGGAGCTGGGTGCAAGGTCAGAGCGTAGTGAGGCTGCTAACGAGGATATATTGATTTTCTTCTTCCAGCTAGACTTGGCTACCCAAGTTCAGGTTTGATGCCATTGCCAGTTTCTTTTTATCTAGTGTAAAACTTTTATCTTTTATTACACAAGACAAGTGTTTCTGTTTATCTCTCAGTTTATGGGGTTGTGTTGTGTTTTGTGGATTTGCAGCGTTCTTTGAACTTGGAAGAATATGAAATTGCACAGCAACTTAGAAACAAGCTTACTGAGGTTAGACCTGACATCTTTCACCCCAACTCTAGAACAAATTGCTGGATTCTTTTTTAAGGATGGCCATCAGTTTATTATGAAATGTTAGCTTGGAAGAAACTTTTACTTTTCTTTTTACCCATTGCATGCATCAATTTTTTAGGTACTGTAATGGACTTAAGAAATTGTACAGGTTGCTGCAAAGGATATTTTTATAGAACCTTTATGTTAGGATGTCGTAAGTCATAAGATCATGAGTTTATGTATGCTTGGTTTCGACAATGTGCATCCAAGTTTCTTAAATAAATGGAGTTGGCAAATGCGTGTAGTGTGCTTGTAATTAGTATTCTGCTTTAAAGGTTGAAGCCGAAATCCTCAAGCAGCAAGAAGCAAAAAGAGGTTTATCCTCAAAGAGTGAAGCCCAAGATAAGGCTATAAGTCTCGTGCGTCTACGGTGAGCTCTACACTTATGTCATATGCATTCTTCTTAGAGTTCAGATAATTGATTTTTGAGAAGTGTTAATTTTGACTGATTTGCATTGTGGATTTGTTCCCTTGATTTCTTTTGGGATTCTTTGGGCCATTGATTCTACTTGTTTCATTGCAGTGGAGAACTGCAGAGTGCAATTGAGAATGAGAATTATGCTTTGGCAGCTCAATTACGGGATGATATTTCCAAACTCGAAGCAGAATCTTTGGCTGCATCTGCGAAAGCATTGGCACATGAAAATGCACAATATGCATTTCGTTTGGGACAGAAAGTTCAGCATAAAATTTTTGGTATACAACCATATATGATTTCTGCTATGTGATTTCAACTTTTTTTCTTTTTGCTCCTGTTGTTCTTGTCCTTCCTTTTCTTCTAAATTCCACTATAAAATGCCGATTGTAGTATTGGGAATCGACTTCTTTGTCTTATTCTATTCAATAATTCCTGTTTCATTCTGTGAATTACTACTGCTTGTCATGACTCAATAGCAATATATTACTGCTTTTGCACTTGTGCAGTCCTCTCCCTTTGCCCTCCCCGAGATTGGACAGAGAAAAGATGGGAGGACAACACCATAATCCTTACATCTATCTGGATTTTTTTTGACAAGCATTAATATGAGATTTTTGTCCTCTTTTTTACTGTCTTTCCCTGCTTGGTTATCTTATTCAGGTTATCGAGCTGTAGTTTGTGGTATGGATCCAGTGTGCTGTGAGACAAGTTCATGGATGGAATCTGCACTGATTGAAAAGTTGTCTCGTGGTTCTAATCAGCCATTTTATCAGGTTTGATTAGCACTACTTTAATATTTCATCTGGAGTGTGTTGGTATAATCATCCGTATAATCAAGACTTTGAGATGTTATTTATTGCTTTTAATGCTTTGAACCTCATGGATGAATTTTGTTCTGCTCCCCTCCCATGAAGCCTCTTATATCTTGCTATGGACTACCTTTTGTTTTGATATGACCAAATTAATATGACACAGAAACCAATAAAACATAGTAATATAAACATCATTTACAGAAACCATAAGCATTTGGATCAGCAAAATCAAGGCCGGTCTTAGGTGTGATTCCTTTAGATTATTCTATGCAAGGAAGAGATATGATCGAACTCTATAGTGTGCTAACCTCCTTTTGCCTATAACCTAGTCCATGATCATCCAAGTTTTGGACCTTATAAACATGACCTTCATTTCTCTTCTGCTTTGACTATTAATCATATAGCTAGTGAGCCTTTTCTACAATCATCCCTGTGGAAAGTCTATTACCTTTAGGGTGTGCTAGTGCATAGTGTCTTTTGTCATTCCAGCATTTGAGGATGTATTGATATCCATGATATTTGCATAGTGTATTTGTTTAATAGTAGGAGGATGGTTTTTTCTTCTTCTTTTTTTAATTGTTTTTTTCAAAATGAAAACAGAAAAATAAAAAACCTTCATTTAAATGTTTTAGTAATAAAAAAATTAATATTATTCACATTGTTTCTTACCTATTTAAAGAACTTTGTAAACTATAACAAGAAGGAAGAACATGCTTTTTAGTTTCAAGTGGTCTACCGTGGTGAATGTGTAGGCAATTTTGTCATCTAATATTGATAGCATCATGTGCCACTGAGAGAGAGATGTTCGATTTAATCATATATTTCTGAGGAAGGGTCTCTGTTGTTTGCCAGATCTTGGTTGATGTATATGCAGACCCCAATTTACTAGTGGCTTATGGTAAGTCGTTTCGGTACTGCTGTTTGCTGAATTACTTTTGATATGATTACATTGTCTCTTTGCTAATTCAAAATCGGTATTATCTCTGTTGGTCATCTTCTATAAATTTGATCACTTCAGGATCCAGAACTGCAGTTCTCGTCAGTCTTTTCCCATAGTTCTTACCTCCAAAAGCAAATTTATGCCTGCTATGTTTGTCTTGTAGTAATTTTTTGCAAGTCATCTAGCTACTGCACCAGTGAACTTAATATATGTTCTTCTATGCTGCAGTTCCCGAGGAGAATCTTTTAGCCCCAGAACAACCAGACATGGTAAGCAGAGTTGTAATTATAAAGCATGATACTCGATATCATCCTCCTTGATTCACTCTGGCTGCCAATATCCTTGTGCAGAGAAGGTTCGATCATCCTTATATTTCTTTTCTATTTTACGGGATGGATGCAGCCGGAGATTTCATTCCTATCAAGCAGCTACGTGAAAAGTACAACAGGCCCCGGCATGAAATTCCCCTTGACCCAGAAGGCGATGAAGGTGGAAGTGTTGCATGAACAAATGAGGCCTGATCTCCTTAGTAGTTTGCATCGAACTTCATTTGCATCTATGGGTAAACTCCGGCGAAACATCACATTCCTTGCCAGAACGGCCATGAAAGCAAGTTTATGACACTCATTTCATGTATAGCCATTGTATCTTTCTTTCTTCCTTTCTTTTTTTGCTTTTTCTACTGTAAATGATGTTTCTGATCAGTATATAGATATCATCAACTAAACCTTTTACCATAATCAGAGATTTTCCTGCATGAATTGGTTTTCACTCTTTACAGCAGATATAAATCTTACCCAAATGTTCCACTGCAACTTTACACTGCTCTTGAGCAAGTCATGGTTATTGGGTATCAAGCATCACGTCTTTGCTTTTTCGCCCTACTAAGATTATTAACTGTTATTTGAAGAGGACGGTGTTCGGGAAGAAACTCTGGTTTGAATCCACTGCCGAGGTAAATATTTACAGACATGCTCCATGGGAGCTTCCAGGTGAGTCTGGTATAAAGAATGGCGATCTTAAGTGGTGCTTCTTCCGCCCTGATGAGTTTGATTCGTGCTACTAAGCATGGATAGTGGAAAGTTACCTGGCTTTCCACCATGGTAAAGGTCCACGAGGAGATCAAACTGATTGGGTTATTGTTACGATCTCACATCGACTACACAAGTAATTGTAGAGGGATATTTAAACTTGAAGGATTTTCTTACCTAGTAGATCGGTCTTTTGGGATAAGCTCTCTTTGAGCTTGAGTACCTAATATTGGTGCTTTCGTTGAGAGTCAACGTAGCAGAAGGGGTGACTTAGAAAAGAGTTACCTTGTGCTTGATAAGATCCGGTGTGAAATCATCTAGAGTGGGCCACCGTGGAGCGGAAGGGGCGACTTAGAAAATGGCTACTTGGTGTCGAGAAGAATCCTGAGTGAAAGCCATTTAGAGTGGGTCGCTGTGGACGTCAGCTTCTCAAGAGGTGGGCAATGTTACAATCCCATATCAACTCCACAAGCAAGTGTGGAAGGGTATTTAAATTTGAGGGTTCTCTTACCTACTAGACCAATCTTTTGGGATAGGCTCTGTCTTTGAGCTTGAGTACCTAACAGTTATGCATGAATACGGGTTGGAAGATAAGGATCCTGATTAGAGAGGATTTATTCAAGATGCTCAGTGCTGTGTGTTTTGTCAATCAATGCTTGCTAATCAAGAGAAAACTCCGGAGTGTTTGTGAAATTCAGAACAAGGCACGTTAGAAACTCCGGCCATGGAAGATGATAATATACTGGCTCTTGATGCTTATTGTTAAGCCCAGCTCCAATCCAGTCCCAGCTCCTCCTGTCTTCCTTCTCTTCTAGCACAGTTACTTTGCTTCTTGTTTTTTCAATTTTTTTTTCCTTTCTATAATTTTATTTGTAATTAACATTTCAAAATTTAAGTTTTTTTAATTCTTAAACTCAAAATTTTCAAATATTATTTTTTAAATTTTAATTTGATAGGGTATTTAATATGTTGCACATGGAGAGTAATATTATTTTTAAATTAAAAAGAGGAAAAGAGAAAAAATAAATGTCGAAAGAAAAAAAAAAAAAAAGAGAAAGGACTGGAAAAGGACAAAAGGGGAAGGACAGCTGGGTGATAGAGTAATAAAATAATAACTATAATAATAATATAATAATAATAAATAATAAAAGATTTTTATATATATATATATGATGTATTAATTATGTATAATTTTTATATCTTATCATGCACTAGAAGTTGACACCTCATCAATAAGTCTTTATATGCAAATATAAATAATTTTTTTAAATTTACCTATAAAGACCTATTGATAAAATGTCAACCTCTAATGTATTGACAATGTATAAAAATTATACAGTGTCAATGTATTATATATAAACTCAATAATAAATAATTGGATGAAATTGATTGGTGAAAGGTGATTGGTTCAGAGAGTATCTAAAGACAAGGCAAAATTTGACTATGACCACAGAGACTGCTGTACATCGAATCAACTCAGACACCGACACAGACGCTTCTGCTTTTTGCTGCCTTACGCTAAGCTCCGTACAAAAAGTTAGATCTTCGTCATTCGCCCCATTCCCTCCCCACGCGCCCCATTTTCCGCGTTTCCCACGCTCTTAAAAAATTGTTTACAAAATTTTAAAAAAAATTAATTCCACGCAAATTCATTGTTTCAAATTATATTTTAAATTTAATAAGATTGAAATCCTGTCTTGTCCCATACAAACTACTCTAAAAGAAACTACAAATGGGACAGTTTGAGCTGAAGGTTATGCTATGCCCATGATGTTTCTGCAAGAGGACATGCAATGAGTTAGAAACCTCTTCATTGAGAAATCAGCACCAAACATTACAACAGACAAACCACAGGTTGTATTCTTTTTATGAACTCACTCACTCTTTGGAAAACAGTTCAATCCAATCCAGGATCTTATATTCCAATTCCACTCAACTTGTTCTGTTCGGGCTTATACCTGTTTTTTCTGCAACTTTCACGTGAAACGAGCAGAGTTTTTCCCATTTTTCTTGGCTGAGAAATCACTCAAATCCCATGTTGTTGGTAGCTATGTTACCCCTTTCATTCTTGTGAATATCTTATCGTCAAAATGTTCCGGAAATCTGGAAATCTGACATTTCTACGACTGTCAGTAGAATTTTTAAGGCATTCGATCCTACTCACAACTCTAAAACATAAGCAACTGCAATGTTATATGTCTTGGAAGAAAGAGAGTCCTTATGGTTTCACAAAATTTCACAAACTGAAGGAATGCTGTCATATGTCTGGGAAGAAATCATGCAACATTATTTATGGATAATGCAAGTTGTTTGTAACAACCCAAAGACAGTCAATCAAGTGTAGCCAAGTTTCAGGCTAAGAAATGTACAAAGGCAATCCTCACTGATCATGATAACCTCACTTTTCAAAGACAATGATGCAAACAACGACCTAGCTCCCTCTATAGTATCCTCATTAAATACATTAAAGCCTGTTTCCGCAATTAGGTTAAGGCAACAGATGGAGGGTTACCTGCGGGACACCTTTGTCTGCGAGGTCGTCTAGTTGTCTTCCCCCATCCAGTAAGGCTTCTATCTTCCAGCCCCACTTCAATGTTATTAAGCTGTTGCATCAATAGCATGCAAGTTGTGGCAGCTGTCAAAGCAGGATGGGAGCTAGTTACCAACCGTTGCCTCCCCCGTCCACAACCACTTCTAGTAGAATTTCTTCTTGTCAATCCTGAATGCCATGAATGACCCATTGCTTTCATAAGCCCTCCAAATGTCTGAAGATCTTCTGTTACCTCATGCCTTGATAGGGAAGCAAGGCCTGGAAGGATGTCCCTTTGGAAGTCCCTTCGCTGCCTTCCTCGCCTTCCCTGGCCCTTCCGTGCTCGAGTTGTTAATAAAGAGGCAGTTCCTGTTTCTTCCACTTTAAAGTTCTCAGGAACCAGAGGCTTGGGCATATAATCCTCTTCCTTGGTTTCTGCTAATGTCAAAATCATTGATTCAAAGTAATCAATCTCTTCCAAGGAAGATTCATCTTGATCCAAATCTTTACCCCTCAAAATAGCCTCAACCTTGCTCTCAAGATCCTCACCAAAAGAGGAAATTGTCTCGACAAACCAATTAAGGGGGTCTGTCATAAAAGTTTCAGATGAATTGCAATTGACATCATCCAAATCACTGCACTGAACAGACGATGAGATGGCAACTATTGCCTCTGCTGCACTCTTGATAAGCTCTTCTTGCAGGCAGTCATCTTTGCTTTGTTCTGATTGCGAAGGTAATTCACATGCCTTGACCAGTAATTCTTCTGCATGCACAACATCCTCAGGCTCGAGAACTATTGGAGCTTCCAAATCAATCCCTCCAGTCATCTTCATACTTGTGCTCAGAACAGAGGGTACAAAAGAAGCTTCATCCTCATCGACGCTGGAGTTCAAGTCAATTTGATGTCTGAAACTTGGTAACTTTGTATCTGATTCCTTCTCTATGACTGAATTCTCTGCAACAATGTCTTCGCTCACATCAGGAACATTCACATTGCAAGGTAAGTTAATATCAAGTAACCTATTTCTCCCCTTATTGTCTGCTTCAGCTTCAGATAGTTGAGGAACAGATACATATGGGGAGGTAAAAGAAGACTCGTTCTTAGAAACATAATGTTTTTCAAAAATGGGAATCCCCAGAACCTTTTTATTGTGCAGGCATTCACTTACTTCACTCCTGCTGGCATCAATGTTATTGGAGAATGAAACTGACTTCACATCGTGTGTAAAATTTTCACTGAAACCATTTCCAGTCTCATTTTTATTGGTTGACTGCTTTGGAGAAGATTGAGAGAAGCTCAACTCTCCGACATTTAAATCCCATCCTGCACTTGTGGCCTCATTTTTACAAGCAGGCCTGGCTCGTAGCCATGGCAGCCCTGGAAGATTGCCATCATGCTTTCTTCCTCCATCTATTTGAGGACCAGATTGCAAAACTGGCACATTAGATGAACTGTTTGAAGGCACCACATTCAAATTCACATCACTTGTAGACTTCATATCAACACTATACTGCTCAGAGACCCTCTTGCTATCATTACTACAGTTCAGATAATCATAACTGATTGAAGAGAAGCGAATTGCTGGTTCCTTGGACCCTGATGAAGATCCATAACAAAAACCATTTCGCTTGGGCAATTCACTTCCGAAACCTGGGTTAAGTCTAGAATTGCCACTCATGTGCCACTTCTCTCCAAAAATCCTGTTGCTCTGGGGTGATATCATAGAACTATTACTAAAAGGACCAGATGAATTCAAGTATGGATGAGCCTGAAATGACATTGACTTCTGGCTTAAGCTACTGGAAGGCTTTTCCCAAGAAGAAGCTGAATGAGACAATGGCTTTACCAAATCAGAAGAAGCAAATGGATTCAAACTAGGTACATTTGAAGTCATGATTGACTCTGGATGGCTGTTATAGGAGATTCCACAATTTCTCTCTGAAAATTCTAAACCGTGAAGCATTCTTTCTCTGGAGAGATCTGCCTTGCTTTGATCAGTTACCAAAAATGTTGGACGATCAAGAGCTTTGTCAAAAAGAACCTGTACCTGCTGCAACGATACAGGCAACTTCTGTGGCTGAAAACCTTGAGAAAAAGACTCTGAGTCACTTTTACCATGCCCTGCAAACCAAGATAATATTCACATGAGAAAAAGCAAAAATAGACTTAAAATTACAATCTGAAGGACAGTCCAAATATCAGTTTTTCTTTCTAGCAGCAAAAATAAAAAGACAACACAACATAATTTATTTTCTCCACTGACTACAAGCACACTCAATCATAAAATCGGAAATGTGAATGACCATTATCATCCATACAAGATGTAGAATAGAAACAAACCAATGCCAACCAGCCAAAGCCAAAGAAGAGAAAACAAGACTTAATACGTAATAGGTAACAAATGGAAAAAAAATTAAAAAAAGGAATATATTGCAAGTTCACAAAGGAGCGTTACCTGCTTCAAGCACATGAGAAAAGAATCCTCTAGCATTTCCATTGTTCTCAACATGTATATTATTTATGGACCTATGAACACTTTGGTGATGAGATTTCACAGAAACGCCCTTTGGCAAGCCAAGAAGCTCTTGCTCTTGTTTAACAGACAGTTCATGGCCTCCATGATAGGAGTCATCGCCTAGAAAGCACGAATATGCAGTACCATCGCTTTCTTGAATTTGAACAGGCTCATTCAAGTCAGCCAAACTATTTTTGCCTCTCAAACATGAATCAGATCTCGAAGCATCTCCTTGGCAACCGGCCTTCCCAACATCACCATGAAATAGCTTCCCACCACTCTCAGGCCCAATCTTCAAATTTCCATTTGGAAGATAACTTGAGATGCCAGATGCTGTATCATCCCTGAACTGATTTCCTTCTTCAGTATCAATGTACTCATCTGCCGGAAGTTGAAGATCAAACATTTTCCTTCTCACTTTTGAGGGTCTGCACTCTAGCACCTCGACATCCTTTGAATTACATCCATTTTGAGACAGAAAAGGACCAACTTGGATGCTGCTTTCCTTCATGGAACTAAGAGTAGAATGACCATATTCAACAACAGAAATCGATGGTCTACCACAAACAGAATTTGCCAGAGGGAAGCTGGGGATATGCCATTTGTGAGCCTCTTCAGTTGTAATTTGTGAGACTAACGGGCTTGATGATAATGATGACTCAACAGGAATCCTTTTTTTTTGTAATTCTTTCTTTTTTATTTCATCCATCAAGTCCCTTTGTATTCTGTACAAGCAATGAAGCTCCGACACCTAATAAAGACAGAGAAATCAGATACTTAAATATCTAGAAAACAAAGTGAAATATAGACGAGCGACACTCAATTTCATTGAAACATGCCAGGCGAAGGACATAAACAAAATTAAATACAGGCACACAAACTTTAGATATTACCTGATTCTTAAATATAGCCTCATGCTCAAGCATAATTCTCTTCAACGCATCCTTATCATACCCAGGATATGCATCTTCAATGGCCCTCGAGAAAAAGCTATTGTAATACTGACCGTTTGTCAAGGTTTTATCCCCGTAATAATGTGGCCAACTATAACTGTCAGAATCCTCGTTGAAATCCCTCATTGAGTAATATCCTGGCAAATAGCTTTTAGACTGCACTTTTGTTCCCATTCCTGAAATCAGTACAAGTCTAAGTAATTTGACATATGATGAACAATCATAACTACAAGAATCTTAATAGTTAATTGCCTAAGGAAATCACTTCGAGTGTTATCCATTCACATAATTAATCAAACCAGACAAACCATAGATGTGGTTATATCGAAAGAGCAAATTTTTATCTGTATTCTCCAAGTATAAAAGCAATTTAAAGAAAATGGTAAGAAAATTCTCTGGCAAAAATGCATTTTGTTAGAAACCCTGGAATATAGTCATTGTAACAGAAGACTGCACCTTTGCACAGCTAATGCAGGAACCCTACCCACCGAACCCCAAAACAAACAAAAATAACATTAATCACAAGCAATTATCAGTTAGTTTCATGCACCACTGGAATCAAAACGAACCTCAGGTTATCAGGACACTAGGTGACACATGAGCAAATACTATAACAACTATAAGAAGACCACGAAAGCCAGGGAAAGGGTGGCATAAATATGGTAGTCATGCAGAAATCAACTTAATTTCTTGAGTTGGAAAGTATTCAATAATAGCAAAGCATATATTGAGGATTAGTTCATCAACAAAATCTAAGTGCAAGAAGAAAATAGCAAACCAAGAACTAGGAGCTTCAAACCACCATTAACTTCAAAGAGAAAAACTCAGTTGGCTAACTCAGTGTCAGTGATTTGACAAAAATAGTTTAAAAAATAGAAGCTTCAACCATAATTGAATAATCACAATAGTTGCAACTCAAAGAAAAAACTATAATGAACCATTTATATTTCAATAAAAATGACTAGTAACATTAAACCAAACTTAACATGTGATATAGTTGAAGCTCTAGGTCACATTCTTGCTTGATGTGTGAATTCAACAGCAACTCAAGGGAATATCGCAAACCATCACAAGAATAAAGGACATTGTCCCCTAATATGGCAGTGCTTTGCCTTGCTACCAAAGCATAACAATATCAAAGAAAACACCCTGATTGATGCTATCGCACATTCAAATGAAGCATTCAACAACAGCAGTCTCATCAACTAAGAAGCCAGGAGCATTTATTCTATAAATACAGCCATTAAACCAAGGAATCATAACACCTTTCTTTGGTGGAATATCTCCACATGCTAAATAGTTTCTATACATTGTTTCAGCTACACTGTAAAAGTTTTTGCCCTATCATCTATGGAAAAGTTGCATAATCATAAATTCATAACTCGTGCTATCAAAAGCAGATACATAAAACCAAGATTTAGAAGTATAAAGTAAGCCACAACATCATCAATTAACCGCCAAACCCACTCATACAAGTGTTTTTTTTTTTTTTTGGTTATAAACCCACTCATACAAGTTGAAAATTCCCAGATAAGGACAGAGTTTTGCAGACAAAGGTTATGACAAAGCAGGAAAGTTAGGAACCCTATGATCAAGAAAGCAAAATTCTAGTCTACCTGTGAAGAAAGGCGAAAACAAGATGCTAAAATTACTAAGCAAAGTTAACAGAGTAGATCCCACATAACTAATACCTAAAACAATATCACATATTAGCAAATTTAACAGCTGAAAATATCATTACAAAAGCTATGATCATCCATCAAATCAAAATTACCATCAACCCCAATCCAGAAACCACAAAATGGAAGCTAAAAAAAAACCTGTATTAATGAAGCAAAAAGAAAAAAACTACAGTAAACAGTATAGGTTTAAATTAACTCGATTGCAAAGCCACAGTAACCCCACAATTTATCAGACTCAAAAAAAAATAATAAATAACTAAATAAAGGAAAACCCAATTAACCAATGAAAAGAAAATATATATAGCTATAAGTCAAATTACCAGAAAGTGAAAAAGAACAAATTTTCCCTCAGACCCACATCCTCTAATCACCTCTCCTTCAAGATACTCCCATGGATTTAGCAGCTATACTTACCCATCATAGATAATTCACAGCTCCCAAACCTCCCAGAGTATCAACAAAAATTAAAGCTTTACAAGACAAAAGAAATTAGAGTAATAACTACAGTTAAAACAACAAAGTGGGTGTTTTTTAACACCATTAAAGGAGCTCAGATCGTCCTCAGGTTGAAGAAAAAAAGAGATTTCGATCTGCTGGGCCACCCTTTTCTCTATCTCAAAAAGAAAGAATATTGCTGAAGTTCTAGTTTTTATTTTGTTTCTAGAGATAGAGTGTTGAGAAGAAAAAAGAAAAGTTGTTTGCTTTCCTTTGGCTTGGGGTGGTCTTAGAGAGAGAAAGAAGGGAGAGATCCCAGATAAGAAATCTTCACACAAACAAACGACCTTCTAAGAACAATGACATGAAATTTGTCAACATCCGGTCTCTTTTTATTCTCTGCTTTTTTTCTTTACTTCTCTCTCTTCTCTCACATTTCTCTTATTTCTCAATTGTATATTATTTTTTGTCCTTGGGTTCTTGAGGAAATGGGCATTTCTAGATTCTCTCAACCTTCCTTGCTTTTTTGGTACAGATAAATTGATTTTTTTTTAAGGCCCAAATTAACATTAGGAAATAGTAAGAAATTTTTAGCAAAGGTTTAATCTCAAATAAAAAAATATAGATGATAAAATTTGAATTTGAGATTTGAGTTTGTATTTAATATATTGATAATGCATAATCAACCATAAAGTGATAGGATCAAAATTAAAAGTTATGTAAATTTTTAAAAATAAATATTAATAAAGTTCTTTAATTTATTTTTAAGAATCTATTTCTTTTCAATTTTGTTTATTAATAATGTAATAGTTTATAATTGACTGACATTATATAGAAATTATTTATCATTAATGTATCAAATATAAATTTTTGACATTTATTAAAAATTATTTTAAATAAACTATAAAAATCAATTAAACTAAATCCAATTTTTACCGATTCATAATTTTTTATTGAGTAATTAAAAAAATATAACTTGTTATAAAATTTATATTTGAATCCAAACAAACTCTACTTGATTTCACCTCTAATTATTAATAAAATTTCAATTTTACCATGCTTTAAGAGTTTAGATAAAAATTTTAAAAATTTTATATATATATCATATTAATACAAAATTTTTGTGTTTAACCCCACGTAAGATCAGCGGGTAGGTTTGAAAAGAAGGAACAAAATCTCTTAATCCAATGGGCTGTAGTAATTAATAGCGTTAATTAGATTGGAAATTTTCCATTTTAATGAGTGTTTAACACTTCGATTGCCTAACACAGTAGACAATAAGTGGGGCCCTCGGATTCTGTGTGAAGGATTAGGTTTCTTTAGTTTTAGGACTGAGATGTGGGACAGAGAGTTTCGAGTAATAAATGCCCTTCGCATTGGGCCATAATTACGACATTACGTTTCTCTTCGACTACAGCCGTACTTGTGGTTGATTTTGATTGGTTCATCCTCTGTTCACTTCAACGTCAAATGTAATCTAGCAGTGTAAAATATTTTATTAATTTTTATTAAACTTTTATTCATATTATTGTTGTACGGAATCCAATATTATCAAATCCAATAAATAGCCTAATTTATGAATTATGAGCATTGTTTCGTGATTTACTGTTAATTACATTTAAGGGTGTAAATGAATATAACATTAAACGAATCATTTGTGAACCCATTCGATTTTTATTTGTTTATGTTCATTTACTAAATTTAACGAACGAATACGAATAATATTTTAGTATTTATTTATTAAATGAATCGAACATAAACAGAGTTATAGTTCGTTCGTTTTTGTTCGGAAACAGTTTCTTTTATGTTCATTTATTTAAAGTATCATTTGTTATTCTTTCGTTTATTATTCATTTATTTAATTATGTTCATTTATAACTCGTTCATTTAAAGTGTTATTTGTTTATTGTTCGTTTGTTATTTATTAAAATATTAAAATTACTTATATTATATAAGTTATATAATATTTACCCTATTTTTAAGACATTAACCTAAAAATTTAATATGTAATTCTTAAACATATTTATACAGTAAAATTTTATTGGCTTAAAAAATTTATAAAATATAATTATAAAATAATTATAAAATTGAATAAGTTAATTATGCTTAAAATAATTATTTTTTTAAATTAATTTCTATTAAATTAATGTATAATTTTGTTAAAACTTTAATTTATTTTATTTTTATATTTTTATTGTCACTGACACTGTATTGTATTTAAAAATATTAAATTAAAATTTATTAAATTTTTTCACCTCCCATTTATCAAGATAAATTAATTTTTAAAAAATGTTATTATCAAACAGTTCCATGATTTTGAACCCTCCTCAATGTATGATTTTGAACCCTCCTCAATGTACCATCTCAAATTTACTTTTAATGTTGCAATAATGATATACCTAACTCCCTTATATAATTCCCAAGTTCAAATAAATCGAAGTAAAAGGGAGATTTACCAAAAAACAAAAAACAAAAAACAAAAAAAAGGGGAGATTTACCACATATGATTGGTAAAGGTAAATTAATAAAACAGTTTATACATTAAAAAAATTAACAGAGATATTTCCTTAATTACAACAACATTATTCTCATTTACATACAAATTTTCTCACCAAAAGCTAGAAAAAAATGGGTTAATTACAAAGCTTCATCCTTTTCTTTGGTAAGTCTCAAATTGGCTAAAAGCAATGTGTATTTCACCTACTTGGTCCTTTTCCCCAACTTGATTTAGGTTTTGTTTGGCAGCCAATTTGTCTTTGTCTGCACTGAAGAGCTAAGATTATACACTAAAAATTATATATGTAGGTGATTTAATTGGAATGTACTTGATAATAATGATGATAGGAATTCCCACCACCAAGTGGTTGAAAATTAATTCTTGACACAAAAAAGGTGCAACAAAACAAAGAGTGCAAAGGCATAGGGATCAATTTGAAGAAATGTTGGAATTTTGTTTGTTAGGGAATTGCTTGGAATGAAGATGATTTTTTGGTGCACATGGCTTCAAGATATGCATGAAAAATAAACTCATTTTATCAGACCATATATAGCATCTTTTTGTCTTTTTCTGGTTCATCGAGAGATTTAAAGATATAAATTAAATTTTAGAACTAATTCCTCATAATAAAAGTAAGATTCATTAAATCAACTTTTAATTGTTTCATCCCTTTATCTTTCACATATTTATCAACATCTCTAAGAAAAAAAAGCAATAACCATAGGAAAAAGGAGTAGGACTTAATATTTCCTTTAAGAAAATTGGTAGCTTTGTGCTATTCACAAATCAAACTAACCACTCAATCTCAGAGTTTGGTTTGATGAGACTAAGTTGTGGATAAAAATTTTTAATTCCAAACTTATTATGCCCTAAAACATTAAATTAGTAATAAAAATAGTTTTAATTTAATCTTAATTTATATACATTTAAAAATATGAAAATATTGCTATTTTATAACTTTATAATATTTTAATAATTTTTTTTTATTTCAGGTCTTCTGATTAAAGGTGGGTCAAATTTTGAAAAAAAATCTTTTAAAATCTTGATCGACCTAATCCAATCTAATCCATAAATACCTCCAACTTTATTATATTGACAAAATATATTTACTTTATTAAAAATCGTGACAAATAATTATAAAATCTAATCAAGAAATCACCTTGGTGTGCAGTTCCCCAGTTAAATAATAATAATAATAATAATAATAATAATAATAATAATAATAATAAAGCAGGATGTGAATACCACTCTTTTTTTATTTTTGGTACAGATGTGAATACCATTCTTGTCATTTTACCACCAAATCAACATCTCATTATTGAGTAGTTGCGCTAGAGAGGGAAGTAAAATTAATATTGTTTGATTTTGGTATGTTTGAATTTAACAAGAAAGTAAATCCCAATAATATTTATATTTAGTTAACTGCTGATTTATAATGAAACCTTATATGTCAGATTTATATAAATGCACCTAACAATTAAATTTTGCACACCAAATCATATAAAATTTTGAATTTTGAAATCAAACAATTGCTTTATATTCTTTTTGAATAATAATTGTTTTTTATTATATAATTTAAAATCAATTACATGGTTGGTTCAAGATTCAGTTGCCAAAACAGTTCAAGGGCAGATAGGATGTGATAAATGTGGCCCAAGTCATTATCAACCTATTGATAAAAAACATTTTACTCGACGAAAAAGTCGATCTTAAAGCATAATTCAAATGATTGTATAATTTTTAAAGTGTATAATTCTGTAGACTCGAGGTATAATCCTCATGATTTATACTTATATATATTCCTCTTTCTTTCAAATCAAATATCTCCGTTAAAAAGAGAAAAAGATTGCGAGTCAAATAAGTTATTGTGATGAGTTCAAAAACCTTCTTAGATATTTTTAATTATATTTTGTAAAGGTTGAACCTTAATTTTTAACATGGTCCACTTAAAATACTTTTGTGCTATTGTCGTTTTCCTGGAAACTGTGTGCAGCTGTCTAAAGTCTTAACTACTGGCAGATTTTGCTAAGTAATTGTTTAGGGTCCCAACAAGGGTTTTTGTATGGTGAAACTCATTTGTCCCACCAAAGTTTGATTGACTTAATTGATTTTTTGTAAAAAAAATTTTTAATTTGAATTTTTGGGTCACATTTCAATGATTTCATTTTTCCACTTTCATCAAAAAGCTTAAAGGACTCATATTATACACACATGCCAGAAAAAATGGCCTATTTTCAAGACATTTGGATTAATTATCACTTTACATAATTTAAGACCCACATTAGGTAAATTTTATTTTACCTTTATGACTTCAATTAAGTCTAAACGGCTGCTTATTATTGTCTTTAAATGTAAGAATTGTAATTGTAAACACAATGCATTGGAGAGAGCTCTCTCGTATCTGATCCGACCCGATCGTAACTCGTTTCCGAATTAATCGAAGTTTAAAGTAATTTTCGGATACCAGAAGATCTTAGACCAAAAAAAAAGTAGGCCTAACAAATTATAGAGTTCTTTTTTCTTACTTTCTTAGTAATTGGACATAGGTTCCGTAATGAATAGCTAAACTTGTCTCTTGTTTTGCCACATGTCATAAGTTCCATGTGGATTTTTTTAGAAAAAGATGTGAAACTGAATCCCAAATTTTTGAGAAGCTTTTTTACATGTCAATAAAAAGATCGATAAAAGAACTGTAGACTTAAATAATTTGATTCATATAATCTTTTTTAAGAAATAATTTTCACTAAACCTAATATCCAAGTCACTTTAAACGTACGTAATACTCTTCTTTAATCACCATTATGCAGTTTTTTTTTTACCAATAAAATAAAAGATTGAGAAATTTTCAATAGAGATATTTTAACGAGGATTTAATTATATATAAATAATTATATATAAATGATACTTTTATCTTGAATAAAGATTTTATGAAATATTATACAAAAAAAATTTATGAAATAATTATTTCATGTTCTATTTTTTTTCATTCAAATTATATTATATTATAAAAAAATTATTACACATCATATATGTAATAAATAATATTCATAAAGTCAGATCAAAAAAGGTCGGATTAAGTCTTATCTCACTTAGAAAAATTATCTCAAGGCTAAATTATCACAATTTAATTGTTGTTGAATAATCACGAGTCTCATAGTCAAAATTAAGCCACACGTGAAAGTGTAGAAATCAAAAGAAGATGAATGAAAGAAGAAAATTCATACAACTTTTCATCTTTTTTCTAATCAAATTCAGCAACGTCACGTTACCTTTTAAAAAATTATTAAATAAATAAAATAAAATAAAAACAAATTGAAGGAGGAAGTATTCAAAGCTGATTGGATAACGAATTCTTACTATTTTACGAGAAAAAGCAGATAGAGAGCAATGATGATATGTCGTCAAGGAATTGACTGAGGGACATAGATGTAATTTTATCACTATTCAAACCCAATTTAATAAATTCAAGACTTGAATAAAAGATTGTCCGTACACTTTTCCGCTGGTGGCGGCGACACCAACCCTCAAATCTCTAAGCCAATCCGTGTCCACGAATCTTGGGCTTAAAAAAATCAACTAATTAGTTTCTTCTTCTTCTTTTTTTTTTTTTTATCTCACGCTTGTTTCGTATTAAATATATAAAAAAATATAATTTATATTTTTTAAATTTATATATAATTTTTATAAATTTTAATTAAATTTGATAATTCATGTATCTATTTATATTATGTTATATAAAAGATGAAAAATATTATGTCAAACAAAAAACAATTTTTAATTTTTATCAAACATATACAATATTTATTAATTTTTAATTCGTATCACATTAGTAATTTTTTTGTATATGATTTTCGCATCTATCAAATTATTTTATCTAATTTTTAATTTGTTTTATTTCGTATTTATCATTTTTAAAATTGTCGTCTAAAACAAACTTAACTCACGCCTCTGGTTTTCTCTACTACAACGAAAGTACCTTTTTGTATTTTTTTATTCGAAAACTATTTAAAAAAACATCCAAAAAACTATAAAGGAATTAAAGTTGGAAGAAACATTATCTTCAATAAAAATAAATAAAAAATGAGAATTTATATTGATAATTTAGCATGAATTTATCATATAATTTACTTTTTTTTATTAAAATTTTCGATATTCAAAAATCACTTTAAACTTTAATTAAATCAAAGTTAAGTTATTATCAAACTTTAAACAGAAAAAACTCTCACAAAGTTGCTTTCAACTTACTCTAATATTAAGAAAAACTCCAAAAATAATAATGCCGATTGGTTTTGTGCCGTATTAAGTTACTCAACACTTCATTTTCGTATTTATTATTTGTAAAATTGACGTCTAAAACAAACTTAACTCACACCCTCCTTTTCCCTAAAATAACGAAACTACCCTTTTTCTATATTAACGTGACGAAATTGCCCTAGAGTGGTCCCCACAGTTAAATGGTGGGGCAATTAAATTTTCACGACTTCCAAGGAAGGGAGCGAGCAAAGAGAGAGCATCCTGCTTTCCCCCGGCTTTTTAGAGAAAGTAACTCAGAACTGATGTCCCCCACTGTCAGAAATTTACCAGATTTGTCTTTTTTTAAGGTCACATTTTTCTCAGAATCTATACTTCTCATTACAAAAGCTAATGTCCAGAAGAAAACGGTTAGTGCCACTCTGCTGCCTTATTCTTTATTTAATTTTCTTTTACTGTAATAACAAGTCTCAACTTATAATGTATATTATCCCAATTGTGACTACTAAGGGGTTTTGATAATGATTTTGTTTTATGTTTTTGTTTTTAAAATCTTGCAACAAAAAATAAAAATTTTGTTTGGTTAACTTGTTTTGTTTTATAATTCTAAAATTTAGCAATAAAATTTTTGAAATAATAGAAACACAAATTTTGTGTTTCCAAAACATTTGGAAACATGTTTTCTCACAAAATACGGAATGAACAATAATCCTTTAATGAAAACCCACATTCGAATTTTTCCGACAACATATTTATTCTTCTTTTTGGCTAAAACAAAACCTTGTCCCTACGACATCTTTTTCTTTCTTGTTTCTTTTTCTTGTTGCTTCTTCTTGCAGCTTCTTCATTTCTGTCTTGGTTCTTCACTTTTCCTTCAATTAGCTCTTAATTTCTTTATATTTCCTTCAACCCATATCGTCTTTTGTCATATTGTTCGATATCGTCCTTCAATTAACTTTTGCTCTTTTGTTTTTTTGCTCTCCCACACATTTACTACTGGAGCAGAGGAGCGAACACTGCAGTCGACATTTGCCACTACTAAACTGTGATCTTCTTTTGCCTGTGCTCAGCGTGGATGTGCTGCTGATTGGGGGAGGTTATGGAGCCAGGTGTTGGCTGAAGCAATGGTGTACATCTGCAGAGCAAGAGGCATGGCAATGTTTGGATATGGCTTGGCTTCGGTGTGCAGGCAAGGAAGGAATGGGAGGTGTCTAAAACAAACTTAATCTATTTCACTCTTTATCTTTTTTTTAAGTTTTAATATTAATGGTTTTATTTATTTTATTTTGTTGAATATAGTTAATATGTTTAGTAGTTAAATTATGGTTTGAATTAAATTGCATGTTAGGTTAATTATTTTTTTGGTTTAAACATATATGTTTCAACTTATTAGATACCAAACATATTTTATGTTTTCAGTTTTTAAAATTATAAAACAACATTTGTTCACCAAACATATTTTTTGTTTTAAAAATTTCTAAACAAAACAAAAACAAAATTTTCAAAAACATAAAACATAAAATTGACAACGATGCCAAACGACCCCTAAACTAATAGTATTAATTTCTTTGGCTTAGGGTCTGTTTGGCCTAACTGAAGCTTTTATAAAAAGTGCTGTTTGAGTAGAGCTTTTTTAAAAGTGCTGTTAAACAAAGTTAAATTAGCGTTTGGCTAATTTAATATAAAAGTACTGTAGAACGTTAAACACTGTTTAATAGAATTTTTGTATATTTTTAATAAATTTAAAATAAAATAATAAACTTTATTAGATTTAATCACAAACTTTTTAAGTGAAATAAATTAAAAAAATACTTTACATATTAAAATAAACAATTAAATAAATATAAAAATTGCACAAGATAAATAAATTAATGCAAAATAATATAATTTTTTTTATAATTTTGTGAATTATTGAATAGTAAAATGAAAATGTTAAAATTTTCACTAAAGTACATGTTATTAAAATAATACTTTTTGAAAAAGCTTTAATTTATAGTTTTATCTAAAAGTTAAAATTTGCTTTCCGCATAAGCTAAAAATTTTAAATTTTTGAGAGCCAAACACTTTGCTTCTGCTTATGTAGTAGATAAACACTAAAATAAGCTAGGCCAAACAGGCACTTACAACTATCAGTTTTAATTATTAATATTTATATTTAATACATTATCAACGTATAAATATCATATATTGTCAATAAATTATAATATGACAATTTATTAATTTATTAATTTTAAAATGATTTTTTTAGAAATAAGTATTATCAAATTCATTAAGATATGATTAAAAAACAGTGTAAGGGATTTATATTAACAGTACGTCGAATATAAACTCTAATTATTATACTTGCAACTTACAAAATAGATAATGTCAATTATAAAAGCCAAAATCTTACCCTCTTTTCTTGAGTAGAAGAATTTCAGTGTGATGGTTTAAAATTTATTTTAAAATTTGTTCATAATGGTATTTATGATGGAAATCCTTTGTTGTTGTATAAGTTAGGGTCCACAATTGATGCCTATCATTGTAAAATCGAGCGGTTGATGAGTCATGTCCTTTGTTCTGCACAAATATTTATTATACTTTATCTTCCTTTTTCTTTTTTCTTTAGAGGAAATAAAGTAGGTAAACGATTTTATTCCCAAACACAAATGTAAATATGGCCAGTTGGGCTTCCACTGTCTTTCCTTTTTAACAAATATGTGATCACAATCCTTACCTTGGTTTAGCAAAAGTTGGTGCTTTATTATTATTATTATTGTTCATTTTACATCAGGAATAACAGCTAAGTACTGCCCAAAAAAAGGATAACAAGTAAGTATACATTGAATATTTGGTTTAATAATTAATTCATGTTATTTATATTCAAAGAATAAGATTCGAATTTCCCTTTTATAAGTGAAAAAGTAAAAATTGCAGTTGGGATTTTTTTTTGCTGTCATATAATTGAATAATGCTTATTTATCAAATTATTATATGATCATAGTTAAGGTTTAAAATTCAAAATAAAACTAAGTTCATGAGATCCAACAGTAACATTCAATTTTTTTTTTTAATTATGTAACTTTCACATCATTTCACAAGATATAAAATGTATGAAGGACACAAAATCCTAAGTTAAATATTCCGATATTAAAAGTAGTATTGTCTCTTTTAATTTTTTTCTCTATTTAGAATAAACTATTGATTTAAATATTGAAACGCGTGCAATTTAGATGTCTTTGATCTTTTTTATTTTATATTTTGACAAGTTCTTATCACTTGAGACGAACATTTTCTCCACACGGACATCTACATATTCAAAAAGTAATCAATGCCAACAAAAAAACAGTTATTGTAATTTGACCTAAAATCAAGGAAAAAAGTATTGTGGGGTGTCTCTCCTAAAATATATTTGTCACATGGATTGATCATCACATTATAAATTATTCTAAAAAAAATGGGAGAGAAAGGATTAATTTAATTTATAATATTCATAAAGAAAAAAAATTAAAGAACAACTAATTATAACACCTCCCTTAACTAAACTAGAGAATTAAATACTTGATGCTATCACCTACCTAACATAACCATAGTAAAATCAATTAGTTGTTATGTAAAAAAATTGAAATAAATTCTCACAACCATAAATGATGTGGTTTATGATACTTGTCATTCATTGTTTAGTCAGCCATTTTAAAATTTAAAAATAAAAAAAAAGAAATTTTTTTTCTTTTACAATTGAAGCCTTTAGCCTTGAAGAATGGAAATTATAAATATGCAAAACTCTCGCACTCTAAAAATGGAGATATAAGTATAACCAATTACATCAACACTTAAAATCGAATTATGTTTCTTTTATTGGCTTAAAAAATTGTTTAGACACTTAAATTTGGCACCTTGGCTACAGCCAGGCAAGAAGAAAAGCTCCATTGCCAAAATCATTTATCCAAATTCCTTATGTCTGACAAAGCATGGGCCATGTTTAGTTGATTACAGAAGTTCATAGCATGAGAAAAAAGAAGAGGCAAAAACAAAATAGAGGAAATGGAACATATGATTGGGTTTAGAGAAGAGCCTCTATCATAGGTTTCTCATAAGTTTGTCCATTTGATTCCCACTTGTAAAAGCGTGTTAATTTCTAATGAACCAATGATGTGGGCTGTCCTACGTCAATCCAATACCTTACATGGTGAAGCTAAGATAAAATATATTTTTTATAAGAAAAAAATGGAATAATGAAAATAGAGAAAAAAAAGATGGTAGATATCATAATTTAAATTCTCAAATGCATTGAATGTTATCTTTTAAAAATGATTGCATAAATTATTTGATTTACGAAACAAAATTATTTTCGTTTTTTCCTACAATTAGGCACATATTTCTTGAAATGTGTAAACACATCTCTCAATCAAGTGTTTGTAATCACTAGTGGTTACTTATTTTAGCTAAGGTGAAACTAGACATTCATAAAATAGCGATAGTACAGGTAAGCTAGGTAGAGATTTTTAATGTACAAAAAACATATCACAAAAACATCTTTCCTAGTAAGAGGAACAATTGAAAAAAAAAAGAGAACATAAAATTTCAAAGAGACAGTGATAAGATAACAAGAGTACATGCATCTTCTCAGCAAAAAGAAAAGGAGTTCCACTTTTCAGCAAAAAAAAAAAAAAAGAGTACATGCATCTTGTAAGCCAAAGATTGTAATATACAAAAACATACATTGAATTTTGTAAGTAATCCAAAAAAGCTTTTCCAACCTATTTTTCGACATCTTGAATTTATATTACAAATAATAAGAATAAGGTAAAATTAGAATAAACTTCATTCAAAAAGATAAATGTTTTAGATAAGGACCACCAACAATAAGCAAGACAATCCGAGTAAAATTGTTGTTTAATTTTCAACAATTTCGCTGGTTATGGATTCTTAATTTTGGTTTCCTTTCTAACAAATCCGAAAAACTAATTCTTAAATGGCTGCGTATATATAACGTCTTTTATGAAAATAATATATATTTACATATATCATTGAATGCACTAAGTCGATATGGAGGTGCATCTTTAAAAGGTCTAGTGAAGAATTAGTTTCAAGGTGCGTGTAAGTTAATATGAAGACTCTTGTAAAATCCATATATATGTGTGTGTGTGGAGATTTACCAATAATATATAGAAATTAAACTCTATAAATATATATATGGATAATTATTGAATATATTGCCAATGTAATTTTTAAATTCCACAAGTGAAACTAGAATGATGATACATATATTTTAAAAAATAAAAATAAATAAAGTAAATACGTGTATCATTTTAATTTTACTTATGAAATTTTAAAACTCTATCGATAGTATATTGAACAATAATATAATATATACGATATAGTTAGAGAAAAATCTTTAATAAATAAAATTTTAATTTTAAAAATAGCTTTTAACTCTTAATGAAATTGAAAAAAAGATGGGTTTTTTTTTTTGTTACAAAAGGAAAGTAAATGAAGAAATTAGCTAGAAATAAGAAAATATTAGTTAGACAATTGGACAAGGGAAAGACTTGGGTAATACTATATATACTAATTCTAGTAGAAATCTCAAAATATGTGTGGTACACATAATAAAATGCGGAAAAAAAAACAAAATATTTCAAGAAAATATAAGAAAAAAACAGAGGGCCGTTGCTTGTTTTGGATTGAGACCTCTTTGTTTTTTAGTTTCAATTATGAAAAATGTGGAATAAAGTTTGAAATATATATACATATATATGAAGACAAAATTATCCTTTTCTTAAAATTTTTTTGCAATGTAAAGGTGGAGGCTGACTATTAGTACACAACCTCGCGGCATTTTTCTGAGTTCAGAAACTGATTGCTCAATAGATTTGATAATTTTAACACGACGTAACAACGTAATGTAAAAACGATATAAAAAATTATAAAAATATACATTGAAAGATTTTGTGCCGTATATAAACTTGATAAAAATTAAAAAATATATTTATCATTTAAACATGTTAATACAAAATTATAATATGATAATTTTTATATATATTTGATTATTGATATCAAATCGACACTATTTATATAAATACACGAATTATCATAACTATAGTTGCGTAAAACAAGACAAATGATCGGTTGCGATCGTTGCCATAAAGAAAATGACCTTTGTTCCATCAACGGCCCAACTGTTGTGGATCCGAACACCTCTTCTCTCTTCCTCGTGGACCCACCATGTCGAGCCCAGGATCCATTGTAGAAAATATCTGGTCCTATCCAAGAGCATGGGAAATTGTTGCAATCAAAGAATTGTCACTTCGTGCCCATCAATGTGAGGTCCAACATAAGTCACCGCTCATTGTGTTCGGTGCGGGAGAGTACACGGAAAGCCACCACCTCTACTCCATCTCGAGTTATGCCACAGAAGCCGATAGGCCGCGACAACTTGCAGAAGCGATTGGATTTGATGTCGTTTTGTTTGAGCCAACGAGTAGGTTATGCATTGCTGAACTTGAGCCATGCAATGGTTGGGATGTGCACGGTGCAGCACTTACACTGTTACACACTTGTTGTTTCTCCGGCCGGGCTTGGTGTTCATATGCTATTGATGCCGCGAGGGACTTATCGGGCAAGTAATGCGTGCTATGAAGGGTCCGCAAAGGCAATGGGGATATAAGATTAATATCAAGGAGAGTAGCTTGGTGCTTAAGTACGACAAGAATGACATTGTGATCAAGGACCCGGCTAGCTTTCAAGGGGGAAAGTGGTCATTTGATGTCATGAATAAATACTTGATTAATGAACAAAATGTTGAACTAGTTTTGGTTAGGTTTAGCTGTTTAGGGAAGATTTGAAGGTGTTAGGCCATAGGTACATTTGGCCCAAATAACAACATGCCTAACACGAGGCCTATGATCATCCAAGAGTCAGGTTATTGGCTGTCCATAACAAGTCTTCATCATCTCTGTCAACTGATTATCACGCTTAGTAGACTGACACCTTGATGGGGTTCAAAACAGATAAACAAGAATGCAGGTATACGAGGAGACTTCAGAAACACAATTTATTCATTTTCAGAACTCTATGAGCTCTTTCTCCTCTTTTTCTTATTTCTAAATATATTTGCACAAACACTAACTTGAGTATCAAAGTGTGTCAGAGTCTTAACTTGACATCTCCTAATCTGATTTTCTCCTTGCAAGTCTCATAAGCACTATAGCCCGCTCATCTAGCACCATTTCTTTTAAGAACTATGATCAAGGTACAAAATAATCTCAATAATATAAAACTTATAAGAATCAAATTATTCATGGATAAAGAGGAATAAGTAAAGTTGGTTTTATATCCAATGAAAAATTATCAAATGAACTGTCAAATGCCAATAATTTTTAAATCCAAGAAATAAGATTAACAACAAATATCTCTTAAATATTAAAAATAATAATTAAAAAAATCAGAATATGTGACAATATACCCAAAATTATATTTTCAGCGTATCAAAAACTAACCCAATGACCAATTCCCCTAATAAAAGAGGCTTGAGCAACAAAATTTCATACTTCCATTCAATTTTCAAAGGGTAGACATCATTCCATCAAGGTCTCAAGCCATGTTTTGTCATTTATTCCTAGGCAGGTAGCAATATTCGTATAAATGTACATGTAATCGCCTTTAATTGCGCATTAATTTTTGGAATCTCGTTTGAAAAATAAAAAAGCACCAGGAAAGGAACAAATGTTTGAACTCATTCATTCATAGAACAGATACACATGTAAAGCAACTATAAAATTTTGTAAGACGTAGTCAATATTAGATGAACCAATGTTTTTCTTTTTTGTTTCATTTTCAATTCTTTTTCAATAAAGACAAATTTAGAACTATTCATAATTAAAATCATTAAATTTGTGACATGCGGTAATATCTCTTATAATTATAATTAACATCAAAGTTTATAAATATTTAATCAACTCATACAACCTGACCATGACTTTGTTTAATTAAGGTAGCCGACAAGCAGCCTGTTCTGTCCTTAAATTACAGTAATCCCTAAACATCGACAGATTGTTTCTAAACATACCTCTGCCCAAAGCAACCAAAATAATCCGTTCTTTTCTTCAGTCATTTGATCAGCCGCTAGCAAAAGCAAAGCCTCCAGATAACTTGAGCCCGCAGCATCAGCACTTCTCATTCTCAGATATATAAGTTCAGGTACAGTTTTCTGCAGCATGTTTACACCACCAAAACAAAATATTACCCACGAATATTTTCATAGATAATTCCGTCGGGAAAAGCAAATTAAGATGGTGTAGATCAGCTGATCTTGCACTTTAACATTTCTTTTCTTCCCTGAATTCTAACTCACTAAGCTTCTATCCATCCCTAAATTTTCACCTTCATGATTCTTGCAAATCTCCCAAGTCAGTTGGCATGGCAATGAACCACTCCTGCAACCATATTTTCTATCTCTAAATCGTCATGCTTTCAAGCTCAATGATATGTTTAGCACCATGCATGCATGTTACATTAATATCTGAAAGGCTGTTTTAATGTTAATTCCAGAGCGATGAAGAAGATAGGTAGGGGATCGAAAGCAGCCATTGCGACGGTCCTCTTTTGCTTATCGTTGTTGTGGTTTCATATGATGAGCCTGTCGTCAATCTCAAGGATAAACAGCATAACAGCAACGTCCTCGTCGTTGTCGTCGGCGTCGGCGTCGTTTTCGTTCAGAAATCAAGGTAAGATTCTTCATAAATGAAATCTTCATATTCTCCTCTCTCTGCTGGCTACTTCGGTTGGAGGGTTTTTGTCTAATATTCCTACCAACCGCACAGGCACAGCACAAGATTCCACTCTTAATTTCTGTTCATATCCAAAAATTAAAAAAAAAAACCAATTATCATATATAATATATAAGTTTAGGGTTTATGGTTAGGGAATAAAAGAAGTGATTTCAAGTCCGCTCGGCTTTAAATCTCAGACTTGTTGAATACTATTACTTAGAAGTTGCATGATTCATTTGAAACTTGAGTTAAGTTTTAGGTTTAACTCTATAAATATTAAATTTAAAATGTTGATAGGTTGCTTTCATAATTTTAAAATATTACTACAATATACATTGGTACATTTTGATTCAATGATTATTAATTATAAATTATTGGTTTTCGGAATGCTAAACCACATTCCCTAATTGGAGGTTGGTGAAAGAAGACGAAAATGAAAGAGTATGAAACAAAACATCTTGATTCAATGATTAAAGCTTTTAAATTAAAAAAAATATTGTAAAATATTTTTTTATAGTTAGAGGGAATATGTGTAACTGGTTTTGTCTTTTCCTTATTTTTGGTCCATTGACTTACATTTGAGAATAATCTACATGCTAAAGTTGGTACTTAGTATTATTTTATTGAATATTACACTAACTAGTCGATTATATTAAGTTTTGATGCAATTCATATCACCGCTATAGTAATATTTTAAAAGAACAATCATTTATTTTTTTTACTTGTAGATTTGACAACATTTTTTCTCTAATATCAATTTGAAACTTTGAAATAAAAAATTATGGTATTAAGCATGGATTATTGGTTACTCCCTTAAGCAGTACACTTTTCATTTGACGTTAGAGCCATAATTAGTATGTTACATTTAATGAACCGATAACTAAATAAACTAACAAATACAAATAATAATAATAACAAAAAATAACAATATTGGGACAATTTCTAAGAGTCATGAATTTATTCTCTGCTCATCGTTTTTAAGATATTACATAATTAGTATCTCAAAATATTAATTTTGTGTTTATCTTTTATAATGTGAAAGTATGATAGTAAATCATAATAAGAGGCATAAATAAGATATTTGTTTTGGTAAGTTATTCAGATTTGATTAGGATAAAATTTGAATTTGATTAAATTATTATCAAGTTAAGCTTGAGTTTGAGTAATTTGAATTATCAAATAAGTCTATTGAGTTCGGGTATCCTAACGAGCAGTTTGAATAACTCATAATTTTAATCAAATTTTTATATTTTAATTTATATTCTCATTATTTTTAATATTAATTTATGATTTTACTTTTAATGTTTACAAAATATTATAAAGAAAAATCTCAATATGAATTGAAGTACAAATAATTAAGTTTGAAGTCAAGTACATGGATCAAATTCACTTTTTACTTTGTAAATGAGTCTAATCTAGTGAACTCAAATAGCTTTTTTTTTTTTCAATCAAGTTTGAATTAGAAAAATAAATCTTAATCAAGTTTGAATTGAAACTCAAATCTACTTCTAACTTCCATTCTGTGTCAAAACCCTAACTATCTAAGCCTGTTATAGCATTAAATATTTTATTTTAGTTAAATTTAAAATAAAATAAGAACAGTTGTGTTTATTATTAATAAAATAATTTTTTTATTTTTTAATTGCAGAAAAAATACGTCTTAAGATGAAATCAATAGCAAATCAAAACCGCCAACCTCTACGACGTGTGCAGCTTCCGAGGACTAGCCAAATCAGCTGTAACCGTACCAACCTGCGCTATGATCTCTGCTCAATTGATGGCCCTACTGTCTTGGAAACCACCACCTCGACATTCTTCACCATGGGCCCCACCACCAGCATTGTCCAAGTGGAGAAAATCAAGCCTTACCCAAGGAAATATGAAGATTACATCATGGCCCAAATCAAAGAGATCTCTCTGATCTCAGGCCCAAAAAGCCCACCGTGCACCATCAAACACAATGCTTCAGCCCTAGTATTTAGTGCAGGTGGGTACACTGGAAATTTCTTCCATGCCATCAGTGATGGGCTCATCCCCCTTTTCATCACCGCTAGCTCTATCTTCCCTGATCGTGATTTCATCTTGGTGGTCTCCGAGTTCCATGATTGGTGGTTTAATAAGTATAGAGATATACTAAATCTTTTCAGCAAACACCCGATTGTTGCCCTTGAAAAGGATAACACCATTCATTGTTTTCCTTCGGCCACTTTAGGTCTCATGTCACATGGTTTCATGATAATAGATCAAACACTAATTCCAAGCCCCAAACCGGTAACACTCATACACTTCCGAAGTCTCCTAGACAAAGCTTATACTCAAAGTACTCCTCTCTCTTCTTCTTCCCATTGTTCGAATTCACAGCACCGACCATGCCTCGTTTTGATAGCTCGAGGCAACGACGTTGCACGACGGATAATAAATCAGAACGAAATGATTCAAGTAATGAAAGAAGTTGGATTTCATGTCACTGTATTTGAACCAAACCAAGGCACACCTCTTCATGAATCCTATGCATTATTGAACTCAAGCCATGCAATGGTTGGGGTGCATGGTGCGGCAATGACACATGCATTGTTCCTTCGCCCAAGTTCAGTGTTTGTGCAAGTGGTTCCAATTGGGGTTGATTGGGCAGCTGATGCATTCTACGGGAGAGTGGCCAAAGGGATAAATTTGGAGTACATTGAATACAAGATTGGAGTGGAAGAAAGCAGCTTGGTGAACAAGTATGGGAAGGATAACTTGTTGCTAAAGGATCCCTATGCCCTTCAAAAGAAAGGGTGGCCAACAGAGATCATGGACATTTATTTGAAAGAACAAAACATCAAGCTTGATTTGGTAAGCTTTAGGAAAAGTTTGGAGGTTGCGTATAGGATGGCTAAGAAGTTTATGCACAAAGAAGGGTAATACTTTCTTTTATCGCTTTCAAACATTGTTCATCGTTTCGTTAGAGAAAAATAAATTTTTCGTGATATTTTTATTATGTTGATTTTTTATTGGTACAAAAATTTTAAAAATTGTATGATAGTTGGACTTCATTTTATGTATAGAGAGTACTCTTTATTTTGATTTGTTTTACCTTCAATGAGAGCTTGTATTTGTTGAATTCAATTTATAAAGTTTTAAATGTTCATAACCAATATATAAAATAATAATTAAAAAAATTATTATTTGATTGTTGGTGTTGTTGTTAGTTATTTATTTTTACCCTCCCTTTCTTTTCTTTTTTTTTTTTAATTTCTTTCGGATTAAGTATTATATGGGCTTATTGCAAGTAACTACAAAATTATTTAATATAGTCTGTATCACACGTTCACAACCATATTGATGTCATTTCAGTTAGAAGTATTTAACAATTAGTATTTAATTCAATAATAAAGACAAGTGTTCATTATTTAAAGAATTGGATACTTAATCTATTAAAAAGAGTTAGATTTGAAATATCTTGTACATAAAAAATGTATTTGAGGGGCTCGATACATTACTTTTTAATTCAATAATAAGTGCATGTGTCCATTATTTAAAGAATTGGATTGAAACAAAGATTTGAAATCTATTTAATGTAAGAAGTATTTGATGATTATATCAAAATTATACATAATATTGTTAGTTATTATTATAGTAATAAGTTGTGATTAATTTTGTTAATGTCACACAGAATATAGTGAATTTTCAATTTTCACGATAATTTTGATAATAAAATCCTATGAATTTTTCAATTTTCACGATAGCTTTAGTAATGTCACGTTAAGTTTTATTTTTATCCGTTGATTAATATTTGACTTTTATTTTGATACTATTTAATGAAATAATGGATTCGAATTCTCTTCTTTCATAGAAAAAACCATTTGTTATTTATTTAGCAAAATTATTTAATACGCAGTTGATTAATAAATATTATAATAATAAATTGTAATTTTGGTAATGTCATAGCAAATTAGGTGAATTTTCAAATTTCATACTAATTTTGGTAAAAAATCTTGTGAATTTCAAGTATTTACAATAAATTTTATAATACCGCGTCAAGTTTTATTCTTATCCATTGATTGGTGTATAATTTTTTACTTTGATTGAAAATAGTTAAAAGCTAGAAAAAAATTATTTTATGAAAGAATAAGCTAAATCCATTTACCTAATAATTTTATACTGTCAACTCAATTTTTTTATCTATTGATTAGTAATTCAACTCTTAATTTGATTCCAAATAATTAAAATAGAAAAAATATTTTATGAGAAAATAACATAATGTTCCTTAAAATAATTTAAATTTTTATTATTTTTAACCAAATTAAATTTGATGATCTGTTAAGTAAAATGATGAATTTAACTTTTATTCAATTTATACCAAATCAAGAAAAGTAATAATGCTAAATTAGGTAAGTATTATCTTATTACACCAAAAACTAGGTGCCTGAAAAAAATATAAATTCCACAGGCCCGAACATGAGCACAGGGAGTTGAAAGAGATTGTCAGGCTTCTCTCTGGTTTGTTGTGAATCTTTTCTGTCAGGTTGTCTGAAAATTCATCAATGGAGGCCAAGCTACTTCAACAATCCTTTTCTTCCATTCTGAACAACAATGGTGCAAAATCTTCAAGACCCATGTCAGGTTTCACTCACAAAACAAGATTCAAAGTCATGGGATCGGGTTCTGGTGCAAATGTGTATCGTTCTGCTGGAGTTTCATCTTCTCCATCAAGCATAAGGTGAGAGCTACTATGAACTGTTAGTTACTTGTATTTTTCTTCCTGGGTTATGATTTTGTTCATTCATTCTGATATTTGTTGAATGATTTTAGCTGGTAAAAACTGGTAGGTGGGTGTGGATTCTGTTGAAGGCAATGGTGAGGTTGTTCAAAGAGTTCCCTTGAAGCTTTTGCTTTGTAGGAAAGATGGAAAAGAGAATGTTTAATCCAATAGTTAAGTTGTAAAATCAATAAATCAATAGCTGGTTATGTTGTTCAAAGTGTGGCTCTCTAAGAGGCTAGGAGCCCTACGGATCTTAATATACAAGATGTAGGCCTTATAGCTAATGCTCATGCTTTCCAAATTTATGTGCTTTGTCATGATCCACCATAGATTGTTCCTTCAACCACAATTATGTAATTTAAAACTCAAAGGTAATGAATATAGTAAAAGCATAATATTCAACATACTAATTATGAAAGGATATATCTAGCATCCTCAACATTGTAAAATGATAAAGATACCACTGTATACACTCACTATTCAAGTAAAATATATGACAGCGTAAACAATTTGAATGCATTACAATTAAGTTAAACATTCATTTAATATGAACCCTTCGTTTTATCTCTTTCTGCCCTTGATTTTTGTTTTTGTTTTGATCATATCATGTAAGAAATTTTGGCCAAATACTTGTGTCTATAGCAGCTTAAAGCCTTAAAGAGAAACAATTCAAATTAAGGTTCCATATTTGTTTTTTTATGTGAGCTTTTCAATTAATTTTAGTTGGCAGAGAGCTGTCGGTTATTCAATTTCTTTTCTTTTTTTTTTTGGTTCCTACTTATCAGTTATTAGAGTTTTATGTTGGTTTTTTAGCTAATTAGAAATTTTGTTAATGGCATGTTTGTAGGTGTTCATGCTTTTGAGGTTTTTTTTTTTGGACTTTAATTTTTTTAAGTTTCATGTTCTGCAGTTTGTATTTTTTTTTTTGATCTTTTTAAATTAACAAATTCCAAGTTTACGTTGTGCTTCAGAAATATTGTTAGCACGTAATTTTGAAATTAAGCCTTATAAACCACCCAAAAAGAAATTAAGCTTTATAAAGGAAAAAGATTTCCTTTTTTGACAAATAAATTTGATACCACTGTATCCCTTAATCGAAAATACATAGAAAAGAAAAACACCTATTTATCCCTTAATTGAAAATTAAAAAAAAAGTTAATATGCAATAATAATAATAATAATAATAATAATAATAATAATAATAATATGCTTTCAATCGGGTTGATCTAAAAAATTCATAATAAAATCTACCTAAAATAAAAGTCCATTGGCCAAAGACTCCGAGAAATGGATCATGCATGGTCCATGGCCAATCCATGCATGCTATGTCTACAACTATCAACCATGCCGATTGCAGGGCAAGGCTATATTATATGTAACTTTAATTGAAAGTTGTGTTTGCTTAAGTATGGTGGATTGAAAGTTGTTTTTTGTTTACAAAGGGACTGGAGGTTATTTTTTCTTATGAATCTGTGCTCGGAGTTGTTTATGTAACGACCCTTTATATCGAAAATACGAACCAATTTTTTTTTCTTTTCACTTACTTGGTTAGGCTGTACGTAGTATCACTAATCAATTTCTAAGTTAATATTATATTATCTAAGTTAATGTCCTTTAGTTACCTTAGATCTCAGTCAAATTCTCTCACTAAGCATGCATTTATAATTTCGAATCATTCTACCTGATTAAATATATCTCTACCCAAGTTGCATGCATTGTTATAAACCATAACTATATTCTATACTTCCTTTAATTACATCCACATACTATAAAAGTACTGAATATAGAAGTCTGAATATAAAAAGAATATTGTACATCACATACCTTCAAAAGTGGTACAAAAGCCTCGAAGGACTTGCTTAAACCCCGCGTACAAAGCACATACTGCAAATAATCTGGAAGGTGGAGAAGAGGAGGTGAGCTTTTTGGAAAGCCCAATAAGAAAATATATATATATATATATATATAAGAAATAGATACCGAATTTCTACATGCAAGTTTCCAAAATATTTATTAAAGTTCAAAATCGAAATTTATACATTTCGGAAACCAAAACATGCTTATGCAGTGTATCAGAAAGTAATTCATTCAAAACCGTAGATAAGCATTATCATTTGAAACATAATTCGAAACACAAACATTCAGAAACCATAATCGGCATAAGTACAAAAAGGAACATATACATACCTAAGTTGGAGACATAATGACTAAGCAATACTCAAGCAGTTTAAATTGACATATGGCCATAGTCTAGAGGGGATCCATAGTGAGCACTGATCAAGTGTCAACTGGACCTGCTGTGGACTGGATCAAGGTCACAGCAATAGAAACTCTACTGTAGATTGGATCAGGATCATACAATAACCCAAAACATTACATACTGTGGACTAGATCAAGGTCACACAGTAGTCCAAAACATTACTGCAGTGATTGTTAGTCATGTCTCAAAACATTTCCATACATATAGTTCCTACTGCAGACTGATTCAAGGCCACACACAGTAGTCCGAATATAAATACCTACTGCGGGAAGAATCAAGATCACATGCAGTAGTTTCAAAACAATACTATACTGACTTTAGTTAGTCATGTCTCAAAATATTTTATACATATATCTTTCGAAATCCGAAATAGTATTTTTTGAGCTTTAGGAAAGTTCATAACAAAAGTCATATACATTTCTTTCAAAAGCATATAAATCATACATACTCATAATATCTTCAAAACAATACCATAAGTTGATAATTTCCTTGAGACAAGTATCTCAGCTGAAAGTCTTATAAACAAATCAAAGCCGTAAGATTTAATAGTTTTCAAAATAAATATATATGCCGAATAATTGGTCATTTTCAAAAGATAGCTTACGTCAAGCTTAAATCATAAAACCATTATCTTCATAAAAATCCGACAGCATAACGACTTATTTTTTCTTAAAACCCACTGCAAAATAATACAGTTTATATAATCACAAAGTAGTTGATTTTAAAATAGCATCTAGTACCCCTTACGTTCTGATATATATCTCTTACCTTACGCACTTAACAAGCATCTGCTTTAAGTTTTCGAATCAAGGCCCAAGCTTGTAGTTGCTCCAAGTCACTACAAACCAAAATCATCACCGTCTTAATATAAATTTTAATCACGTTTAATCGTCTACCAACATCATATATTTTAGAGCAACAATTTAGTCTGCTTCTCTTATACGTCAAAACTAATTCTTTATATGTATGTTTATATGTATTTGCATAATAGCATTTCAATTCAGATCATGTCCTATATTCCTCTTTCCCACCAAGCTTATGGTATGTGTGTGTGTGTATATATATATACACATTTATACCTATATATATATATGATTTATATATGATGCACTGATAGTGTATAGTTTCTATACACTGTCAATGCATCAGAGGTTGACACCTCATCATTAGGCCCTTATATGCAAATATAAATAAATTTTTTTATTTGCCCATAAGGGCCTATTGATGAGGTGTCAACCTCTGATGCATTGACAGTGTATAGAAACTATACACTGTCAGTGCATCATATATAACTCATATATATATATATATATATATATATATATATATATATATATATATATATATAACTCCTCATTATCCATGCTCATGCACCCTTACTCATACAAATATTTTCTAACCATATCATATATAATTGCACAATGCATTTATACAATTCTTTATAGTTTTAATTAGTCCTTACCTTGAAAAATCTTTTCTCAGCTAAAATTTCATATCTCTATTTCTCCTCAAAATATCCATTTGAAATCTTATACCAAAACTTATCCAAAATTTATTCCCCATTATCACACTAATGATGCATATATAAACATACTTATTTTTGTAGTTATGCATCAATTTGTCCTCATCTTATTTTTCTTAGTGTACATATATACACACACATCACAGCAGAGAAAACAAATTGTTCTTACCCCTTGGACTATGTTAGCCGAAACATACTTTAGTCGTCCTCCCTATTTAAATGTTGATTTCCTTCCACCTTGACCATTATTTCCACCTCAAGACTAACTGTTCATTTCATTTCCAACACAGGTTTTATTACTTTTATTTTTAACTTCACATCCTTGTAATAGATATATACATTTATTAACCAACAAACGTGTGTGTGTGTGTATATATATATATATATATATATATATATATATATATATATATATATATATATATATAAAACCAAAACCTCGTGAGAGCCTACCCTCTGGTTTTAAACTCCATGCCGAGCTTCATTTTCCAGCCTTTGTTCAGCCTCTTGTGCTGCTATGGAAACCCGAGAATAAGCCCTTGCACTGTCCTGTTTTACTCTGAAATCAACTCTAATTTTTTCAGCCTTTAACAGCCTTGATCTCAGCCACAAAACATCACAAGAAAATAAACCATTCCGTCCTTCAAAGACCATAAAAGTCTAACCCAAAATTCCAGATTTCAGTGTCTATAAATCACCGTCTCTGTTTGGTGCTAGCTCCTGTTTCAGCTTGCTAAAGTAGCAAACCGAGACCCCATTTTCATCAGTCCACTCCCAAACAGAAAACCTTCACGCTTCCTACTGCTTTCTAAGTCCGATACCCTTGATGTCCTGAATGAGTTAGAGGAAAAATGCAGCTCTTTTAAGCTACAGTAAGATCGAAATAACAGTAGCTTTCAGTTGCTACGTGAGGCCATGCGACGGAAGCACCTTGTATTTCCTTGGTTCTTGTTTTTGCTGCACTTTGGTCTTCTCTTTTTCCTCCACTATCGGCTTCCACTCTTCCTTCTTTTTCCTTTCTTCTTCCTTTCTTTTCTGTCAATGGTCGAAATCCCTTTTTCTGCACTTCATTTCTTCATCTGGTCAGCCCTCTTTCTTCTAGCTTTTCTTGTTGTCCTTTCTTCCTTGATCGAGAGCCAGACTAGTAGCCACCAAATGCAGCCACTGTACCTCTTCCCAACGCCTGAAACTCTCCTCTGTTTGGCTCCCAAAACTCAGACTTAAATTCCCTCCTGCTGCAACTCTTTCCTTGACCCTTAGCTGTCGATTCAAATGGGATTTTATTGCAGCAAAACGTGAAGAGAAAAAAATGCAGATTCTCACGTAAAGTAGAAAGCTAAAGGAGGGGTTAAACCGACTGACATTAGGTTGATGATGATGATGATAATGGACGGTGAGAATGAAACAAACGTGGACGGTTGAATGAGTTAGTGGGGTGACTGTTTTCCAAGCTTCTTCAAGGAGCCACGCCCACTTCCGAATATCTTCTTTATTTGTTAAATTAATTTATCTATTTATTTTACTCCACTTGATATTTAGTTGTTTTATTTCTAAACTGTCTTAATCCCATACTGCATAATATTTATTCCATCAATGTATCATACTTTCTAAAGTTAATAATTTATATTGTCTATTATTACATTGAATTCTAAAGTCCCTCGTATAAATTAATTTCCTTCATACTCTTCAAAATCAATCCTATAATTATATCTTCTCATTATTTTAATTTTTCATAATTTTTCATAGTCCAAATCAATAAATCCATATAGTGCTCATTCTCATTTAACCTTCTTAATCATCATAGCTTCAAGTTAAATTCTCTTATTATACAAATTTGCCTCCAAATTACATTGTTTAGTCCACTAAAATAAAGAATTTGCAGTTGTTACAGTTTATGTTATGAATGATGGATTCCCTTTTGTTATGAATGTCTTTAATATTTTTATCAACATTCTCGAAGTAATTTAGTGAAATATTTCTAAACAAAGTAGTAAATGTAATTTCTAAGATAGAAATTATAACATAGATGGACTGGATTATTCATCAGCAACAATTTCTGACATAGATTAAACTATTGTAACATGAAAAAGATAACTAATATAGACTGGATTCAACAACAATTCAATTCTTTCCTCTCCTCTTGTCAGCTGCCACAGTTAACATTGCATGGAATGAACTTGCCCAAAAACTCGATGGGGTCCTTGCTTCTGCTCAACAGCCATCAGCTCTCTTAAGATAAACAGCATGCTTCTTCTCAATTCATTTTAATGGATTTGAATAATTCATTTGTTTAACAATCCTATAGGCAAGGCAACAAGCCTGACATGACGACTAACTTGTTCATTAACTTTTCATTGTTGTGGTAAGAGCATTATCATTTGGATGTGGCATAGTATATTCAAGTGACCTATTAATTTGTATATTATGATCTCAGCAGTTAGAGTAACCTTGTAAGTAGACTATGTTGAATGAAATAATTTTGAAGATTGATGATAAGATTCTTTTAAATGGTTAAATGTGAGACCCAAATTTTTATATACTGTACACCATATTATAAATGATTGACAATAAAAATAAGTTATTGAGTGGAATTAAAAAAAATATAAATTATGAAATCCCACTTTAATTTATGGAATGTTTGGAATCTAAATTTCCATACGGTGTATGTGAATTAGAATGAAAATTTAAGAGATGAATAAAAAGTATTCAGTTGGAAAGAATTCAAAGAAATTAAAGTAAATGTTACACAAGGAAAGTAATCTTATTGGTTGAAGTATAAAAAAGAAGGCTGAAGAGAAGTCAAGAAAGATGGCTACAAAGTGGATTTAACGCCACTTTCTTTCTATGCAAGACCGATCGGATTAGCCTTAAAAGGCTGATAAAAATATGTTTTTTTTTTCAATGTAAAATAAGAAAAAAAAATGCCTATTGGATGGCATGGATAGAAGTCAATAAGGGAGCAGCAAAAGTGGACTTCCACGCCACTTTGCTGCTTATACATGTCCCTCTTCAGCCTTTTTTAAAGGCTGTTGGACTATGAAAAATGGTATTTAAAGATATAACATTCAATGGTATTATATATTAAAATAAGTAGGCCAAAGATTTTGCAAAGAAAGAACAAGAAAAGTCAAAAAAAAAAAAGAGGCAGCCATTCACGCCAATAATTTTGTTTCACTTGGTGTTCAGTTTAGTCACCAAAGATGTGTGAAAAACAGACTTTTCGCAATGTAAAATCCAATAAAATAATATTTAAAAGAAGAGGGATTAAATGTGTACACATGCAAGTTATTATATCGGATGGAACACATAAGAAAAGAGGAAAGAAAGACTAGACCATGCAGCCAATAAGGTGGACTTTCACGCCACTTGCTTCTTGTGTTGCACGGTTAAGTCATTTAAAGAGCTGAAATAGTAAACTTTGATAGAATAAAATAACATACAATAAAGAAAGTTTAACACATGAAATAATAGCTAAAAGCTCATTGGTAGAGGCTTTGAAAAAAAAGAGTGAAATAAGTCTATAATTGTGCAGCCAAAGTGGACATCAATGCTACTTTTTCTGCTGTTGATGGTATCACACGGCTTCACTCAAGAAAGGCAAGTGAAATGCAGATTTTTGTCTCATAAAATATAATATATGTTACTTAAGAGAAGAGAAGAAATTAATGCTTTGCAGGTGATCAAATTCTTGGATGGAGAATAAAAAAAAAAAAAACAAAGACATCAAAATAAGTCAAGTCGGGTGGAGAAAATGAACTCCACGCCGTCTGTGTTGGATGTAGTTTTTCTACAAGACTTTAATTCACGAAAAGACAAAGGAATGATGAAATAAAATAGATAAGATGCTAGGTGATTAAGTGTTATTGGTTGTCTTGAATATATGGAGACATAAAAGAATAAAGACCTCAGCAAATTGCCTCCCTCACCATCGAACTTGTTGTTCTACGAGAGGCAGAAGTGATTCCATTTTTTTTTGTTCTGTTTCAGCCTATATTCAAGCAAGAAAAAGTTAGCAAAAACATTAGACCTTGATACTCATCCTTGCTTAATAAATCCTTACCTATTTGAAGAACCCTCAAAGGATCAAGAAGATAGAAGGCTAACAGGAAGAAGGAACAAGTAAAAAAAACAACTTGTTCTGTTTGGCAGTCCACCAATTAGTTAAGGTGAGCTTCCATGATTTTATGCTTCTTGATATCAAGGATAAAATTCCATGTTTTATGACTTAGTTAATATGATTATAGGATTAGTCTTAGTTAAATCTTGTCAAAGTATGACATTGGAAGAAGTTAAAGTCTTGAGTTAGTCGAAGAACTAAAGGAAATAGGTTAGAAATTTTGATAGGATGATAAGAAATAAAGTATGGAGTATAAATAAAATGAAGAGTAAGCTTGGAAATTTGAAAAGATGAAGGATCCAAAATTTGACAAATTTTGGAAGGTTTGGTTGGCATGAAAAGATGAAAGAAAATTGTGGTTTCATGCAAGTAGAAGAAAAATATTGAAAAGTCAATGACCATGGCCATTGAGAGGTTCGGCCATGACAATTGGACAAGGAAATTTTGCTGAAAATTATAGATTTTGGTGAGAAATAATTATAAGAATTAAAAGAAGAGAATTGGTGAACTTAAAACCGAAAAAGAAGCTTAAGTGAACGAGTTGAATTTTAGCACCAGTATAATTTATACTGGTTGTGCTCATAACATGAAGTTGGTGGCTGCATTGTGCGAATAATAGTGGCTTAAAAATAAGAAAAAAGTTATTAATAATTTTCAATAAAATTATTTTGCAGCCCGAGTTGACGGAATACGGTAAACGTAACCAGGAAGCTCAACTTCAAAAGACTGTCGGGAATTGAGAACTCAGTAAAGGCAGGTGATTGGGAAGCTAGGCTTCGTAAGACCAGGTAAGGGAGATGTGTGTGAAGTGAATGCATGTCCTGTGGAGTAAATATTATGAAAATATTACTAAATGTTTTGTTTTCTGACATGCATTATTTGATAAAGTGTTTTTGGACTCGGGCGAGCTAAAAGCTGACCCTTATGTTATGATTGGCAAACTAGTACAGGGCGGGTGAGCCCTTGTTTTTCTAATGTTAGGCGAACGGTTATGGCGAGCGAGCCAAACCTTTTATCATTTGGGCGAACGAACCCTTATTTTGTGAAATGAGGCGAACGACCCCTAATTTATCAAAACCCGAGCGAGCCAATGGATGGCGAACCCTTTTTCTATGCCTTGGGCAAGTGACCCTTTTATAATTCATTTGGGGCGGGCGACCCCTTTGTTAAGAGAGTTGAGGGCGAGCCAGTTTACCTGTTGTTTTTAAAGGCTAAGGTTGGCAGGCGAACACTAATTCGCCGCATTGATGAGTTGACCATGGGCGAGCTGACCATGGCGAACAGGTTTCTCTTTTCTAAATATTTTTCAACGGAACATGAACTATTTAAATAGCTTTGAAAATAGAAAATATGAAACCATTTTCGGGCAAGTTGATTAATGGGTGAGTTGACCATGGACAAAGTAGCCATGGCGAGCCAGTTAACCCGGGCCTTTCTCACATGGAATTCAGTGAGATTGCAGGCTGTTTTTAAAACCTTTTTGGAAGGAAAATCATTATGAGAAAATGATGAATTTGTGAAATAATTCCTTAAAGGTTTGGTTTTCATGAGATATAAAAGTGATTTTTGAGACTTTAGGCCCCGAGTTCATGCATTTCTACTGAGTGACCTGCCTGGGGAGGTGGCTCGGTCGATGGACCAACGAGTGCACCTCAGGGCGTCACAGGGCTGATGGACCCGCCAAGTCATCAACGGTCTCGAGGTCGCTTGGCAAGTGGACCCGAGGACCACCTAGAGATTGTGGTCATAGATCTATTGTATCTCATTTTGGGATGATTATTCCGTTCTCGCAAGGGGGAGGGGGAACGATGATAGCATGACTTATTTATAGGGTGATGCCTAGTCTCAACTTGTTGATTTCTGTTTACTGAGAGGATTTGTTAAATCCTATTTACTATTTAATTCATTTTATTGTAAATTGTTGAGCAAACAATTTGAAATGATGTATGGAGAGTACTAGTTACTATAACCACTGTTTAATATTTGATATGATTTTAGGAAAAATAAATAATTTGTGGTATATGGTTTTGGTTTTATAAAGCAGCATATGTCTCTTTTACTGAGCGTATGAATCGCTCACTTCTTTATTTTGACTCCACAGATAAAAGACACGGAGTTATAGAATTATATTCCAAATGGATATAGCTACATATAAAGCACTGGGGCAACTTATGTCAAATATGACAGGTACAGCCACTTCTTTTACGTTTCAGACATATGTATACAATACTACATTATTAAAGAAAGACAATAGGGGATGTCAGATGTAAGGAATAATGAAAAGAATTTCATATTCCGTATTTGTTTAATAAATGTTTATCATTTATTACTGTCACTGTTAAATGTTAATGGCATCACAGACAGCGCAACCGGTAAAGTTGTATAAAAATACGTGAAAAATGTGGTAACGGGCTGTTACATTAAAATATGTTGCTTGAATGAAATTGGATCTTGTAGAATCATATTAAATTTTTTGTCAAAACTAAACTTATGTTTATGCTATTAGATTTTGCATGTTATTTCTTCGATATCGGATGAAATTGAAATAAATTGAGCTCGAACTTAAATCTTACTGCTATTAAGAAATTGCCAACAACTTTGCATTCTATGCATGTAAAGAGTAACTCATGCAAGTAAAATAACTTCAGCTAATAATAGAAATGAGAAAACAAAAACTATACGTTGAGTTCATTGAATTAGACATGCTTCCCAGCCTTTCGTTTAATTCAATGAACTCAACTAAGAATAAAAGCATGTCTTAAGTATGTTTTCTTTTGGTTTTGCTTCCTGCTAGGCTTCTGGTACTTTGCATGCTGCCTGCCATGGACAATGTAAACTTGTATGATCTTGATTTTCTGTCCTTTTTCATCTTCCTGTTCCTTTTCAGGTAGAAACTCACAGATACAATTATCAAGTTGCAGATCAACTTTATTTCAATTGCAGAATCTTTTCCATCCCGTTATGCATGTTCGACCATCCTTCCATTTGACAACCATCCCAGTACTTTTCCGATTGTATGGGTCAAGAAAGGTAACTTCCTCATTTCCCTCTAGACCCAGATCATAATCCTTAATAACATCACTCGGAACATACTGAGATCCACACAAAGAATATTGCCGAAGTCAGCGGAAAATATTTCAGAAACGGTGATTCATGATATTGACAAAACGAAATTTGCAATAATTGAGAAGAATCATAAGAGCCAAGTATTAATCAACAAAGATGCAATTGCAAAAGGTAACTAAAAAAAACATGTAAATAGTTTCTACTTTCTAGTAGCAGCATCATCAATCCGAATGCTAATTGCTTATGATAAACATACAACATAGGCAAGGAACATGTTCTGGTTTTCTTATGTAAACACCAATAATCCTAAAAACTACTTTTAGAAAAAAAAAGGCTATAATCAAGTAACTAGCTACAAAATCCGAGCACAAATTCCCTGAGCAGCTGAGAGAGAAGCAAATTCAGTTCTTTACTATATGATAAGACGAATAAGAATAAAAGAACATACCAACTCATTCTACTTGAGGAGGAAGAAAGAAGGGAAGTAGAAGAACAAGAAGACAATGATTATGATGATGAAGAAGAAGGAACTATGAACAATGAAGGAACTACCTCTATGGTGGAGTTTTTTAGATCAAGCTCTTCGTCTTCAACCTCCATAGGGGTAGTTCCTTCATTGTTCATAGTTCCTTCTCCTTCTTCATCATCATAATGATCGTCTTCTTGTTCTTCTACTTCCCTCCTTTCTCCTTCCTCAAGTAGAAGATTTTCCATTTCCTGTTCCTGGAAAACAATCTTCTGGCATCCATTTGAGCCTAGTGCTTTCACATCGAGCACAGAAAATCCATCATAATTGAAAAATAAAACATCTGTATCCTTTATGGAGTTTTCATCAATGAATCTTCTCCAACCTTCTCAAAATGCATCTGGCCATTACATTTGTTAACCTCCACATGCTAGCGTCGCCCTTCTTTATTTCTAAGAGTGCCTGTTGCAGGTAGCAATTCATTTGAACACTCAACAGCAGTAAACAGGATGAGCTACAATTACAAAATGCAGCTAGAATTCAGCCATAAATCAATTAAGCAAAAACACAAAATAAGTACAAGAAACTGCATAAGCATTTCCTTCTCTTTGTTTTACTTATCACAACCATTCTTTATTCCTAAGCGGATCAAGAGGGCAGGTCATTTGAGCTCTTCAATTGGATACATAAGTGAATTTTCGTATTATACAAAAAGCATACACTACTTAGAATACAAACTTACAGGAAAACAAATTCTGAGTTTCTATCTTATTGACTTTCTAGCCAGTGCTTGTGTAACATCCCGTTACCACATTTTTCACGTATTTCCATACAACTTAACCGGTTGGGCTGCCTGCGATGCCATTAATATTCAACAGTAACAATAATAAATGATAAACATTTATCTATTAATGATGGAATATGAAAATTCTTTTCATATTTCCTTACATCTGACATCCCCTATTAACCTTTATTTCACTAAGGTAGTACTGTATACATATGCCTGAAATGTAAAAGAGAAGAGACTGTACCTGTCACATTTATCGTGCCTTGCCTCAGTGCTTTAAGCATAGCTATACCCATCTGAGAGCTAATTCTCTCAACTCTGTGTACTCCTTATCTGTGGAGTTAAAACAAAGGGGTGAGCGATTCATACGCTCAGTAAAGGAAACATATGCTGCTTTAAATAAAGCAAAACTATATATCACAACGTATTTATTCTTTTCTTAACAATAACCCAGTAGAAAAGACAGTGGATATATAGTTAACCACTCTCTTAAAACACCATTCAAATCACTGGTTAAGCAGTTTACTTTTAAAACATAGTAAACAGAAATCAACAAGTTGAGACTAGGCAACAATTAAATCATACTATCATCGTTCCCCCTCCCCCTTGCGAGAACGGGATCTGCCGCTTTTGGGGTGCACCCGTAGGCCATCGCCCCTCACGGCTATCTCAGATCTATGGCCATAATCTATAGTGGTCCTCGGGTCCACTTGCCAAGTGACCTCGTGTAACATCCCAAAACCACTATACAACAGAACATTCACTTGTAAACTACACTTATTTACCGGTTGGGCTGTCTGTGGTGCTTAACAGCTTTTACTACATTATGAATTAATAAAGTATCTTCCTTAAGATGTACATACATTCCCTTCGTAGTTAAAGTAGTACTGTACAACTTTGCTGAATATATAAAAGAATATAACATACCTTCGATCTCAAATCTCTGGAAGGTAAGTCTCTTAGTTCAAATCAGTTATCTGTGGAGTGGAAAATAAGGAGTGAGCGACAATGTGCTCAGTAAAGAAGGTGTATGCTGCTTTAAAAAAAATAAAAGCTAAAATCTCAAAACCATTTAATCATCCTAACGATCACACTCATTAGGAAATAATAAACACAGTTAACAATAAAAACAGGATTCACCAGATCCTTTCATAAATCTTTTAATTGAGACTAGGCAGTAATTCAAATCATGCAAAGAACACAAGTCATCCGCTTTTGGGGTGCACCCGTAGGCCATCGCCCCTCACGGCTATCTCATCTAGATGTATGGCCATAATCTGTAGGTGGTCCTCGGGTCCACTTGCCAAGTGACCTCGAGACCGCTGAAGACTTGGCAGGTCCATCAGCCCTGTGACGCCCCAGGGTGCACTCGCTGGTCTATTTGACCCGAGCCATCGCCCTAGTTAGGTCACGCAAAGTACATAAGTGATAATGCATGAACTCATGGCCTAATGTCTCAAAATCAAGTTATCATTTCCATAAAATGATTTAGTTTCCAAAAGGGTTTATAACAAGTAAAACAACCCTCCTTTTTCAACATTTTCTATGAAGAAAAGGCAGGTTGGGAGCCGGTTCGCCCACGGCTAATTCGCCCAGGGTCAGCTCGCCCATTAGCCAATTCGCCCAAGGGACTACTCGCCCGAGAATCGATTCGCCCAAGGGACTACTCGCCCGAGAGTCGATTTGCCCAAGGGACTACTCGCCCGAAAATTTGATATTTTCTATTTTCAAAATAATTAAAATACTTCATTTTTCATTTACGAAATTACATTTAAAAATCGTTCGCCAGAGCCTACTCGCCCTCAGTAGCTCGCCCTGACTACTCGACAAGATGGCGAATAATAGTCGCCCACCTCAGAGTTTTCAAAACACAAGTATGGCTGGCTGATAACAGTTCGCCCGCCTTTAACTTTAAAACAAGGGTCGTTCGCCCAAACACTTTAAAAGGGTTCGCCCAACTATGGCTTACCGGATTTCTCTTTAAAACAAAGCACTCGCCCAAATCTCAAACCGAGAGCTCGCCATTGGCTCGCCCGAGTTTCTGTCTAGCACAAAACTACTCGCCCGCCTTAGTCAATTCGACCAACCAAAGAACTTATGGCGGCTTGTAGCTCGCCCGAAACCAAAACAATTTATCAAACGATGCATGTCAGAAAATAAAACAAATTCCGATATTTTCTTAACGTTTTTACTCCACAGGACATGCACTTGCATCACATACAACTTCCTTACCTCGTCTGATACGGCTTAGGTTCTCGCCCGCCTTGCTCGATTCCCGTCTGCAAAGCATTTATTCACATTATTAATATTTTCCAAAAAAACTTATATTTTTCCTAAAACATATGGCAATTTGGCGAACTCAGTTCGCCATTCGCCCGTCATTGCTCGCTTTCCATTAGCGGCTTATTCGTGGGAGTTCGCCCTTGTAATGGAATACGTTGGCGCCTTCTTTTTCACCCACTCGCCCTACTGGTTATCATCAACTTTACATGGACGACTACTATTATCGCCATTCTCGCACACTGGCGATCACGGGTCCTCGCCCGCCGGGACCACATGTTGGCGAACTCACATAAACTTTCTCCTAACCTCGTCCCATCCTTTGGGCGAGTACTAACCCATTTCGACTAGCAATTTTCTACTCGCCCGTCGTGTTTCCTTACTCATTCTTGGTTATTTTTCCATCTATTTTCTTATATTGTTCAACTACAACCAGGCTATATCTATGATTAAATATCAAGAACACTATAAAAGCTATGAAACTCACCTTTACTGAGCTGCTCTTCCAACAACAGAATGTTTTCTTGCCTTTCTTAGCTTAGTTGTCTGTTTCCTTATTTCTTCAACATTAGACGAAGGTTTGGCTAGTTAAGAGTGAGGTTTTCACGGTTCCTGTACGTGAGGAAAGGGAAGAAAAGTTAACTTGCAGAAATTCAAGGATTGGGTGAGACGGTTGTTTAAGGAGGAGAAGTTTACTTCCATCGTTTCTCCTCTTGAAGCCTCCTTATATAGGCATGTTAGTCCAATCAGGATTCACCATCTGCTCCTTATCCCTTCCTTCATCATTACCTCGTCTGGCAGTGCATTAATTCATGAAGAAAATTGCATCAAGAGAACATCTGAACGGCATTAAAACGGGTAGAAAAGGCAGCAAAAGACGTCATGTTATTGACTAAATTTTCTCTCCTTCTCGCCAACTTCTTCCAGCCGCCCACGTTGATTGGCTCTCCTTCCTCTCTTTTCTCCATTCGTCTGACAGCCCATTAAATGATGAAGAATTTCCAGCCAAAGGAACGGCTTGCAGTCAAAAAGGGAACGGGCGACAAGGTCTCTGCACATTTTTGACTACAATTTCTCCTTTTATTCTTCTTCTTTCCCACGCCAATGTCAACCACAATTATTAACTTTGTCTTACCTCATTTAATGCTCTCATACCATAATAATTAAATCCCAACAGTATCTTGTTACACTTTAATATTTATTTCTCTTTCTTTATACACTACACTATAAATCATCTCTTAGATTGAAAAGTGGAACTCACATTCGATTTAATTTCACAAAATTTTTATTTCCACTATCAATAATGTACACATATGGCATACAGTATAATAAAATTCGGATTTTACATTTCTCCCCACCTTAAGAAATTTGGTCCTCCAAATTTAACTTGGACCTATTACTGAAAGAGCTCCGGATACCTCTCATGCATAAGGCTCTCTAACTCCCAAGTAGCCTCCTCCTCATTATGATACTGCCAGAGCACTTTAACCAACGAAATCGTCTTAGATCGCAATACCTTATCTTTCCTATCCAGAATCCGCACCGGTTTCTCAACGTAACTCATGTCCTCTCTGATCTCCAGTGGCTCATGTCGAATCACGTGAGAAGGATCTGGATTGTACTTTCTCAACATCGAGACATGGAATACGTTATGCACTCCTGACAACTCTGGTGGTAGTGCTAACCGATATGCCACATCTCCAACGCGATCTAAGATCTCATAAGGCCCAATGTATCGAGGACTCAACTTTCCTCTCTTCCCGAATCTCATAATACCTTTGGACGGTGAAACCTTTAAAAATACATAATCACCTGCTATAAACTCCAAGGGTCGGCGTCTAATATCTGCATAACTCTTCTGCCGACTCTGAGCTGTTCTGAGCTTCTCACATATTATCCGTACATCACTAGAAGCCTGCTCGACCAAATCGGGAGCTAACAGTTTACGGTCTCCAACTTCTTCCCACGCTATCGGTGATCTGCATCGTCTGCCATACAAGGCCTCATATGGTGCCATGCCGATACTCGTATGAAAACTATTATTATAAGCAAACTCTGCCAGGGGTAAATGATCGTCCCATGAGCCTCTAAAATCCAATGCACACGCTCTCAACATATCCTCGAGCGTCTGTATTGTACGCTCGGACTGCCCATCAGTCTGTGGATGAAAAGCGGTGCTAAAACTCAACTGGGATCCCATAGCCTCCTGAAATCTCTCCCAAAAATGAGAGGTGAAGCGAGAGTCCCTATCAGAGGTGATACTCACTGGAACACCATGTAACTTCACTATCTCCCTGACATACAATTCGGCTAAGGCACTAACTGAATCTGTAGATTTCATGGCTAAGAAATGAGCAGACTTAGTCAATCTGTCGACTATCACCCAAATAGCATCGTACCCCTTCCGGGTCCGTGGTAATCCCATAATAAAATCCATAGTTACATGCTCCCATTTCCACGTAGGAATCGATAATGGTCGAAGCATACCTGCCGGCTTCTGATGTTCAACCTTAATCTGCTGGCATGTTAGACATCTTGCAACAAAATCTGCGATGTCCTTTTTCATCTTAGGCCACCAGTACACTTTCCGGAGATTCTGGTACATCTTAGTACTACCCGGATGTAACGTGTATCTAGAGGTATGAGCCTCTGATAAAATCAAATCTCTAAGCTGCTGATCACCGGGAACACATATCCGACCTCTAAACCTCAGTATCTCATCGGTGCCAATCTCAAAATCCAACTCATCTCCCATTTGAATCTGGTTGGCCACCCCAATACAATAATCATCACTCCTCTGAGCTTCCTTAATTCGATCCATCAAATCCGGCTCGATACGAAAACTAGCGGTAAACCCATACTGGTCAGAGGAAACAACTGTCAAACTGAGGTTAGAGAACTGCTCTATCAACTCATGTTCCCTGATCATCATGTACGATACCATGCCAACATGCTTACGGCTCAGTGCATCAGCTACTACATTAGCTTTACCTGGGTGATACAGAATCTCACAATCATAGTCCTTTAATAGTTCCATCCACCGTCGCTGTCTCAAATTCAACTCTTTCTGTGAGAATATATACTTCAGACTCTTATGGTCTGTATATATCTGAAATTTCTCTCCGTACAAATAATGTCGCCATATCTTCAGTGCAAACACCACTGCGGCTAGCTCCAAGTCATGTGTCGGGTAATTCTTCTCATGATCCTTCAACTGTCGAGAACCATAGGCTATAACCCGACCACGCTGCATGAGCACACACCCTAAACCTTGAGCGGATGCATCCGTATACACCACAAATCCACCTGATCCGCTAGGAAGGGCTAATACAGGGGCACTAGTCAATCTCTTCTTAAGTTCACCAAAACTACGCTCACACGCATCATTCCACTCAAACTTTACATCCTTACGTGTGAGTCGTGTCAATGGAGCAGCAAGTCTAGAAAATCCCTCCACAAACCTGCGATAATATCCGGCAAGACCTAAAAAACTCCGTATCTCGGTAACCGTGTTAGGCCTCTTCCACTGAACAATGGCCTCTATCTTGGACGGATCAACTGATACCCCGTCTCTCGACACTACATGTCCGAGAAATATAATGTGGTCAAGCCAGAACTCGCACTTACTAAGCTTAGCATATAACTTTCGCTCTCTGAGGGTCTGTAGAACAATCTGCAAATGCTGCTCATGCTCCTCTGAAGTCTTAGAGTAAATCAGTATGTCATCAATAAATACTATGACAAACTTGTCCAAAAATGAATGAAATACCTCATTCATCAAACTCATAAAAGCTGCAGGGGCATTGGTCAGTCCAAATGGCATCACTAAGAACTCATAGTGGCCATAGCGAGTTCGAAAGGCTGTCTTATGCACATCCGACTCCTTAATCTTCAACTGGTGATAGCCTGATCGAAGGTCTATCTTGGAAAACACCTGTGCACCTCTGAGCTGATCAAACAAATCATCAATCCGAGGCAGTGGATACTTATTCTTAACGGTAGCCCGATTCAACATCCGATAATCAATACATAACCGGAGGCTACCATCCTTTTTCCGAACAAATAATACTGGAGCTCCCCACGGTGACACACTGGGACGTATAAATCCCTTATCTAATAACTCTTGGAGTTGCTTCTTGAGCTCATCCAACTCTGTCAGTGCCATCCTATATGGGGGTCTAGAAATCGGCTCCGTACCGGGTACCAACTCAATCATAAACTCCGTCTCTCGATCCGGTGGTAACCCTGGTAAATCCTCTGGAAATACATCCGAGAAGTCCTTAACCACAGGAATCTCTTGTATTTTTGGATGCTTCCTCTCAACATCCTCCACACTAGCAATATATCCTTCATAAACATTCATACACAACCACAATTTCAGTACACATGTCATTTCACAAGATAAATTCTCATACTTTTATTAATTTACAATAACTTTACAATGTACTTTTCGGGATAAGAGAAGGTAATAAACTTAGTATTACAGTCCAAACTAACATGATTTGCAGCCAACCAATCCATTCCTAAAATGATATCAAAATCATATATATCCAGTAAAATTAGGTTAGCTGTCACAACCTTCTCTCCTATAGTCAATTCACAACCCCTATAAATCACATCTGTCATCTGAAAATCATTAAAAGGAGTTTTCACTCGCAATGTATATTCTAACAACTCCGGCTCTACTGGGGTCCTGTTGGCATATGCAGGCGATAAGAATGAGTGGGTAGAACCCGGGTCAATTAAGGCAATTACGGGAATATCAAAAAGATAAATTTTACCTTTAATCACATCGATAGAGGCGTCGGCAGTCTCCTGATCCAACGCGTACACCCGACCCTGAGTCACAACCTTCTTACCCTTTTCTGCGGCTGTCGCCCGTCTTGGCTGTGAGGGTGTCGCTTTCTCGGGTGCATTCTGAGCTGCCGGGGCCGCTATCTGAGGTACTGCAGGAGGTATAGTAGAAGCAGTCGACTCTCTACGCATCGGGCAATCCTTAATAAAGTGCCCCGTCTGTCCACATCTAAAACATACTCCAGTCATTACAGGACAAGGGCGCGATCCATGCGACCTTCCACAATGTCTACATAAGGGCGCAACACTCCTCTGAGTGGTAGTGGGGCCACTAGCAGGAGTAGAAACTGCTGGTCTATCAGTTTTGCCCTCTGAAATCTGTATGCCCGAAGATCTGGTCTTCTTAAACTGCTCTCTACCTGCTCTATCCTCCATAAACCTCTTAGCTTTTCCTTTTCCTTTGCCTTTACTCTTGCTACTGAAATCGGACTGGAACTGCTCATAGTCCCTCTCACATAACTGAGCCCGTTGGACTATCTCATCATAAGTCTGTATAACAAATGGGGCTAGCTTTACTCTGATGGATGGCCTCAAACCCGCTTTAAATCTCGAAATCTTATACCGGGCATTTGTACTAGTCTGTGGATCAAAACGGCTCAAGGTAGTAAATTTAGCCTCATACTCATTTACTGACATACTACCCTGTACTAAATCCATAAATTCCTGTTGTAATTTATCTTGAGCAGTGTCAGGAATATATTGCCTTCTAAAAGCTTCCACAAACATATCCCATGACAGATCCTGATGCTGAGCAAATAATACCGTCTGGGTGGCCTTCCACCAATGTCTCGCATCATCTGCCAGTTGGAACACAGCTAGGCCCACTTTCTCTGTCTCTGAACATCTCATAATCTCGAGTAATCTATCAATCTCTATAACCCACTGTTCTGCCACCAATGGATCCCTAGTACCTTTAAACTTCGGTGGATCCAATTTCTTAAATGATTTCACCAATGCCACATTACAATATGACTCTGCATTTCGTGGCTGCTGAATCAGTGGCTGTGGTGGAGCTATCGGTGGCTGAGGTGCTGGTGGTGGAATAGGCTCAGGCTCAGGCACAGCTGGTGCCGGCTGTGGCGGTGCAGGTGCCTCTACTGGGGCTGCGGGAGCTGTAGCTCTCTCCCTCTCTGCCCTATCTGCGGCTCTATCCGCCTGATACATAGCCATAAAATCTGCTATTAACCTCTCCACCTGAGTTACACGATTATCGATGCTCTCTAGCTGTATAGGACGTGGAGGTCTTGGGGCAGGTTCCGGTGTCTGTGGTTCCGGAGTCTGTGCCGCCCTACCTCGGCCTATACCTCTCACTGAGCGCATCCTCCTCCTTCCACTCATATCTGTACCACAGAAATCGTTTATCACTTATCATTAACACATCAATTATATATTCAGTTTATACAGTACTACAGGGGAATGTATACTATTTCACCATTTACTTTAAGCATCGTTAGACATCCGACCAACCCTGCTCTGATACCATTAAATCTGTAACATCCCAAAACCACTATACAACAGAACATTCACTTGTAAACTACACTTATTTACCGGTTGGGCTGTCTGTGGTGCTTAACAGCTTTTACTACATTATGAATTAATAAAGTATCTTCCTTAAGATGTACATACATTCCCTTCGTAGTTAAAGTAGTACTGTACAACTTTGCTGAATATATAAAAGAATATAACATACCTTCGATCTCAAATCTCTGGAAGGTAAGTCTCTTAGTTCAAATCAGTTATCTGTGGAGTGGAAAATAAGGAGTGAGCGACAATGTGCTCAGTAAAGAAGGTGTATGCTGCTTTAAAAAAAATAAAAGCTAAAATCTCAAAACCATTTAATCATCCTAACGATCACACTCATTAGGAAATAATAAACACAGTTAACAATAAAAACAGGATTCACCAGATCCTTTCATAAATCTTTTAATTGAGACTAGGCAGTAATTCAAATCATGCAAAGAACACAAGTCATCCGCTTTTGGGGTGCACCCGTAGGCCATCGCCCCTCACGGCTATCTCATCTAGATGTATGGCCATAATCTGTAGGTGGTCCTCGGGTCCACTTGCCAAGTGACCTCGAGACCGCTGAAGACTTGGCAGGTCCATCAGCCCTGTGACGCCCCAGGGTGCACTCGCTGGTCTATTTGACCCGAGCCATCGCCCTAGTTAGGTCACGCAAAGTACATAAGTGATAATGCATGAACTCATGGCCTAATGTCTCAAAATCAAGTTATCATTTCCATAAAATGATTTAGTTTCCAAAAGGGTTTATAACAAGTAAAACAACCCTCCTTTTTCAACATTTTCTATGAAGAAAAGGCAGGTTGGGAGCCGGTTCGCCCACGGCTAATTCGCCCAGGGTCAGCTCGCCCATTAGCCAATTCGCCCAAGGGACTACTCGCCCGAGAATCGATTCGCCCAAGGGACTACTCGCCCGAGAGTCGATTTGCCCAAGGGACTACTCGCCCGAAAATTTGATATTTTCTATTTTCAAAATAATTAAAATACTTCATTTTTCATTTACGAAATTACATTTAAAAATCGTTCGCCAGAGCCTACTCGCCCTCAGTAGCTCGCCCTGACTACTCGACAAGATGGCGAATAATAGTCGCCCACCTCAGAGTTTTCAAAACACAAGTATGGCTGGCTGATAACAGTTCGCCCGCCTTTAACTTTAAAACAAGGGTCGTTCGCCCAAACACTTTAAAAGGGTTCGCCCAACTATGGCTTACCGGATTTCTCTTTAAAACAAAGCACTCGCCCAAATCTCAAACCGAGAGCTCGCCATTGGCTCGCCCGAGTTTCTGTCTAGCACAAAACTACTCGCCCGCCTTAGTCAATTCGACCAACCAAAGAACTTATGGCGGCTTGTAGCTCGCCCGAAACCAAAACAATTTATCAAACGATGCATGTCAGAAAATAAAACAAATTCCGATATTTTCTTAACGTTTTTACTCCACAGGACATGCACTTGCATCACATACAACTTCCTTACCTCGTCTGATACGGCTTAGGTTCTCGCCCGCCTTGCTCGATTCCCGTCTGCAAAGCATTTATTCACATTATTAATATTTTCCAAAAAAACTTATATTTTTCCTAAAACATATGGCAATTTGGCGAACTCAGTTCGCCATTCGCCCGTCATTGCTCGCTTTCCATTAGCGGCTTATTCGTGGGAGTTCGCCCTTGTAATGGAATACGTTGGCGCCTTCTTTTTCACCCACTCGCCCTACTGGTTATCATCAACTTTACATGGACGACTACTATTATCGCCATTCTCGCACACTGGCGATCACGGGTCCTCGCCCGCCGGGACCACATGTTGGCGAACTCACATAAACTTTCTCCTAACCTCGTCCCATCCTTTGGGCGAGTACTAACCCATTTCGACTAGCAATTTTCTACTCGCCCGTCGTGTTTCCTTACTCATTCTTGGTTATTTTTCCATCTATTTTCTTATATTGTTCAACTACAACCAGGCTATATCTATGATTAAATATCAAGAACACTATAAAAGCTATGAAACTCACCTTTACTGAGCTGCTCTTCCAACAACAGAATGTTTTCTTGCCTTTCTTAGCTTAGTTGTCTGTTTCCTTATTTCTTCAACATTAGACGAAGGTTTGGCTAGTTAAGAGTGAGGTTTTCACGGTTCCTGTACGTGAGGAAAGGGAAGAAAAGTTAACTTGCAGAAATTCAAGGATTGGGTGAGACGGTTGTTTAAGGAGGAGAAGTTTACTTCCATCGTTTCTCCTCTTGAAGCCTCCTTATATAGGCATGTTAGTCCAATCAGGATTCACCATCTGCTCCTTATCCCTTCCTTCATCATTACCTCGTCTGGCAGTGCATTAATTCATGAAGAAAATTGCATCAAGAGAACATCTGAACGGCATTAAAACGGGTAGAAAAGGCAGCAAAAGACGTCATGTTATTGACTAAATTTTCTCTCCTTCTCGCCAACTTCTTCCAGCCGCCCACGTTGATTGGCTCTCCTTCCTCTCTTTTCTCCATTCGTCTGACAGCCCATTAAATGATGAAGAATTTCCAGCCAAAGGAACGGCTTGCAGTCAAAAAGGGAACGGGCGACAAGGTCTCTGCACATTTTTGACTACAATTTCTCCTTTTATTCTTCTTCTTTCCCACGCCAATGTCAACCACAATTATTAACTTTGTCTTACCTCATTTAATGCTCTCATACCATAATAATTAAATCCCAACAGTATCTTGTTACACTTTAATATTTATTTCTCTTTCTTTATACACTACACTATAAATCATCTCTTAGATTGAAAAGTGGAACTCACATTCGATTTAATTTCACAAAATTTTTATTTCCACTATCAATAATGTACACATATGGCATACAGTATAATAAAATTCGGATTTTACACCTCGAGACCGCTGATGACTTGGCGGGTCCATCAGCCCTGTGACGCCCTGAGGTGCACTCTTTGGTCCATCGACCGAGCCATCGCCCTAAGCGGGTCACGCAATAGTAATGTATGAACTAGAGGCCTAACGTCTCAAAATCAAATTATAACTCATGAAAAACCTTTAAGGAATCATTTCTTAATGTCATCGTTTTCTTTCCAAAAAGGCTTTAAAAACAGCCCGCAATCTCACTGAATTCTGTGTGAGAAAGACAAGGGTTAAACTGACTCGCCATGGCTAGTTCGCCCATGGTCAACTCACCCATTGGTCAACTCGCCTAAAAACATAATGAAAACAATTCATTTTTCGTTGAAAAATTTTGGAAAAGCGAAACCTGTTCGCCATGGTCGACTCGCCCGTTATGGCTCGCCAATGACAGTTCGCCCAACGCGGAGAACCATTGTTCGCCCGCCTGCGTGCTTTTAAAATCCGAAAGCAAACTGGCTCGCCCTCAGTGGCTCACCCAGTAATCAACTCGCCAAAAGGTCTCAAATTTCTATTTTTGAAAATATTTAAAACGACTCATTTATTTCCTTTAAGAAATTACTCTTTAAAACTATTCGCCAGGGTCAACTCGCCCTTCACGGCTCGCCCATGACTAACTCGACAAGACAGTGAATTTTTATTCGCCCGCCACTTAGCTTTTCAAAACAGCACTATATCTCGTTGATTGCGGTTCGCCCGCCTTTAATTTAAAACAAAGGGCCGCTCGCCAAACATATTAAAACCAGTTCGCCCGCCCTTAAAACTAGAGACGGTAGTATAAAATTATAAAACGGCTTTGTTCGCCCTTCAATACCAATTCGCCCATCATAAAAATACAAGGGCTCGCCTGCCCTGTATCAGTTCACCCAAAACAGCATAGGGGTCGGCTTTTAGCTCGCCCGTATCAAAATAATTATCAAAATAACTTTCCTCAAACAATGCATGTCAGAAAACAAAACATTTAGCTTAATGTTTTCATAAAACTTACTCCACAGGACATGCATTATTTCACACATATCTCCCTTACCTGTTAGAAACGAAGCCTTGCTTCGCCCTGCTCTCTGTTCGCCCATAGCCATTCCCATTATCGGCTGCAAATTATATAAATTCCATTAATATTTTCTTTATAAATATTTTTCCATTACTTGGGCGAATTGAAATAATTCAAATGACTACTCGCCCAAATAAAGCTCTACTAGTTCGCCCAAATGAGCTCGCCATTCACCATATGGCTATCACGTGGCATATCGCCCGCCATTACACACCGTGGTTTTGTGAGCTCGCCCAACATTCAACTCACAAGGCCTACATTTGCTTAATTGTGGGAGTTCGCCCACAATACCTATTCGCCCAACGCCTCTGCAATTGAGCTCGCGCATGAATTCATTTGACTATAATTGGGCGTTCTCGCCCCTTGAACACAGGCTTTACCTTGGCGAGTTCCTCATTATCTACTCGCCTTATTGACGATTACTAGATTTCAACATGGGCGATCACTGTAGTCGCCATTGTCGTCACTTATTCCATTATTTCCTTGTTTTCATGTTCTCTAAGGATCTAACTAAAACAAGGTTGTGTTCTATGTTGTAAACATATAAGTCTACCCTTGAATATCAAGAACACCTAAGAAATATGAAACTCACCTCAATCAACTGCACTTCCAGAACAAATTGCTTTCTGTCTCATGTTGGCCTTCCTTTTGTTTATTCCTTCAGCTCACCAATTATGAAAGAAAGGCTTTATAAGCAGGTTCATGTATTTTGGCCAACTGAAGAGTGAAGCTCAGTAAATCAAGTATGACAGAAACGGAAGGAATAACATAAGCTCTCAGTTGCATAATTTTCGGGAGGGAGATGAAGTTTGCTAAACAGATTTGCCTCAAGTTTTTCTTCTTATATAACCCTGCTCAACCAATCACTAACTACCGCCTGTCCCTTATCTGCTTCTTTCATCATTTCACGTCCATCACTCCTTTAATGCATGAAGAAAACTGAAGCACAAGTGGCGTGAAAGTCTCCCTTTCACACTCTTTTTCTTCTGCTGTAGACTTTGTTTACTTCCTCAACCAATAAGGCTAACTCCCTTATTGACTTTAACTTTTCTTCATTTATTGTCCTCAACCGTATATTTCACCAAGTCAATCTTGGCTGCTGGGTTGAATTCTGTTTTCATTTGCCCCTCTATCTGGACGACCACCTTACTCGCCAAATACATTGGCGTTTCCAAGTCCTCGCCACAAGCGGGCCATCACTTATCCACGAAGTTGGCGAACTCAACTACTTGCCAAAGAAATAAGGAAAACAATCAACTCGCCACACCACACCAGTTCGCCAGCCATTCAGCTATTCTTTGCCCCTATGTGTGGTGATCACAAGTTCTCGCCCTTTTGGGACCATCACCAGGCATGGCTCAACTCGCCAACCTTGTTCTGATTCACCTCACACATTGGCGAACACGCCTATTCGTCCACGCCCTAGTCCAACTTATCGTGACCATTGGCGAATGTCCTCTTGCTCGCTCATTGGCGAGCTGCCAGCGTACTCGCCCGTCATGTATTTCTCATAATTTGCTCCGTTCTCACCTCAAGTCAAGGAGCTTTTCACCCTTATTGGAAATCAATATTCTTTATTTATTTAATTTCCATTATTACTTTTATGAAATTAGGCTCTACGGTAGGGTAGAATCGGATCTTACAGCTTGTCTTCTGCAATGCCTGCAGAACTTAGGTGCACTACATTGAAGCTGATCCCTTAGTTAAATCTATCTTATGAACCCACCATCCACCCTCCCAAAAAAAAGTTCGGAAACCCACGAAACCACTGTTATCTTCAGGATTCTGACATTTCTAAGTCCATTGTTAACACTACTCTCTAACATAGGAGTACCATAACATAGCAACTCCAAACCTATCTAAGCATATTTCCTGCAAATAAAAGGAATCAAAAAATTGATGTCACTTACTAAAAGCTCAAATGCAACAAAAAAAAAAGGCAAATGGATAGTATATGCGTATACCCATGAAACAAAAAAGATAAAGCTTCAGCCTTTTTGAGATATACAAGCCAAACGTTGAATGAAACAAAAAAAACCCAAAAAACGTTCAAGGAAAGCAAGAAACTAAACAAGTTAATGCTTGAAAAAATACCATTCTTTCAAAGCTTTCGTTTTAAAGGTAAACCTTGAAGAAGTTCTTAGCTTCTAAGTTGGACGTTTTTCTTTCTCCGCTAGACATGAGTTGCTGGCTACCGAAACTACCACTCTCAAGTCAAAATCTCACTGTAGCAGCCGCTTCGGACACGGACAGATCAAGCCTCACTTGCAAGTTTTTCTTAGAGCTGACAAAAATTGATCCGAACTCAAAAATTTACTGAAATTCGTTCAAGATCGAATTGAAATCAGTTTAAATTGATTAAAAAAGTCAAAGATCTTTAACCGAAAAAGTTCGAAATTGAAAAAGTCCGAAACCGAAAAAGTCCGAAACCGAAAAAACCCGAACTCGACATAACCCGAACCCGATACGTTAGAGACCGAGACCAAACCGATCTGAAACCAGTAAAAAACCAAATTTATAACCCAAAAAAATTCGAATTATAATTATATAATTATTATTTAAAAATAAATAAATAATTGATATACTTTTTTAAATTAAAAAGTTTAAAATTTTAAAAACAATTATTATTTATTATACAATTTTATCAATTATGTATTACCCACAAAATAAATATTGAATCTTTTTAATTAAATTAAATTAAATTAATTTAAAACACCATAATATATGATATCAAATAATCTTTAATATTATACTGATTGCATTTATAATAACAAATATATTATTAATTTAACATTTGATTTTATTATAAAAATCATTTTAACATTTTATTATTTTTATTTTGTAATAAAATTTTAATTTTAATTTTAATACAATAACAAATCAAATATATAAAAAAAATTATATGATTTCAATATTTGTTTGAAACTTTGAATTTGATATTTTGTGCAACACAATAAAAATATTTTTAATAAAATTAAATTTAAACTATATTTTCTTAAAATTTCAAGTATAGAAAGATATTAAATTTAGATTAAAAAAAACTTAATCTTAAAATTAAAATTCAAGTTTTTAAGATTAGAAAAAGTTAAGTAATTAAATTAAACAATACAAGTACAATTTTTTTTATAAGCTTGGGCATCATTAAAAGAGAAAATTATAAATCAAGCTAGTGGTAATTTTATTTTTAGCCTTAAAACAAAAGACATTAATAATTCAAGCTATTGGTAATTAATTATTTATTATATTATAATAATCTTATACATAAATAAACCAATTTGGTATCTTATAATAATGATTAATATATTATATTATAATAATCTTTTAAGAATAAATTATGTAATCTCTTAGTGTGTAAGTATTATTTTGATAGAATTAAGTATTTATTAAAAATAATTTATTTATTATCTATTAAATGTAAAATTAAAGTGTGGATACAAATAATAATTCTAATAGTAAATTAAAGTGTAATTTAATAATATATTAGAGTAGTATTACTGTGTAAGTGGTAATTTTAATAAAATTTATTTTTTATACTTTATTACTATTATTATTAATTATATTTAAATAACTCGCATTATATTAATTAATTTAGTAATATCTACTATTTAACATTTTAATTAGATATTCAATCAGTTGGTGTATATCTAATATTATTATGTTAATGTAAACATGAAAAAATTAGTACTCAATTGGTGTATAACTGTATATGATATGATTATATCAAACGTTATTAGTTATAATATAATGTCAATTGGTGTATATAACTTGACGTTCTAAATTTTTAATGAGATATTTGATTAATTAATATGTATGAGTACGATTATATTTAATATAATAATGTTATATTATAATTTATGTACAAACTAAAAACAAAATAAATAAAAAATTGAGGTAATTAATTAACCAATTATTCATAATATTAAGTATTTTTTTAATGTATACTATAATCTTATTCAACATTATAATTAAACAATTAGTTAACTACTTATGCAGTTAGATTTAATTTAACTACTAATTATGTTGGTATTTAAAAGATAAAATAAATGTAAAAAAATTCTTAAAAACTTAAAATTTTATTAAAAATATAATATAATTATTAAAAAGCTAATAAAACAAAATAAAAAAAATTTTATTGAACTAAGAGTGTCTAAATTCCAATGGCCCATTGTTGACCTAAAAAAATACAATAACCCAATAAGTTATTATTAAGAGTATAAATTTTCATATAATTATTAGTATATAATTATATATTTTATAACTCATGTGAATATCTGTAACATCCCGTTACCACATTTTTCACGTATTTCTATACAACTTTTTCAGTTGGGCTGTCTGCGATGCCATTCACACTCAACAATAATGATAATCATTTATTTAACAAATACGGAATATGAAATTCTTTTCATTATTCCTTACATCCGACATCCCCTATTCTCTTTATTTCATTAAAGTAGTACTGTATATTTATGTCTAAAATGTAAAAGAGAAGATATTGTACCTGTCTCGTTTAACATAATGTGCCTCAGTGCTTTATACATAACTATATCCATTTGGGAGCTAATTCTCTCAACTCCGTATCTTTTATCTGTGGAGTTAAAACAAAGGGGTGAGCGAACTACGCGCTCAGTAAAGGAAACGTATGCTGCTTTAATTAAGCAAACTATATACCACAATTTATTTGTTTTTCCTAAAATCACACCCCGGGTAAGAAAACAATGGATATAGTAAACCGCCTCTCAATACACCATCCCAAAATTCACATAATAACCAGTTTACTTTAAAATGTAGTAAACAATAAATAGGATTTCACAAATCCCCTCAGTAAACAGAATTCAGTAAGTTGAGACTAGGCATCAAACAAATCATGCTCTCCTTGTTCCCTCAGGAACACAAGTAATCCGCTTTTGGGGTGCACCCATAGGCCATCGCCCCTCACGGCTATCTCAACTAGATCTATGGCCATAATCTATAGGTGGTCCTCGGGTCCACTTGCCAAATGACCTCGAGACCGCTGATGACTTTGCGGGTCTATCAGCCCTGTGACGCCCTGAGGTGCACCCGTAGGTCCATCGACCCAAGCCACCGCCCCAGGTGGGTCACGCAACTATATGAATAACAATGCATGAACTCAGGGCCTAAAGTCTCAAAAATCACTTTTATATCTCATGAAAACCTTTAAGAGATTATCTCACCCACATTGTCATTTACTCAAATGATTTAATTCCCAAAAAGGTTTAGGCTTTCTGTTTACAAAACAAATTGAAAACATTTCAAAATTTCAACGTTTAAAACCTGCTCGCCCATGGTCAACTCGCCCAATATGGCTCGCCCATAGCAGCTCGCACAGTGCGGAGAACTTATGTTTGCCCGCCCAACTTTGCTTTTAAAATCAGAAAGCAAAACTGGCTCGCCCTCAGTGACTCGCCCATTAGTCAATTCGCCCAAAAGGGTTTATATTTTCTATTTTTGAAGATATTAAAAAGGCTCATTCTCGTTAAGAAAATACCATCGAAATCTGTTCGCCATGGTCAGCTCGCCTAGCATGGCTCGCCCATGGTCACTCAAAAGTGGGGTGAACAAGTGTTCGCCCGTCAATCCTTGCTTTTAAAAACAACAAACACAACCGGCTCGCCCGAATTTCTATTAAAACAGGATCACTTGCACAAAAGAAAATATAATAAGGTTCGCCCAAGTTGGCTCGCCCGCCTTTTATTAAAACAGGGGTTACTCGCCCCAAAACAAGCACAAAAGGGCTCGCCCGCCTTTAACTAATTCATCCAGAAAACAATATAGGGGTCGGCTTTTAGCTCACCCGAATCAAAACAATTATCAAACTAATGCATGTCATAAACCAAAATATTTCTTAGATAATTTCTATAAAATTTACTCCACAGGACATGCATTCACTTCACATACATCTCCCTTACTTGGTTTAACGAAGCCTTGCTTCTTGCTCGCCTTCCTGATCGCATTTACCGAGTCCATAATTCCCGGCTGCAAAATAATTTATAAATTCCATTAATATTTCCTTTTTCAATATTTCCAACACTTTGTGAGACTTAAAATCAACTAGCTCGCCAACAAGAGTTCTTACTAGCTCGCCCAACCGAGCTCGCCATTCATCAATGGCTTACAAGTGGGAGCTCGCCCGCCATTACTCTCCATATATTTGTGAGCTCGCCCAACATTCAACTCGCCAGGCCTACTTTAGCTTAAATGTGGGAGTTCGCCCACAATTCTTCTCGCCCAATACCTTATGCATGTGAGTTCGCCACAAGGCTTTCTACTCAGAGATGGGCTTGTCTATAAAATAAACTAGTGTTGGGCGACCTCGCCCACTTGAACAACAGCTTTGGCAAGTTCTTTATTTCCTACTCACCTCATTGGCGATTACTAACTTTCAACATGGGCGATCACTATAGTCGCCATTTTCATCACTCTTACACCATTTTCATTACTTTCCTTATTCATTCTCGATTATTTTCCAATCATTCTACTACAATTTCAACCCAGTTTCATTTTATTCCTTATCTACATTCAAGATATGAACTTATTCTATTTCTATGATCTAACAAGAATAAATCAAAAGCAATACTAAAATCATGCTTCTCATACTTGAAATCATAGAAATATATAATTCAATCTCAAGAAATCATTAAATCTCACCTTAATCAACTGCACTTCCAGCACAGAATACTTTCTGTCCCCTGTTGGCCTTACTTGGCTTATTCCTTTAGCTCATCAACTATGGAGGAAAGGTTTTGCAAGCTGGTTTACTTGTTTGGCCAACCAAAAGGTGAAGTTTAGTAAATCGGGCATGGTAGAAATGAGAGAAAATCATAACATAAACATTGCAGTTGCATAGCTCTCGTGAAGAAGATGAATTTGGCTAAATCGATTTTCCTCAAATGCTTCTTCTTATATAGCCATGCTAGTCCAATCAGAGCTCATCACTTGGCCTTATCCCATTTCCTTCATTTATTTCACGTCTTTCACGCATTTAATGCATGAAGAAAAGCTGCAACTCAAGATGGTGTGAAAGTCTCCCTTTCACACTCCTTTTTTTTTTTTTGCTTCTATTGACTTTGTTTTATTTCTCAACCAATAAGGTTAATTCCTTATTGACTTTAACATCCTCTCTATTAATTGTTTTCAACCGTATAACTTATAAAGTCAATTTTGGCTGCAATAGTCACGTGCTGATTCCAGTTCTAGTTCGCTTATTCAACCAGAAACCTCAGCTCGCCCATTCTATTTCAATTTCAGTTCGCCAACAATATTTAGTGATTTACAAGCTGATTTCCTTTACTTGGTGATCACAATTTATTGTTCTACTCGCCTATTTGCTATGACTCAAGCCACAAGTTGGCGATCACATGTCCTCACCATTCGGGCGATCACCTCACATAACTAGCTGGCGAACTCACCTATTCGCCCACACCATCGTCCCAACTCGCCATCGCCATTGGCGATCTCCTACATTGCTTGCCCATTGGCAAACTGTTCCATATACTCGCCCATACGTTATTTCACCGAAATTGCTCCATTCTTATCTTAAATAAAGGAGCTTTTCCACCCAAGTGGAAATCAATATTTGTTATTTATTAAATTTTCATTTTCAATTTTATGAAATTAGAGTCTACAGTAGTGTAGAATCGGATCTTACAATATCACAGGAAATTAAAAAAATAAATAATAATTGTCAAGTAATAAAAATATTAAAATGTAAAAATTTATATTTATATAAATATTTATTAAATTTTAACTTTAATTTATCATTTCTATTATATTTTTATTTAACTATATAAAATTAAATTAATTATTACATTTAAAATTATAAAAATACTTATAATTTATAAAATTTTAAAATAATTTGACTAAGCCCACTAAGCCCGCCCGATTAAAACCGGACCGAACCCGAAATCGGACCGAAACCGAAAATAATCGAAACCAAAAATACCCAAAATCGAAAGTACCCGAAATCAAAAAAACTCGAGATCGAGAAAATCAGAAACCGAAAAAATTGAAACCGAAAAAACCCGAAATCAAAAAAATCAGTAACTGAAATAACCCGAACCAAAATATAACTCGGACCGAGCTCATCCCAGCCCGCTCGTTTGCCACCTCTAGTTTTTCTCGTGTGTTTTTTTTTTGTACTTAATACTCACATCGTTCATTTATATATACATAATACATGATAGCTTTTTTTTTAATAAAAAAACTTACAATTTATAGTTTTCCTCGTGTGTTGCTCTACTATTACATCAGCTTTGCCTAGGGGTGTAAACGAACAGAACGTTCAATGAACCGTTCGTGAACTCGTTTGGTTTCTGTTCGTTTATGTTCATTTATTAAGCTTAATGAACGAACACAAACAATATTTTAGTGTTCGTTTGTTAAACGAACTGAACATGAACAGATGTATGGTTCGTTCGTTCGTTTTTGTTCGCGAACAGGCTCGTTTATTGTTCGTTCGTTTAAAGTATCATTTATTGTTCGTTCAAAGTATCATTTATTGTTCGTTCGTTTAAAGTGTCATTTATTGTTCGTTCATTCTTCGTTCGTTTATGTTCATTTATTGTTCGTTCATTTAAAGTGTCATTTGTTTTTCGTTTGTTATTTATTAAAATACTAAAATTACTTATATTATATAAGTTATATAATATATATCCTATTTTTAAGACATTAACCTAAAAAATTAGTACCTAATTTTTAAATATATTTATACAATATAACTTTGTTGGTTTAAAAAATTAATAAAATATAATTATAAAATTAAATTAGTTAATTATACTTACAATAATTATTTTTTAAAAATTTTAAACATAATGTACTGAAATAAAATTAATAAAAGTCTCATAATAAGTTAAGATTTTATTCATATGATCTTATCCATTGACCATTTACATATATATATGTTACACATATTTGTGTATACACACACACATATATATATAATACTTTAATATATGTATATGTGTATAATATAAATTGTACTTAAAATAGTAATTATCAATTTTAATAAAACATTGTTGACTTAAGTTGTATTTAAGATTTTGTATTAGATAATTTCAATTTACACTTGAAATTTAATCTTTATGTAGATTTTTAACATTTAATATTTAGTTTGTTTTTATGCAACTTGTTCATGAACATGTATTCGCGAACGCGTTCGTCTACATGTTCGCAAATGTGTTCGTTTACATGTTCACGAACTGTTCGCTAACATTAACGAACAATCCTTACTAAACAAACGAACGAACACAAACGCACTCCTTAACGAACACGAACGGTACTGAAAAACAAACGAATGAACAGAAACATCAGTTTGTTCGTGTTCGGTTCGTTTACGGCCCTAGCTCTGCCTTGGCCCATTTCTAGATACAAATTAGATCAAGTAAGCATATATTTCTCCATTCAAATTATATTTATTGTAAAAATCATTAGTAAGTCCGTGGCAGTCCAAGACCGTATCTTTCATACTAAGTGCTTATTTCTTTTGCTCGTTTTTTGGTTTATATTTTTGAACAGATTTGTATGAAGTGAACTGTCATAAAAAAAAAAAACTGTCCAATGTTCAGTTACCAAAAATTAGTGTGCACTGGCCGACGCTAGCCTTTGTACTGTGGCGTGAGGTTGCTGTACTTTTTCAAAAGATTATTTTTTTTTTATCATTGTTATGACTTTTTTTTTCGTTCTTGTACGAGTTTAATATTCTTAGGTATAAAATAGGCTTAATAATAAAAAAAACACTCAATATTTAAGGTAAAATAAAAGTAAATCTTTAATCTTTTATTACATTGATATCAATTTAAATTATTTTATTTTTTTGTAAATTAACCCAAAACATATCAAAATCATGAAATTAAGTATAATTTCGTTAAATACCACTAACAGTCGTTACTTTTATATAGGTAGATGTTGACGCGGCGCTGACATTTTATTTTACCTTAAAGGTTGAAGGCTTTTTTATCTATTAAACCTATAAAATATTAGTTTAACTGTTAAATCGTGGTTTGATTAAAAGCTAATGATGGCACACTTGGTCTAATGTTTTAAAGCATATATTGCGCAGGGATTCAACTAAACACTGTAAAATAATTTTGATGCAGTGGCATCAAAATTATTTTGCAGTAAATTCTGTTAACTAAACACTGTAAATTGAAACTCATTAAATTACACTATAAGATCATTAATTTCTTTTTACCAAGTAAAAAAAAAAAGAAAAAAACGTGAATGAGAAAAGAAAAAAGAAACAAGTAACCTTTTGACATAGTGGGTAAAGATAAGTTACAGCATGTTATAAATTTTAAATTTAAATTTAAATTTAAATATCTTTATTTTTAATTATTTAATATTTTCTTGTAAAAAAAACATGCGAGATAAAAGACGTACTTTTTTTATGTGTAAACTACAAATTTTTTTATTCGTTTTAATGATGTACTATTAATTCTATTCGAGATTTAGCTACAGTTATATACTACAGTTGCACAATTCTAAAAGATAGGGTATTTATGTCATTTCATTTATCGGCTTACTATTTTTATACGGACTATTTGTTTAAATCACAATCCTTATCCACATTCCCAAAAAATACACTGACACTAAAGACACTTTGCTTGACTATTTTGCAAAGCACTCTGAAAGTCGTTGGGCTTCGTGTTTTCATCAGGCTCTACTTGCCAATTATTTTCTTTTTTTTTAGGTGTTTGAAAATTACTTTAAATCCAGTTAATCTGAAGCGGAATCGACTTGAGGTCTATTCGAGGGAATTTTTTTAATATTATTTTTTTATTTAAAATGTTCGAATTCAAAATTTTATTTAAAAGATATCAAATTCTTTTCATGTGATCTAAAAAATATTCATGAAAAAAATTTTCTTAATTTTTTTTAACAATCAAATGGCAAGCAATAAGATAAATGTCTTACTGACTGGTAAACCTGCACGAACGAATGTACAGCTCTATTATTTTAATAAACTTGTACAAAATTTTTTTTTTTTTTTGTGTTGCTCTGCTTTTAGATCAGCTCTGCTCTGGCCCATTTCTAACATTAAGCCCTACGGTTTGGTCTTGAACTCTTTGGCTACATTAAGAAAAGTCAATATTCTTATAGTGAATTTAAAACCATTTCAACATTTTTAATCTAGAAGACTAGAACAAAATGTTATATAATTCATCCACAGAATGAATTGTATGATACAATTTAGACCAAGTTAGCATATATTTTTCCATTCAAATTATAGTTTTTTGTAAAAGTCATTAGTAAGTCCTTGGATGTTGATCCCGTATCTTTTGCACTAAGCATTGAAGGAAAAATTATAAATTGATCCCAAGAAAAATAAAATTTTTGATAAATTAACCCCATTGAAATAAAATTTCGAAATTAATATTTAATATAATAAATTAATTTAAGGTCAATATATAAATAGTTTTATACTAAAACTAGTTTATATAAATACATGAATTATCACATAAATAATCGCGTGAAACAAGACAAAAGATCAGTTGTGATCTTTGCCAAAAAAGAATATGAGCTTTGCTCCATCAACGGCCCAACTGTTGTGGATCAAAACACCTCTTCTTTCTTCCTAACGGACCCCACCACATTGAGCCCAGGATCCATCGAAGAGTATATGTCCAATCGAAGAGCATGGGAAAGAGCAAAGAACTGTCACTTCGGGCCCATCAGGCTCACAATGTGAGGTCCAACATAAGTTTTTGGTCAAACAAAAATAATTTTTAGCATTTGATTTATGTATTCACGTATAATTTTTATCATATTTTAATTCGGGTCATTTTTGTATTATATATATCCTATCAATTCTATCTATCAAATCCAAGATGCCATCTTGTGAGCATGGCATCGTATCATATGGTCTCATGACAGTAATGCCAAATGCATGACTAGCATTACTTCATTTCTATGGCCTCCAAGACAAGGCATTTGGTCATGGCTAGAACCACCACCTCTACTCCATCTCTAGTTATGCTTTCGGAAGCCGATAGACAACGATAGCTGTAAGAAGAGATTGGATTTGATGTCGTTTTGTTTGAGCAACGAGTAGGACTTCATTGCACCGAGGTTATGCATTGCTGAACTTGAGCCATGCAACGGATGGGATGTGCACGGTGCAGCACTAACACACTTGTTTCTCTGGCCGGGCTCGGTGTTCACATGCTAGTGATGCCGCGAGGGACTAATCGGGCAGGGAAGATGTGCTACGGAGAATCAGCAAAGGCAATGGGCTATAAAAGATTAATGTCAAGGAGAGTAGCTTGGTGCATAAGTACGACAAGAATGACATTGTGATTAAGGACCCGGCTGCTTTCAAGAGAGAAAGTGACCATTTGATGTCAACAATAAATACTTGATTAATAAACAAAATTTTAGGGAGTATTTGAAGGTGTTAGGCCATAAGTACAGGGCCCAAATAACAACAGGCCATGCATGAGGCCTATGATCATCCAAAAGTCAGGTATTTAGCTGCCTATGACAGGTCTCCATCGTCTCTGTCAAGCAATTATCACACTGATTAAATTGACACTTCAAATTACATGCCCTACAAGATGAGGGGACTCAAAACAGATAAACAAGTACACAGGTATAAGAGGAGATTTTAGAAACACAACTTATTCATTTTTAGAATTCTCGGAGCTCTCCTTCTCTCTCTTAACTTCAAGTTTTCTTTTTCTTCTTCCTAAATACATTTGCACAAACACTAATTTGAAAATCGAAAAGAGCGTCAAAATTCTAACTCGACATCCCTTGACCTGGTTTTCTCATTGCAAGTCCCATAACTACTATAGCCTGCTAACACCATTTCCTTGAAGTACTATGATCGAGTCGTAAGATGATCTCAATAAAAGAAAACTTATAAAAATCAAATTATTCATGGACAAAGAGAGATAGATAAAGTTGGTTTTATATCAAATGAATTGTCAAATGTCAATGAAATTTTTAAATTCGATAAGCAGGATTAACAAGATAACAAATATCTCTTAAATATTAAAAAAATAACTAAAAAAATTAGGGTATGTGACAATATATCAAAAATTATATTTTCAGCGTATCAAAAACTAACCCTATATCCAATTCCCATAATAAAAGAGGCTAGAGCAACAAATTTTCATACTTCATTCAATTTTCAAAGGGTAGACATCATTCCATCAAGGTCTCAAACCATGTTTTGTCATTTATTCTTAGGCAGGTAGCAATATTCGTATAAATGTACATGTAATTGCCTTCAAATGAGCATTAATTCTTGGAATCTCGTTTGAAAAATAAAAAAGCAATTGTCACCAGGAAAGACGTAGTCAATATTAGATGAACCAATGTCTTTCTTTTTTGTTTTCTTCTCAATTCTTTTTCAATAAAGACAATTTTAGAACTATTCATAATTAAAATCATTGAATTTGTGACATGCGGTAATATCTCTTATAATTATAATTAACATCAAAGTTTATAAATATTTAATCAACTCATACAAACTGACCATGACTTTGTTTAATTAAGGTAGCCGACAAGCAGCCTGTTCTGTCCTTAAATTACAATAATCCCTAAACATCGACAGATTGTTTCTAAACATATCTCTGCCCAAAGCAACCAAAATAATCCGTTCTTTTCTTCAGTCATTTGATCAGCAGCAAGCAAAAGCAAAACCTCCAGATAACTGAAGCCCGCAGCATCAGCACTTCTCATTCTCAGATATATAAGTTCAGGTACAGTTTTCTGCAGCATGTTTACACTACCAAAACAAAATATTACCCACGAATTTTTACGTCGATAATTCCATCGGCAAAATCAAATTAAGGTGGTGTAGATCAGCTGATCTTGCACTTTAACATTTCTTTTCTTCCTGAATTCTAGCTCACTACGTTTCTTTTCCATTCCTAAATTTTCACATTCATGATTCTTGCAAATATGCCATGTCAACTGGCATGGTATTGGACCTCTCCTGCAACGCTATTTTCTATCTCTATTCTTCATGCTTTCAAGTTCAATGATATGTTTAGCACCATGCATGCATGTTACATTAATATCTGAAAGGCTGTTTTAATGTTAACTCCAGGGCGATGAAGAAGATAGTTAGGGGATCCAAAGCAGCCATTGCGACGGTCCTCTTTTGCTTGTTCTTGCTGTGGTTTCATATGATTAGCCTGTCGTCAATCTCAAGGATAAACAGCATAACAGCAACGTCGTCCTCGTTGTCGTCGGCGTCGTTTCCGTTCAAAAATCAGGGTAAGATTGTTCATAAATGAAACCTTCATATTCTCCTCTCTCTGCTGGCTACTTCGGTTTTTGGGTTTTTGTCTAATTCCTACCAACCGCACAGCACAAGATTCCACCCTTAATTTCTGTTTATAACAAGAAAATTATCATATTTAATATATAAGTTTAGGGTTTATGGTTAGGGAATAAAAGAAGTGATTTCAAGTCCGCTCCGCTTTAAATCTCAGACTTGTTGAATACTATTACTTAGAAGTTGCATGATTCTTTTGAAACTTAATTTTTAGGTTTAACTCTATAAATATTTAATTTGAAATGTTGATAGGTTGCTTTCCTAATTTTAAAATATTATTACAATATGCATTGGTACATTTTGATTCAATGATTATTAATTATAAATTATTGGTTTTCGGAATGCTAAACCACATTCCTTAATTGGAGGTTGGTGAAAGAAGAAAATGATAGAGTATGAAACAAAACATTTTGATTCAATGATAAAAGTTTTTATTGTAAAATATTTTTTTGTAGTTAGAGGGAATATAGACTACCTGGAATATGTGTAGCTGGTTTTGTCTTTTCCCTAATTTTGGTCCATTGACTAACATTTGAGAATAATCTACATGCTATAGTTGGTACTTAGTATTATTTTATTGAATATTACACTTTAACTAGTCGATTATACTAAGTTTTGATGCAATTCATGTCACCATAATGATAATAATATATTAAAAGAACAATCATTTATTTTTTACTTATAGATTTGACAACATTTTTTTCTCTAATATCAATTTGAAACTTTGAAATAAAAAATTATGGTATCAAGCATGGATTCTTGGTTGCCCCTTAAGCAGTATATTTTTCGTTTGAAGTTAGAATCATAATCAGTATATTACATATAATGAACCGATAACTAAATAAGTTAATAGATACAATTAATAATAATAACAAGCAATAAAAATCTTGGGATGAGTCATAAGAGTCATGAATTTATTCTCTGCTCATCGTTTTTAATATATTACGTAATTAGTATCTTAAAATATGAATTTTGTGTTTATCTTTTATAACGTGAAAGTGTGATAGTAAATTGTAATAAGAGGCATAAATAAGATAAAGTGTGTTGGTAATTAGTTATTCAAATTTGATTAGAATAAAATTTGAATTTGATTAAGTTATTATCAAATTGAGCTTGAGTTTGAGTAGTTTGAATTATTGAATAAGTCGATTGAGTTTGGGTATCCTAATAATTAGTTTGAATAACTCACAAATTTAATCGAATTTTTATACTTTAATATAATTTTCATTATTTTTAATATTAATTTATGATTTTACTTTTAAGCTTTGCTTGGTATGGTGAAAAGAAAGGGGTGAAGAAAGAAAATTAGTTAATTAAATGATTAAGCTACAAAGTAGGAAAGTTGTTATGAAACATAACTATTTGATTAACTAATTTTCCTTCCTCACCCCTTTCTTTCCAATCTACCAAGTAAAGCCTTAATGTTTATAAAATACTATAAAGAAAAAAATCAATTTGAATTGAAGTACAAATAATTAAGTATATGCATCAAACTCACTTTTTACTTTATAAAAGAGTCTAATCAAGTGAACTCAAATAGAGTTTTTTTTTTTGAATCAAGTTTGAATTAGAAAAATAAATCTTAATCAAGTTCGAATTGAAACTCTAATCTACTTCTAACTTTCGTTTTGTGTCGAAGCCCTAACTATCTAAGCCTATTATAGCATTAAATATTTGATTTTGGTTAAATTTAAAATAAAATAAGAACACTTGTGTTTATTATTAATAAAAATAGTTTTTTATTTTTTTAATTACAGAAAAAACACGTCTTAAAATGAAATCAATGGCAAATCAAAACCATCGACCTCTGCTACAAGCACAACTTCCGATGACTAGCCAAATCAGCTGCAACCGTACCAATCTGCGTTATGATCTCTGCTCAATTGACGGCCCAACTGTCTTGGACCACACCACCTCAACATTCTTCACCATGGGCCCCACCATCAGAAAGGTCCAAGTGGAGAAAATCAAGCCTTACCCAAGGAAATATGAAGATTACATCATGGCCCAAATCAAAGAGATCTCTCTGATCTCAGGCCCAAAAAGCCCACCGTGCACCATCAAACACAATGTTCTAGCCCTAGTATTCAGTGCGGGGGGGTACACTGGAAATTTCTTCCATGCCATCAGTGATGGGCTCATCCTTCTCTTCATCACCGCTAGCTCTATCCCTGGTCGTGATTTCATCTTGGTGGTCTCTGGGTTCCATGATTGGTGGTTTAATAAGTATGGAGATATACTAAATCTTTTTAGCAAACACTCGATTGTTGCCCTAGAAAAGGATAACACCACTCATTGTTTTCCTTCAGCTACTTTAGGTCTCATGTCGCATGGTTTCATGATCATAGATCAAACTAATTCCAAGCTCCAAACTGACAACGCTCATACATTTCCGAAGTCTCCTAGACAAAACTTATACTCGAAGTACTCCTCTGTCATCCTCTTCCCATTGTTCAAATTTGCAGCATCAGCCATGTCTCGTTTTGATAGCTCAAGGCAACGACGTTGAACGACGGATAATAAATCAAAATGAAATGATTCAAGTAATTAAAGAAGTTGGATTTCATGTAGTTGTATTTGAACCAACCCAAGGCACACCTCTTCATGAATCCTATGCATTGTTGAACTCAAGCCATGCAATGGTTGTAACGACCCTTAAGCCAGAATTATGTACCAAAATTTTCCTTTTTCCTACTTATATTGTTGGGCTGTACATAATGTCTCAAAATCAACTCTTAAGCTAAGTTTATAATAGCTATATAAACATCCTTCACATTTGGTCCCAATTCAAGTATTCTAAGTGAGTAAGCATTCATCAACGCAAAACATTACACTTAACTAATATGTAACCATCAAGTTGCATGCATCGCTATAGAACGTAGATGTATCATGTAATTCTTATTGCTACATCCCCATGTTCTAAAACTACTGAAAATATAAGTCTGAATATAAGTTAAATAGCTGCACATAATATACCTCCAAGGTAGAACCAAAAGCCTCGAAGGACGCTATAACTCCCCACGTATACGCTCCTACTGCAAGTAATCTGGAAGGTGGAGGAGGGGGGTGAGCTTTTTGGAAAGCCTAGTAAGAAATAAATATAAGAGACGGATACTAAATTTCTATATGCACATTCAAAATATTCATTTAAAAACTCAAATGCTGCAATTCATAAAGTTTGGAAATCAACATGCTTATGCAATGTGTCATAAACCAGTTTATTCAAAACCATTGATAAACATTACAATTCGAAACATACTTCTCATTATAACATTCAAATTCCATAAAGGCATAAGTATGAAAAGAAGCATATATAGCATAAGCTGGAGACATGATAACTAAACAAAATCAAGCAGTTCAATTATTCCAGTGAGAAAAAGTACAGTTGACATATGGCCATAGTCCAAAGGGGTCCACAGTGAACACTGATCAGGTGTCAACTAGGCCCGCTGTGGACTGGATCAAGGTCCAACAGCAATAGAAACTCTGCTGTAGACTGGATCAGGATCATACAGTAGCCCAAAACATTACCTATTGTGGACTGGATCAAGGTCACACAGTAGTCCAAAACATTACTGCAGTGATTGTTAGTCATGTCTCAAAACATTTCCATACGTATAGTTTCTAACAATATGAAACTTTGATGATTTTTATGAAATGAGAGTTTCGGAGAAAGTTTCCATAAGTGATCAAAATCATGCCATTTCATACTCGTTTTCAAAACAAAACTTGCTAGAGGATTGTTATTTCAAATCATTTTTATTAACTCTAGCTCATTTTGTAAATCAATATTTTACAAAAATCCGACAGCATAACAGCTTAATTTTATTGAAAGCCTCCTGCAAAGAAGATACAGTTCATAAACCACAAGCAGTTGATTTTAACAGTTTATTTAGTATCCCCTACGTTCCGATATATATCCCTCACCTTAATATGTAGCACGAGTATTGATATTATGTGCTTGCACCTCTTGAATTTTCACCACTTTATATTTCCTTTTTCTTTGGTCTTTAATGTTTTGAGTGCTTAATGTTCTCTACTTGTCTCATTTCTTCCTACATAAAAGCATAAAAATAATAGGATTTATATTATGGATTTATCTTAAGTAAATTTATATCACCTTAAGGAAGTGTATATTTCTAAAGTCCCCTTTAAGTACATTACCTTGTAACATCTTCCTTGGCTGCCAAAGATTCCTTCACCCACTTGAATTTTCTTTTCTCACTCAAACCTACATTAAAGACCATATATATGCATGTTTAGTTTTAAAATTATTAACATATTGTTTCCTCATTAATCCTCATTCGAATTTCTTAATATATATATATATATATTTCACCACCCTTCTAATACCTTTGTGCTTCTCTTAAAATCTTAGGTAATTTAAATCCAAATACACCAAATATACTTACTCTTTTTCTTTTCTTTCTTTCTTTGTTCAGCTTCCAAGTAAAATAAAGCAGTCCAAATGAGGAGAAATCTGTCATGGATCAACCTAATTAAATCACCATTCTTTTCCTAAAAATACCTTAGTTTAACTCAAACAAACCTCGATATTCAGCATTTAAATTTACAATAGAAATTAAATTCTTACCCCTTGCTTAACACTCAAAACCGAGTGCCTTATTATGCAACTTGAATCCCCATGATTTTGAGGCTGTTGTGGACTCTAAAGTATGCTGCCAGCTTCCTTGCCCCTAAGGCTTACCAAGGCCACTTCTGTTTTTCGTGTAACTCTATATATATATATATATATATATATATATATATACACACACACACATATACATATACTTCTTGCCTCTCTAACAGCCTTTCTTTTTCTGTTTAAAACTCCCTTAAGCCAACCCTCTTTCCACGTGGATATAGCAGCTAAAATAATGAATCTTTCCATGTAAATTGAGCAGCCCCCCAAACCAAGCAAATTGTCATGCCATTCAAGTATTTATCCAAACCGAAACAGCTCCTATTTGTAAACTTGAGGATCAAAAGAATGTAGCTCTTTTCAGCTGCAGTGAGGTTGACAAAACAACAGCTCCAAGCTGCCACGTAGTGCCTAAAAAAAATAGAAAAGCTTCACACTTCCAGCTACTCTCCAAACCCGATATAGTCCCTTGCTATCCTAGAATTGTTGGAGGGAAAATGCCACTGTCTGTCACTCTTTTCTTTGCCCTTTGCTTCAGTGTCAGATCAGCCTTACACTTCCTCTTCAAATTCGGCCTCTTACTCACGTTTCCTCCTACCAACAACCCATTTTGCGTTAGTAACAAAAGAGAGAAAGAACTCTGCTATTTTCCCCTGTTTTGGCTTTCTAAAACCAAACTTAAATCTCCATTGATGCCACTCTTTCCTTGAATCTTGGCTGTCGTTATTTAGTGCATCCACGTTGCAACAGAATGGTGAGGAAGAGAGAGGGATGCTTCCAACACAGTAGTAGTTTAAGGAAGGATTTAGAATAGCTAAAGTTCAGATGGGTATGATGATGATGGACGATGATGAGCAAAGTAAGAAACGGCTGGTGAAGACAAAATTAAAATAAAATAATAGTTAGTGGGATTTGTTGGCTGCCAAAGCTTCTCCAAGAAGCTTCATGCACAGTGCACTCATATTTAATTCTCCACTATCTAATATATATATATATATATATATATATATATATATATTTTATTCATTAACTGTATTTTAATATTTAACTAAAATATATTTCTAATTACTTTTTGTTTATTTATTTAATCTACCAAAAAGAAAATTTGCAACTATTACAATGGTTGGGGTGCATGGCGCGGCAATGACACATGCATTGTTCCTTCGCCCAAGGTCGGTGTTCATGCAAGTGGTTCCACTTGGGGTTGATTGGGCAACTGATGCATTCTATGGGAGAGTAGCTAAAGGGATAAATTTGGAGTACATTGAATACAAGATTGGAGTGGAAGAAAGCAGCTTGGTGAACAAGTATGGAAAATATAACTTGTTGCTAAAGGATCCCTATGCCCTTCAAAAGAAAGGGTGGCCAACAGAGATCATGGACATTTACTTGAAAGAACAAAACATCAAGCTTGATTTGGTAAGGTTTAGGAAAAGTTTGGAGGTTGCTTATAGGATGGCTAAAAAGTTTATGCATAAAGAAGGGTAGTACTTTCTTTTATCGCTATGGAACATTGTTCATCATTTCGTTACAAAAAAATAAATTTTTTGCGATATTTTTATTATGTTGATTTTTTATCAATAAAAAAACTTTAAAAGTTTTATGATAGTTGGACATCATTTTGTGTATAGGGAGTAATCTTTATTTTGATTTGTTTTACCTTCAATGAGAGCTTGTATTTGTTGAATTCAATTTGTAAAGTTTTAAATGTTCATAACCGATATGTAAATAATAATTAAAAAAGTTATTATTTAATTGTTGGCGTTTTTGTTAGTTATTTATTTTTACCCTCCCTCTCTTTTATTCTTCTTTTTTAATTTCTTTAGGATTAAGTATTATATGGGCTTATTGCAAATAACCACAAAACTATTTAACATAGTCCATATCACACGTTCACAACCATATTGATGCCACTTCACTTAGAAGTATTTGACTATTAGTATTTAATTCAATAATAAAGACAAGTGTTCATTATTTAAAGAATTGGATACCTCATCTATAAAAAAGAATTAGATTTGAAATAATTGTACATAAAAAATGTATTTGAGGGGTTCAATACATTACTATTTAATTCAATAACGCATGTGTCCATTATTTAAAGAATTGGATTTGATCTATGAAACAAAGATTTGACATCTATTTTATGTAAGAAGTATTTGATGATTATATCAAAATTATACAAAATATTGTTAGTTATTATTATAGTAATAAGTTGTGAGTAATTTTGTTAATGTCACACCGAAAATAGTGAATGTTCAATTTTCACAATAATTTTGATAATAAAATCCTATGAATTTTTCAATTTTCACAATAACTTTGGTAATGTCACGTCAAGTTTTGTTTTTATCTATTGATTAATATTTGACTTTTGTTTTAATACTATTTAAAGAAATAATAGATTCGAATTCTCTTCCTTCATAGAAAAAAAACCATTTGTTTTTTATTTACAAAAATTATTTAATAAACAGTTGATTAATAAATATTATAGTAATAAATTGTAATTTTGGTAATGTCATCTCAAATTAGGTGGGTTTTCAAATTTCATGCTATTTTGCTAAAAATATCTTGTGAATTTTCAAATATTTACAATAAATTTTATAATAGGCTTAATAGTCAAATAAGCCGTCAACTTTTAGCCAAAATGAAATTCAGTTCTTAACGTTTTATCGCATGAAATTCAGTTCATAAACTTTTATTTCAGTGAAAATAGACCAAATCTGTTAAATGACACTAATTGTCATTAGTTTTGCATACGTGGCATGCCACGTGGCAGCTAACTAAGCTATCCACGTCAGCTGCCACGTATGCAAAACTAACGTCAGTTAGTTTCATTTAACAGATTTTGACTTAATTGCATAATTGTAAAAGGTTGAGGGTTTATTTCCACTGAAATAAAAGTTTATGGACTGAATTTCATGCGATAAAACGTTAAGGGCTAAATTCCATTTTGAGCTAAAGGTTGATGGCTTATTTGGCTATTAAGCCTTTATAATACCATGTCAAGTTTCATTCTTATCCACTGATTGGTGTATGATTTTTTACTTTGATAAAAAATAGTTAAAAGCTAGAAAAAAATTATTTTGATGAAAGAATAAGCTAAATCCATTTGCATAATAATTTTTATAATGTCACCTCAATTTTTTTATCCATTGATTAGTAATTCAACTCTTAATTTGATTCCAAAATAATTAAAATAGCAAAAAATTATTTTATGAGAAAATAAAATAATGTTCCATAAAATAATTTAAATTTTTATTATTTTAACCAAATTAAATTTGATGATCTGTTAAGTAAAAGGATAAATTTAACTTTTATTCAATTTATACTAAATCAAGAAAAGTAATAATGCTAAATTAGGTAAGTACTATCTTATTACACCAAAAACTGCTTGCCCGAAAATGATATAAATTCCATAGGCCCGCACATGAGCACAGGGAGTTGAAAGAGATTGTCAGGCTTCTCTCTGGTTTGGTGTGAATCTATTCTGTCAGGTTGTCTGAAAATTCATCAATGGAGGCCAAGCTACTTCAACACAATCCTTTTCTTCCATTCTGAACCACAATGGTGCAAAATCTTCAAGACCCATCACTCATAAACCAAGATTCAAAGTTATGGGATCGGGTTCTGGTGCAATTGTGTATCGTTCTGCTGGAGTTTCATCTTTTCCATCAAGCATAAGGTGAGAGCTACAATGAACTGTTATTCTTTTTTAAAAGTTGGGTACTTGTATTTTTCTTCCTGGGTTATGATTTTGTTCATTCATTCTGAAATTTGTTGAATGATTTTAGCTGGTAAAAAGTGGTAGGTGAGTGTGGATTCTGTTGAAGGCAATGGTGAGGTTGTTCAAAGAGTTACATTGAAGCTTTTGCTTTTAGGGAAGATGGAAAGGAGAATGTTTAATTCAATGGTTATGCTGTAAAATCAATAAAATTTCCATCTCTTCACCTTTTTAGATCCTCCCAACTAAGCAAAGACTGCCATTTCTGTGTTGCAAGGCTTTTCTTTAAAGTTTGAACTATGAAAATCCACTCAAGTGGATGAACAAATGGTTTCCTAATTCTGAACGGTGTAACTTGGCAATTTCATATGGAACTGCATATCTAACCCTTTGGCTAGAGTTTTTCATTATACTTACCAGAGAGAAATTTTCTAAGGCCACATTATGGTCTCCATAGCAGGGCTGTGTAGGAAGAGATTCACTAATTAGCATATGCCAAGCAAGGGAGAGCTTTGTGCTTGTTCTCTCATTTTCTTGCATTCAATGCTTGATTGAGTTTAGTTAAAGTTTATTTTCTTTTTCATTGAGTTGAAAATAAATCCCAAAATATAGAGTTTAGAATTAATCTATTTCTTATTTGCTTGCAATGAAAGTTGGAATTGATGTCAATCAGAGGTAAAATAAGGTAAACTTAACCAAAGCTAATCGAAATTTTCTTTCGAAACTATGCTTGTAATGCATAAAAAATATATGGACTCGCTTCTAAGCTCTGACAGTTGCTTGCATTCTTTGCATACAGGTTTTCCAAGAAGCAAAGGGTGGATGAGAGTGAGAGCCTGACACTCAACAGTATAAGACACTCCTTAATTTGACAAGAAGATAGCATAATATTTAGCCTTTTGGAGAGAGTGCAGTATTGTTACAATCCAGACACATATAGTGAAGATGCATTCTGCATGGATGGATTTCATGGGTCTTTGGTTGAGTTCATGGTCAGGAAAACTGAAAGACTCCATGCTCAGGTTGTGTTATTTCCATGGAAAAAATGTTAGGTAAGCAGATTACATCATGGGAGGAACATTCTGATGATTTTTCTTTGCAAATAGGTGGGCAGATACAAAAGTCCAGATGAGAACCCTTCTTCCCTGCATATCTGCCAGAACCAATACTTCCACCTTTGCAATACCCAAAGGTGAGATGTTAGATTTAAACACACAAACAAGTGGAACTGACTCATCATTTCTTCTTCAGCAATGATCCTCCTTTATAATATCTAGGAAATGTTGTTTATAAGATGTTATCATAGTTTTTGATTGGCCATTTGCGACAACTCTACCCGGAGCAAAATGAGGCAAGGCTGTAAGCCATGTGCATGCTTATCATATTTAAAACAATAACTAAACGCCAAAGTCCATGATAGCCAACTATGTGACCTGAAAACTTAGTTCGATAGGTTCGGCCAAAACTAATTTTTTATCCTAGGACATGTGAGCCTAGTAAGTTTTACAAGTAGTTGAATAACCGGCCCTGCGCTTGTTGGTTTTTAACATAACAGGAGTCCTGGAATTCAAACTCTGGTTCTTAAGAATCAAGTTCTTAATAAGAGTTATTGTAATACTTTTGGTAAACTATCACCCACAATTCACTATGGTGCATCAAACATTTTACATGAGCATGGTAATTTTATAGGAAATTCTGCTCAGTATATAAAGTTAATTTCACATCATGGTTCAGAAATTGAAGATGAGAAGTAATTCTTTTTCTGTTAAATATTTCATGGCCTAATGCCAGCATATTGTTCCCAACTAAATCCTTGACTGATAATATCACTTTGATCAGCAGTTATAATTTGTTTCCATTCATAACTTGTGCCTAAGACTGTGAAATACGCCGGTATCTTAACCAAAAGTAGCCCATACCTCCAAAAAATATCTATTTTTTTGATATAATGAGCTGCAGTTGGATCTCAAATATCTTGATACCTTATTTACTATTAAGGCTGTGTTACTGGACATATCCATTAAACTTTTGCCATTTCTTCCAATTGATAATAGGTTTTGCATCACTGTGCCAGTTCAATTAACATAAACAACAAGGTTTGGAATGTGTATTTTGGAGAGCTTCTACCAAGATTGGTGGAAGCTGGAGATGATGGCAATTATGGATCTACAGCTGTTTGTGATACAATATGCTTGCAGTTGTGCCTTTAACTGGTCTTTTCATCATTCATTTGCAGCTCTTACCTGAATTTCAATTGAGAATCAGAGATAACATTCTGACTGTATAAAAGGTGCAATGTTTAACTGTCACCTCCATTTGAATATCAATCCCCACAATGACAAATGATCTAGGAAATTTGTGCTTGACTTATTTTCTGCCAGGAATTGGAAAAATATGATTGTGATGCTGTGCTTTTATACGAATCTAATCTATATAAGCTTGTAAGATTAGATAAAATGCATTTGAGTTAGTTTATTAAGAAATGTTTTGTATTATATCTTTTCCTTTTGTGTTAAAGGATTTTTTTTTTTAAAAAAAAGGAGATACTGCATGGTTGCCCCTACTGCCCTGATTGCTCTGCTGCCATCCGAGCTTATTCATATCATTTTTTGCATGTAGGGTTCTTGAAATCCTTGCTTATTATTCAACTTTTCCACTTGTGTTACAGGCACTTTCCAAAAGAATCCACTATCGAAAATTTGTAGCTGAGGCAAAATTTCGAGAATCCCCTGCAGCTTACAAGGATGCCATTAGAGCACAAGTAAACTTCCTTTCAGATTTCTCCCACTTCATCCTTTTTGTTTGGGCAACTTCATATTTGGGATTAAGAAATTTCCTCCAACTTCCCTTTTTCCTTTGGAATTTGCATCTAACAGGACAGGTCTCGGTTGATGGAGATGCTGACATATGAAACCGTAGAAGCAGCAGTGAAAAAGAGAGTGGATATGAAAGTGAAAACATATGGTCAAGAGCTAAAGATTGATCAGACGGGTGTTGCAGCAGATCCAGATCCTGCATACAAAATCAAACCAAGTTTAGTTGCTGATCTCTATGGCGATTGGATCATGCCCTTAACAAAGGAAGTTCAGGTCGAATACTTGTTGCGAAGGATGGACATTTAGCTTCCCTCACCACAAACCAAGGATGCAGAAACCACAGCATTTATGAACATCAGTATCATTTATCAGGTTATTTACGGAGTTGAGTTCTTTAATTTATAGCACACAGCTTTCTCCGGGAAAGTGCTCAAATCCAGAAACTCTTCCCTATTCTGGCATTCTCTAGCAGCATAGCGAGTTTCAAGCTTGTGTAAGATCCACATTCAGTTCAGCAATTGCAGCTTAACTCTTGTAGATTCTCATTTAAGTTAGATTATTACAGTGTTACTTTCTGCCAAAATGATTGATGCCATTGTCAACTTTTGAGCTGGAAAATGAATAAAACTTGGCCGGTTGGCCCACCATGTGAGGTTGCTTCCATCTTTTGATCATCAAATCATCATATTATAATATCATAACATAATCATCAAGCATTTGCACATAGAAGGATTGAAATTAGAAGACTTTCATCAGTCTTCCTTCAATTACCTTATCATCTTTGTTCCTTTTCTTGACAAAGGTATAGCCTTTTTGTCTTAGCTTATTCCAACTTTTGGCTGGTGAAAGTGACAGAAGTAGTAATACTGAATGAACCCAAACCTTGACACTATCATTTTTGGTTAATAAATTCATAAATTTCAAGTTCCTAAATCCATCCTACCAAATATCAAACGGGTTAATTTTTATACACAGACACTGTAAATTTTAATTTCACAAATGAAATTAAAAAACTGTCACATATTTCTTTTTCAATTATTTTTTTAATTTTTAAAAATGGTTTATATGTTATAAATAATCTAAAAAAATTGAAAAATAAAAATAAACTTGGATTTGAGTCATCAGCCACATGATTCATGAATATGAGATGAGATGAACAAGTCCACACTCAATTAACGTACCAAATAGCGGAAAATCTGGGAAATGACTACGGATTAGCGATTTCACCTTGGTCTGAAAATTACTGAAACACCCTTCACAAAATGTTAATCTCGAGAATCCCAACTAACAAGACAGTCGCTTTTCATTTTTCTTCTTCATCACTGTACAGCTAGCTGGTGGGGATATTGGTCTCTTTGGGTTTTCTGCTTTTGGGATTTGTTCTGTGCTTTCCTTGAGACTCTTTAACTCTCTCTAAAGAGGAAAGCTTTAGTCTTTAGTGAGAGAGAGGGAGGAAATGGAGAAAGCATTGACAAAAGTTGGAAGCTTGAAAGTTGGTGGGTTATGGATCTCAAAGAAAGCTAAGGAAGAGTTCTCTAACATCACTGAGGACCTCTCTGTAAGTAAAGTTTTGGTTTTTCTTTGTTTTTGGCTTCTGATTTGTCTTGAACGTTTTGTTAGTGTTTTTAGTTCATGGATTGTGTAATGTGGATGGATTTAAGGATACCCTTTTGATAGTTCAGTGTCAGTGGTTTGGAATTGCTGGTGAAATGTGAGATCTTGTGATTTCAGAGATGGGGTTATGAAATACATGCAAACAGATTTGAGAAAAGGTATTGTTTGATGGAGATGTTAAGCTAGAGACCGAACTGTTTGATCATTGCTACAGTTGGGCTGGCTATTTTTGTGTTAAAATCTGTGTTGGACATATATTTCTTCATTTCAGATTATTAACATTGCATTCTGTATTGGGAAGTGATTTTCTTTTTTGTTATTGTCTTGAAAGGATTTTGATTTTGATTTTGCATAATTTCTAGTTTGGGGCCATGAGAGTGTTGGTTTTTGTGGTGGGATTCCTCTAGTATCAAATTTCTCCATAAATTTGCCTCTTACATGTGGAATCATTTCAATCTGACTCTTGACTTTTAGATAATGAATGTTGTTTAAAGATTTTACTTTCTAGTTTTCAAGTACCAGAACAGCTTCTCATGTAAAAATTAGTGTATCTTATCAGTATATTGTTGGGAAAAGGCATTACTGGTTTGAACTCTGTGCAACATATCTTTATCAGATGAATTCAACATTTTGAGTTTGAAGCGACTTTCTTCAAAATCATTTTTAATCGGTTTATCTTTTCCTCCTAATGTGTCAAGAAGAGAAGATTAGTACTACTGTCCGAGTTGAAGCATGCTTGCCAATGCAGTATGTATATATATAAAGTTTATGCTCCCTTACTTTTCTGTTTCTCTGAAATGTTGCTTACTGCAGACATTCTCAAATACTGTTGAAGAGAAGGCAAAATGGATTTTCAACAAACTGAAAGGTACAGAAGCATAGACAGTGTAGCAAGTTATCATATATTTGTCAGTTAATAAAAGAACCAAAGTGTAATTTAGTTTTTATTGAAATTCTTTGCATAGTCTAATCGGTAGGTCTACCTTCCTCCATATTAGGAGATCTCATGCTCAAGTCCACCTCTCCCATTCAACTATTAAAAGGAAAAAAAAAAATTAAGGCTTTGCCGTCAACTATTGCTATATATCCAAAACATCATTTGCTACCCCTTACATGAACATTGACACTTTTCAATGACAGTAAATGTCATCAGTCTGACAAATATAAAGTAGAATATAGTGTGACAGTCAACTATCAAATAGTTGCCTAAAATTGACCACCCTTTTTGAATGAAGCAATATACCGTCTTCATGTGACGTTCAATCTGTGGATAAAATCCTCCTCTGGCATGCCTCAGCTTGTTATTTTTCCAAGTTTTTGTTTCTTTTGCATGATGCGTTATTAATTGAATCATTCTTTTGAAGAATACTATTATGCATGACTTGGTTGTGCTTGCTTTCTTGAATACAATGACCATGCAATGAAGTAAATTCTCATAGATTTTCCCTCAAATGATGCTTTTACAGATCTTGAGCAGATTGATTCTTTTCAGAAGAATAATTTTGATGTTTGCATTCTTCAGTTCTTACCTGTATGTTTTGTTCCTCCTATAGGAAAGCCACTGAAAAGTTTGCCAGATCTCCTTCGCGAGTACAATTTACCACCAGGCCTTTTTCCCCAGAACGTTGTCTGCTATGAATTTGATGAATCAAAGGCCAAGCTGATTGTATACTTGTCCTCTCCATGCGAGGTCAGCTTCAAGGATTCCTCTGTTATAAGGTATGCAACCCGTGTGAAAGCTATTCTCCTTCGGGGAAAGCTCACAGGCATAGAGGGAATGAAGACAAAGGTCCTAGTCTGGGTTAAACTCACAAGCGTGGCAGTTGAAAGCTATAAGTCCGACAAGGTGTGGTTTACTGCTGGAGTTAAGAAGTCGAGGCCTAAGGATGCCTTTGAAACAACCCGGGATGCTGTCAGAGTTGAGGAATTTTGAGTACTGAATATTCATCACTGTTACTTCTTTTACTAGTATATGATAGATATTTTTCTCTTTTATTTGACAAGGTAAATTGCGTTCCTACTCTGAATCAAATCGCCTTTAGAATAGCTTATTCAGTGCTGTAGACTTTGATGGAAGAATCCATCCCTTTTAAGAGCTGGAAAGTATTTTTCATCTGCCATATCTGAAATCCCAGTTATCATTTGGATAACCAGTTTATAGCTCAGCCTTAATACATCCCCATACTCAGTGCTTGAAATTAACTCCTTCAAAAGCTCTGGAGGCTTTCACCACTAACACCAGTAATCGTTCATCTTTTTGTTTCATATCAGTGACTCAAATTCAATTTGAAAATTAATAAATCAAATTTGAGTAATCATTCGATTAAGTTCAAATAGTTTATGAATAACTTCACTTATTTGTATCCTTAGTTTTGATAAATTCAAAAGCTATAAGCTTCCTGCCTAAAAAATAGATTGTCAAATACATTAAAAAATGTTACTATTTGAACATAAAACAGAAGCAACTTTCTCATTGTTGCCTGCTAACAGATGAATTATTAGAAATAATGAGTCAAAAATGGGTGGAGAAATAATACATAATGTTAAATTGATCCTTCTTCGTTGGTTATAAACTGCAATGTTTTTGCTGCTGTAACCAGTTTGCCTATCCTAACATCTATCATCAGGTCACCAAATCATAGAGAAACTCCAGTTGATTCACGGACAATCTCATATATTGCTATTACGTTCTCAATGGTCAACAAGAAGATGATACACCATTCCAAGAGATCTGACCTTCTGTTTTGGATAACTTCTTGAAGGAAATGAATGTTATGCTGCAATAAACAGAAGAAAACTTCAATTTAGACTCCTGAAGTCTGTCGCATATAGGCAAGAAAATGCACTATCATTTTACCACACAAGACGGTTGTTGTAATGCAACAAGAGCTAAATCGAAGTGACAATGAGCAATGCATGATTTCTCGGTTCTTTAACGTGGAGTACAACTTTAATCAAACAAAAACTTACCTAGAGAATGCTTCATGTATAGATAATCTATAGTTTAATGGTGACGTGCATGGAAATCTTTTAGTTTGAAAAAGATTACTATGAAATTCAACGGGAACCAAATTACAAGTGCAAATGAAGCACATGGGTACCTCCACAAATTTTAGCTTGAAATCCAAATTCCCAAAGCGTTGTGTCACTTCATACTCCTCCCGAAGGTACTCGTATATTTGAGCATATTTTGCTTCTCTCCAAGCAATTTCTGATCTGGATAATGAAGAAAAATCAACAAATATCAGATGCTGCTAGACATTTGCTTACAAATCCAACACATGCATCTAATGCTACTCCTATTATTTGACTCCTATTATTTGAACCCGCACACTTTAGCAGTCATCAGCCCGACATTTTATCATTAGTCTAGACAATTATTCCATTATACATGCTATTGCAAGTTTAACACGTGAAGAATCTAGCAATCACACATCACGTACGTACATCCACCAAAATTAACATGTAGGAATAACATAGAGAGAACATAAAATGATAATAAACAACATTATTCTGAAAACATAAAAAGTCATTGCCTTGAAGAGACAGAAATGAGAATCAACAATTTAGACACCCCATGAGGCCATGAGGCTGTCACCTTGTTGAAATCATGCACTAAAGGTTTGCCGAGCAATCTTTACATAAGTAAGCAGATTAATCAAGATTAGTGCTTCAAAAAAGAAAAAAAAAGAGTTGAATATATTAAGGAAAACCAACCCTCAACATCTCCTCTGTGCTCCCCACCACCTTTTCCCCAAGGTCAGAAAGAGAAGGGAAAGAAAGGGAAGAAAAGTGGAGAAAATAGTTCACATCAACATGGACTCCTAATAATACAATCAACTAGTATTTTATACTTCTCACATCAACCTATAAATGGCCACTAAGCAAATACAGAGTGCAATGATTAAAACATAAAATAAAATAGTAAAGAAAAGAGAGACAAAATGCCAGACTTTGGGAATTTATAGTATAGAAAATACGTTGTCAAAATCTAAAGCATTGTGTGAAACAATTGCCAATGCCAGAGACATTACCTCTCAAAAAGACCTACTTTAAGTATTACATCAGCCAAATTTGAATTAGCTTTTCCAACAAGTTTAATGAGCTTTGTCCTATCCATTGTGAAAGTTCCAGTCTTTTCCATTGCACGATTTATACCAGCAAACTCTTCAACCATACCATCAACCTGAGAGACATTGATGAGACCAGATTCAGTCCCATGGGAAATACCTTGTAGATAACAGGCTTTGATAATGGAAGTTTTGGTATGGGCAGTACGGTAGTCAAAATGTAAACAAGCACCTTCTTTCCGAGTAAATTGCTAAATATTTGCACCATAACTGCCTCATGCAAATTAATTGAAGTACCTGTGAAACAAAATAATCCAATGCAATGCTTTGACCAAGAACACTTCCAATAATGCGGATGCTATCAGTGTCCAAAGTTTTGAGAACAATGTAGTCTGGTCCTCCCTGCATATCCTCTGCCAACCGTGGCTGCTCCTTTACACAATAATCTAATCCAAATAATCAAATAGAAAACAGAAAATCAGTTTGCGATGAGCATGTAAACCACAGGATAATCTAAACCAGTATCTGTTTTCCAACAAACATTATATAGGGTAATTGAAGAAATAGGGCAAATTCCTTCTATATGAACATATTTTTTACTCAAAAACTCGTATTGTTTGGTAGATATGATTTAGTATGCAGTAGTAACATCCAAAAGCAGATAGTTTTAGAGTGTCAATTGAGCAGTTTGAACCAAAATAATGAAGGAACCCAACAGTTTTGTCTACAATCTCTTCCAAGAAACAATGAGTGTTTATGGCCACGATTCACCATGGCTAATGATAAAAATACAAGAGAAAGGAATTTCAGGCACAGAAAAATATCAAACTGACATAAAATAGGATGCTAAACGTACCCCACCCACCAAAAGGAAAGAAAAAGATACCAAAGGACTTTACCATCTTTCCTCATTTCTGGAAGCAACCCCAGAGCATGTCTCCGAACTATTTCGAGGTAGCTCTCAACTTCATGGTCCTCAATGTTAAACAAGACAGCAGAACCATACTGAAAAACAACCATGTAACGGCAGCCTCCGATTTTGTCTTTCATTCCAAATGCCTAAAGCCAAAAAAGTGTTGGAGAAAAGACATTGTTAAATCAAACAATACAAAAATATATTAGCAGACTTGACAAATTTCTCAGAAAATTAACTCTTCAGCCCAACATATTAGTCAACTCAAAACATTCTTAACTGCATATGCAACTTGGTTAATATATACTAGTGATGTAACCAATACACACACACACTAGTGATAGCTAATACGTATTGGACACTAAAGATAAAGGCAGACCAAAGAATGAACTGAGGCTGCTAACGAAACATCATAACCAAACTTAAATTTCGACATGGTAAGAAATATGAGAAAAGAACTTCTTTATCATAGGTCAGCCTTAGACCTGATCATTGGTAGGAACTATTACGTCTAACAAGTAAAAAATAATTGAGTTTTTTTTCTCAATGATCACGAAAATAACACCAAGCAAAAGAAAATTCCTAAATAGCACAAATATAACTACGTATGAACAAGTTTAATTGAAGTTGAAGGAACAAAATCGTTTGTTAAACATCTTACAGTAACATCTGGAGGGAAATCACAATATCTGAGGGCAATATAATTTGATGAACGAGAAGAAGGAGGAACAATGTTGCTTAAATTCTCAGCTTGCATACTCTTCAAATTGATACTGCCAAAACCGTAAGTCTGAGAAAAGCCAACCCACCAACAACAGAAAAGCAAAATACCAAATATAACAAGAGCAAAGGCATTAAGTCATACAAGCTTAAAAAAAAGTCTTATCTTGAATATCCACTGAACTAAAAATACAATACCCAGAATCACCCAAGCTTCAAATTTGAGACATTGAATATCAAAAAGCGAACCTGGTGCAAAGGAAATAAGCTTTGATGGGAATCTTGCCGATTTCCTCCTCTTCGTCTCGGGAGACAAATCCATGATTTTGGTGGAAAAAATCCATAGACCCATGATCAGAATCGCTGGTATAAATCGAAACTTGGGATGGGAGTGCAGAGAGAGGTCTTGGAAAGAGAAAACGAAGAGGTGGGTTTAAAGAAGGGGATAGAAAAAGAGGCTTGGGTCCTTTGATAGGAAGGGATTGGGAGAGGAAATTATGAGAAGGGAAGGGCGTATTGGTGAAGTGGTTGAAGAGAAGCGAAGCTGCTGCTCTCCATCTACCCATTCACAGGAAACAAGGGGTTCTTTTAGCTTGTTAAATTAAAGCACAAAGTCTTTTATACCATGATCGATTCAAAGACTATGTTTGGGCTTTTCCCAGGTGTTTGCGCGATTTCTCTCTTTTCTGTCCAATATTTTTGGCAATCAGAATTTCTGATTTACTGACCATAGACAAGACAGGCAGGTTATACTTTGCAATGCTAGATTTGTTATAAACCCTTTTTAGTTCACATAAATCAAGGACAGATGTGAGTTTAGAAAAGTTTACGTGAGTTCTTCCATAACAATTTTAAGAAATAAACGTGATATAATATAAAAATAAAATAAAAGATAAAAATATATAAATTAAATTTAAGTAAAAAATATATATATAGATTTAATAAAAATTTAACAAGATTGTGTTTGAGGTATACACTAATTTAATTTGATACACTTTTTGTAATTAACACTATAAGAATATAATTTGATATAACATCAACATCAGTTTTATATTGATCTAATTCGTAGAATATCTGTTGTTTACTTTTATTTTCATTTTTACAAAGCATTAAAAAAATTATAGGTATTTTATAGGTGAAAAAGCAAGTGCTGCGTGCGGCCAGCTAGCGTTGAATTGGTCAGTTAAAATTACTCGAAATTCTGATTTTTATTTGTTTTTATTTCATTTTGTTGCAATCACACCTTTTGATTATAGTTTTTGTCTTAAATATCTTTATAATACATATTATATTTGAGTTTAATCCAATTTATAAATGATTGGTTTATTTTGTTGATACTAATTTTTTTATACTAATTAGTTATTCAATAGTATAAATGTAATCTCATTATAAATAAAAATATTATATCATCTAACTACTTATATTATTATATAACATTTTTATTTGTGTGAGAAAAAAATAAAAAAAGTTTTATATGACACCATTAAGATAACTTTTGAGATAAATTATAAAAAAAATTATTTATCTGAAAATTATTTTTTATTATGAGATTTTTTTACTATATTTAATTTTATTAATATTGCATTAAATAATTAAAATATTATACAAAAATAATATTACAATATTAACCCCATTAACACAAATTTATGAGTAAGCTATTAGCCACTGTAAAAGCCATCTCTTTCTATTCCTGTTTTCAACTTTGGTGAAGAATTTTATGAACTTCCTCCCGTTAGCTTAGAAGAATCGATGGGACTGAGGATTTGCACATCCAAAGGAGACAGATGCATTACCACTGCGACTTTTTTCTTCTGAAAAATGGTTGCAAAATGAGCAATAATTTCGAATAATGGAGCATTAAGGGTCTCTTGCTTTTAAATAAGAGTCCTTTTTAAATTTCGAACCTTGCACTTTGATAAATAAAATTAGCTTGAGTCAGCATACTTCCACGAGTGTTGTTAGTACATCATGTTAAAATTTTTCAATCGGTGAACTACTATTAATTGGTAGTTTTGAGTTTTAATAAAACAGGATAATAAATTTAGTCTTAGTATGAAAAACATGCATGTAAGCCCAGTTTAACAATTGTGATAAACTTGAATGAGCTTTTACACATCTTATTAGGTTAGTGTAGTATGAAGATTGTGTAGGCTTGAAACTTTATATTCTTTATTGGGAGACTATTAAGTTCAATTAAAAATATAAAACTAAGTCCCTTTCTTATTTCTAAACGTATTAATATCTATCAATTGAAAACTACCCTAAAAAAAATAAAAGACCATGGCTTGCATGTTAAAAAGATGTCTTCAAGTTCTGAAATGTTTGCAAAAAAAAGTACATTTAATTAATTATTAAATCTCTTATATTCTAACAATAATAATTACATAAAAAATGGTTTGATTGATATTAAACTCCTGCAACGTCGATTTTGGCCCACTTTGTCTAATTACTGTTCTTACACTGGGATTAGTGGTCCAAGTGGGTTGAGGGCAAATGTGCTCCATAAACAGAAACCAGCCAACCACGCTGGCCTCCATTCTGTTGGTTTGGCACCAACCCCGGCTATCTTATGACTTCAATCGCTGTCATCTTGAATTAACTATTCGCCCATACGCCGAGCCTAATATTCAAGTTGCCCGAGCCGTAGAAATCTCGAATTTTGCGTCGACTAGTAAGCAAAGAAAACAAGGCACCAAATTTATGTTGTCCAATCCCATTCCAGATTGATCTTTGCCTGGACTTGAGGGCAAACACGGGCCTCTTCGGGTACAATGGGCCAAAAACATAGCCAACGAAAAGACACGTGGCAATCGGAGAATAACCAGGGGACGGAGTAGTGGCTGTATGTTTCCATGGCAGATTCCATTTGCTATATTTCCATGATGGTGTCCTTGAAAGCTGCTTTTTCCCTATAAATTCAAGTTGCCCTCTGATCAATCAACCGGGATCATAAAGAAAATTGGATTTACGATATGGTGTCGCCCCAGTTTTGAACTTGATCATCTTCTTGTTCTTCAGCCCTTTGAGCTGGAACGCCGTGGTTTCCTCATCCTTGTCCATCAATTCTCAATGTTGGAGCTGGCGTTTCTGATTCTCGCAGTCATGTTTGTATTGCTATTCCTCTTCACCTCCGCCGACCTCCCTCTGAGCGCCAACCTGATCATCCGCTTCCGCCCCGGAGGTTTCTCCGTTGCCTTGACTGCTTCACTTATAGCCTCACTCTCCTTTCCACCTTCCCTCTTCTGGCCTATCTATTTGCTCATCATTGTCTCATTTCCCAGGTACCCCATGTTCTTTTATCTATTCAAGCGGTTTTTGCCAGTGGTTTTCCGGAGCCCTAGATTAGTTCCAGCTTATTCCGTCATGGTCATCACACGGACTGAAGAAAGCTCGAACTCTGCGCCTCTTCAAGACGACGTTGAACTTGGACTCACGCACCATGACGGGGATTCCTCTGGGTTAAACTTTATTTATAGTTTGTTTGTTGCTTCTGTTGTGTTTTCGGGCTTCTACACATGATTAATAATTTTGATTTCCTAGGAAAAAGATTCAGGAACAATGATTCTTTTTCAGCCTCTCCTTGTTCTTTTGCAGATTTCATTACGTAACGTAATACTCTGTTTTATGCATCCGTCTAATTCTTTTTTATTTTTTTCATATTGTTTTGAGTTTGGTTCCAGCCTAGCTGGCTTCTGTAATTTCCGCGATGACGCAGCTGAGTTTTAAATTATGTCTGAAACGGAACAGCCCACAATTGGGCCCAATTTTAGCTAAAAGGCCCAGAAAAACAATTTTACGCAACTTTATTAAATCAAATTCACATCGATAAAAAAAATCCAATGAACTCCGTATAACCGTTTAAGTATAAATTTTCATATTTTATTTTAATCGAATTAATTGATCAAACTAATTTAACGAAGTTAATCGGTTGATTATCGAATTATTTTTGATTCATTGTTAATAATAACTTTAAAAAGTATTCACTTTTCAATTGATTTAGCTCAAAAACCGAATTAATCGAAATACAAAAAACTCGAATAAAACTAAAAAACATGAGACTTCAAATATGTATAATTTTTTAAATTTGGATGATATTTTAAATTTAATATTATTAAAAATTTTAATTAATATTTAATATTTGAATAATTTATTTAATAATTATAACTAGATATAAAATTTTTATTTTTTTTACTATTACTATTATAATTATTGTTTTTGTTATTTAGTTTTATAAGTTAATATATTTGAATGAAATCCTCACTAAATAAACTTTTTGATATTGCCACTACGCTAGAGTCCGGAGAGAGGAAATGTTCAAATGTATTTGAGAAACCTTCAGGTTGTGTTTGGATGAAGAAATTCAAAGGAGGGAATTCATTTCAATCAAGATATTTAAAAGTCCAAAATGTAAATTTTTTGTTTGGCAAAAAATTTTAAAGAATTTGAAAATTTAAAAGGGATTTCAAAAAAAATTTTGAAATGCTCAAATTTTCTTTTGAAGATTTACCTAAAGAGGTGGTTTTTCATAATTCTTTTCACTCTTTTCTATTTTATTAGACATGACCTACTATTAAATATAAAGTTAAAAACAAAAAAAAAACGTATTATTTTATTTAGATTTAACATATATCTTTATTTTTTATATTAATAATAATATTTATATATTTTTACAAAATCTAATGATGATTTGATTTTAGTATGAAAGAGAAAAACAATGTGAAAGAGGTAATTTGAAGACTCAAGTTAGAAAGGGTAGTTGGATTATTTTTTTTACCGTTTGAATTACATTTCACAATTTGTATATTTTTATTAGACCTAGCAATCTGTGCTTCCGTATCACGACACGAGTTCAGACACGACACAAATTATAAAATCTATCTGAATCGTAAACAAGAAACACGACTCTTTTTTTTACATGTCTAAATTCGTGTCGACACGGACAAACATGAAACACGAATTTTCCAAACATGTACATAGTTTTTTCGTATCGTTTTCGTATCGTGTCACTCATGTCGTGTCTAGATTAGCGAGGTCTAATTTTTATCGTATTTGTTTTGTGTTAAAATGTGTAAAACACAAAAAATAAAATGTTATAATTCATGTCTATTTCGTATAAAACACGTGTAAAATATAAAATTATTATGTCATAATTCATTTTGACATGTCGAACACAGAACAAATTTTTTAATTTTTATCAAAATTTCAATCCTCTTTTTTTTTTGTATTTCATTGGTTATAAATAGTATTGTATATAAAATTATCAAGTTTAATTTTGATAATTATTTTGGAGCTAAAATGCTTAATTTCGAAACTATAACTATTGGAGTTTAGTTGAATTAGGACAAAAATTCAAGTACTTGAGTGAAATTTATCCAAAAAAAAAAAAAAATGGAAGTTGGATCTTGGATGAGATGGGATTATGGGAATATAGGATCATAAGAGGGGTAATTTTGACTTTCAAGGAATCAGAAAGGTAAGTATAATTTCGTAAATTCGCTATAGAATTTAAATTTACCAGAAATTCCCCCGAGCGGGAATTTTCGAATTTCAGCCTTCATTGTTTAGTCTTCAACTTCTTCCAGGTTAGGGATTCTTTATTTTTGAATCTTTTCCTGAAAACCACGAAATTAGGGTTTCTCTTGCCCTTGTTCTCCTGAAGCAGCTGTGAAAAACTTGAGAAACTTTCACTTGCTCAAGTTTATAAACACTTGCTTTCATGAATTGAACTCTGTTTCGAAGCATTTGAAATGAACAGATCTTGTTTGGAATTCAATAACCCGATCCGGGACTCGATTTCTAGGATCCGTTTCGCGCCGCAGTCCAACAACCTCCTCATTTCTTCTTGGGACTCCGTTAGTGATATTCTCAGATGTTCTTTACATTGTATTTTTGTTTTAAATTGCAATTACTCTCAGCTGATTTTGATCCTTTCGTACAGAGTCTTCGATTGTATGATGTAGAGTGTTCTCGGCTCAGATTAGAAGCTCCGTCCGAGGCTGCACTTATCGACTCTTGTTTCCAGGAGGAAACTATCGCATTCAGCGCAGGCTCTGATGGTTCTATTACAAGGTTTTTGCTCTTAATTGCTTGAGTGAATTCGAAATTTGGTTTAAGCTTTTAGTTGATTGTTTTATTCTTTAATTGTAGGTTTCTACTACTAAATTGAGTGAATAAAAGGTTACCAACCGGTTACAATTAGATAAGTTATTCGCAAAATGAGTTTGTGACAAGCATACCGAAGCTTCTTTAAATATGGAAAACCATTTTTATTATAACTGTTTCTTCACTTGGAATGTAATAGTTATGGCAAGCAAGCAATTTATATTGATTTCTTATGGAAAATTTTTCTCTAGGTTTGACTTGAATTCAGGAACCACCAACAGAATTGGAAATCATGACGATATAGCAACATGTGTAGAATATTCTAATGAAACACGTAAGTTACCTGCCTTATTCCCACTGTTATTTTTATTGTATTTTAATTTGTGTTTGCAACTTCAGAATTTTTGTGTCAATATCGTATTTAAGATAATGGGATGATATGAAATACAGCAGCTATATTGCCAGAAACGTAGTTGCCAATAAAAAAAAATTGCATTTATGGAACTTTCTCTTATTTTTATGTCCTGCAGCTAGTTTTTGTCCTGTTTCAATCATCTAATCCATCTTCTTTCTGCTATAGATGCATTATTGTTACTTATACTACTTACCTGTAAGGCCATAGAGCATAGTTTGTGAACGAGTAGTGATGGTTAATTTTGTAATTGAATTTCGTTGCAATTCATCTAGCTAAGAAACTATATGCTGTGCCCTTATCTTAAACCTTCTGCAAACATCTCAACATCTGGGCAGAAGTAATTTCAACTGGGGGCAGTTTGTCAGAAATTTGAACCTCTCTGTTATGCTTGGAAGTTGGAAGCTCCTGCGTCTAAAAGAAAAAATCATCCTTAGTCTATGCATCAAGTTTTCTACCACCTAACTACTAACAAGACTGAGAATATTCCAAATCATAGTGCTATGTGCTGTACTATCCTGGCAGAAGGTGATGAACAACTGAGTTTTGTTATCTGGTTGTTTATATAAACTGGGGTTTTGACAGGGCTATGATAAGTCAGTTTTAGCTGAGAAATGATTTGTTCCTCTGAACAAAAGGCTTTTCAGAGTCCTGCTGTTAGTTTTTATACATATACCTTTATCTATATGCACCCATATTTGAAAGAATGTTAATAGTACTATTTCCAGAAGTGTATGGTTTCACCTGACTGCACAATGTTTTGTACTCACTATTGGATGGGCCATGAAGATCCTTCAAATTGCAAGATATATTCTGATAAAACATTCAAAAAGTCCTTTATACAACCTTAGATCTATCATTCGCATGTTCCTATTTAATTCTAATCGAAGTTATTTTATTGTTTCAGGTCAAGTAATTACTGCAGGTTTTGATAAGAAGATCATAGCCTGGGACACGAGCGGAGCAAAACCCCTTGCTTTCCTGGGAAATCTAGGTGCAGTAGTGGAGTCCATGTCACTCTCTGGATTTGAATTAACGGTAGCTGCTGGATCATCAGTAGATATTTATGACTTGCGTAACTTGGACAAGTCAGTTCAATCAAATGAATCTTGTATGGGTGTTTCAATACGATGTGTCTGCTCAATTCCTTATTCCAACGGTATTATATCTTGATTTTGTTAGCTCTACACGTAATGATGTTGTTCTCTTATGTCTGAAGAGTGACTAATGAATAACCTATGACCAAACAGCAAGCAGTGAATTTCCAAATGAATGAATGTGATAGTTTTTTTGCATAAATTTCATAATATTCAAGATACCAACTTTCTGAAATGGCTTTCAAATTTCTTAATAATGCCTTTTAAAGAAGCTTGAATGTCCACGCAGGATATGCAGTTGGATCAGTAGATGGACGAGTGAAATTAGAGTTCTCAAATGCGTCCAGTTCAAACAACATGGGGTCAGTTTTGAAAATTGTGTTGAATTTTAAATCATTGAACAAGTTGAAAATTGAAAAACATGATTTGCATCAACTAATAAATTCATTTCATTTATACATCTTAAGGCACTTAAACTTTAATTTGGCTCTAGACCTAACAGAAAAGCATATCGTTCAATAGCCTTTTATCTTTTGGCATAATTTTGAATAGAAATACATCTAGAATATGGCTTATTTGATATATTACCTTATACATCTCATACTTGCAGGTATGTCTTCCGTTGTCATCCAAAATCAAGAGATGGAAGAAACCATCTAGTACCAGTCAATGACATTGCGTTCAACCCATTGTATGTGTTCTTCAATCAGTAGTCTCTCATTGATCATGGAAATTGTTGCATACTGGCATTTATTTGGTACTTTTGCTTTTAGCATCTCAGGTGCTTTTGTTACGGGTGATAATGAGGGTTATATCATTGCATGGGATGCTAAAAGTAGAAGAAGATTATTTGAGGTAATCTTCCGTGTCATTTTTTTCCTTCTTGTGCTGTTACTGGTAATAAGTGCATCTTATGACTGCTTTCTTATTATTATTATTTTTTTAAATTTCTGAATCCACAAGGCAAAACGGTACATGTTTGATTTTTTTCTGTTCATAAAAAAGTACAATAGAAGGAGAATTTGAATCTTGGACCTAATCCCTTCTATAGAGGGGTAATAGTTACTAGGTCAAATCTTTGTTGTTTGCTGTTAAAGAATGCTTAGATGATAGTGAATAATAGTTCCGAGAAAATGATGATGTTGACTTTGTTTCCATTACTAATCTTTCATGCTAATATGTTAATCCAACCGAAAAAAAAAAGAAAGAAAAAAAAAAGAAAGAAATGTTTGCTGCTATGGTAGGGGTGGTACTATTTGATTTGCTTCTCTGGGTTGAAATCATTTAGTTATTTTATGTTGAACAACTTTCACAGCAACACCCTATTTCAAAAGTTCAAGAGTGTCATGTTTCTTGTGATTGGGATACGTAGGATGATCTTTTGAGTGTACTCCGGGGTTGGGCTTTCTCCTACTTCCATACATGTTCCACAACTGTTTCCAGTAGAAAAAATGTTTGTATGCCTTCTTACATGCTGATATTAATGGCTTCTCAATTACGTTAAAATCGTTTTCCTGTTTTTCCTTGCTCACAGTTGCCTAGATGCTCAAACAGTGTTGCATCCTTAACATACAACCATGAAGGACAAATGTTGGCTGTTGCATCAAGCTACACTTATCAAGAGGCAACTGAAATGTCAGTTATTCTTCCATTCCTTGTTCTTCTATCCATTTCATGCCGTTATGTTAATTATCAATTTGAGAATACATCTAAATTGCATTCATACTAAAAAATGTGTAATATGGAGGACCTTACGCGTTATATACTCTAAGACGATAGCAAAAAGACCATAATAGACAGGATATAGCAAAGAAGTGCGTCACTGAGAGATATATATGGTGCAATAGGAGTTCGACTCTTGCTGCTTATATCTTCCACTTATGCTTAAAATGAAGGCTTATTACCATGCTAACAGTCTTCACAGGCTGATTGAGCTTTCACAATTTGTAGCATATTTTTCTCTTTTTTTTGTCTTTCTCTGCCTTCTTGTCAGTTGTCATTTCAAACTTTTCCCTTGATTTGATCTTGTCCTTGCCACTGTGATTTGATTTCTTTAAATCTAGGACCATCTAGATTGATGGTCCGTTGTCTTATCCTCTACAGAAGAGAACTGCAGTCTCTTTGCTTGATTGATGTTATTTCTCTGTTCATTTAGGTAAATTCTTCGTATACCAATCATTTTCTGGATTACTTTATATCTGTTGGCCCATTTTATATTTTTCCATCGAGCTTTGCAGAGTATCTTCGTCATATCTCAGTCACATGATTTGATAACATTAATTATGAAAGTCAAGAGGTAGTGGCCCTGGTCAGGAGTTGTTAATTTGTTCATTTCAATTTGCCTGCCACAGAGTAAAGCCCCCTCAGATAACTTTGCATAAATTTGATGAGAGCCATATCAGATCAGTTTCTGCTGCAAATTCAAATGGGAAATGACTGTACAGGCATGCTTGGCAGTCACGAAATGACCCACATCTACACAATCTTGTATGTACGACTTTCTTCTATTGCTTATTCGGAAGATGCTTAGCTTTATTTAATATTTGTGTTGTGTAAAATATTAAATTTTGTGTTAATATATCAAATATAAAATAATTTTTTAACTTTTCTCAAGTTTATATACAATCTTTTTAAATTTAAATTTATATTATATTCACCTTGTTTTTGTATTGTGTCACGATATAATATTTAAAATTGTTAGATTTAATCCAAGATCAGTATCCTGTAATTTATGTCATAATTTGGCTTGAGAATATGATTTGGAGATTCTAATTTGTAAATCAACCAATGCTGTCAAGATCTAAACATGTACTCATTGTTTTACCCTTTGTTTATTTATTACCAGATCAGTGGCAGAATTCTTCCAAATCAAATTGTTCCCGGCATCCCGAACGTGACTCCTTAGGGGCATAATATAGATAAACCAGCAGTAAGGGAGTTCCATCGCCCTCCCTGTATAAGAGTGTGATAACTTGTTGGCGTCGCATCTGCTATAATCTTGCAAGCACCATGTCTCTGGCATACCCAATCACAAATTGACAACAGAAAAGCAGTAAGTACAAATCTATAAACTATTGCCATTCAACTTGTTATGGAATCCTGTTTCGTTTTCTGGGAAGAAAATTGTAGCCATGTTTGTTGGTTAACTTATGTAACATGCCTTGTAACTCTAATTCTTTGAACTACTATAATGCGTTATGCCTGCCTCTGTGAGGAGGGAACAGCAAAGCCTCTCCCCCTTGTTGTATTTATTTTCTTTTGCCACATATGGAACTGCGTACACAGATATAATCCGATTTTTTTAATGATTGTAGTTAGTTACTTTGGTTCCCTTCGGTGAAAAGTTGATTCCTATTTTAAATATTTACCATTAATTTTGGCTTTTAGCTTTGAAAGAAAGTACAGAGCAATGATTAGAAGCATATTAAAAAAAATCCAAGAATCAAATATTTAAAAGATAATTTTTTTTTTTGGTTACATTTAAAAGATAATTTTATCTTCATAGAAAGAGTGTCAATTTTTTCTTTTGGCTAGGGATCATCAGATAATTTTAGATATTATATATTGCTACAGTATGAAAATAGTACAAAAATATTATATAAAATTAATAATAAGTTAAAATTTGATAAAAATAGTAATTCATGTTTGTCGTTATCTTTTTTAAGGAAGATTAAATTTAAAGTTTGAATTTTTTTTAACATTTTATAAGTAAAAAATATATAAATAAAATATGATCAAAATTGTATATAAATATGTTGTGTTGGTTTATTTGTATGAATTTTAATTTAATTTTTATGTTTTATGTGATATGAATATGATTTGATAGAATAAGAATATGATTATATAAAACAAATTATCAAATCAAGATAAGAATATTTTAAGATATTTGGTATGATCTAATTCAATTAAATAAGTTTAAAGTATTTTATGAGAATTATTATTCAATATATTATTTATGTTGACATATCTTATAAAAAAATATATGTTATTATTTTAATTTTATTTATGTTTAACTGTCTATTATATGATTAAATTTGAGTAAGTAAAATCTTCAATTTAATTTTTAAATATTATAAATAAAAATAAAAATAGACTTGTAGATGCTTCAGTTAGGAGAATAAAAGTTATGGATGTTGAGAGAAGGATTAAAACTAGAAAAAGATCGAAAAAGATTTGAAAGGAAGTAATTTGAAAAAATATGAAAATTTTAGAATTGGATGAGCAAATATCCTTGGATAAGAATCTATAGAGGAGTAGAATATATATATATGAGCTATTTAATATGAATTTAGATATTAGTTCATCTAATTTATCTCAATCTCTTGAAATAAAGATTACGAGGATGAAAAATAAAAATAACAAGCAAGATACTAATATATATCCAATTGAAGAGATACTGGGCCCAAAGCAGCCCACGTGCAAACACCTCGAGCTCAGCGTCTGTTATACGCAAACGTGAAAGATATTTTCCAATCCCATACTGGACCCCCACTGCCCACGATCCAACAGCCAAAACTCTATCCACGTACTTTACCCAAATTTCTCAATTTTGAAAAAAAAAATAATAATATCCCTACTTTCCATAAATTTCCACAATCCATAATCATTTTCTGCTATTTTATTCTCACTCTCGTTTTCCTCGTTTCAATTTTCTCACTCTGCTCCTTCTCTCTAGCTTTCCCCTGAGCTTTGGGTTTCTTCTAGCGTCGCCATGTCGGACGAGGAGCACCACTTCGAGTCGAAGGCTGACGCCGGAGCGTCGAAGACTTTTCCTCAGCAGGCCGGCGCCATCCGGAAGAACGGTTACATTGTCATCAAAGGCCGTCCTTGCAAGGTCAGATTTTCTCTCTCTCTGATCTACAATTTTTATGATCTGGAAATTCTTTTATTTAGGCCACCAGAATTTCTTGTTTGTTTAGCAAATTTTTGGATCTCCGAATTTCATAGGCCACTAAGGATAATTCTCTATGAAGAAAGAAGGATTTAATCTTTGATTCTCTAATTAAGCTGAACAATTCATGTTTTTACAGGTTGTGGAAGTTTCAACTTCCAAGACTGGCAAGCACGGTCACGCAAAGTGTCACTTTGTTGGAATTGATATCTTCAATGGCAAAAAGCTCGAAGATATCGTTCCCTCCTCTCACAACTGTGATGTATGTTTCGCTCTAGCTGTCTAGTTCTATTGCTGTGATAACTGTTTTATGTTGTAGTGTTTGGAGGCTAACGATGTTGTTTATTCCTATTACAGGTTCCTCATGTCAGCCGCACTGATTACCAGCTGATTGATATCTCCGAGGACGGATTTGTAAGATCATGCTCTCGGCTTTGTTGATTGGTTTTTGGAATTTTGTGGCTTTAGATGATATTTTGATTATAAATTTATAATACTTGCTAATGTATTAGGTGAGTCTGCTGACTGAGAGTGGAAACACTAAGGACGATCTCCGGCTTCCAACCGATGATAATCTGCTTAAGCAGGTCAGTATGCATGTTAACTGGTATCTGATTTCTTTCTTTTATTAACATGAAATCGGCAAATTTCTCCCAGTTCATTTCTATTGTCAAAGCTTGTGGTTCTGTAAGACTGATATCAATTTGGTTGGAAGAAACTAAAAGCATGTTATTCTAAAGTGACTACTTTTCTTTGATCTCTGCAGATCATGGATGGATTTGGGGAGGGGAAGGATCTGGTTGTGACAGTCATGTCTGCCATGGGAGAGGAGCAGATCTGTGCTCTGAAGGACATTGGCCCCAAATAAATGCCGTGGGCGTCCTTGAGAATGCCCATTACCGAAATCTATAATGCAAACCTAATGAGACAGATATATAGTAGTTTTTACTTTTTACTGAGTATGTGTTTGAAAGAAAAGTGGGGGTTATGTTTCAGGAACATCTTAATAAAGATGTGGCCTCCAGCTTTAAAGATTTCGCAATTATTAATTAGCTTTCTGTAAAAAAAAAAAAAAAAGCTTTCTAAGAGCAATATATTTATGTTGTTCAATTACTGTCTGATAATCAAATTGATTTTGTTTCTTGGTTTCACTTTATTGCAATTTAGGATTTGGGAAAACCCTAAAATGCTGTTTCCAGTCTAAGTTTTTGGTACTTGGAGCATTAATTACCCTTGCAGGAAACTAAGAGGAATGTATATTGAAGAAGAGAATTTTTCACTATAATGATCCTTTTCGTCTATTTTTAACCCAGCAAATGCAGGACCAGGACTGGTTATCCAGCTGTATTATGGTATCCCATTTGACTTCTCTTGATGGGGAAGCAATGATGGTTCCATAGCTGTGGAATTGTAGACTTGGAAATTTAGACTTAGGATGTAATCCAATCTATCTCGTATTATATCTAGTATCAGGATTGAATATGATTTGAAGACTGAAAGCTTAAAGCTAGGTTAGAATTGGATTGAGCTAAACTTTAATTCAATTCGATAGATACAAATTTGATCTCAAATTTGTTTGATAAGTAAGATTTGTCTTTATATATATATATATATAGTGAATATTATAAAAGTAAAATGATATATTAATCCTTAATTATTAAAAAGATAAGCTAATCATAAATTGATCGCTAAATATCAAAAAGATAAAATTAAACTTGCAAATCATTTACATCAAATATTAAAATATTTAAATTCGATTTATTTTAGTTTGAATTTAATTTGAAAATAAATATATTCTCGTGAATAGCATTGATCTAAAAAAATTTAATTTGAATACGAAATTTTATAATAGATTGTTTTTATCCAAAAACTCAATAAGGTAATCAATCTTTTGAGAAATTTGATTTGAAAATAAACATATCAAATTAAAATAATTATCAAATCGAGTTAACATACAAGTTAAAGGACCCAACAAAACAAAGATCACTTGTAAATCTTATCTCTTCCTGGTCCCAATGCTTACACAAGTAACATTGAATTACGTAATTCAGCAAGGAAACTAGCCAAGTATTTCCAAAAAATCAGGTGCATTGCATCAGTCGCATGCGCCAGGACTTAGAAAAGTCCAAAAGAATGCTCCCGACAACTTGTATGCGCTCGGCTGATGCTGACCTATCTTGAAAACCGGATAACCGTCCCAAGCCAGTCGTCCGGTATGCTGCGTCTCAGCTCTCCACTCAAGGCTCTCAATGAGTGGCTTGTGGCGGCCTGAAAGTTTGCAAAAACATCGATGCTAATGAACCAGCGGAAGTCAATTCTTGAAAAGCACTGAGAAGGATTTGATATTTACCTTAACTATATAAACGTCAATTCCTAGTTTTGCAATCAGTGCAGCTTCAGAAATTTTTGTCCCCATTCCTCCGGTTGTGTCATGGTCCGCTACAGTTATTTCAACTGTTTGACAGATAAAAAACTTTCAATCTGGTGAATAGTACAGTGGATTTGACAATTTGGGTATATTATGCATGTTCCTAATATGTAAAATTATTGTAATATATGAAAATTTTGTGCCATCATGTCTCATTCAATTTTTCACCTTTTATTCTATTCATATACAAGTTTGATCAAATTTTAACAAGTGTCATCATTGTATATTTTATTTGTACCGTTTTCTTGTCATATGTCTAAAATTGTTATGCTTAGTGTACAGTCTTGAACTGCAGAAGTGCAACTCAAAAAGCTCTTCAATCAGGTATCATCTCATGTCATTTCCTCCTATCATTATAAAAAAAAGGATAACTAGACAAATGCAGTATTCAAAGTTCTCATATTGTGAGATTTAGCGAAGGTTATATGTAAGCAACCTTCTTTCCGTATTAACAGAGAAGTTATTTCCCTTGAGGTCACAAAAGAACAACTTTTACTTTGCGCCAAGGCTCACCGTCTTTCTCTTAGCATTATCTTTCCATTAATTTTAAGTGAATTTAAAGGATAAAACAGAAGGGTACCTTGCTTATTAGTGCTTTGAAGCATTGGGTTCACCACGGACCATTTTCCATCTTCATCCACAGCTGATATTAGACAAGAACATTGTCATGCCCAATCGAGATTTATGTCAAGTGTCAGAACTGCAGTTAATAGCTAGTGCTCACCAATTTCTCTCAAGAGAACTGCATTCGGATCTGTTGGTGGACGGTCATATACGCCCAAAACATCGGTCTTATCTCACATTAATCGGAAAACAAGTATGCAGTGTCAATAAGCCAAATTTAAGAGGGGGAAAAAGGCATGAATTGAATTCACTCCATGGCTGAAGGATACAAGAAAGACAACATATTCAGGCCTAAGATGCTCTACAAGATGACGAATAATAACATCTCCACTCAAAATGGTGCATCCCTGATGAAAAAACAAGTTAGATAAGTTGAATATGAGAATAACAAAATGAAATTTGCATATGCTTAGAGAGATCATACCAGAAGGTCATCAAGTACTGCATCTCCATGTAAAACCTAGAAAGCAAGTAACAGACTAACACCATATTAGACAATTTGTAGGAAACTTTATTGAAGTTATAATCTAATAGATGCTGCTCTGTTATCAAGCGGGACAAACCCAATGCACAAGAATCCCACATTGTGAGGTCTGAAAGGGGTTATATATACGCAATTCATGACTTGAACCCATAACATCCAGATCGTAAAGGAACAATTTTTACCATTGCATCAAAGCTCACCCTCAAGCTGAAGTCTGTATAAGACCTACATATATCACCTACTCTGTTGCGACTCCAGGTAAATATACAATTATGCTGAATTTTGTTCAGTTAAAGGGTTAGTGGCAGACCAAACACTAGCAATACACTCCTAGCCATGAAATGTCATAGTAGCTTTCAAGTTGAGTGAAACCAAGATTTCTTCGTTAAGAAATTGATAATTGATCAAGTGCTAACCTTTTTACTTTCTCTTCATCTTAAGATGAAAACGCAATACACAAGGTTCCTACATTGTGGGGTCTAGAGAGGGTCATATGTACGCAATCTTCCCTCCAGATTAATGAAGAAGCTATTTTCGTAACTTGAACCTATGACCTCCATGTTACAAGAAGCAACCTTTACCGTTACACCAAAATCCACCCTTTAGAAAAAAAATCCTCTTACCATGTCAGAGGATGCACTTTCAGTCAAAACATTGTCATTTGCATTTCTGCGATGTCTATACAACATTCTACTAGAAAAAAAACAAATGTTCATGCATCTGCTGGCATCCACATTTCTATGATACTAAAACAAATTTATCCACAAAATTTGAAATTAAATTGAAATACATGTATCCTTAAAATACCCTTATGCTTTTATTTAAATGAAAATACCATCAATAAGTAGTAGAATTTAAACAAACTTACAGGGATAAAGCCTGAGTCAATTGCTTTGGCCACCCCTGACAAATCAGCAGAAGCTACCTGAAGAAACATTCGTGTCAAAGCCTATAGAAATAATGGCTCCACCAAGAGAAAACATAGAAGGAAACAGAAATTGGCTCCCTAATTGATGTTGATTTATAATCTAAGAAATAATGCTTCTAACATTTCTTCCAGAGGTTGACCATCCACATGAATATGGAGACATTCCAATAGAAGGAATACCCCCTGCAAGAAAAGCACAAAGTTTTTTTACTGACATGTGGCAAGTTCATAGAAACAGAGTGCAGAAAAAATAACTGCGGAAAAGTAGATAACTGCAAGTATTCAGTGACGGAGAATTCAGCTCAACAAAGCAGATCCCTAGTTCAGGTGCAAAAAACATTTTTATCATCTAGGATGATGGAGCAAGAAGCATTATACAAAACTAACATGTAAAAATTTATGCTATATGAAGTTCCTAATAAATTTAATACAACTTGATGAATATTTTAGTATCTTTAGTCTAAATTTTTGAAGATTCACTTGATGCTATATGTCATATCTGTGATGATCATCCTCATATTCAGCAAATATTCAACAGATGTTGCACAATCAGAAAAGATGACTCTAAGAAATTCACATATTTGAGTTTCCAGAAAACAGTGGTATTCTTAATGCAAAATGTGGCATTATACATGATAAGGTACATACATACATACGTACGTACATATATATATATATATATATATAATTATATATGTATGCAAATTCGAAACTGTTAAGGCTTTATGAATTAGAGATGATTAAGAAGGTTAAGCTTAAAAGCAGCGACATGTCATGCAAACAAATCTAGCATTGAGTAAATATTTTTAGCAATATCACTATATCAGTTAGACTTAACTAAAGAAAACATTTGCAAGACATCCATAGGAGGACATTGTAGCAAGCTTTTAAAGCAAGTGTGTTGCGGTAACAAGATCAGTACCTCTAGCTAGGGCTCTAACAATTTCAAGATTAAGGGTTGTGACCTGGAAAAGAACCAAAATGAAAAGTAGATCAGAGCAAGTTTTATAGAGATAACTAACTGAAGCTTCACTTTGAATTGCAAGACACCAGTATCTAGCATGCTTGGTATTTAATTTTTTCATGGACTGCAGAAAGCATGATTAAGAAAGCAAGATTATACCGATAGAAAAGTGTTTTCATACTTTAATTTGAAAATGAAAAGGCAACAGCATCAATGTTTGGAGGGAAACAAAGAGTATAGCTTACAGAAATGCGTGTTGCAACAAAACCAGCCTTGACTAGAGGTTGCTTCAATCCTCCTTTATGAACCCCAGATTTGCTAGCCTGAAAATGCCCAAAAGAACCTACAACGAACACAATCACATAGGAAAAGACTAAACTGAAGCACTAACTCTAGATCACCTTCAAAGCCCAAATGCTAAATCCAAGTAAGAAATCCCATAAATCAAACATGAAGCTATCAATGCTGCTGACCTGCACCGTGCACAACAATGAATCTGCTAAAATCCACGTTGAGCTGACGCTGATTACCAAAATCACCTAAGCTAGAAGAAATATCCGAAACCCCATCTCTCTTACTCCAATCCATCCCAATAACTTTCTTTGAACAGGAATCCAGAATCATTGCTTGCCTCAACTGGGATGAAACTGTTTCAAGATTCGCTTCATTGATCTTCTCTAGCTCATTCTTACAAGTGATTGCTGCACCTCCTGTTTGACACCCAAAAAGCAATTTAATTGAGGGAAAAAAAGGCTACTTTGGAATCAATAGTATGAAAATGAAACATGAACATGGAATTTATGTTCTTGTTAAGGTTGAAATGTGTGAACCTTTTGTTTGGAAAAAAAGAAAAGAAAAAGAGACAGACCAAGTTTGACGATGCAACGGATTGGTTGATTAAGATTGATTTCTTCCATTTTCGTTATCCCCGGAAACTGTCAGTTCTTCTTCGCTTGTGTTGTGTCGGAATCTTGGATGGCGTTGTGTCAAGAAACTTTGACACCGTAGTCTATACTATTACTAAGGTACAAGCTTTGACTGGCTGAACCAAGCCCGACCCGAAGTAAGCTGCAGAATCGAGTTAACCAACAAATGAACGAACCTCTTCGACTTAATAGTCAAATAAGCCCTCAACTTTTAACTCAAAATAGAATTTAGCCCTCAACGTTTTATTACATGAAATTCAGTTCATAAACTTTTATTTTAGTGAAAATAAACCCTCAACCTTTTACAATTATGCAATTAAGTCAAAATCTGTTAAATGATACTACCTGCCGTTAGTTTTGCATACGTGACAGTTGACGTGGATAGCTTAGTTAGCTGCCACGTAGTATGTCAAGTATGCAAAACTAACGGCAGTTAGGTGATTTAACAGATTTGATCTATTTCCACTGAAATAAAAAGTTTATGGATTGAATTTTATGCGATAAAATGTTGAGGGTTGAATTTCATTTTGGACTAAAGATTGAGGACTTATTTGGCTATTAAGCCAACCTCTTCAAAAATTGGGCTATCTGCGGATCTGCCCAAATCCGCAAGTGTCATGGCGTGTACTAATGTACAATCTATCTGACTGGCTGAACCAAGTTAACTTGGGAAATTAAGTTACAAATGAATAGATTTGTGAAAAAATAAGATTATTTGTCTAAACTCGAAAGTTAATCCATTTTTTGGATGAATATAGGCAAAAATACTCTTTTAATGTATTTGGGTTTGAAAATTGAGGCCCACAGAAAAAAAGTTTGGCTTAGGTTTATCATTTCAAGTTCAATTTTGGCTTGGCCGAAACCGTTAGCTAAAATTTTTTACTAATTTTTTATACTAAAGCATTTTTATTACTTTTGATTTTTTTATGCAATCGATGTGAGTTTGTATTGTTGTTTTAGACTTTAATTTAAAATTTTGTGTTCCTTATAATCTTTGTGTAAGAATTTATTGTGTTATACTTATTAATAATTATGTATTGATTTAATATTTTTATATTTTATTATAATTTTTTTAAAAAAATCAATAGTATTTGAACGGGGTTGAAAAGGCTTGAGCCTATTCATTGTATGCATAAACAAATTTGAGCAAAAAATTAAACCTTAAAATCGGGTCAAACAGGACTTGAGCTTACTTTAAAATCCTTAATACCTTTTCTAAATTTGATCCAACCCATGAACAAATTTACAAATGAACAGACAAATTGTTTAATTAGAAATGGGAAGCATTGTTGTAATTTTTTTAGGATTTGCAATAATTTTATCTCATAAACTATCAAGTATAAATTTGTTTTGTGAGATATCATTTATATTTGAGTGGGTAGATAATAGTTGTCTGTTGAATTTATTTAAGATGATAGATGTTGTTATATAAATGCAAAGAATCCAAAGACATAAGAATTTAGATTTCCCTCAACTAGCATCGTTAACACCAGGAGCTATCGTTATTTGATTTATAAAGAGTTATAACTTATAAGGGAAGAAAAGAGAATAGAATTTTAAACTTAATTTTTACAAAGGAAAGATAATAATCATTAAACCAAGTTTTGATTAATAGCTTTTTTTCATTCTTTCTTATTCCTTTTTCCTTTAAGGTTTAAAAAGAATGTTGTAGTGCTAAGTTTGTATTTGTAAGTCACTTTTATCGCTGTCGCACGTGACCAAGTGATCAAAATAAAAATTTATATAAATTTCAATGACTAAAACATTAAATTTTATAATTAAACAGCGAAAATGAAATCACCCAAAATTAGGTGACTATCCTTATATTTATGATTTACCCTCATTTATTTATTGATTCAAGCACAATCTTAACCCCAAATGGCAAAATGGGTAATCACCCCTACTGGTCTCTTTAAAGGAAAAGTCTCACATTTGATATTTACAAGATTAAGTGCTTTTCCCCTAAACATTTAATGAGAATAGAGTTGATAGTACTTATTACGTTGAGATTGAGCTGTTTTTTGTTGTAGTTTTGACTTTTAAGCGTCCATTACAATATCATATATGCAATGAGCAATGTCGAATGGGAATGAACTTTGGCATTTGCTTTTTAATGGAACAGCTCTTTCTCTCCTTTCACATAGGCAGACAATTAATATTGAGGGTAGACCACAATATTTCAGTTGTTAAATAATGAAGAGTATTGATTTTTGGGTGCTAAATAAAGCTTTTGATTCCATTTTCTATGCTATTTTTTTGGATTAAGGGGGAATAAAGTTAACGAGGAGAAATTCTACGATAAATTTATGTTTAATCAAGTTTACCTCAAGAAGATAAAAAATTTTGACTTTATTATAAAAGTTTCTGTGAACTATTTAATGAAAAAAAGTAGAGGGCTAGCCTTTCCCATAATTTGGGAGAGTTTTTAGATGAAAGAAAGGGAATTAAATGGAAAATCAAATTTTGTTCTCTCTCCAGTTCCTTAAAACTCAATTCTTACCATCCTTCCCAATTGTAGGGAAACAATTCATAATTAGCTATCATTCTCTTTTTCTATGCCCTTTTCATTAGCAAAAGTTACTATAAGGAAAAAAATGACCTTAACAATTTTAAAGACATTTCTTCTCTGTTATCTCATAATAATAATAATTAAGAAAACAATATATCTCTATCTTCTTTCATTTATTTCAAGAGAAGAGAGAATGTAAATATTGAATCTTAAATTTTAAATCTACAGAACTCTCACGTCTTAACAATGAAACATGGCCATTTAAATTAATACTCAAGTTCCAATCACTTTCTTCTTTCACTTCTTTGCTTCCATTCCAATTCCCCCAAACAAATGCCCAAGTAATGCAACTATGCTATGTGTTCATGCAATTCAATTTGTGATACATGAAAACATGTTTAGCTTTTCATTAGTAATAATAAGTGTGCATGTGATGTGACCCCTTTTGCCTTCTCATTTGTTACATATACAACTTCCTTCCTTCCAACCCTAAGCTCCCTCTTCTAGCAATTGTGTGCACAAAAATACAATGGACATTAGAAAACTATGGGACAAAATGATGGCCGTGGCCTCTCCTAGTGGGCTAGTCCCTTTGAAAATGAGGACAACCCAGAGGCTCACCCACCTAAAAAACAAAAAGAAAAGAGAAAAGAAATGCAAGTAGTGGCCAATCGTGCTTGAAAAAGTTTCTCATCTCAATTCTCAAAGACGTGTAGGCGTGGGTCTGTGGCCCTACGTGCACTGCACAAACTCTTTACCAAAGTTGTGGCAGTTGGCGCGGAGGCATCAACTTCAATTCAATTCAATTTGCCACGTCTCCAAGTCTGCAAACCAATGATAAATGATAATAATAATAACAATAATGAATCAATGATGGCCATAGCCACTTTGCCAGCTTAGACCATTGACACAATACAAACACCCAAAGTTGACAATGGAAGTTGACAACATACAAATGATTAAAATTTGAATTTGAATGTTTAGCGTAAAACATTTAAATTCGAATTTTCACGCTGTAAAAAAAATTTTAATAAATTTATAAATTTGAATAATGAATTAACAGTATGTCTTAATTTTAAAGATGGAATAATCTCTTGTACTCTTAAACTTTAATTACCAAAAATCAAACACCAAAGTCATACCAAGGAAAATACAAATCTCCTTTCCCAACTCTTGTCTTGTCCGTTGCATTGGCATTGGCTTTGGCTGGCAATGTGATTGCCTCTTGGAGTCTGCTGGTGCTGGCTGGTGGGTAGCTGCAGCCTGCAATGGCGGTTCTCTCTCTCGAGTCTACTCTTCCAAATAAAACCTTTAGCAGTACTGCTTACTTTATTAGGGTTAGCTGCACGTTTTCTTGCTTTCCCAGTATTACAATCTTCTTCTTGGACCCCTCAACTGTAAGTTATTACCACATGTACGTACTGCCATTAACCAATTTTGAGGATTTTCTTTGCCTGGGAAAATTTTCCAAAAAGGGCAACCTTTTACGGTTGCTTGAAATTGATCAATAATAAGACTTTGGTAGAACTTATCCATCATTATTTTAATTTCTTTGCGAAAGTATTTATTTTCATTGGGAGAGTATTTAATCTCATTAATGCAATAATTAATCTCGTTATCACATTATTTTTAATATCACCAAAATTTATTCTGTCATCCATCCAAATAGACTTTTTGAAATCTTAAATTTGAAACATGCCTTCTGTTTTATTTGTATAAAAAAATATTTTAAACCTTGAATTATATAATGAAACGTAATTATATTTATTTTAAAAGTTTGACCATTTTAATTTTAAGATTTGAACTCAAAATTATTAGATTAAAATATTTTATTATAGTTTATAAATAAAATAATAAACAAAATAAAACTAAACTAAAAGTGACTCACAAAGGAGAATTAAATTTGAAATCTAAAATATTTCCGAGTCTCCTGATTTTCAATCTTATCAACACCCATAAACTAAATAGCATAATTTATGTAATATTTTTTTAAAAAATAAAAGATGAATTTGTTTCGGTTTCGAGTTTAAATTTTACAACATGTCACTTTTTTTTTTATTTTCTTGTTTAAAATTGTTGACTAAGTATTTTTTATTAGCATAGGAATGTGAAAGAATTCCTAAAATGTCGTTAAGCATAGTTTGGAGTTCGGACACACAATTGACAATGTTATTGTGGGTTATTGCACCCTATCTTATTTCCATTAATGTTTGCTTTGCTTGACACCAAGTTAGACAGAAATAAATCAAAAGGGTATGCACTTTTGAGCTTGATTGTCCCTAAAAAACGAGATTATTTGATTATTCTTGACATAAATTTCATTATCCTAATTTGATTAGATATTAATCTCTTAAATTAAGAATCATTAATTTCATGCTATTGATAACATTTTTAAATTTAACAGATAAAATTAAAATAAATTTTTGACTCCAATAAATTCAATAAGATATTAGAATAAAAATCTTGTGAGAAGTAAGTCACTCATTCAATCTTTTCTCAAATCTCTTTTTTACAATTTCTCTTCTTAAAGTTTCTATTTTTTTTTAAATATAGACTTAAGCATCGTAATATATTTTGAAATTTTAATTTTATGCTGACAAAAAATTCACCACTAATTAGTAATTGCTCCCATCTACATCTCCATGTGAAAAAATTGAGGTTCATAACGCAGTTCTTCATGCTCCAATCATGATCTTCCTAACTTCCAACCCAACTTGCAAACTTTAGTTAAAATTTAAAAATGTGAAAAAAAAAAAGAAAAAGAAAACAAAAATTACCCACTCGTTATCCAACAACTTAAAAACTACTGACAACAAATTCACCCACTCTTTTTCAGCTTCCAACTGTGTAACTGAAATGACAGATCTGCCCTTATTGCCGCAATAAAAACTACCCCACTAACCGCCAACTCAGTGGTGCAGCTGTTATTTAAAAAGTCGTTGGGGGTACAGATGGAAATTCACGTGGACAAATCGGCCGTCTGATGGCGCTAGTGGACATCCTTAAAAAAAAAAAAAGACAGCCTGAGAAGAAAGAAAGAAAAAGAAAAGGCTTTTACGTATCTGCGGCGTGGACTTTTTTCACTGAACTTGTTTCAGATCCACGAACCGAAAACAAAAAGCAAAAGAGAAGCTCAGAATTACATAACCCAAAGAAAGAAAAGACTGGATTTTTTGTTTTGTCTTTTTGTTTTTTTTGGTTTAGTTTGACGCTTTAATGGCTGAGAGCCAAGAGCAGAAGCCACCATCTCAGCCGTCGAAAACGGTGGGGTCTCAACGACCTACGATTACTCCCCCTCCACGGCCTTTCACGGAGGCGTTATTCAACGGTGGGTCAGGCTTTATGGGCTTTAGCCCAGGTCCCATGACGCTTGTTTCCAACTTCTTCTCCGACACCGACGAGTTTAAGTCCTTTTCTCAGCTACTGGCGGGTGCCATGGCCTCGCCGGCAGCTGCAGCAGCTGCACAAAGACCGAACTTTCCTCCTCCTACTACTACGACAGTGGAACAGGGTGTTGTCAGCGGTGCTGAAGGTGGAGCTGACATGGGGTTGCGGTTCAGGCAGAATAAGCCGGCCAGTTTGGTGATAGCGCAACCGCCGCCGATGTTTACAGTGCCGCAAGGGTTGAGCCCGCAGAGCTTGTTGGAGTCTCCAGGGTTTAGTGTGTTTTCACCTGTTGCCCAGGTAATTTCTATATTTTAATTTGTTAAAAAAGGAAATATTTTTAGTTAGTATTGTTAAATTTGATTCTTTTATGAGTTCCTGTTTGTTGGTTTGCTTGAGAGGAAAGATGATTGGTCCGGTTTAGGATTGGTGCTTTTAAGATGGGAAAGCAGAGTTTGTTTATTCCAGGTAAATGGGAATAGCTTTTATTATTGTTGTTGTTTTTCATATGTCAATGTTGGCTATAGAGAAAAAGAAGTGTGTGAAATCAGGATTTGGAATCTCATCTGCTTGTGACTGAATCGGATTCCTTTTTCGGTCTTGCTACTGCAAAACCATTCGATTAATGTTAATGGAAAAGGAAAAACTTTTAAGAATGTGTTTGGCAAAAGGATATGCAAGTATGCTAGGCTTTCTACTTGGAGTGTGCTGGTTCACAAGTCTTCAAATGAGTGAGGAGACAGACATCAAGGATTCGAAGGATGGTGGAGAGAAGGATATGGTTTTATACTAAGACGTATGTTTTTATGTCTTTTGGGAATTATCTTTAGTAACTGAGGATTTGCGAGTCCTTGGTAGTTATTGAATGCTGAGACAGGTTGATTTGCACATGCTCAATGGAAAATCTGCAATGGTTTACAAGTCAAAGGTTTGATTGATTGCTACATTACGAGGATAGGCTTAAAGTAGAAAGCTTTGAGCTCCATGCTCAAATTGTTTGAATATATCTTGTTTGAATTTCAATTTATTGCTTTTTGCATGTGGGGAGTCATTCTTAGTGGCAGCAATCAGCAAGTTTTGCCTGCTTGAAGTTGGAGGATTAGAAGCTTGTTTTCCAATATAATCTTAAAAAGTGTAATGGGGTTTTAGCAATTCTACCCCAGCCTTCACTAATGCCATATCATGGATGAGAAAATTTTATTTGCTTTTAATGTTCTCCCGATTGTTATTTAACATGTTATTGTGAAGGAATATGCTATCTATGCACTTTGAATTTATCCTGTACTTCCATGAGTTTGATGTCTATGACGTAGTGCCTGTGAAAGTAATAGAGAGAGTACAAGAATAGAAGAGCTTAGCGGTCATAGTCTATGCTCTGTATTGCATCACCTAAATGTTTATCCATTTTAACTTTCAAGTGTTTGCATATAAAAAAAATACACATAAATGTCTTTTATAAAAATGATTGGTGAATGGTTATTTTTCAAGTGGGTGATTTAGTTGTCTTTTGGTCAATTGATTGAACTCATCCTACCTACACTATAAAAATCTTTGGATGGCTTTAGTTGTGTAACTGGTATAGCCTTTGATTCAGTCCCTAGTTTCTGGTAGTGAACACTAAAGAAGATAAAAAAAAACTAAGAGAAAATTTACCACTTTGCCCTTTGTTTATAATACTTTAGAATTATTTACCTATACTTCAATCATTAACCGATTTCCCCTATTTATGAAATGTATAGGGACCTTTTGGAATGACACACCAGCAGGCCCTGGCACAGGTCACTGCCCAGGCTGCACAAGCCCATTCACAAATGCAAATCCAGGCTGAATATTCATCAGCACCTGCAGCATCTAGGGCACCGGTTTCATCTTTGACTTCCAGTAGTGCCTCGGACCAGCAGATGCCAACCTCATTGCAAGACTCTAGTGTTACTATGAAGAAACCATCAGATGTATCTCAATCTGATCATAGATCCCAACCTGCTTCACTTATTGCTGATAAGCCTGCCAATGATGGCTACAACTGGCGAAAGTATGGGCAGAAACAGGTAAAAGGCAGCGAATTTCCTAGAAGTTATTATAAGTGTACATCTCCTGGATGTCCCGTCAAGAAGAAGGTTGAGAGATCACTAGATGGCCAAGTCACTGAAATCATCTACAAAGGGCAGCACAACCATCAACCTCCTCAGCCGAATAAGCGTTCAAAAGATAGTGGAAGCTTAAACGGAAATCCAAATAATCAGGGAAATTCTGAATCGGCTTCCCAGCTTCAGAGTGGCAACCTGAACATTATTAAAGAAGGGACATCTGGTTATTCGATGTCTAAGAAGGACCCAGAATCTAGCCAAGCTACAGCTGAACATCTTTCTGGGACGAGTGACAGTGAGGAAGCAGGTGACAATGAAACTGGTGCTGATGAAAAAGATGAAGATGAACCTGACCCCAAAAGACGGTATGCAGAATTTTCTATATTCCTATTATATGCTCCATTGAATCAGTGATGAACTCTCTATCTAACAAAATTTCTTTCTTTATATGCAGAAGTACAGAAATTATTGTTTCAGAGCCAGCTTCTTCACATAGGACTGTCACCGAACCTAGAATTATTGTGCAGACAACAAGCGAAGTTGATCTCTTGGATGATGGCTATAGGTGGCGCAAGTATGGGCAGAAAGTTGTCAAAGGCAATCCTTATCCAAGGTAATGCATCTGGTTGTGCAAACTAGAAAATACTATCTACTGCAAAGTGTTGTGCATTTTTGGTTTGCTCATTGGGCTGTTACTTGACTAATCCGAACCCTTTATCTGTAACTAACACCGATGTTAGCTCTTCAAAGAATTTGGACTTTTTTTAAGCGATCACAAATGCTTTTGCCAAAACCTTTTCGTGTCTAACCTTTTTCAATCATAGACAACAGAGATACCTCTCTCTTGAATGTTTTTGCCAAAACCTCTTCTGTTCTTTTAGTGTGAATGTGTTTATAAATTATACCCGTTCTACAATATGTCTGATTTCCATACCTAAAGATGATTTGAAGCATTTCTGATGCATCTTTTTGGTTCCACAGAAGCTACTATAAATGTACAACCCCGGGATGCAATGTCCGTAAGCATGTTGAGAGGGCTTCAACAGATCCCAAGGCTGTTATAACAACATACGAGGGCAAACATAATCACAATGTACCAGCTGCTAAAACTAGCAGCCACAACACAGCCAACAGTAATGCATTGCAAGTAAGAACACAGAATACAGTAACCGAGAAGCATGCAGATTTTGGGAACAATAGTCAACAGCCAGTAGCACGTTTACAGTTAAAAGAGGAGCATATAACATAATTTCGCTGAATTGCAACCATGGAAGGGGAAGAAGCACGAGTACAGGGTGGAAATTTGCCATGTATCAGTCAAATTCTGTTGCATTTGCCAAAGTTTGAATTTCACACTCAAGGCTGATGCTTTAATACTGGCCGTCGACCCAACTGATATGATATACAAAAAGAAAAGCAAACGTAAGAAAGAAGTCAGTTTGGAACAACACTTGGATTAAATTAGGTGAAATCTTGTATGTAAACTAGTTTAGTGGGCATATTGTATTCTACTTCTGTTATTCCATGCATTCTTTTGTACATGGAAATACTGTATTAATGTTGTTTCATATAGTCGTTCACCTAAAATGTATGAATCTCGAGAATTTTTTCATATATCTCCTCTATGCCAAAGTTTCGGTTAGTTTTGTATCTAAGATTATCAGGTCTATCTCACAAAAAACTCTCTTGAAAAGAAAATTGTTATTGAATGAACCAAAACAGGCACCTTACAGGAAGTTCTGATTTCAAGATTTCTGGTAATTGCTAGAGTGGAAATGGAAACTTCGAAGGCAGCAGCAACAAAATAAATGAATGCAAAGAATACTCATACAGATGGTAAGAATATACCAACAACTTTCACTTTTGGATACAAAAAATGAAATTTTCACATAATTTTCAACAAAAAAAATTTCTTTCATTTTCACAAAATCCCGCGGGAATCGTTGGATTAAATGCATCATTCTCTCGGTGTCTGTTCAAAAAATTCATCTTTGGCTGTTACAATGGTGGGAATTTGACCACGGTTTACAAAATCAATCTTATTCAACCGCAAACAGCACAAGGCTTGCTCTGGCAATTCTTCTGGTTTCTGTGCCTGCCAACATTATCAACCAGAAACAAGGTTGTCAGTAGCACTACATCAAATGTAAAGTTATGAATTGCTTCAACTAGAGGTGGAAAGAACTTACCTGTATAGTCAATCCCAGATGAACGATTCCATTCTTCATGCGATCTAGAAATGATTCAAGTCCTTTCCTAGATATGTAGCTAAACCGATGTATATCCAAGTCAATCTCAAAGTAATTTGGTCCCTGGATGACAAACAACAGAGGCAACTTTAACCAATGAGCTGTTAAACAATGGTTGTATGTTCAAAACTGACTGCCTACAGCACCCAGACATGGCTAGAACTTGTTAAGTTTGGTCATGATATTAGTCTAGAGTGTAAATCATTGGACTATATGGACTTGAATACCTACAAAACTTGCATATATTTCAGGTACAATGGAGGCCTTTGGCTTAAGGAACGAGAATGCTTGTGTTAAGATTCGAATCTCAAATTGGCAAAACTCCCCTACCTTAGAAGTGGGAACATGACCATTTCAGCTAATGTTCAATGTCTAACTTTCATATATTTTGGTTTGTGAAAGCAGAAGAATGTTTTTAACAGAAATACTACTCACCTTATAGAAATTGTGTTGAGGGCGAGAAAGCACTGGCTTATCATTATAAGCCTGAATGAGCTTCTTTTCAGTGGAACCTAACTGGAGCTCGTCTGGGTTAACCAACCCAGCCATGATTTTTAGCCTCTCTCTGAAGGGAACAGTGGACTCTCTCGTAAACCCTTTAACCTTCTCCATTTCATCCTCAACAAATTTCTGCAACAGAGTATTACCATGAAAACTTAAGTTCCATTTGAATAGAAATATAAATCTTTCTAACCATGATCTTAGATGTTTACAAAAACTCAATTGGCATATGGCAGGAATCCAACCCAATTGTAAAGTTATATGAGAAAATTGGCAAAGAAATACCTTTATGTTTTCCTGGAAGTGAGGAGATATAACTTTGTCAAAAGTATCCGACAGCTTAAAGTACAAGACAAGGCTCAGGCCTTCACCATTGGCATCTCCAAGAAACATGGAAGCAGGATAAGTAGGCACCTGCAAGAAGATTACCAAACAACTTATACAAGTCAGAAAAAAAATTTGTTAAGGTGTGTAAGACATGCAAGAAGATGAAAAACTGTGTTTCTTTTCCTGTAAGTTTCCTTTTCCCGGTTACTTTCTTTACAAGCAATTCATTTTCATACAACTCCAAGCGAATCAAAATCAAGAGAGATTGTTAAGGTGTGTAAGATATGCACAAACATGAAACAAAGAGAGAAAGGATAACCTGTATATTAACAATCAGAAGAGCAGGCACTTCATCGTGTGGTTTTACGTGTGGCAGCTCAATGTGCTGAGCAATGTGATTCACTTTCCGCGGAGAGACAAATAAATCAACCCCAATTGGAACGTATGGACTGCAGACTGGTGCAGGGGCCTTCTGCTTATCCCTGCATGATATGGTTCAACTTCAGTTCTAGAGATGAACAAAACAATATGATACATTCTGGAGTGTGGATAACAGCAACTAAATGGCTTGCCTAAAGTAATTGTCCCCGCGGAGCATGAAAACTGAAGGTGAAATCTGTGACCAGCTTCCTGGAGTTGGTTTCTCTCCTGAGCAAGGAATTAGAAGTCCTGCTCTGGGACGGTATAATAACCTCTCAGCTGCACCTGTTATTGACAGTTTGATCTTAGCTTAATTAGCAGAAGCAACACTGCAGCATCAAGCCATGTTTGCACACGATGAGTTACTAGTTTTACTTACAAAATTCTTTGATTTCATCCCCTTCAAAGGATTGCCTCTTCACAGAAAGCACGATAACTGTGGATTTCTTTCTGCTCTCTTGGGTTTTCTCTTCCAAATCAACTGTGCCATCCTTCAGGCCTTTAAAGCCGTAACTTTCATAAAATGATTCATACTTAGATCCATTATCTACAATGCATGATGCGCTTTCATACTGAACCAATTGCGCATTTGACATATTCCCAATTGCATTACCTACCGAAGAAAATGCATCTGAAGGGAACAGCAAAGAAAACAAGTGTAAAGCTTTCATGATCAATCAGACCTTGAAAACCATAGTTGAAAGATATGATTACTTGGTTGCAATGAGATGCAAATGCATTACCTCCGTACACACTACCGGAATCATCATCTGACTCTGACTCTATAATGCTAACAGAATCAAACCATACTTCTTCTTGGCATCTTCCTGCAAAATAATTTCATTTCCACAGTTACCAATTGTTCAAAAAGACAGTTGCTTCATATAAACAGCTACTTAATCTCATATATATCACTAAGACATTCTTCCATAAATATGTGCGTATGGATATTGGAAATTTTGTAAAAGCAAGAGATGGAGAAGAGACCATTGGCATCAATTTGACTGTGGTTCCATTGTAGCTGGGTTAGATGAAATGTCATATTAGACATCTCAGAGCGCTTGCAGGTGGTTGAAGCACCCTTCTCGAAGTCAAGATGAACATACTCGCTAACAGCGAAATCTGTTACATGACTCCCAGCATCACTCAGCCTTTTCATGCGTACATCAGGAATGGAAGTGGCAATCTTTCCATGGCGCTTGCGGAATCTGCCAAAGTTTCTTTTGTGTGATCTAGATTGTGCATTTTCACTTTGGACAGAGACGCAGCCACCCATTATGTCGATAATATTTTATAAAGATTGCTACTGTTAGTAAGGAATCCAACCTTAGGACAAGCAAGCACAAAGCAGACAAGCTCCAAGGAAATCACTGGCCTGTCAAACATTCCGAGCAAATTTCATTAATTTGCTCCTTTGTGTCACACCTTCAACTTAAGTGATTCCACGTGCTTCCTTATCGAAGCAAAATCTTACCCCGGGAAAGATTTGATTGAAAGTGCTTAAGAAGCTTGATAAAATGAACACTGTCCTACCTGAAAATCAATAATGAATATAACAAAATATCAAAATAATACTCAAAAAACGGCATGATTTTCTCATAACTACATCAAAAAATTTGAAGAGATGTCTTAGAAAACATCCTGAATTCATATCCCATGATGCTGGCTAAGAACAAATGATTTTGTCTGAAAAGAGATTAAAATTCATTACAACCCCCCCACAGATAAGATCCATAAATATATACTTAAAAATAATTGAGAAAATACTAGAATTGATCAACACAAGCTTCATCAAATTGAATATATATTATTATAAACGTAATATATAAGATATTTAACAAAACTAATTAGAAAAGATTTAATTTTGATGAAGAAAACGATCATAAAAATCCTAAAACACAATAGACTGAATAAAAGGAGTAAAACTTAAACGAAAGACATAAGCTCCATTGAAACATGCAATATTAAAGAAAAGGATCGTGTCTTAACTCTCAACGAAGTTGGATATGCAGAGAAAGAAACCCGTCGAGAGAGGAAACTGAGGAGAGAGAAAGGTTAAAATCCCGGCACGTACGAGGAACTTCGAAGTCCTTTCTCTCCCTCTCTGCCTCTGTCTCCGTCTATGTCTTTGCCTTCTGTCTCTGTTTTCTGATTTCTACCTGAGCTGAAACAAACGAGAGAAACAGAGAAATAATAGAGAAGATGACGATGAAGGAGAAGAAGAAGATTTGACAGAGTCTCCGTTATAAGCGGATCCTTAGTTTGCGAAAGTCTCCTTTCAAATCTCCCTCTGTTTCTCTATCGTGTTCTGTATTCTTCTTCATCCATTTACTGTCTGTTTTACTATTTTTATTTTTTTCTTTTTTGTTTGTTTGTTTTGTCTTCCGGAATTTCGCGGGCATTACTGGTTTCGTCTTAATCCCACGTGGCACATTTATGGGATATATGTTATTAAGGAAAAGGATGAATTAAGTAACCCTTTTCTTCGTTAACTACTTCCATATTAAGATAATATTTACTTAATTGCAGAATTTTATGGATAAGTTTTTAAAATTAGCTTTTTACCATTACAATCGACTGGTAATCAATTCCCCAATTAATGCATCTTAGATTATTACATTCAATTTAACAGAAGCTCAATTTCAATTTATTTAACATGCAAATTTTTATCTTCATAAACAAACAAACTTAAAAGACTGTCACATATTTCTTTTTTTTAATATATTTTAAATAGTATATGTCATCATGTTAAATTTAAAATTTTCGTTAATTGTATATGAGATAATTTTTCGTATAATGATTATTATAAAGTTAAAAAAATTCTAATATAAATAAAAAAAATGCATACATATTGAATTTGAATTTAATTTTTTGAATAAAAAAATTATTAACTCTCAAATTCAGATACTCAAGTATTGCAAGATTTTAAAGTATTCAAAATTAAATAAGAATGGAGACTTAATAAGTTTTATGTATATGTTATGTTATGTAATAATATGAGATTGGAAGCATCAAAAACCAAAGATTGCAATCAAATTGTTGTTTGTTTTATGGTTAAGTTGAAGAAATAAGAACACAAGAATGTCTCCATCATGGCAGAGTGGCAAAGGAGGATTTTGATTTCCTTGTGTGTGTATTGTTCGTGTGTAGCTAGCTACTCCATGAAAATGACTCCTCCAAACATAAGCCCAAGCTCCGAACCAAACAATTGAAAATTTTAATGTAAGGTTCCTTTTCTCGTTAAGATGTGACATTTATATTATGAGCAAAAAAAAAAAGATGTGACATTATATAACAAACTGTAGTATTTATAAACAAACGAATATAATTTTAATTTAATAAAGGGGAGTGCCTATGGTAGCTCTATTATTTTAAATTAAATAAAAAATCAAATATACTTTAAATAATTGCATTAGTCTACATTGAGATACATGTAGAATGAAACGTAATTATAAATTTTACTCATTCATTTTAAAAATTTAAATTCGAGACCTTCAAAATAAAATTTTTAACTTTAAACATGTGAAGATATCCTCTTGAAGATCACTTACTAATTACATTAAGAAAACCTTCGATTTAACTTTTTGTCATCGTTGAGTTTTTCTCTAAATAATCAAGTGATTTTATATATCCAAAAGAATTTAAAATACTATTATAGAAAAAATATTTTAGTCAAAACAGCGGAGGTGCATAGAATCATATATCAATAATAGAGTCATTTAAACTACAAGCTATAAAATCATTGTTATTTATGCGTATCAGTCCTGTTAATCTCAATCTGCTAAAATATTTAACACACATTAATCCTATTGAATTTGTCACTATTGAATTTTGGTGCACCCATGTCATAAAAAACCTAAGAGCCAATATCTTCTCAAAAGTGAAAATCTTGTGTCGTGTCATTTCTTAAAAAAAATAACTTTAGAAATTTCCGAAAGTTTAAACACTTAATTTAAGACATATGAAAGCAGGAGCAATTGTTTACAAACAATAGGATGATTGCTCTCTCTCTTTCTCTCATCTCTTTAAAGAAAGGGCCTAAAGTTGGACCACCGCGCAACCATATTTAAGCACAATGATAAGATTATTTTGTGTCTGATTTTGTCTTTGATTAAGTGCCATGTAATCATTGAAGAGAGCAAAAAACAATAACCATTCTTGGACTGCTTCAAGGTGGCTTGGTGGAACCAGTGTGGGGAAATGGTTGAGCCGTAATGGGGGTTTTAGTTCAAGTCAAAGCTTGTTTCCATCTCACCAACTTGTTAAGGAATGAATCAAATAGGTGAAAGTTGAACTCTAACTTTCTTTTTCTCATATAAACAGAATTAGGTATGGAGAAATATTGAGCTGGTCAACATCGATAATAGACTGCGATCTCTTTTATAAAATATAATCAAGTCGATAATACAAAGTATGTCCATTTATATGAATTACGGTTAATTTAAATTAATAAGATAAATTAGACAAATTATATGGTAAAAAATTTCATAACCATGATTTTAGTGTACTTCGTTTCCACCACAATTTGTTAACACTAATTAATTATGTAATTTATAAGGTCAAAAATTTCATGACCATGATTTTAGTGTACTTGGTTTCATACTATAATTTGTGAACACTAATTGATTATGTGATTTTTTGCTATAAATTTGAGAAAGCTTAATAGTTAAGAAAGAATGGGAATTTTAGACCTTGACCTTAATTTTTTAAGAACTTTTTTTTTGGAAAATATTAAACTATGGATTAATAAAAAAAAAAGTAGGTAAGCTAGCTAGAAGTAGCTAGTTGGAAGGGAACAATAGAATATCTCATAACAACATAGAAAAAAAATCGACGAAATAATTCAGAATTGTTCAATTTTATTCTTTGTTTGGCAGGAAGTAGGGCAAATCCAAAGACTTGATTATCAAAAAATTATTTGAAGGTTGGGCAACTAACACAGTGTTAGTGGAGGGTCATCTCAAACCCCACCATGAATAATGAATCTGCTAGGATGATATAGGAAAGCAAGCTTATTAATCAAACAAAACACACACTGGAACTCACCTACTCAACTATTTTGTCTTGAAACTTAGCTACAACAGCACTCAAACTCTTGCAATTTGTTTCTGCCTGCCCAAAATCCATACCAAATTATGATAAAAATAAGTTAAGAGGAAAAAAAATGCTAAAACTTGCCTAATCAGAAAGCTCCTGAGGGCTGCGTTTTACTTCAATTATTGCCCATTTGAACTTCAAGAGCTTTGGATTCATCTAATTTGAACATTGGATTAATGGTGTAAGCAATATAAGACGATTAAACACTAAGTTTGAATTAGGTTCTTCAAAACTCAAAGTTCAATTTAAGTTTGATCAAATTTAGATTTTTGAAACTTGAGTTTGATTTAATGAAATATTTAAACCATTCGAATTTAACTAGATAGATTATAAATTATTTTTTTAATCATATATTATGATAATAAAAAGATAAATTACTAATCAAATATTTTAAAACATAACTTTTGTTAGGCTTGTAAGTAGCTTTAGTTAGACATTTAGATACTCGATTCACTTCAATTTATTATTTGAATAACTTGAACTCAAATTCGATTTAAAGATAAATAAATTAAATTTGAATAATTATAAAATCAAATTTAATTTATTTAAGAATAACTAAATTTTTTTATACTCGGAAATCTAGACAACTCTGATTTTGTGTGCATTTAACAAGCCTGGCAAATATTTCAAGATCCAAGACTGGAAAACTTTGTTTTTTCTTGCGAGGGGAAAAGTTTTGACCAAAAAGATGGCGAGGCTTTAAAGTTTAAATAATTAAATTCGAAGGGTGCTGAATTTGAAACGTATGCATGACTTAATTCCAATGTCTGGGCTGCACATGGTGAAAATTTTCTTTTCAATTTTTTGAGATTCGTACTACAAAGTTTGAATGCTTCTTCAATTCATATCGTTTAGGATTACAAGATTGTCTCCTCAAGCTGTGTTAAATTCATTGAATAAAATTGTCAGGAAACAAGTAGCTGAGAAAATAACTGAGTCATACGTAGGATTCTAGAGCAGCTAACAAAGCTTAAGCCAGTTAATCACATTTTTACTCTCGTTAAAACCATATTATTCATATTTATTCAACATAATATCAGAATCCAAATTTTTTTGGTTGCTCTTGCATGTTATTTCTTTTAAAATTATCATATGATAAATTATTTTCGTCTACATATTATGAGAATCTTTTATGAGATATTATCGATTTTAATTCAAATTATTTCATAATTTTGCTTACTAGAAGTGTTATTTTGATTCGATAAATTTACGATTTTAACTATAAAAAAGTTTTGTAAATATAGGTTTAAGTTTTTAGATCCTCTCACCTTTCCAATGTGAAATTTTTGGACATTACACTTTAAGACCCTGCTATCAGAACATGTGATGTCTAATCTTTCTTATGCAACAGGGTAGGGTTGGTATTTAAGTTGAAAATAGATGGCATTTTCCCTCTCACGTTGCAATGATAGTATTCTCAATAATTCTCATTCCATATCAGTTTGCTGCCATGCTTGCTGGATTTTTGCCGATGGTGGGCCCTCTGTTTGACCATTCTGAAGGAAGCAATGCCATTTATGCCGAGTTATCTTATCATCTATCTCTCATCTTCATAGAGAATCAAAACATATGTTAAATCATGCCTCTTTATTTGATTGTAAGCTCCTTTAACTTAGTCTAATCTCAACTATTAACTAAATTTCAAGAATTATTAAAAGAAAGTTGTAATAATTTAATCTCTTTTGTTTTTATGTAAATTAGATCACATAGGAATAACACCTATCGATATATTTTTGATTTCATAATTATAATTTGACATCTTAATATAAAAATAATAAAAACCAATTATTAGAAAGATTTATATTTGATGCATTATCCGTATATAAATCTCACACTTTTTCATTCTATCATATTATAACATCTTATCAATGATGAATTTTAAAATGAAAAATTCTCAAAATGAATATTATTATATTTACTAATTAATGAAGTGTCATAATATGGTTAGATAATTATAAATGAGATTTAAATACTAACAGTGTATCATGTATAAACTCTTATTAAAAGAAGAATTCAATGGTAGGATTAAATTATATGAGATTTTTACTTTATATACTGACAATTGCAATGTATGCATGGATATACAAGAAAAGATAGAATGAGAAATGAAAACATCCACAAGATGGTTCGAGTGATACCTATCAAAGACAAGATGTGTGAAAGTCATTTACGTTGGTTTGGACACGTACGACATAGATCTGTAGATGCTCCAGTTAGGAGAATAAAGGCTATGAACAAGGAAAGAAATGTCAGGACTAGAGGAAGATCGAAAGAGATCAACTTAGAAGGAAGTAATTTAGAAAGATATGGAAGTATTAGAGTTTGATAAAGACATTGCTTTGAATTGGAATGTGTAGAGGAGGAGAATTTATATGGCAATTTAACTTGATTTCATATATTGGTTCATGTAGCATATCCCAATCTATTGAGATAAAGGTTCTGATGATGATGATGATGATTGTCAAGTCAACATAAGCACACATGATAATAAGCAAAAATTTAGTGTCAATAGACATAAAATATGTTATAAATATCGTAAACATACGAAAATAAATGTAAAATTAATGTCAATAGATGTAAATACATGATATTTAACAAAGAAAAGATATCACAATAACTATTTTTATTTGAAATAGCCACCGTTAGGAGAATTTTGCAGTCTACCACTTTCAATCCCAACAAGATTAGTCTCAAACCATAAAATAGATCAAGATACTTATGATTAAAAAAAAAACAACTGCTTTTATCAAGACTTGGTGTTTAGCCCATTTATTCATATAGTTCTTTTTTCATTCAGTGACAAAACACGCTACTAACTGCAAAATCGGTTATTTTGGATTCATACAGTTCTCTTAAAAGTTAATTTTTGATTGGTTTAAAATTTAAATTCTAATACATAAAATTTACTGTCTTAGTATCCTTTTGCCTTTATTAGGAAATGACTCTTCTTAAATGCATTAGTACATGGTTGCAAATACTTAGGCAAGTAAATAGGCCTTTGGGCCACCTTCTCTGTAGACGGTTGGGTTTATCCCATTTTTGGGTCTATAAACCACAGGTCCTGGATGGATCCAACCAGCAACCTAGCTTCTGCTTATGAGATATTATTTAAACAAGAATTGACAATAATTCAACTTATACTATAAACAAGTAAAGATCTGAGATTTCTTAAGTTCAACTTTTATCCTGTGTTAGTTTCCTCTTTTTTATATGATTTTAATTAATTATATGCTGATTTATTCCAATTAAAAGGTGAGTTACACTCAACTTGTTAATTTTTTAATTATTTTATGTTGAAAAAGAGATTGAGCAGATTGATTTTAAATGTTTTAATAGTTAATACAATACTTTAATGGCTTACGAGTTTAATATTTTTTTTAAAAGTTAGTGTAATAAATTGTTGATTATTTGTTATTAAAAATATTAATGAATATTAAAATAAATATTCACTATTTAATTATTACATGATACATTAATAAATGGTTTTTTTTTCTTAATCAAAGCATCAAGACTTCGAATTTGAATTACAAATTTAATAGGAAGAGATATTTTCTTGACTGTCTACTCTTATACTGTCAAGTAAGATCGTAACGAGTGTGTCGATAATCTCTTGATTCTCTTCTTATTATGATTTATAATCCAGATTCTACTTAATAGAAGTCTTGATGCTTTGATTCAAAATAATAATATATATAATTTTATAACATAATTTGAATGAGAATAGCATATGATTGTATGAAATAATCATGTAATACGGTTTTTTTTTATTGATTAAGTTCATGATAAGAAAATTTTTAATTTTACGAGATATTTTTTTTTGTAGTACATTTTCATTAAAAGTTACAATCACAATCAGTATGTTACATTTTATGACAGGTAACTATGAAAATCACATTACTCAAACTAGGTAAATTAGTAAATAACTATAACAAACTAAATAAACTAGTAAATAACTATACTAATTTAAGCTCACACTTGATGAGACTCGAACCTAAAACTTTAAAATCTCAAGATTTCTTTTTTACCATTAAGTCAAAGCTTCATTGACTAATCTTACGAGATATTTTTAAGAGGCCATGAGAATTGGTACGTTGATATAATTAAATGCCTCCCACAGGTTTGTTGATAGTCCAATAATGAAAGACAGTAGACACCCACCCACCCACACCTTGTTTCATTTCACCATCAAAGGAGTGTTTGTGCTCCTTCAATTCACAATGGCCCACTCTTTTATTACACAAACGCAGGAACAAAGAGAAAGAGATTGTCATTGTACAAACAGATGTAATAAAAACCCCTGCCTCTCTTTTCGTTAGACGGAGAAAGAAGTGACCTTTCAGCCCCCTTTGATATCAGATAATGTTCAAAAATGAAACCAGATTTCATAGATTGCTTGACAGTTGATTCGAGCATTGTTCAAATGGATAAGTTTTTCTATCTTTATGACGTAAAGTTCTACGAATTTGAAATTCAAGTATTAATACTTGTAATGACGTTAGAATTTTACAAATTTAAAGTTTTAAGTGTTAGCTTTTATAGTAGACTCTTATAATATGCCTACGTGCAGATAGATTGAATTTGAAGCAAGCTCAGTCCAATTTGTTCAAAGAAAAAACTCGTTTGTCAGCCCAAAGCTTGCATCTAAAGCAAAGTCCACCATGGATCTTCCCAAGCTAAAACCCATACTTGGCGGCAGGTCAGGTGAACCAGGTTGGCGGGTGGCGCTTAAACAAAGCTTGGAAGCAATTGTCTCAAGACCTTTAGCCAGATGGTTCAACCGCCATGCCATCAATTCAAATAAGGGTTCTACCCTTAGGTATGCCAAAGTGAGCTAATAGACTAATGACACTATCCATGGTGGATTATGTTAAAAAAACTAACTTCAACAAATAAAATGATTAGAAGGCATCAAAATTCGAGTTTTAAAATGTGTTTTGATATTCAAATTAATAAAATATATTAAAAGACAAGATAAATACGAGATTGAAAGAAGAAATACTCTTAACAAAAATCAAAACTTTCACACCAAGCGAGAGCGACGTTCATGGTTTAAGGAATGATAGAAAATATTTTAATATGTAACTAGTGCCTCATGTTCCTAGCAATGGGGAACATCTTTTTTCATTGTTATCTCTCATTTGGACCAGCCATGTCTAGTCACATAGGAGAAGAAAAATATATACATAAGAGGATGTAATACGAAAGCTTGGAATCTTGCTTTTTCACATTCAAGTGATTGGAAAATGAAAGATTGTGAAAGAAAAAAAAAAGTAAAATAAACATTGTGATTTGGTGACACCAAAAATGAGAAAAAGGAAATGGTAAAGTTGAAAGCAAATGAAAAACGAAATGATTGTTTCTCTTTGCGCACAAATGAAGCAAAACTTATGTGTGATTATGATGATTTTGATCCTAATCTCTTTCGGCTAAAAAGGGGCAACTTTAATTGTGCAATTTAGGGTCCACTTCCATCACATTTTGTAGTGTGAAATGGATTTATATGAAATGTTCATGTCAACAAAAGTAAAATATAATCTTAAATTTCGAACTAAATTCATTATGCAATTACTTTTAAACGCTTAGAATTGAGATCTGATAAATCCAAACTTCTAATCCTAACCTTTTCAACTCATTTTCTTTATTTGCATATTGAAGCTTCCTTTGTACCCAAAAAAAAAAATAAAAGAAAATCCTAAAATACTAACGCAATTTATTTGGAATTTCATTAGTGAATTCTTCATCATATTTGGAAGGATTAAAGAATATGTTTTTATCTTATCAAAAATTATTTTGCATGTATGAACATTTTAACACATACAAAAAAAATTTCAGAAACAAAAAAAATATTGAACCTTATCTAATTAAAGGTGTTGCTTATCTTAATATACAAGCTCATTTCGGTATAAAAGCATCCAAATAGAGAAATTGTTCAATCGGCCCAAATCAAAAAAAATATAATTGTTGTGTTTTAAAAAATTTTAATCTATTTATTTTAGAAGAACATTACATGCTAAGTTTTTTCGAACTATTATTTATTTAGTTTGTTTCGGAAATAGTATAGTACGCTTGAAAATCTTTCCAAATTCAAAAATTTTAAAATTTTATTAAATGTACATATCATCTGAACTAATGTTTAATTATTAAAAACAAAATTAAGGTGGATAAATATTTTATTACCAATATAAGTCAATTGTCAAGTGAACGAATATGAATAGGAAAATTTTAAAGCAAGATTAAAATTTTTGATCTTACTGTAAAGTCAATATAAACACACATAATTAAATATAAATTTAATATTATTAGGCATAAAATATGTTAAAAATATTATAAATACATAAAGATAAATATAAAAGTAGATCAATAGATGTAAATACATGATAATTCTACTATAAGATGTGTTTATATTTATTTTTATTTGTTCATGATATTTCAAACATATTTGACTCTTAATGACACTAAACCTACACTCAATCATATACATTTACGTTAATTTTTTAGTAAAATAAAATAAATTCACCTTAATATATAATTCCTCATATGCAATACACAAAATTTAAAACTTAATTTAAATAATTCATATAATAAGAGATGGTATCCCGTAATTCTAAATTTAAACTCTAACACCTCTATTTTTTTTTTTTTATCTTCGACCTCTGTTATAAATAAAAAAAAAACCTTGCCACATGGAAAATAAATAAAGTAATTAAATTAGTTATTAATACTAATAATGTTTTGCAAGAATGTTAATGTAGCTATGATTGTCAAACTTTCAGAGGTCATTGGAATTGGTGGTAATGGATGATTTTATATCATCAATTGATGTCTGTCACGGGCATCAATCACGTGTCCCAAAAGAGAATGGTCACGCTTCAATCCTCACGCTCACGGGCCAGTCGTATCACATTCTCACGTTTTTCTTTTATAATATATATTTTTTAGTTAGAAAAAAAATATATATTTTTTTTAGTTCTTTCATTAGTTACATTAAATAGTCAATTAACTGTATTAATAAATTAAAATTTGTTATCATTAATAAAAAAAATTCTCCTTTATTTGTTTTCTTCCTCTCGTTTTTATGTTAGGGACCCTCCGTCTCCTTGCAAGCAAATATATAAATTCTTTCCAAGTTGAGCTATTTAAAATGATCAAAGATTACGTTAACTTAACCTTTAAGAGTTTAGGCTTAATAGTCCAATGCACATTTAATCATTTTACATAAAATGAATATAAGTATTTAATTTTTTATTTTATTGTATAAACTTATTGTATTTTAAAATAATGTAATTAAATCAAAATTTATTAAATGACATTAACTTTTACTTATATTACACACGTTAAATGTCATGCAACAACTCACAAAACTATTTATGTTAATTGTCATGTAGGATTTTTAAACGGAAGTTGGTGTCATTTGCTATATTTGAACTTAATTACGTTATTTTGAAAGATTGAAAGTTTATTTGTAATAAAATAAAAGTTTATATTTATTTTGTACAAAATGTAGATAGTATATTTAGTTATTAAGTCTATTGTTTATATTTTTTTGAGCCATAAAAATATTTTTAAGTTTCAATAAAATTTTTGAATTAATAAAAAAAATTTTTGACGTTAAATTGAATGAATTTATAAAAAGCTGTTTTTATCACTTGAACTAATACACGTCAATAAATTTTGTATTATCTTATGATGTACAAACATCATCAAAACTCTAAATTTTGTTTATAAAAAATTAAAGTTACTATATACGAATATATTTAAAGTATTTCAAATTCTCAATGCATCGAACATAAAATACTACATAAATAGATAATTATTTCATACATCATTGGTGGAGTTTTTTTATTCCACAAACGGTATCGAGATCGTGACACATGTCCTATTTTATTTATTAAATGTCTTATTTTATTTATTAATAAATAAAATAAGACATATGTCATAATCTTAATACCGCTTGTGGAATAAAAAACTTTCACTAACGGTATATGTAATAATCATTCTATATAAATTCGACTACTTAATTAATTACCACCAATATTAGTTATGAACTTATGATTGTTTCCTTACAAATTACAATAAAAAAGGGCTTCCTTTCACGGTTAAAACCTCATCAATGAAAGAAAAATGACATAGTTTAGGAATACAACGCAATAAACTCTATAATTTTGTTCATAATTAAATAATTAAATCATTGTACTCTTATTTATGTAGTTAATTTTATTAAATTAAATTGCAATACAAATAAAATTAGATTTGATAATTCATATTTATATATTTATATTTGTATTATTTAAAATAGTATTCATATTGTGTAAAATACAAAAAAATTATCTATCAAAATTTGTGTTAACAAATCAAATGCAAAATATTTTTTTAATTTTTATTAAATTTTAATTTAAATCATATTTGTATTTATTCATATCGTGTCATGACATTATATCTAATAAGATCATATCTAAATATAATCCAACTTTTAATATGAATGGAAAAGGCACAGTGTATACGTTTATTGAAAAAATTACACATAAAACAATTGAAATGTTGTTGTTGTTGTTGTTGTTGTTGTTGTTGTGTGTGTGTGTGTGTATATATATATATATATATATATATATATATATATATATAATATGTATTTTATCTATAGATCAAATGATAAGTTTTGTATCTTACATGTATCAAGCACAAAATAAACAAGATATATATAAATAAGTTATCCCAAATGTGCATCGGACAAATTTTTTTTTATAATAACAAGTTGTCCCCAACTCCAAAATCTGACAATAAAATGCCAAATGCAGTTTCCTTGAGCTTTGGAAAACATGTTAATTCGTCCTTTTATTATCGAACCAAGCTTGATTTCATGTCTAATTCGCAGCACTTTTGCCGTGCTACTTATAAGTTTAGGTTTTGATCTCTTTTTATTTATTTATTGTTATTGAAGATTTATAGGAATAGAATATTGATCGCTTGAAATTAAAATTTAACATTTTCTCAATATTTTAGATTTTCATGTTTGTGTATATAATATGATCTATAATTCAATTAATTGTTGTAAAATATTTGAATTGTGAGATCAAATTTCATTATATTTGACTTTTAAGGTCAAATTTATGAAATAATCATAATTACTTGGCATCATCTTGATTAAAAAAAATTGTAGTGCCACTAATTTGAACTTAACCACCATTATTGTCCATTTTTTTTTTTGGACAAAAATACTTTCTCGTTGATTTTATTCATCAGTAAACACCATACAATCAGTAACCATTATTGTCCATTTAAAATTAGTCACATGAATGAAGAGTTGCAACTTTCTAACACTCTATAGGTTTTGACAAATTGCAAGACATTACCAAAAAAAGACAAATTGCAAGAAAGATCAAACCCATTAAAGTACAAAAGAATGTACCTAATTGGGATTTTTTTTTGAAAATTTTAATTTGAAATTTCATCAACCCCATGTAGCCTTAGGGCTAGTGTGTGAAACACATGGCTTGGTTAGTAGCTACAAACTTCATTTTCCCCTAGGCATCAACTACTATTGATTTTTGAAATGAGAACATTTAATATTAGTAGGTGTTTGTGTACAGTAATCCTCAAGTCTCAACCAAGAAAAGGGATGCCATCAGGTAATGATAGGAACATGAGCTTCAAAGCATAAATGCCATTAAAGAAATGTGGGGTTCCCACCATTTTTCCTTTCATGGAGCCAATTCCTTTCTACAGAAGAATACTCATCCTAGTCAAACACAAAAGATGGGGCTCTGTTGAATCCCTAGGGACCAACAGTTAAAAGAAGAGAAATTTCAAGACACTGCTTGGTGAAGGCAATCACCAAAGGTGAAACCGAACATCTGTCTGTTGCATTGGGCCTGTGACACATAATTTTGCTGCCCCGGTGAAAAGTAAAAGTTGGGTGGGAAGGTAATTATAGGCATGGAAAGAAAGCCAGACTCTTTCTCTCTCTTGTTGTTACAGTTGTGAGGTTTGGGACAGATCAGATCTTTGGTCAAGTAAAAAGCTTTGCAAAAGAAACAAAGAAAAACCCAAACCCCAGACTAGCCTTTGTTTTTTCTTCTTCTCTGGTTTTCTTTTATTTTTCTTCCCTTGCATGAGGCAGGGCTATGATTGAGTGAACCAGACACAGGTTACCTTACTGTCCAAACCTATCTTCTTCAGCTTCCTTGTTCTTTTTTTTGTTGTGTTCTCGTTCTTTTTTTACTCTTCCATTTTTGTTTTCTGATTAGACCCGTGAAAATAAAAAAATGGGTAATGCTGCTTTTGTTTGGTTGGTAGTCTAGTGAAATGAGTGATCTTTATTTTCCCCAGAAAGTGAGGGGAAGTGTGAGAAAATAAATATAGGCAAAACCTGCTGAAATCTTGTGTCATACGCTTTCATTCTTCTTTTTCTTACTTCTTTCTTTTGTTTTACTGTTTGCTGGGGCTGCAACATTTGAAGAGGAAATGAGGAAGCATGGATGGCAGCTTCCTTATCATCCACTCCAGGTACTTCATCTTTGTTCCTTTTCTTGTTACTGTTCCTATTTTATGTATAATTTCTGAGCTTTTTTGCTGTTCCAATTCTGGGTATTGAGCAAAGTTTCCATTTTTTTTGCTTGTCTTTGTGAAGGTGGTGGCTGTTGCTGTGTTCTTGGCACTTGGATTTGCTTTTTATGTGTTCTTTGTTCCATTTGTTGGAAAGAAGATGTATCAATATATTGTGATGGGAATCTATACTCCTCTTGTAAGCCATTTTAACAATTTCCTTTTTTTTCTGTTTATATTTTAGTAACATTTTTAGTGCGTTGAAGCGCTAAGATCTATGTTTTCTTTGCTTGTTTATCTCAGATTCATGTGTTTGTTTTTATCATTCTGCTGCTTTTCTCTAATCTGAGGGTCTTTTTCTTTTCTGATTCTTGTTTTTCCTTTGGTAGTTTTATCTTAATAGAATCTCTCAAGAAAATCATCAACCTGTCACTTTAGCTGATAAGTTCAAATCTGTTGCTTGTCTTTTAGCTACTGTTTCTTTTAGTAGGCACTGATTCTGCACAAGAATTTCAAATTTGGTCCATGAAAAGATTATTACTTGCTTAATTGATATGGCGGAAGACTATACGTTTAAATTTCTTCAGATTAAGAGCTCATGGTATGCCTTTTTCTTTTGGATTTTGCATTATTGGATAAAGTAGTTTAAGTTATTGATGTTGAATTCCCTTGTGGAAGAAGTTAAAGAACAACCGGCTCTTCTTGGAACAAGCCGACTTGCTTCCCGAAGACAGCTTTGAGTTTGAAAATTCTGCTTAAGTTTTCCTCTTTCCTTGTGGTCCATTTAGCCCCAGAGACAATCCTAACTTTGTTTTGCTACTGGAGTCTCGGGTTCTATTGCTATTGGAATCCAATAGGTGAAGTGTCTAAGTAATAATTTACATTACCAAAAAAAATGTTAAATCATGATCTGCTAAATTGTTATTGCAGCTGACACTGATATTTAAAATTTAAGACCTTAGTTTATAATTCTCATTACATTATAAAGTACTGGAGGACTTGAGTCCAAGTATGTGCTTGAGTAATAGTAATAAACAGTGTATTTGTATTTAGATTAAACTTCGCTATTTTTGAAAAAGAAAAAAAAGAACTTTGAATTATCACGTGTTGTTCAATGTAATGTAATAGCACATGTCCTAATTAACTCTAGCTTAGGAGAACTCTGGTTAGTGATTTTGCAGGACAGGAAATCCCAATGTAAATCAGATGGTAATAAGCAAGTTAGCCTGTTGAAACACATTCCTCTGAATTCCAATGATATGCTGTTTAAAAGTATGTGTTGGCACTAATAGATGATTGCAATTGATACGTTAGACTCAAGTCGTGGGCTTTAGCCTAGCTTTTTAGTTTATATTTTTAACACATGGTTTGAATTGCGTTCATGGAGGTCATGAAATATGCTAGCGATTTTAATGTGATAAGTGCAAGGTTGAGTCATTTCCTGAGTCTTGTCTACAAGTCATAAACCCATAATTAGTCCTGACATTCAATGTATGTATGCATGGTTGAGTCATTTCCCGAGTCTTTTCTACAAGTCATAAACTCATAATTAGTCCTAACATTCAATGTAAGTATGCATGGTTGAGTCATTTCTTGAGTCTTATCCGCAAGTAATAATTAATGGTACAAAAATGCTGTATGTAATAGCCAGTTATTATTTATGGAACTCAGTGTGATCCTCTCTTTTATTGTATTTGATGCATCTTTATCAAATTGGAGCATTAGTAACAATATTTTCCTTTTAGATTACATGTTGCTTTAGCCTATATATTTGGTGTGCGGCGGCGGATCCTGCAGATCCTGGAGTTTTTAAGTCTAAAAAGTATCTCAAAGTTCCCGAAAATGGAAAGCATTCTGGACCAAAGGGCTCTAAATTAGGTGGCAATTCAACAACATCTTTGCATGATGATAATTGTACTCCAGCTGGGGGAAAAACTCTGGAAAAGGATGCTGCAACTACAGATGAAACCTTGAAAGATACCAGTGTTGAAATTGAGGGAAACAATGCTTCTCTGAAGAAATCATCCTGTTTGCTATGGATTTTCTTTCCTTGTGCTTTTATCTGCAAATGTGCTAGCTCAAATGAAGAATCTTCTGAGCAACAGATGAGTGAAGATGGCATGTTTTATTGCAGTTTGTGTGAAGTTGAGGTACAGAAGCATCTGACATCTTTAAAGTTCTGTCATTTTTTCTTCTCCTATCAGATGATTATTACATTACGTTCCCTATGTTGACATAGCTTAAGAGGTGAAAAAGTAGCTCCATAGTCTGTGATTTTATTTTAATGGCCTGCTGATCTGAAGTCAGCCGTGTCTTTGAAAATGTGTTAAAAAACAATTGAATAATGCTGCTTTGTTTGATCAAATTAAAATATAATGGCTATGAGGCTCATGGATCTTGTATCAGTCTTACGCTGATATTAAGATTTATGCTATTGCCTTTTGTTTTGACATCATAAATAGTTTGTAGTTACTAAGTTTATTATTCTTGGCAGGTTTTCAAATATAGTAAGCACTGCAGAGTCTGTGACAAATGTGTTGACCGTTTTGATCATCATTGCAGGGTAACACTGGATCTTCATTTGTTGTATACTTTCTCCAATTCATCAGAGATTTTGCTAATACTTGTATCCCCTTGGTTTTTGTAGTGGCTAAACAATTGCATAGGCAAAAGGAACTACCGACAATTTTTCACTCTCATGGTTTCTGCTCTTCTATTGGTAAGCACAGCCTCCATCTTATGTGTTCAGATCAGATCAGAATCATCATACTACATCGTGTAATGGTGTCTACTCCTTTGAGTTCACAGATTCCTTTAAATCCAATCCCTTTATTAGACACATCTGAGATCCTGATCTTCGAGAACAATACACTAGGCTTCTTAGTTGATAACAATTATATCAGCTTGTATTCGTGTTATCCGCAGTCCAGATATGCGATAAACAATGTTCCATTGCTCAATTTGGACCTTACAATTAGCCTCTATTATCTTGTCTTTCTACCTTCCAATAGAACACCAAATTCATGTATAATTCCTATGCCATATAACATCTTGAGATTGCTGTCATGATTCCACGGTTGCTGCAAACGGAGAAAACCCAGAGTAAGCCTTTTATTTTCTAGTCATTTTCATTTTAATTGAATATTGACAGGTATATACATGGTTTGTCCACCTTGGGCTTGAGATTGCAGCTTATTCTACAATGGTCAACTGGAATCCTTGTACTTATCTGCTGTTTCATTGAGCGGAAGCAGTTTACTGTGGATATTTCGGCAAAGTTAGGAAGCAGTTTCTCTTTGGCTCCATTTGTTATCGTGGTTGTAAGTACTCTGTTAAACTTTATGTTAATCTTTATTTCCCCCCCTCTTTTCCTTTGTTTAATCAATTGACTTACACTCATACCGTTCAATGCTATGCATTACCAATTCTGAATTATCTTTTTACCTTACTTTAGCATTTACAAGATCACAAAACAAGTCCATTAATTACTAGCACCCTTCAATTTAAAATATTAAGCTAAGTAGTGTTGTTTCTTACTTTTACAGGCATTGTGCACTGTTTTGGCTATGATTGCAACATTACCTCTTGCGCAGCTTTTCTTCTTTCACATTCTACTCATAAAAAAGGTAAGCCCGCAAGTTTTTTCTATCGTGTGAAGGATGTTTTTGTTTTAATATTATAGTGGGAGAAGGCTTGAATTTCATCCTGTCTTATCTTGTGTAAATAAAACCGTAATGCGTATTAAAATATAGAGAAAGAAAAAAAAACTAATGAGCTAATTTAGGTGATTCCTGAATGTGCCTCAGGGAATCAGCACGTATGATTACATAATAGCTTTACGGGAGCAAGAGCAAGAGCAACAAGGTGTTGGTGATCAGCAGAGTCCACAAATGTCCCCTGCCAGCTCACTCACTGGATTAAGTAGTGCTAGTTCCTTTAATACTTTTCACAGGGGCGCATGGTGTACTCCCCCACGCTTGTTCCTCGAAGATCAGGTAATTTTGACAAAACATTCTTCTTCAAGAGAATAATATGAATGTGAAATTGTACATTATACGATTAGTTTACTTTTTGCTGAATCACTGAAGCTGAGAGCTGTTTGTGTAATTGGTGCTAGTTTGACGTTGTCCCTCCTGATACTGGATCTGCGAGTTCATTTGGGAAAAAAATGGTGGGGGAGGAACCGATTAAGAAGAAGAACCCAGGTGCAGTTAAGATCAGTCCGTGGACATTGGCACGGTTAAATGCAGAAGATGTTTCAAAAGCTGCAGCTGAAGCAAGGAAAAAGTCCAAAATCCTGCAGCCTGTGGTGAGTCGTGAAGCCTCTTTTGGGCTAGAAGCAGATAGTAGCTTTGGCAGCAGTGGCCGGCGAATGTTCCCAAGACCCGATAGCAACAGAAGACGAGCATCTAAGCGGGTGCGTCTCCCAGCTGACTTACCCCTAGAACCCTTAATGAACATTTCTGCTAAAGCTGCTGATAAAGGCTTTAATGGCTCATCAAGTAGTTTGGCACCTCTTCAACTGGAAGCTCGAAGTGCTTTCCAAACAAGCCAAGCAATGTCAAACTCTGTTGGAATGGTTGCCTCTTCTCCTGAGAGCAGTTTAGACTCACCAGATATTCATCCATTTCGGGTCTCTTCATCGGGAGCTGAAGAATCAAGACAGCCAACAGGTTTACGTGCTATCAATATGGCTAATCAGAAGGGATTTCCATTGTCGAGGTCTATAAGTGATGGGTATGAAGCATCTGGTGGGGAAGACAGTGATCGAGTTCCTTCAAGAATCATCCAGAGATCAACAAACTGGAGCAGTATTCTCTTTGGTTCTGAACAGAATGAGAAGGTTGTTAAACTAAAAGCACCATCTTCATCCAGCCAGGCTAACAGTAGGATTCTGTGACTGTCAATCAATGAAGTTGGATGATTTCCATTAAAAAGTTCATTCTTTAATTTATGGTCCTAAGAATTTCAAGTACAGTCCCTTCTATTCATCTGAAATTTTGAATATCAGTTTTTGAGATCCTTAAGTCAGGCAGACTCAGAAGAGATGACGAGAGCTGCAAAGAAGACTCTGATGATGATGTCTGCAGGCAACAACGCTAGCTACAGAAGTTTCATTCAAGAGTCAGTTATTTGGTACTTGCATTTGGGATGACAAGAAGGAAAGGCTTATGGTATGTACTGGGTATAATACTCCATTGTACTTCCGTGTGGGATTTGGTAAAAGTGATTCCTATGGAACTTCTCTTGAACATTTCCTGAGTTTCTGAAAAAAAAAAAGTGAGAAATTTACAGATACGCCATGTTGCATCTCTTCACTCTTCTTAACCTGCACAATGTAGCATTTTCTTTATCCCATCTTCCATTGATAAGCTAAGATTTGTATTTGTCTGAAAGTCGAAATGTGGCATTGGTTGATATAAAGGCCCATGGGGTATTGCAACCAAGCCATGAATACAGACAAAGCGAAAATGAGGCTAAGGAAGACACACATTTAAGCTTTCTTGTTTAGGTTACTTGTTAATCTGCATCATGTTCTATAGCATTCTTCCAGCAAGACTTTACTTAATGCAGATGGATGAGCTTGCATACATCTAGACTTGATAACCATGTATACGACATTATAACACGACACAAAAACAATATGAAAATGATATGAATTTTGATACAAAATTTTTGAGTTTCACATGAGACGAACTTGAATTGTTCCACATACATGACAAGGTCCGAAACATGAACCGAATGCATAAACAGGTCGTGGTCTGTTTTGGGATCTCAATCATCTGCTACTGAGACCGAATGTCAACTTGCTATGAACAAACCAATATAAGCTAGTAGCTCATTTGTGTCGACTGAATTAGGCAGAGAGTTGCCATTTTCAGAAAGCAAAGAGGGAATACATTCATACACACAATCTTCCATATCCCGAAGCCATGGTGCCATGAAGGCCTGAAACAACCACCATTTAACCATGCCTCGGATACAGATCTTTACATTCTTCACACATCTTTCTTTCCATATATACAAGTAAAACTGGAAAAACAATAAACAAAACCAGCAGCAACAACAACAGAACTCGAACAAAAAACTCAAATTTCCTGTTTTCATCAACCATAAACAATCGAAACAACATGAGGAACCTTCCCATCATCAAAAGGCAAGCTTACATACTCTCTTGCAAACTCTTCAGCAATCTCCCCAGCAAGCTCTCCATGAATAGCCTTGGAATACATGTAGAAAACTGTGCTTGCAGCCAAGCTAGAAAGCATAAGCATCATAAAGAAAATGGAAGTCGACACAATATGCAGAACAAATGTCCAACTTTTCCATTTATCAGCAGCTGCTTCATTCCATCCTGCAGCTGAGACCCAAGCTAAAATCCCACTCAAGAACCCGTAAAACAGAATCATCGAAAGCGCAATCCCTTTCATGCCTTTGACTAGATTTTTACTTCGTTTTAATGGTTCAAGTCCCCAGCTTGACTCGACTACGACAACAACAAAAGCTAATATCCAATTCACTTGTAAATAAACCACAATACAACTGAAGATAATCAAGAAAGCCAGACAGAGGGAAATGAAATAAGGTGAAGAGAAATTGACTTGGAAGCCTAAAAGTTGAGTTGCTTTGATTAATGAGAAAAGGATTAAACCAAGAATTAAAAGTAACCCAGAAATGATTAACTCGGATACAATACAAGTTGACACGAGACGGAAGAAGGAAGTGAAAGCTGACTTGATGGCGGATGTGAGCTTGACGGGTCGACCATAGAAGCCGTGGAAAACGCTGTAAGTGATGGAACCAGTAGCGAAGACAGAGAAGATAAAGATGAAGAGGCTGTAAAGGAGAGTGAAGATGAGGGTTTTGGCGGGGAAATCAGGGGGCTGTTGTTGGAAAGGGTTGAGGAAGCTGAGGTGCGCTTCGACGGTGGGTCTGGAAGACTGGGATAAGAGTTGATGGATGGCGGGGTAGGCTGATAAGGAGAAGGAGAGGGGGAGGAGGAAGAGGACGGAGAGACCTAGGAAGTGGCGGGAGTGGGCATTGACGATGCGTTTGGATTCGGAAAAGATGGTGCAGAGATTGACGGGGAGCGGCGGAGGTGGCGTTGCCATGGCGGAAGGAGGAGGAGATAAGAAGATAGCAGATTCTGATCCAGCAGATGGATGAAGCAATCGAGATGCTTTGTCTTTACACGACTCTGAACAGATAGCTGCTAAATATACCCCACTTTTTCTATTCATACCCCATTTTTTCTCAGTAATAATAATAATAATAATTTTTATTTTATATACTAATAATATAATTTTTATCTCCTAATTATTACATGTCTATTTTTTAATTAGTGTTTTTCAATTCATCACTGACATTTAAAAATTTTAATTAATAAGATAATTTTTTAATAATAAAGATTTAATTTTTTTGTTTATAATAATAAAGATTTATGCTTGATTGCATCTTATCCCAATTATTAAATATAAGAGATTATAGAATTTTTAGATTTTAAATTTAAATTAAGTCTTATAAGTCATAACATGTGGGTGACTAGGATACATGTTTATATTGAATTTTATTTAATTATATGTTAATATTTTAATTGATTTAGTTTTCTTTTTAAATCAAAAAATAATTTGTTTCTTTGAATTAGGATGCACATACATTTAAAGTGTGTTGAATTTTTGAGTATAAGTTAAACTCAAACCTTTTTTTAATAAAAAAATAAACTTTGAAACTAATTATTCTTAAAAAATTACAACAAATTTTGGTTGTCAACTCGAACTTTGGAGTATTGATTTGTTTGGATTACACTTTTAATTACAAGTTAATTATGAATGAAAAAGAAAAAAAATTAATAAGAGAACGGGTTAAACAACTCTGATTATTGCAAGATCCTATTTGATTACAGATTTGCCGAGTAATGGTAAAATAGTTTCCATATGTCGTTTCAAGGACCACCGACGCCTACTATTGTCTTTTTCACTATTAATTTATCAAAAGCTCAAATTTTTAAGATTTGGAGAACTTATAAAGAAACTCCATATTTTGCTCTTTATACTCCATTTTTTTCATTGTATTTATTGTTCATTAGATATGGAGCTCTTTATACCCCATTTTTTTCATTGTATTTATTGTTCATTAGATATGGATTGGGTATAAAGGGAAAAAAATGGAGTTTGTTTAGAAGTTCTCTAAGATTTGGCTTGCTCCAAAATTCTAAAATGGCTGTCACTTGCTTAAAGTGAGCACCTCCAATGGCTGTAAGCCTGCTGTAACCATCCAAAACCTGTCGACAAATATTTCCAAACTTGAAAACCCCGGAAAGCCCATTACAAGCTGTTACAGACTAAATAACGCCGACGGCATGGCATGGCCCCTTAACAATGGTAGTTAACTTCGTTAGGCGTACCCTTTTGTCTTGCGATTGTATGCATAAAAGAACTGCAGAACGGTTTCAGGCAGTATAACGCGCCAGGGCCAAAGCCAGACCAATGCTTTTCTTCTTCCACCAGGGATTTATGCTTGAAAATTTCCTTCCAGTCTCGCAAGCTTCACGCTTTTCACTTTCGATTCCTGTTTGAGTATTTTCTTCGTGACTTTTCAGCAGTTACAGAGGTGGGTCCAGCTCTTTCAGATCTGATTTACACTGTTGTTTTCTATCATTTCCAGTGTTTATTTAGCTGCTGGGGTTGATACTTTTTCTGGGTATTGATTAAAATGGAAATTGCTAGCGATAATTCTCCAGGAATGAGATTAGATCATTTAGAATCAGAAGGATCTAAGGAAACCCATGGAGAAAATTTTGAGCTAGAATCATCCCGTGATGTTAGTGGTCGTAATTATCAATTCCATTCGATGAATGCATTAGAGATCTTAAGAGAAACCGTCAGGATTTTACGGTACAATTCGTCCGGTTTTATGATCATTGCAGCTTTGTTCATTTGCCCTGTATCAGCAGTCCTTATGTCTAATTTGTTAGTTGATCAGTCCATTGTGAAGAGATTAACTTTTAGGCTTTTGTTACTTGCCAAAACCAGTGGACTCCCATTGAGAGCTTTAATCAAACGGTCATGCCAACATTTCGCTGAGACAGCTGTTTCCTCAGCAATGTGCTTCCCTTTGTTCATCACATTGTCTTTGTTATCAAAGACTGCAGTGGTTTACTGTGTGGATTGTACCTATTCAAGGAAATCAGCTGATGTTTCAAAGTTTTTTGTGATAATTCGGAAGTTTTGGAGGCGGCTTGTTTCTACATGTGTGTGGATGTCTATGGTAATTGTTGCTTGTGTAACAATTTTCTTTGTTTTTCTTGTTGCTGCTTGTCGTATACTTTCTGTCATGGGGTGTAAGCCTGATTTAATTGTCTATGCGGTGATAATGATGGGGTTTTTATTCTCGGTTGTTTTTGCGAATACTATTGTTGTCAGCAATATTGGGATTGTAATCTGTGTGTTGGAGGAAGTTTCAGGACTACAGGCATTGCTTCGGGCTGGTGTTCTAATCAAGGGGCAAACTCAGGTTGGTCTTCTGATATTTCTTGGATCTACAATTGGGTTGGCATTTGTGGAGGGGTTGTTTGAACATAGAGTAAAGACGTTGAGCTATGGAGATGGGTCTTCTAGGATCTGGGAAGGGCCTCTGTTGGTGATAATGTATTCGTTTGTGGTGCTTATTGACTCCATGATGACTACCGTTTTCTATTTCAGTTGCAGATCTTATACTATGGAAGCCTCAGCTGGTGAATGTCAATCAATGTTGGAAACCATAACTGCCTCTGCTGAATCGCCGGGTGTTCAATGACATCATAATGTACATTGTTATGCTCTCGCTAATGTTTATTGAGTTCATCACATGAAGATGGAATCGCCATGAGTAAATTCAGATGTTGTTACCACTTCTATTTTTGTAGTAGTAATGAGGAGTATTTTTTGTTTGGTCAAAACTCCAGCAAGAAGGGTTTGCAGCTGACAATATGCTAAAGATGATTCTCTCAACTCTTCCAAAGATATTCATGGCTCAGGTGCATAAATTTTCTTGTGATCTACCAGTCATGGAATGAAGAATAGATATACAGATTTTAATTTGGTATAAATGCATATAACTATTCGTCAATCATAAAGATAGAATCATTGATTTAAATGGTTCCACTCATGTGGTTGAACCTTTTCATGTTCCTTTTTCTATCCTTGTACTTCCTTTCACATTCTTTTAAGTGCTTAATATAACAGTAAAAAGTGCAGCTTGGGTATTAATTGATCTTAAGAATGATATCGAGCATTGCGAATGAATTAGTGTTTAAAAGTATGCTGATAGTGAAAGCATTAAAATATTTACTGTGTTTTTTCTTTTATCTTTTTGTTGCAGAAGAATCATACCATTCCCGAATTATACAATCTGCTTGTTGAGTAAATGCTTTTTCGATTAGTCCAAAAATGGGATTTTAATCTAATGTTGTCTTCAATCTGATGTTGTCTTCAATGATCTTAGTTTGAAGATACAAAGGTCGTGTTCACTGTTTGGGATTTCTTTTGCCATATAATGGTCATGCTCCTTGTACATATCTAATCTCTTCGGTAGTGAATTTTCTCATAGTCATGGCTCCTGCAGTGGCTTAGGATTTCTTGTGTCAATCATATCTAATTATACATGCCTTGCTCATTTCGTTGGGTGCCATTAACTATGAGCCATGTGAACCTTCACTACAGGTTTGAGAAAGAATTCTAGAGTTGCTTCAGATTCCAGCAGAGAAAACTGTAGAAGAGCTCATATTTTAGCATTTACCTAGAATGCATGAATCTGTTACTTATCCTCATGACTAACACTTTTCTTGAGAGTGATGAAGGAGCACAATGAAATGGAATTTTTCACTTTATTCCATTCATGGTGCTACTACCATTGATCAAGAATTCTAGCTAGAATTTTACCATTGATCAAGATTGAGCCTGTTTGCAGAAAACAAAAACAGGATATGGGCCATGGCCAGTAAGCAAAATGATGGGTAAGCCACCTAGCAATATGATCCCAATATAAGTTGTACCTTGATTTTGTGAGCTGCTAACACAGGGCTTTCCAAGTCTTGTCACCCTGAAGACATCACTTCAAAAGCCACTCAGCTCGATGGTGCTGAGTTAAGCTTTTCCATCAAAATCTTTCTTGTCCAATGGTTCTTATCTTATTGAAAGTGCAAGCTGCAGCCAGCAAAATTTGTGACTTTTTTTTATGTTTGTTTTTTATGGTATTTGTGCAATTACATGGTCAGGTTAGGATATTCTCAATTGGTAAATGTAAAACTAGAGCTTCAATTTCATCAAAATTTGAACGTGCTGGGTGTGTCCTAGCCAGCCATACTTGATACTATCAAGCGGTCGTTACTTTCTCCCCTCAAAATTAGTTTAATGGGGCGTCAGAGATTTTTCATTTTGTATTTGACGTGGAATTGAAGCACTCTGTATTTTTTTCTTCCGTATCTAACGTGAAATTGTAACACCTTGCTTACATTTTTTTGAGGCGTGTAACGTGACACATTTTCTCATCTAGTCTAGTGATGTCTTCATCTCCTCTGAAACTCACATTGCTTTCTTTTTTGGGATGCTTGGCGTAAAATTGACCCATCCTACTTATTTTCTGCGATTGAATATGATATCACTTGTCACCTTACCTACTTAATCGAATTTTTTTAATATAAATTTTTATATTTTAATTTTAATATATCATTTTACTCTCGTAATATATAGTTAAAAAATAACAAATCGAATTTATCAAATTGAGTTCGAACTTTAAAAATTTAGTTGGATCGAACTTGAATCAAGTTTTGAGCCTTGAATTTTCAAATTGATTTAATCTCAAGTTTAATATTGGATCGATTCGAATTCAAACTTAATATTGAATTGTTTCAATTTGACTTGATTACACTCTCATTTTTTTTTTCTGATTTTGACATCTTTAAGAACTTACTGACAAACCAAAAACGTTGAAAAACGTTTGGAGAAATTCCACGATAATATCAAAATTTTTTTTCTTACTATAAGATCAACTTAAGCATAAACTCACTGTCCAAAAGATGATTGAAGGAATCCTACATTATTCAAATTAAGTATGGTCATTACACCTGATCATAGAGCACTGATAAGCTTACATGCATAATCTTGTTTTATTAACCCAGATGGAGTAAAAATCAAGCTGCTGTAAGTAAATTAGTCAAAGCTAACTCATGAAAAGCAGAAAGGAGGAAGATCAATTGAGCTCCACATTTCCCCAGCTACGTTGCTCAAAGAAGAGTAAGCAGAGATTCCAGTTTCTACTGATGTTTCTGGGATCCCATTCATCATTTGTTGACCATGTTCTTCTTCCTTAACTTTGATTTCCTTGTCATCTTCTCTATTCCCTGATTCATGCTGCTCTAGCCTTAAACATTCTGGTATTCCATTGAAGGCGTAAAGAGAGGCTGAGAACTTGAGCTCATACTTCATTCTCTTCATCGTCTCTCCAAGCATCGATGCATAGTTCCCATAGCTGTTCTCCTGCTGCTCCATTAATGGCGGCTCCACCATTTCTTCTGGTATCTCAAATGGAGAACAGCAACAGGATAACCCTAATGAATCCACAAACGGGAAATCCATCAACCCTTCTCTGCTTTCCTTTCTCTCTCCTTCAATGTAACTGTTGCCATCAACAGCACTGCCCCAGTTAGCAAAATCTGAACCAAAACTCTCCAACATGCAATCACTGACAGTCTCAGAACTGAATGTAGTTATCGTAGAAGTAGAAGAACAAGTGGTATAATCTTCAGGAACATTGAAGAAATCATCAAAGCAGTTCTCTCCTTTACCGGCTCCATGCCCTTGTTCGTTAACAGGCAAATTGGAAGCCATGGAAGGAGCAAAAGAAGCAGAAGAAACAGAAGAAGCAATGTTATTTCTAGCTTTGAGCCTAAGCAAGAGAAGATTGGCGATCTTCGAGGGAAGAGCTGGTGTTGAATGAGAAGATGGGTAGCAAGGCCAGAAATTGGTTCGAGTGTTAGCTCCACGAAGCAAATAAGCTGCTTCATCGTAAGCTCTCGCAGCTTCTTCAGCAGTATCGTAAGTTCCCAGCCACATTCTGATCTTCTGTATTGTATCCTTGATTTCCGCAACCCATCTCCCCGACGGCCTTTGCCTCACCCCGACGAACCTTTTCCTCGCTCGTCGAGCAGCTCCGCCTAATGCCGCCGCCACTGCCGCGGCATCATCCGTCACCTTTTCATCAACACCTGCTTTTCTCTTCCCCATCAGCACCAATTCATTCTCTTGCTTGTCTCTTTGCATGTTTTCAGCTGGTGTCAATGGCTTATAAGGAAGAGAGAAGAGGAAGCTGTCCAATGGGATGATTCATTGTGAGGGTCTTCTTGTAGCTATTTCTTTGTAGTATGCTTAGTTCGGCTTTCCTATTGAAATTTTATGTATACCTTTCACTTTCATGGGAGGGGAGAATACAAGAAAAGAGAGCTATTGAATTTGAGGTTAACTTTTTGCTTTGACAAAGTCAGAAGAAGGTTAGACTTCAGTTTTGCCGTTCGTTTAAATAATTCAATTACAATCTTTACTGTTTTCTTGGCTACTAGCTAGTAAGCTTTTTTTTTTTTTTGGGCAAACTAGCTAGTAAGTTTCTTTCTCAGATGAAGACACATTCCAATATTCTCCATCTAAAATGAAATATGGATTTCTTTTGAATACAATTAGAATCTTGGCCAGCTAACATCAAGACTAGACTTCTTGATTTCAACGCCCGATGATTTATTGATAGAATGTTGAATTGCTTTAATAATTTATTGATAGAACGTCGAATTGTTCCAGTAATTTTAATCTTTGACTATCTCAATTATAAAACCAAATAAACATCCTTATGTACAAAAAAAATCTCGAAAATGCCTAGTCCTAGGTCATGAAGTAAATTATTAAAAAAGTATGTTTTTTTTTTATGAAATTAAAAAAGTATGTTAATTAGAAAAGAGAAAGGCTGAAGTTAATTAAGAAGGAAGAAATGTGATTGAAAAACTGCAGAGGATAGACACAGAAAAGCTGGAGAATGGATCAAAAATGGTGGGCAAATTTCCAGAAGAGGAGACGAAGTAGCTGCCTGCGTCAATGCTTAATATTCTTGGGTTTCGTTTTTTATGTTGTTCCTTTGTTACTTTGAAATTACCACCCAGGATTAACTCATACGAGGACACGGCCAGTTAAACATTAGCATATATAGTTTCGCTTTGTTGCAATAAAATTATAATTACAAGAGTAAATAGATAAATAAATATGACAGATGGAATGGAAGTAGAACTAAAAATCTTAAACACGACAAGATGATGCAATATGAAAACGACATGAAAAAAATACATGAAAACAACATAGATTAAAATTTGATAAAAATTGCATATAAATTTGGTAAAAACTAAAATATATTTTGTATTTGACGTGTTAATAGAAATTTTGACATAACAATTTATATATTTTACCTATATGAACATAATTTATCACAACACATGAAATTTATACATGAATTGTTAGTTTTAGATGAAAGTGAGACCTCCTCGGTATCCTTGAGCTTTGGAAGATCTATGATCAGAGATACTTTAGGTTCCACTTCAATATTACAATACCAAACCTCTCCTAACTAGCTAACTCGCCCACCCAAGAGCCAAGATTCTAATTTTACCTAACAAGAACAAATCTATTCATTATATATGATACCTTGTTATGCCATAATATCATCCATCTTGTAATTCAACCATTTGAGGGATTCCGGCTAATCAAGAAAGGACAACTTCCTATCAATCTTTACTTTGCCATGATACAATGTTGATATTAGAATCAGTCCTAAACAGCAGTAAGATTGGAGTATAACCTGGCAGTAAAAGTTTTAGCATGTGCAGGAGATGAACCTTCAGCTATTGGCGACATGACTTCACTTTCAATTTGATCAGACCTGTTTTTTTGAGACTACCTTAGTGGGTTCTCGTAGGCCCGGCAATTTTTGATACGATACAGTAATATAACACAAAAACAACACGAAAATTACAATCTAAAATTTAATAAAAATTATATATGAATATTTATATAACAAAACCAACGCCAAGGTTACATGATAGAAAATTTTCGTGTTTTATATAATACAAACAAGATTTTATACAACTCGAATAAGAATTATATAGTCTAGGTTTTAGGATAACTCTTGGTTCATTTACATGCCAATATACTCAAATCTCCATGTATCTATCAGGACAGTAACAGACATAAACCCAAGCATACTAGGTAAACTTTTCCTCAGATACATGTGATTGTTGATGCCAAAAGAATCAATGTCTACATGAAATGGCAGTAAATCATATTGTTACTGGTTAGGTCAATAAAAAAATAAAAAAACAATCATACCTTAATGGTGAACTTCAGCAGCGGATAAAAGTGGGCTATTAAGACTGTCAGCATTTGCGGAAAACTGAATTGGCAACAAGGCTGGATCCTGATATGCGGTGACTAAATTATTGTAGAATTCTGCCATTGTAGGATCATGTCTGTCTTCCCTGTCTCTCTTTATCAAAACCTGAAAGTTGGTAAATTCCAAGTCAACATCAACGTAGAGGATTTATCAGAAACAGCCAAAGACCTCTGCGTGCATGTGTGGGAGAGTAAGGAGAGCATCAGACTGGATGCTACAATCCCATAACTCATTCACTTTAGAATTATTTTATTTTGGCATGTAAAGATTTATACCTCAGCAGGGTAAGCGATAAAATTTGGCAAGAAACGTTTACGGCAGTACTCGTTGAAGAGAAGTGTGAGGACAGGAAGAGGAAACACTAAAGTTGACGCTAGAGAGAGTTTCTTCAGCGTAAAGATTCCCACAGCAATAGCTTGCATGAGTACAAGAGCAAATATCATTGAATTGTGAACAATAGGCCAAAACTTCCCTGCAGTCTCATACTTGGGTGCATATACATTCATGAACTGCATAACAAAACTGCCAAAGATTAATGCTACTCCAAATTAATTACAGATACTACATATCTGTACAAATTGTGAAATACAAATGTCAAAAATTAAAGCCTGCAACTCCATTTATTTGCACGAGAA